>CM061133.1:95623127-96335797 GCA_030789695.1 Scilla litardierei | reverse complement strand
ATGTGAATATGAAATCAATCTTCCTCTTCTTGCGAACCTTCTGATCTTGACTTGATTCTCTTTTCTAACGTGCCCCGCCGAGCCGAATTATCATAGCCCATTAGCAACACGCTAAGATAGCGATCATCTCGTCAAATCTAAAGGAACCAATTGGAGTCCTTGAGGGTAAGAGTTAAGACCTGTATGGCCTTTGAGTCTCACATAATAGCAAACACTATTGCTACTAACTCAGTGGTCGAATTGCATACGTGGTATGAACACGTATTACAACATCACTCCTTTCCCAGGGAGAGTATGTCTTAATGATGTTGTACGGATGAAAGATCAGACACCACAGTGCCTATCTTTTGAGTCCCCTTACTATTCATGAAATATTCCCGGACTCTCATCCTGCATAAGACAGATAGGATTTAAAAAATCCTATGAGATCTCTTTCAAATATCCTTGTGATATAGATCTCAGATCTTTTGTAAGCATCCATATGATGCAGATCTTTCATTCGACTATCTTGTTTAAGTCACGACTCTAAATCATTTGTCTAATGATTTTGACATTAAACTAGTCGCATCTCTATCTTATCCATCTGATAAGATAAGGCGGTTGCTCATGTGAGAGAGCCAACCTTAATCTGTCCGACATACACACAATAAAATAGCTGAGACTTAAACACAAATGTATATAAAATCATTTGTAAGAAACTTGTATGCAAATTAAACTTTGATCTTCTATAGACATGGGAAATATTACATGATACAGCTCAGCACCTACGCATTCCCATAGATGATAAGTGTTTGAAAAACACATCTCTGGGGATCGCCTTAGTACGGGGATCCGCTATCATCTCATGCGTGGATATGTATCCTATGTCTACTTCCTTCCGTTTGTCATAGTCCTTCGCAAACTTGAATCGAATATCAATGTGTTTGGTCTTACAATGAAATTTAGGATCTTTGACATAGGCAATCGAAGCTTGACTATCACTATATATAGGAACAGTGCTCGAGTCAGTGGCATCCGTTAGCCTGTCTAAGAATTTCCTAAGCCAAACAGCTTCTTGGACCGCCATGCTGAATGCTACAAATTTGGCTTCCATGGTTGATAGGGCGATGCAGGTTTGCTTCTTGCTGCTCCAGGATATCGCACCATTCCCGAGCAAGTAAACAAAGCCTGAGGTAGATCTTCGCTTGTCGAGATCACCTGCCCAATCAGCATCGGTATAGCCTTCGAGTCTCAAGGTATTGCCTTGATAGCATAATGCATAGTCCGTAGTCCCTTTGAGGTATCTTAATATCCTCTTCACCGCTTTCCAGTGTGCCTGTCCTGGGTTGGATTGGTAACGGCTTACCATACCAACAGCATAGCAAATGTCCGGTCTGGTACACATCATGGCGTACATCAGACTCCCGACAGCACTGGAGTATGGAACCTTTTCCATAGCTTTCTTTTCTTTTGGATCTTTGGGACATATTTCCAAACATAGACCCTCGCCTTTGCTTATTGGAGTATCAATTGGCTTGCAGTCCTGCATATTAAACCGTTCTAAAACTTTCTTTATATATGTCTCTTGAGAGAGAGAAAGAAGTTTCTTGGAACGATTCCTTGAGATCTTAACCCCAAGGATATATGCAGCTTCACCCATGTCTTTCATCTCAAAGACGGATGAAAGCCAAGCTTTGATATCCATGATAAGACGCTTATCATTTCCGACTATAAGTATGTCATCTACATAAAGAGACATAATTACATACTTGTTTTTAATCCTCTTAATATATACGCAGTTGTCTTCGTCGAGCATGGAGAAACCATACGATAAAACGACTTCTTGAAAGGGCATATACCACTGCCTTGAGGATTGTTTAAGACCATATATGGATTTACGAAGTTTACAAACCTTATGTTTGTTTTCTTCTTGTACGAACCCGTTTGGTTTTTCCATGTAGATCTCCTCATCTAGTTCTCCGTTAAGAAAAGCAGTCTTTACATCCATCTGATGTAACTTAAGGTCCAAACAAGCCACCATTGCCAGAATTAAGCGAATGGAGGTAAAACGCACGACAGGAGAGAAAGTCTCTTCGTAGTCTATTCCTTCCTGTTGCGTGAAACCTTTCGCAACAAGGCGAGCTTTATATTTCTCGATGGAGCCATCAGCCTTATGCTTGATTTTGAGAACCCACTTGTTCCCAATGGCTCTACGTCCCTTGGGTAAATCAACCAAGTCCCAGACTTGGTTTGTTTTCATGGATTGAAGTTCTTCTTCCATTGCCGCTATCCATTTATCTTTAGCAGGGCATGTGACGGCCTGTTTGAAATTTGCAGGTTCGTCATCATCTTGTAGTAATGTCATGAATGTTTGAGGAAATTCATCCTCAAATCTCAGAGGTGTTAGCCTCGTTCGATTACTACGTCTTGCTTGAGTTTGATCACTCCCACTTGGAATGACATCACTCCCACTTGGAATAATATCACTCCCACTCGGAATAGGATTGGTATTGTTCGTATCATCCGTTTGTGAAGTTTGAAACGTATTTTCTTCTTCACCAAGAATTCTCCCACTCGAACGTTCCGATCCTTCTTGATCCCAAGTCTCAAACAAGGATACGTCTTGACTTATCTCACCCAGTCTTGGAAACTCGTTTTCCAAGAAGACAACATCCCTCGATTCGAATTCTATTAGACCCCCATTGTCCTCTTGACCGACGAAAACATATCCTTTGGAGTTTTCAGCGTATCGGATGAAGATACACTTCCTCCCACGTGGCCCAAGTTTTCCATATTTGTGAGAGGATAAATGTGCGTAAGAGGCACAACCCCAAGGTTTTAGAATGCTTAAGTATGGAGTTCTATTGTTCCACAACTCATAAGGAGTAGAACTTACCAACTTCGAGGGTACACGGTTTAAGATGAATGCTGCTGTCAATAATACATCACCCCAAAAGGTGATGGGCAAAGCATAGTTATTTGATGAACTATGCCTTTTTCATCACAGAGTTCCTTAAAACTCGTTGATTGATATTCTCCACCCCGATCGGTTCGCAAGACCTTTATCTTGCGATCTAGTTGATTTTCCACTAAACTCATATAGTTTTTGAAGCAAGATAAAGCTTCATGTTTGTGGGAAATCAAATAAATATGACCGAAACGGGTGAAGTCATCAATGAATGTGATGAAATAGGACTTCCCGCGTCTTGTCTTAACATTCATTGGACCGCAAATGTCCGAATGGATAAGCTGTAATGGAACTTCGGCCCTTGTGCCAGTTCCAACCGGCTTGCGACAAGTTTTCCCTACAAGACAATGTTCGCAAGTTGACATTTCAACTTTTGAAACATTAGATAGCAATCCACTTTTGGCAAGTCTATCCATTCTAGTTGGTCCAATATGACCAAGTCTTGCATGCCAACAAATGATCTCAGATTCAGAGTTAGAAGTATTTGTCAAATGGAAACTTTCATTAATAGGAGAAGAATCATCATACATTGTGTTTAAAACAATTAATCCATTACAAACATTACCCGACCCAATTAAAGAACTATTACAAACAAGGTCAACCTTTTGTTTATAGAACCTCCATTCATAATCTAAAGACATTAACATGACCACAGATATGATATTCCTTCTAATATCTAGAGCAAAGAGGACGTCGTGCAATAATAAAGTCTGGCCGTTGTCGAGAACTAGCTTGCATGTTCCGATGCCTTTGACTTCAACACGAGTGTTGTTGCCGACGTATATCCACTTTGTTCCTTGAGTTATCTTTCAATACTCTACGAAGAACCTTCTGTCCTTCGCTACGTGGTCTGTGGCCCCTGAATCAATCAACCAAAAATAGTTAGATTCAGCAAGAAACAAGGAACTAGAAACACATATGTAACTAGCCCTACAAGTTACCTTATCACTTCCATCCGTACACGTACGGGTGAAGTGACCGTACTTGTTGCACTTAAAGCACTTGATCTTCTTCAAGTTTTTCTTCTTTGAGTGCACATTCTTTTGCCACTTTTTGTTCTTAGTCTTCTTTGAGGTTTCCGGTTCTTGCTTTCGTTCGTTCACAAACCTTAAGCGTTTATTCTTCCGCTTATTTCCTCCATGTGAGGAACTAGCGGCCATGTGCACTTCTGCACTAGGTTTTGCGGCTTGAATCCGCTCTTCCTCGAGTTCGAGGTGTTTTGATACATCGCTTAAAGTTTTAATGCACTCATTATGAGTGAGGTGCATTTTCATGTTATCCCAGCTATCTGGGAGTGAACGAATGACTGCTTGGATCTGCTGTTCGTCAGACAGCGTAAGACCTGCATCCTTCAATTCAGCTATGAGATTCGCCATGTGGCGGAGATGCTTTTTCATAGAATGATCTCGCCGCATCTTGTACGAATCAAATTGAATATTTAAGGAGCGGAGTTTGGTAACTGAAGTTCCACCAAACTTTATTTCTAGCTCAGACCATATTTCTTTGGCTAGGTCGAATTCCCGAAATAGACGCATTATGTCATTGTCCATTGCGGACAGTAACGTAATACGTGCTATTTTGTTCTTTCGAGTCCAAGTCTCATAAGCTTCCCGGTCCCTCTTGTGTTGGGCCGTATTGCCCAACTCAGGTTCTTCCATTACGTTTTGGAGTGTTTCAAGCACATCTTGCTCCTCCAAAACATATTGGATTTTTATTGACCAAAGTTTATAATTGTCGTCGTTAAGCTTTTCACCTTTGTTAAGCTCTGCGACAATGTTCTTAGAAGCGGTAGACATATTCGAATCAAAAAACTGCAAAGAAAATGAAAAACACGATCAAAATTCTATGCATAAAGTTTCGATTCTTTAAACACTTGATAAGTTGCTTGGATGCGCTGAAATGTTACTCTAGAATCGAGAAGTTCACTACGTTCCTAACTACCATCTAAAAGTAACTTTCAAAGTATCCCTCTTACTTATCTCAAGTAAAAAGAAATCAGAAATGATACATGTATGGTACCAGCAGCGGAAAAATATTTTTGAAAAACATATCTTTCAAAATGGAATAGGTGAGAGTTTGCACAAAGAATTTTAGCGCAACAATTGCCAAGCCACGAGACCTGTTCTACACACCCATGGGTTAGATGACCATGGCCGGATCGTGGTAGGACTTGGAATTCTAAATTACGATATCCCGATTTAAGGACGGGACATAACCTATTTGAAAACATCTTTGTCAAAAAATTTGAAATACATTGGCTAATCTCCGTAGAGTAGAGCACAACGTCATAAGTACATTGGTTAATCTCCGTAGAGTAGAGCACAATGACATGGCTAATCTCGCATGAAGTAGAGCATTACGGCTAATCTTCAAGGAGTAGAGCACTACGGCTAATCTCGCATGAAGTAGAGCACTACGGCTAATCTTCAAGGAGTAGAGCCTTTAGACACCCCGTATGGGCTAGTCGGCACGTTCATATTCGACCAAAGCCTTTTCGCCGAATTGGTCGACCAAAACACCCAAATTGGTCGACCAATGCTAATGGTCTGAAATTTCTCCTGGCCAGGGCCTCTGCCCTGGCCAAGGGTGGCCAAGGGCCGGCCAGGGCCTCTGCCCTGGCCGGCCAGGGGCCCTGGTCCCTCGGCCAGGGCCTCTGCCCTGGCCGAGGCCGGCCAGGGCCGGCCAGGCCCTGGCTGAGGCCAGGGCGCCGGCCCTGGCCTCTGCCAGGGCCGGCAGGCCGGCCCTGGCCACTGGCCTTGGCCACGGCCAGGGCCCCCTGGCCGTGGCCGAGGCCGGCCATTGCCGGCCTGGCCTTGGCCGGCCACTGCCGGCCTGGCCATGGTCGGCCATGGCTTGGCCATGGCCGGTCATGGCCAAGGCCATTTTGGCATTGGCCGGCCATGGCCCCTTTGGCCATGGCCGGCCACCCCCTTTGAATGGGGTTGCCGCACACCCCGCCGGAGGGGTGGCCGTGGTGGTTATTGGCCGTAGCCAACCCCCTCCGCATGGGGAGGGGGGTGCATGGCCTTCAGAGCCCATTTGGCCATGGCGCACATGCACTAAAATTCATTTTCTCCGATGGAGATAACTACCATCATCTTCCTCGATGAAGCACCCGTTCGTGGATGAAGCACCCGTTCGTCGAGAAAGTAGTTATTTTCTAATGGCCGTGTGCCAAAATTGAAAAATAACATACTACATGAACGGTCGGTTCTTCCCGTCACGGAGAGTTCTTGCCATATCCTTAATGACAGAAGACCCTAACCTGAAAAGAACAACCGCTGCATTCTCTCCGTCACGAAGCGTTCCTACCATATCCGTAATGGTAGGATACCCATTCGTGAAAAAGACAAAGACTCGTTCATAGTTTCGACGGGGCGGCGGTTTTACTGGGGCGAACCCGTATGGCTCCGATACCAATGAAGGATCCTGTCAAAACAGAGTTAGGATCGATAAATGAAGTTGAGACTTACGCTTGCGTATGCGGCACGGTAGTCACAGAACTTCGCCTTCGGATTCGCCACGACGGATCGAGTCTTCTCACGAACGGAGTAAGGCTACTAAATCCACAATCTAAATCTCTACTTTTAGATTAAGAACTTGGATAAAGAGAGAGGAAGGTTTCGGCAGAGCTTCGCTAGAATGAAATGCATGCAAGAATGCCATGCAAAAGTGTAAGTAAATGGCTTACCCTTGGGTCTTATTTATAGCCCCCAAGGTAGTTATTTTAGGAGTAATTGTTCCTTAGGAACAATTTAACTAAGGTGTCCCATTATACATGGCACATTATAAGCTTAAGTTGTACCATATGCATGATACAACATAAGCTTAAGATATTACCCCTTTATTAGCCATATGTCGCATGCACTTATGCACATATAATGCGACTTTCCCATCAATCTAGAGATCCTCTCCGCAAGGGAACATATTCCCTTTGTACACGACTTCGTGTACGCGACGTTCGAGGTCCGTATTCCCTCGTACATCCCCTACAAGGGTGTACTAACGTCTTCCATATCCAACAGTCATATGATACGAGCATCCACTGTCCATGAGCCATGCCATATTGTCATCACCTGTAATCCCTTTAGCAAAAATCTCTGTATCTTTACCTTCATCATGAACCTGCTCACCATCAATCCCTAAAGATGTCGAACCGAAATCCTTCTCGGTTTCCTTTCCTTTCTTCCTATTCTTGATTGGACAATGATTCGAATAATGACCCTTCTTGTGGAAATTGTAGCATGTGATGTTCGCAAACCTATCCTACGAGTGTCTCGACTTGGAGCGATCATTATTCTTCCTGAAGCCTCCTATCCTTTCCTGTCGACCCCTCTGACGTGTGTTTATATTTTATATATTCACGCACGTCTTCTTTGTGTTTTTCTGTTATTCTCCGCCGTCCCGTATCTGTTTTCTCGTGTTTTCTAGTTTTCTTTCACTTCTCCGTGTTTTTGTATGTTTGCAGGAGATTGCCAGCGTAGGAGACATATAACGAAGATATCATAAGTCTTCGGAGCAACGGGAGGAGTCACACGCGATCCCGGGGGTCAAACGACCAAGATTGCCATCTTTCAACCCCCACCCGATCGGTTGGACACAGCCAACCGATCGGGTGATCCACGCGTATCCGACCCGGCCAGCAGCTGAAGCAAGGTGAGGATCAACTGACCGGTTCGACGACCGGTTCATCACAACAGACTTCTCGGGAATTTGGAGCTGAATTCCAACCGATCGGGTGATATTCACCTGATCGGTTCATCTGTAGTCGATTCCTCCAAGAGACAACCCGAAGAACTCACCCGACAGCTCGCTGACCGTGCGAAGTCGACAGAAGTCTCTGTTCTTTTGGGCGTATTTCCAACCGATCGGTTGATTACTCAACCGATCGGTTCACCTAATGACCGCAAGATCCAAACGACGACCCGCTTGCTTCACTCGATCGTTCCAAGCGTCCGGTTGAAGGTTCTGAAGACCGATGCTAAAGCGCCGTAGCAGCTCACCCGATCGGTTGATTCTTCAACCGATCGGTTGAAGTCGATTTCTATATATATGTGGCTAGGTTTTCAGAACGTGAGCTGTGTATTTTTCCCTGCTTTTTCTCCATTTGTGACGGCTGGAATTTTATTGTTATTTGTAAGTGTTCTGATCTTTATGAAACATTGATATTATCTTAATAGCATTGCTACTACTTCATTTCAATTGCCCGATTATGATTTCTACGGCCGATTTTCATTTAGACCGCTTTTTAGCTAAAATGTGTGAGTAGTTCCCAAATCTAGGATTTTGGTGGAAACTGTTGGATATGGAAGACGTTAGTACACCCTTATAGGGGATGTACGAGGGAACACGGACCTCGAACGTCGCGTACACGAAGTCGTGTGCAAAGGGAATATGTTCCCTTGTGGAGAGGATCTCTAGATTGATGGGAAAGTCGCATTATATATGCATAAGTGCATGCGACATATGGCTAATAAAGGGGTAATATCTTAAGCTTATGTTGTACCATGCATATGGTACAACTTAAGCTTATAATGTGCCATGTATCATGGTACACCTTAGTTAAATTGTTCCAAAGGAACAATTACTCCTAAAATAACTACCTTGGGGGCTATAAATAAGACCCAAGGGTAAGCCATTTCCTTACACTTTTGCATGGCATTCTTGCATGCATTTCATTCTAGCAAAGCTCTGCCAAAATCCTTCCTCTCTCTTTATCCAAGTTCTTAATCTAAAAGTAGAGATTTAGATTGTGGATTTAGTAGCCTTACTCCGTTCGTGAGAAGACTCGATCCGTCGTGGCGAATCCGAAGGCAAAGTTCCGAGACTACCGTGCCGCATACGCAAGCGTAAGTCTCAACTTCATTTATCGATCCTAACTCTGTTTTGGCAGGATCCTACATTGGTATCAGAGCCATACGGGTTCGCCCCGGTCAAACCGCCGCCTCGTCGAAACTATGAACGAGTCGTTGTCTTTTTCACGAATGGGTATCCTACCAATACAGATATGGTAGGAACGCTTCGTGACGGAGAGAACGCAGCGGTTGTTCTTTTCACGTTAGGGTCTTCTGTCATTACAGATATGGCAGGAACTCTCCGTGACGGGAAGAACCGACCGTTCATGTAGTATGTTATTTTTCATTTTTGGCACACGGTCATTAGAAAATAACTACTTTCTCGACGAACGTGTGCTTCATCGACGAACGGGTGCTTCACCGGAGAAGAAGGTGGTAGTTATTTCCATCGGGGAAGATGAATTTTGGTGCATGTGTACCATGGCCAAATGGGCCATGAAGGCCATGCACCCCCCTCCCAATGAGGAGGGGGTTGGCTACGGCCAATAACCACCACGGCCACCCCTCCGGCAGGGTGTGCGGCAACCCCATTCAAAGGGGGTGGCCGGCCATGGCCAAAGGGGCCATGGCCGGCCATGGCCAGGCCGGCAATGGCCGGCCTGGCCGGCCCTGGCAGAGGCCAGGGCCGGCCTGCTGGCCTGCCAGCCCTGGCAGAGGCCAGGGCCGACACCCTGGCCACTGCCAGGGCCTGGCCGGCCTTGGCAGAGGCCAGGGCCAATGCCCTGACATCGGCCAGGGCCTGGCCGGCCCTGGCCGGCCTCGGCCAGGGCAGAGGCCCTGGCCGAGGGGCCAGGGCCCCTGGCCGGCCAGGGCAGAGGCCCTGGCCGGCCCTTGGCCAAGCCTCGGCCAGGGCAGAGGCCCTGGCCGGGAGAAGTTGCAGACCAAATAATTGGTCGACCAATTTGGTTGTTTTGGTCGACCAATCCGGCAGAAGGTCTTGGTCGATCGCGAACTTACCGACTGACCCATACGGGGTGACAAAAGGCCTTGGTCAAACTCGAATGTGCCGATTAGCCCATACGGGGCTAACGACAGTCGCCTACTCTTGTTTTATAAAATTTTTTTTGGGCTCTACTCTTTGAAGATTAGCCATAGTGCTCTACTTCATGCGAGATTAGCCATGTCATTGTGCTCTACTCTACGGAGATTAGCCAATGTACTTATGACATTGTGCTCTACTCTACGGAGATTAGCCAATGTATTTCAAATTTTTGACAAAGATGTTTTCAAATAGGTTATGTCCCGTCCTTAAATCGGGATAGCGCAATTTAGAATTCTAAGTCCTACCACGATCCGGCCATGGTCATCTAACCCATGGGTGTGTAGAACAGGTCTCGTGGCTTGGCAATTGTTGCGCTAAAATTCTTTGCGCAAACTCTCACCTATTCCATTTTGAAAGATATGTTTTTCAAAAATATTTTTCCGCTGCTGGTACCATACGGGTATCATTTCTGATTTCTTTTTACTTGAGATAAGTAAGAGGGATACTTTGAAAGTTACTTCTAGATGGTAGTTGGGAACATAGTGAACTTCTTGATTCTAGAGTAACATTTCAACGCAACCAAGGAACTTATCAAGAGTTTAAAGAATCGAAACTTTATGCATAGAATTTTGATCGTGTTTTTCATTCTCTTTGAAGTTTTTTGATTCGAATATGTCTACCGCTTCTAAGAACATTGTCGCAGAGCTTAACAAAGGTGAAAAGCTCAACGGCGACAATTATAAACTTTGGTCAATAAAAATCCAATATGTTTTGGAGGAGCAAGATATGCTTGAAACACTCCAAAACATAATGGAAGAACCTGAGTTGGGCAATACGGCCCAACACAAGAGGGACCGGGAAGCTTATGAGACTTGGACTCGAAAGAACAAAATAGCACGTATTACGTTACTGTCCGCAATGGACAATGACATAATGCGTCTATTTCGGGAATTCGACCTAGCCAAAGACATATGGTCTGAGCTAGAAATAAAGTTTGGTGGAACTTCGGTTACCAAACTCCGCTCCTTAAATATTCAATTTGATTCGTACAAAATGCGGCGAGATATCTCTATGAAAAAGCATCTCCGCCACATGGCGAATCTCATATCTGAATTAAAGGATGCGGGTTTTACTCTGTCTCACAAACAGCAGATCCAAGCAGTCATTCGTTCACTCCCAGATAGCTGGGATAACATGAAAATGCACCTCACTCATAATGAGTCCATTAAAAATTTAAGCGATGTATCGAAACACCTCGAACTCGAGGAAGAGCGGATTCAAGCCGCAAAACCAAGTGCAGAAGTGCACATGGCCGCTAGTTCCTCACATGGAGGAAATAAGCGGAAGAATAAACGCTTAAGGTTTGTGAACGAACGAAAGCAAGAACCGGAAACCTCAAAGAAGACTAAGAACAAAAAGTGGCAAAAGAATGTGCACTCAAAGAAGAAAAACTTGAAGAAGATCAAGTGTTTTAAGTGCAACAAGTACGGTCACTTCGCCCGTACGTGTACGGATGGAAGTGATAAGGTAACTTGTAGGGCTAGTTACATATGTGTTTCTAGTTCCGTGTTTCTTGCCGAATCTAACTATTTTTGGTTGATTGATTCATGGGCCACAGAACACGTAGCAAAGGACAGAAGGTTCTTCGTAGAGTATCGAAAGATAACTCAAGGAACAAAGTGGATATACGTCGGCAACAACACTCGTGTTGAAGTCAAAGGCGTCGGAACATGCAAACTAGTTCTCGACAACGGCCGGACTTTATTATTGCACGACGTCCTCTTTGCTCCAGATATTAGAAGGAATATCGTATCCGTGGTCATGTTAATGTCTTTAGATTATGAATGGAGGTTCTATAAACAAAAGGTTGACCTTGTTTATAATAGTTCTTTAATTGGGTCGGGTAATGTTAGTAATGGATTAATTGTTTTAAACACAATGTATGATGATTCTTCTTCTATTAATGAAAGTTTCCATTTGACAAATGCTTCTAACTCTGAATCTGAGATCATTTGTTGGCATGCAAGACTTGGTCATATTGGACCAACTAGAATGGATAGACTTGCCAAAAGTGGCTTGCTATCTAATGTTTCAAAAGTTGAAATGTCAACTTGCGAACATTGTCTTGTAGGGAAAACTTGTCGCAAGCCGTTTGGAACTGGCACAAGGGCCGAAGTTCCATTACAGCTTATCCATTCGGACATTTGCGGTCCAATGAATGTTAAGACAAGACGCGGGAAGTCCTATTTCATCACATTCATTGATGACTTCACCCGTTTCGGTCATATTTATTTGATTTCCCACAAATATGAAGCTTTATCTTGCTTCAAAAACTATATGAGTTTAGTGGAAAATCAACTAGATCGCAAGATAAAGGTCTTGCGAACCGATCGGGGTGGAGAATATCAATCAACGAGTTTTAAGGAACTCTATGATGAAAAAGGCATAGTTCATCAAATAACTATGCCTTATACTCCGCAACAAACGGTGTTGCGAAAAGAAGAAATAGGACATTGATGGAAATGGTCCGATCAATGATGTCTCAGGCAAATTTGCCCATCACCTTTTGGGGTGATGCATTATTGACGACAGCATTCATCTTAAACCGTGTACCCTCGAAGTCGGTAAGTTCTACTCCTTATGAGTTGTGGAACAATAGAACTCCAGACTTAAGCATTCTAAAACCTTGGGGTTGTGCCTCATACGCACATTTATCCTCTCACAAATATGGCAAACTTGGGCCACGTGGGAGGAAGTGTATCTTCATCCGATACGCTGAAAACTCCAAAGGATATGTTTTCGTCGGTCAAGAGGACAATGGGGGTCTAATAGAATTCGAATCGAGGGATGTTGTCTTCTTGGAAAACGAGTTTCCAAGACAGGGTGAGATAAGTCAAGACTTATCCTTGTTTGAGACTTGGGATCAAGAAGGATCGGAACGTTCGAGTGGGAGAATTCTTGGTGAAGAAGAAAATACGTTTCAAACTTCACCAACGGATGATACGAACGATACCAATCCTATTCCGAGTGGGAGTGATATTATTCCAAGTGGGAGTGATGTCATTCCAAGTGGGAGTGATCAAACTCAAGCAAGACGTAGTAATCGAACGAGGCTAACACCTCTGAGATTTGAGGATGAATTTTCTCAAACATTCATGACATTACTACAAGATGATGACGAACCTGCAAATTTCAAACAGGCCGTCACATGCCCTGCTAAAGATAAATGGATAACGGCAATGGAAGAAGAACTTCAATCCATGAAAACAAACCAAGTCTGGGACTTGGTTGATTTACCCAAGGGACGTAGAGCCATTGGGAACAAGTGGGTTCTCAAAATCAAGCATAAGGCTGATGGCTCCATCGAGAAATATAAAGCTCGCCTTGTTGTGAAAGGTTTCACGCAACAGGAAGGAATAGACTACGAAGAGACTTTCTCTCCTGTCGTGCGTTTCACCTCCATTCGCTTAATTCTGGCAATGGTGGCTTGTTTGGACCTCAAGTTACATCAGATGGATGTAAAGACTGCTTTTCTTAACGGAGAACTAGATGAGGAGATCTACATGAAAAAACCAAACGGGTTCGTACAAGAAGAAAACAAACATAAGGTTTGTAAACTTCGTAAATCCATATATGGTCTTAAACAATCCTCAAGGCAGTGGTATATGCCCTTTCAAGAAGTCGTTTTATCGTATGGTTTCTCCATGCTCGACGAAGACAACTGCGTATATATTAAGAGGATTAAAAACAAGTATGTAATTATGTCTCTTTATGTAGATGACATACTTATAGCCGGAAATGATAAGCGTCTTATCATGGATATCAAAGCTTGGCTTTCATCCGTCTTTGAGATGAAAGACATGGGTGAAGCTGCATATATCCTTGGGGTTAAGATCTCAAGGAATCGTTCCAAGAAACTTCTTTCTCTCTCTCAAGAGACATATATAAAGAAAGTTTTAGAACGGTTTAATATGCAGGACTACAAGCCAATTGATACTCCAATAAGCAAAGGCGAGGGTCTATGTTTGGAAATGTGTCCCAAAGATCCAAAAGAAAAGAAAGCTATGGAAAAGGTTCCATACTCCAGTGCTGTCGGGAGTCTGATGTACGCCATGATGTGTACCAGACCGGACATTTGCTATGCTGTTGGTATGGTAAGCCGTTACCAATCCAACCCAGGACAGGCACACTGGAAAGCGGTGAAGAGGATATTAAGATACCTCAAAGGGACTACGGACTATGCATTATGCTATCAAGGCAATACCTTGAGACTCGAAGGCTATACCGATGCTGATTGGGCGGGTGATCTCGACGAGCGAAGATCTACCTCAGGCTTTGTTTACTTGCTCGGGAATGGTGCAATATCCTGGAGCAGCAAGAAGCAAACCTGCATCGCCCTATCAACCATGGAAGCCGAATTTGTAGCATTCAGCATGGCGGTCCAAGAAGCTGTTTGGCTTAGGAAATTCTTAGACAGGCTAACAGATGCCACTGACTCGAGCACTGTTCCTATATACAGTGATAGTCAAGCTTCGATTGCCTATGTCAACGATCCTAAATTTCATTGTAAGACCAAACACATTGATATTCGATTCAAGTTTGCGAAGGACTATGACAAACGGAAGGAAGTTGACATAGGATACATATCCACGCATGAGATGATAGCGGATCCCCTTACTAAGGAGATCCCCAGAGATGTGTTTTTCAAACACTTATCATCTATGGGAATGCGTAGGTGCTGAGATGTATCATGTAATATTTCCCATGTCTATAGAAGATCAAAGTTTAATTTGCATACAAGTTTCTTACAAATGATTTTATATACATTTGTGTTTAAGTCTCAGCTATTTTATTTTGTGTATGTCGGACAGATTAAGGTTGACTCTCTCACATAAGCAACCGCCTTATCTTATCAGATGGATAAGATAGAGATGAGACTAGTTTAAAGTCAAAATCATTAGACAAATGATTTAGAGTCGTGACTTAAACAAGATAGTCGAATGAAAGATCTGCATCATATGGATGCTTACAAATGATCTGAGATCTGTATCACAAGGATATTTGAAAGAGATCTCATAGGATTTTTTAAATCCTATCTGTCTTATGCAGGATGAGAGTCCGGGAATATTTCATGAGTAGTAAGGGGACTCAAAAGATAGGCACTGTGGTGTCTGGTCTTTCATCCGTACAACATCATTAAGACATACTCTCCCTGGGAAAGGAGTGATGTTGTAATACGTGTTCATACCACGTATGCATTTCGACCACTGAGTTAGTAGCAATAGTGTTTGCTATTATGTGAGACTCAAAGGCCATACGGGTCTTAACTCTTACCCTCAAGGACTCCAATTGGTTCCTTTAGATTTGACGAGATGATCGCTATCTTAGCGTGTTATTAATGGGCTATGATAATTCGGCTCAGCGGGGCACGTTAGAAAAGCGAATCAAGTCAAGATCAGAAGGTTCGCAAGAAGAGGAAGATTGATTTCATATTCACATTTGGACTTTAAATGATTCAAAGCTGGCCAGCCAATTGTAATCCAGATGAGATTCAATTGTTGAATATAAAGTATAAGAAATGTGAAGAAATAATCTAGGGTAAAGCATGCGTTGAACTACTCAACTTTGCACCTTCGAGGTCGTTGTGTATCTCTAACAAGTGCACAACAACAGACTCTACGCGCATGACGGTCGCACGGTCTATTTCTCGGTATGATAGATGAAAGAACTAAGAGAAAGACGTTCTCTTACAATCCCCTCAAGTGTGAGTGGGAGATGTTGGATATGGAAGACGTTAGTACACCCTTGTAGGGGATGTACGAGGGAACACGGACCTCGAACGTCGCGTACACGAAGTCGTGTGCAAAGGGAATATGTTCCCTTGCGGAGAGGATCTCTAGATTGATGGGAAAGTCGCATTATATATGCATAAGTGCATGCGACATATGGCTAATAAAGGGGTAATATCTTAAGCTTATGTTGTACCATGCATATGGTACAACTTAAGCTTATAATGTGCCATGTATCATGGTACACCTTAGTTAAATTGTTCCTAAGGAACAATTACTCCTAAAATATTTACCTTGGGGGCTATAAATAAGACCCAAGGGTAAGCCATTTCCTTACACTTTTGCATGGCATTCTTGCATGCATTTCATTCTAGCGAAGCTCTGCCAAAATCCTTCCTCTCTCTTTATCCAAGTTCTTAATCTAAAAGTAGAGATTTAGATTGTGGATTTAGTAGCCTTACTCCGTTCGTGAGAAGACTCGATCCGTCGTGGCGAATCCGAAGGCAAAGTTCCGAGACTACCGTGCCGCATACGCAAGCGTATGTCTCAACTTTATTTATCGATCCTAACTCTGTTTTGGCAGGATCCTACAGAAACCCCTTCGTGGGTTCTCCCTAATGCGTCCATAGGACTAGGATTTCGATAGGGATTAGGAATTTATTGGTTACGCAGGGTGTTTTATTTTCATCGACGGAAAAAAGACCGCCTTTGACCGGTGGGCCAAGGGGGAATAAACTTGGCGATTGACTCCCTAGCCATTGCTCATGCCCTTAGCGTAGACATCGAATCCTAGCGCGTGAGAACGACAGGATGAGATGTTGGGAGTTATCGTTGCGAGGTAGTGCTCTTGGAGTCGGTCAGTGTTAATGGACATGGGAAAGCCTATTGACCGAACCCAGGTAGTCCGGCGTATCATCCTGGGCAACGACCGAAATATCGGGCCCATGGGACGCTGGTATCACTCTTAGAGGCAACGTCTCACCATTAAACCCTAATTCCGATTGTGTTCCTATCCGTCGGTCGTAGTAGTGAGAGCACATGATAGGGTGGAAACTGAAGTCCTGGGTTTCCCTTTATATTATTTATCCTTTGTATTTATTTTATGACAAACCAACGATCGATTTGGGCTAGCTCACCCATAGGGTGAACCGGTTCCTCTCTGACACAAGCATAACCACGCCTCCCTGTGTTCGACCCCCAAGCCACACTACAACATCGTGCGCTTGTGGTATAAATATTTAAATCTGGTATCCCCAATCATATTGCACACTTGCATGCCACAAACCTAGGGGACGTCAAGATTTATGGTGACGTTGTCGAGGAGGCAACTGCTTGTTAAATTTAGGACCTTTTGAACCCTTGAGTCTAGCTCATATCCCTATCTCGCGATAATTTTCGCACTCTGTACTTTTTGATTTTACTTGGACATAATGTAAATATTAGTTGTATAGAATTGGTTGACTAAGTCGCCATACTGCTATCGCTACTCCTCACCTCCCATTCATGCAACCAGTGCTTTTGACGTGTTTTCTATCCGTGCAGTTCTCTCCCCCTCCTTTTCTCACAGGTTTTCTGCTCCACGACAAGGATGTTGTGTGCCGTTTCGGGCGATATCTGGGATCATTCACACCACGTCTGCTGTTTGGCACAGAGTTTGACAGAATTCCAAAGTGATTCGAACATTCTATCCCTTCTGTCTGCTGCTGTGGAAAATCAAAGGAGGTATCATGATATGCAGCAGCATCCAGTCACAACAACTCTCCTTCCTCCAGATGAAGTGGCGTATATTGACGTGCCCAGTTCCGAATTCTGTTGGGGAGAATTGTTCACTATGAGGGTTTTGTCAGGAGAACTACCAGGCAGAGTCTATCGAGTATGTTGAACAGGAATCGATCTATTCCTTGCAGACTTCTATAGAGCATCCCGGATATTGGGACAATGAGGAAGCTGGAAGAGTGGTGGGGAACCATCGACTGTTGAAACCTGTTTTTGCATTGAAACCTTCTTCCTGGATAATTACTATGAGCTTGAGAAAGACCCAGAGCCTTCCTCCATTGCCCCCTCATTACCTTGCGAGGTTTTGCCATGTGAAACCACTGCGGGGAGTGAAGCTCCTGATACTAGCTTTCGAGAGATCCAGGAAGAGGTCCTTTCACTGGAGGATGCTCAGCTTGAGAAATATGCGTCGGGACCCCATGAGGTTGAGATGAAAGAGTTGCCTCCGGGACTGAAGTATGAATATTTGGGGAAGGATTCGACGCTGCCAGTCATAGTGAACTCCTCGTTGCCTGAAGACCAGATGACCAAACTTCTTGGTGTTTTAAAAAGGTTTAAGAGTGTTTTCAGGTATGCAATCGAAGATTTGAAGGGAGTGAGCTTGGGGCTTTGCTCACATAGGATACTGCTTGAAGATGAGCAAGCCTCCTTAATTGAGCCGCAACGAAGACTGAATCCCATTATGATGGAGGTGGTCAAGAAGGAGATTGTTAGACTCCTCCATGCCGGTATCATATACCCTATCTCCGACAGTCGCTGGGCCAGCCCGATGCATGTTGTACCCAAGAAAGAAGGAATGACTGTGATTCGCAACGAGAAAAACGAGCTCATACCCACGAGGACCGTCACGGGGTACCGGATGTGCATTGGCTACAGGAATCTGAACAAGGCCACAAGGAAGGATCAATATCCTCTTCCTTTCATTAATCAGATGCTCGAGAGGCTGACAAAGCATAACTACTTCTACTTCATGGACGGGTACTCCGGTTTTCTTCAAATCCCCATCCATAATGATGACCATGAGAAGACGACTTTTACTTGTCCATTTGGGACATATGCTTATAGGATAATGCCATTTGGGCTTTGCAATGCCCCGGCTACATTCCAAAGATTGATGTCCGCAATCTTCTCCGACTACTCCCAGTATATCATGGAGGTTTTTATGGACGATTTTTTCCGTCTATAGAACAGAGTTTGACTCATGCCTCTGCAATCTAACTAAAGTCCTAGAGAGGTGTCAAGATAAGGGTCTAGTTCTGAACTGGGAGAAATGCCATTTCATGGTCCAAGAAGGAGTTGTACTGAGACACGTCATTTCTTCAAGGCGGATCGAGGTAGACAAGGCAAAAGTAGAGGTGATTGAAAAGCTTCCTCCTCCACTCGATCTTCGAGGGCTCCGTGGTTTTTTAGGGCACGCGGGATTCTACCGCCGCTTCATAAAAGACTTCTCTAAGATATCCAGGCCGTTGACTCAGCTCCTTGTGAAGGATGCACCTTTCGTCTTCAACGATGAGTGTATGAAAGCCTTCCGCCTTCTGAAGCAAGCCTTGATTTCTGCACTCGTGATTCAGCCGATGGAATGGAATCTACCTTTCGAGTTAATGTGCGATGTTAGCAATTATGCTGTTGGAGCCGTCTTGGGGCAGAGGAAGGATAAAAATCTGCACGATATATACTATACGAGCAAGACCCTTGACGTTGCCCAAAGAAATTATACGACCACGGAAAAAGAATTGCTAGCAGTCATCTATGCCATGGACAAGTTCCGACAGTATCTCGTTGGTGCCAAAGTAATCATGCACACGGATCACGCGGCTCTCAAATACCTATTGAGTAAGAAGGAGGCTAAGTCGTGGCCCATAAGGTGGATTCTCCTCCTCCAGGAATTCGACCTGGAGATCAAAGACAAGAAGGGGGCGGAGAATGTCGTTACCGATCACTTGTCCAGAATGCCTACTCTTGATTTGAATGCTACTCCGGTTGATGACTCGCTCCCTGACAAGCATCTCTTCTCCATCTCTTTCGCTTGGACTCCTTGGTACGCCGACATCGCAAATTATCTGACTTATGCCATCGTCCTCCACAACGTGAGCTATCAGCAGAAGAAGAAATTCTTTCATGAGGTCCGTAAATTTTATTGGGACGACCCTCATTTGTACAAGACCTGTAATGATGGAGTGATACAAAGGTGCATTCCTGAAACTGAGGTGACCTCCATAATTTCCCATTGCCATGATCAGCAGTGTGGAGGACATGCGAGCACTTATAAGATGACGGCGAAAATCCTACAGAGTGGATTCTATTGGCCAACCCTCTTTAAGGACACCCATGCTTATGTCCAGGCTTGCGACAACTGCCAAAGGACGGGAAACATCTCCAAGAGGAACGAGATGCCTCAGCACTACATTTTAGAGGTAGAGATCTTCGATGTGTGGGGAGTCGACTTCATGGGACCGTTCCCCTCGTCCTCTGGAAATCCGTATATCTTGGTAGCCGTGGACTACGTATCAAAGTGGGTAAATGCGATAGCCAGTCCTACTAATGATTCCCGGGTGGTCGCCAAGTTCTTTAAAAACAACATCTTCCTACGGTTCGGTGTGCCTCGAGTTTTAATCAGTGACGGAGGGAGCCACTTTATAAAGAAGAAATTTGAAGCTCTCTTGAAGAAGTACGGTGTGCAACACCGAATCGGATGTGCCTATCACCCACAGATGACGTGCGTTTATATTTCATATCTTCACACACGTTTTCTTTTGTGTTTTTCCGTTATTTTCCGTCGTCTTGTACCCGTTTTTTCGTATTTTCTTGTTTTCTTTCACTTCTCCATGTTCTTACGTGTTTGCAGGAGTTTGCCAGCATAGGGGATGTTTAACGACGATATCATAAGTCTTCGAAGCAATGGGAGGAGTCACGCGTGATACAGGGGACCAAACGACAAAGATCTCTATCTTTCAGCCCCCACCCGATGTGTTAGACACATCCAACCGATCGGGTGATGCACGTGTGCACGACCCGGTCAGCCGCTGAAGCAACGAAAGTGTCAACCGACCGGGTCGTCGACCGGTTCAACTGACTGTTCTCTCTGGAAATTGGAGCTGAAACTCAACCGATCGGGTGATCTTCACCCGATCGGTTCACCTGTAGCCTTTTCCCCGAAGAAGATGACCCGGAGAGCTCACCCGACGGCCGGCTGACCGTGCCAAAATATCGCAAGTCTCTGTCTTTTTGGACAGCAATTCCAACCGATCGGTCGATTTGTCAACCGATCGGTTCACCCGACGACGCTCAAGATCCAAACGACGAGCAGCTTCTGCCAACCGACCGTGTCGCCTGACTGGGTGAAATTTTGAAGATTACTGCCGAAGTTCACAGGAGGTCACCCGATCGGGTGATTCTTCATCCGATCGAGTGATGTCGTTTTCTATAAATACAGACCCTAGGTTTCCAGAAACGGGGAGTGGTTATTTTTGCTGTTTTTTCTCTCTCTCTTGACGGCTGTAATTTTCTAGTTATTTGTAAGTTGTCTGATCTTTATCAAACTTTAATATAGTGTTATTTGCATTGCTCTTACTACTTTTCAATCACCTGATCATGTTTTTGACGGTCGATTTTGATTTAGATTGCTTTTTAGTAAATATGTGTGAGTAGTTCCTAAATCTGGGATTTTGGCGAAAACCCCTTCATGGGTTCTCTCCGATGCATCCATAGGACTAGGAAATCGATAGGGATTAGGAATCTATGGGTTACGCGGGGTGTTTCATTGTCATCGGCGGGAAAAAGACCATCTTTGACCGTTGGGCCAAGGGGGAATAAACTTGGCGGTTGACTCCCTAGCCATAGCTCACGCCCTTAGTGTAGACGTCGAATCCTAGCACGCGGGAGCGACAGGATGAGACGTTGTGAGTTATCATTGCGAGCTTAGTGCTCCCAGAGTCGGTCAGTGTTAATGGACATGGGAATGCCCACTGACCGACCCCGGGTAGTCCGGCGTATCATCCTGGGCACCGACCAAAATATCGGGCCCATGGGACGTCGGTATCACTCTTAGAGGCAACGTCTCACCATTAGACCCTAATTCTGATCGTTATCCTACCCGTACGCCGTGTTGGCGAGAATCGCACGATAGGGTGGAAACGAAGTCCCGGGTTTCCCTTTTATATCGTTTATCCCTCGCGTTCTATCTTTCGTGACAACCCATCTACTGATTCGGGCTAGCTCACCCATGGGGTGAATCCGGTCCTTCCTGACACAAGCACAACCACGCCTCCCTGAGTTCGACCCCCCAGACACTCTACAACACCGTGCGCTTGCGGTTATAAATATTTAAATCTCACGCCCCCTATCATATATTGTACACATCTGACACGCAGCAAAGCGGGGGACGTCAAGCTTTATGGCGCCGTTGCCGGGGAGGCAACGTGCTTGTTATATTAGGATCTCATGAACCCTTGAGTCTAGCTTTCATCTCTATCTCGCGATAATTTTCGCATTCTTCTTTTTCGATTTTTTTTCTTATTTTTGTTTTATAATTTATCTGTTTCTTTCCCACTTTTCGCTTCACGGGTGTTTGTTGCTTTTCATGCGGAGGAGTTCAAGAAGTCTCGACGACTTGATTCCCGTTGATCCGGAGATAAACGCCACCCTAAGGCGTTTAGCCGCAGAGAAGCGAAGAAGAGAAGAGCCTGAAGACATGGGGGAGAACACCCCACCTCACAAGTCCATGCTGGAGTACTCGATGCCATCCATCGAGTCCACCTCCACCATCCGTCCTCCTACTATTACGGCACAAAGCTTCGAGCTTAAGCCGTCTTTGGTGACGTGGATCCAGCAGGATCAATTCTCGGGTGCACCCATGGAGAGCCCCATCGAACATTTGGACTCATTTTTGGAGAAATGTGACACCTTCCGGATAATTGGTGTCACGACTGAGGCGATCCGTCTGAAGCTATTCCCCTTCTCTCTACGAGATAAGGCCAAGATGTGGCTTCGGGGGAAGGACCCGAATACGTTCAACACTTGGGAGAAGCTTTCAAACGCTTTTCTGACGAATTATTTCCTCCGGGGAAGACCATGAAGCTGAGGAGTGAGATCTCCTCCTTCTCCCAAGCCAGCCACAAGTCCCTGCATGAGGCTTGGATAAGGTTTAAAGAGATACAGCGAAGATGCCCTCATCACGAGCTTCCTAAGTAGCAAATAATTAATCTATTCTACAACGGATTGAGGGATGATTTGACATCATCGATGGACACCACGGTTGGGTTGTCCTTCATGTCCAGAAGTGAGGAAGATGCCAGGAACATTCTAGGAAATATGGCATCAAACAATGAGCGGTGGTGTGACGAGAGAGCCACACCTAGATCTGGGGGTATCTACAGGGTCGAGGACGTCGACAAATTATCCAGCAAGTTCGACTTGCTGTCGACCCAGATCTCCGCACTAATGGTAGGAGCCGGTGGCGTCGGTACATAACATATTGCGACGGTGGAATCCGAAGTCATGGGAGACTTCGAGGGTGGTGACATCTCACCACCGTTGGACCAAGCAAGCGCACTATTCTACAATCCTACGGGAAATATGCTGTATCCACCACGGACTAGCTCCAATCCGGCCTACTCTCCAAATAACCGGAACCACCCCAACCTTAGCTACCAGGCGTCGTATCAATAGCCACCTCCTCAGCAACAACAGCAGCTAATATATCAACCGGCTAGGCCTCAGTAGTAGCAGTTTCAGCACCAGCAGTTTCAACAGCAGCAGCCTTCACAACAGTATCAGCAATATGCTCCCAGGAATCAGCAACCCATTCAGCAGCAGTAGCAATATGGCCAACAAAGGGCCATCTCTCCGGTTGAGTCCATCTTGACTCAATACATCACCAACCAGGAGAAAATAAATTTGAAGCTGGAGATGGGGCAGAGAGCTCTCACTGATCAGGTAACCCAGCTGGGGTTACAAGTGTCAAACCTTCAGAGACCGCAGAATCTATTGCCGCCACAACCTGAAGTGAACCCGAGGGGAGCAAATCAGACTTTGGAACTCACGCACGAGAATGCGAATGTGTCCGCTATCGTATTAAGAAGCGGGACACAAATCCCCACAAGAGTGCCCCCCAAGGAACCGAAATCACCATTGGTCGTAGAACGACCAATTGAAAAATTAAATGACGACGGTGCTTCGTCGCCAAAGCAAACGACTCCGGAGGGAGTCCCTAAAGAGGAGAAGAAGAAAACCGAGGAAGGGAGCCTCAAAGTGTTCAAGCCCGTTGTGCCTTTTCCGCAACGGCTAGCCCAGGCCAAGATAGACGAAACGTATGGCAAATTCTTTGCCATGGTCAAGGATCTAAGCTTGCAAATCCCCTTCCTTGAAGCTATAGAGAACATACCATCCTACGCAAAATTCCTCAAGGATTTGGTGACAAAGAGGTCGAGAAAGGAGAAGGTCGTTCTGACGGTGGATGTAGCGCTCTCATCCAGCGAGCAAGTCCGCCTAAGCTTAAAGACCCGGGGAGATTCTCTATCCCCTGTGCGATCGGCGAGGTAAAGATCCATTGCGCGCTCATCGATCTCAGAGCGAGCGTCAGTTTAATGCCCTTGTCGCTATATAAGAGGATAGGGGTGCATGTGTCGGTGGACTTCGTCATCATGGACATGCCTGAAGATGCGCACACCCCCATCATCCTTGGACGGCCATTCATGGCCACTGTCGGCGTTTTAATAGATGTAAAGAATGGAAAGTTTTCCCTTAACATCGGCAACAAAAAAGTCGAGTTCGACTTAGGGTTGTCAATGAAGCACCCCAATCCCCCGGATGATCCAAGATGCAACATGCTGGAGTTGGAAGAAGAGAGAGTTGTGGAGGCAAGCTCCTGGGAAATTCTTTCAAGAAATCCCCCCGATAGCTTAGGGGACTTAGAAGAACTAGTCGGCCTGAAGAAATATGACATTGCTGGGAAAGCGGATGCGGCACACACGGTCCCTCCCGGATTTCAAAATGCTCCTCCAACGAGGAGGAAAGGGAAAGAGCCCATGGGGCTCATCGAAGAAGAGATTCGGATCCTGAAACGAGTGGTGGTAGACGCCAATATAAGGGAGAAGCCCCCGGATCCCGTCAACAAAGGGAGGGTCGTCGAGCAAGTTTTCTTATCACCACCGACGATACCGAAGGCCGCCAACTCTGAATCCGAAGTGATGCCGACTTTAGGGCATCACCCCCGTCCCCCTTGAATATCATCAACGGGCGTCGAGCAAACGACGTTAAACAAAGCGCTTCATGGGAGGCAACCCATGCTCTAAACTCTTATCTTTGTTTTTAGGATTTTTATTATCTTTATTTTTTATATTTTAATAAATAAATACAGCCGATGGATCATCCGTCGAAAGACTTAGGCCATTTGTGAATTTTTACAGGAAACAAGCTCTCACCCGATCGGGTGATTTCTCAACCGATCGGGTGAGACGTATATACAAATGGCCGTATCTGAGCTCTAGCGAACCGGTCGGGTGAAGCAAAGCTGAGACCGGGTTGCTGACCGTGTGATCTGTGCAGAAGTCTCGGGAATTTTGGGGAATTGATCAACCTGTCGGTTGATACAAAGCGTGGGTCGGGTGACTGATCGGGTGAGCTGTACAAACTCTCGGGAAAAAGTGTGAAGCGGCCTCAACCGATCGGGTCGCCTGTAGCCAATTTTCAGCAAATTTCTTCGACCTAAAATTCAACCGATCGGGTGAAATTTCACCTGATCGGTTCGACTTAAACCCTATATAAACCCAGCGCCCCCACCCGTTCATCTCCCTCGCCCGATCTCGTTTCTCTCTCGCCGTTTCAACTTCCCCTCCCTCGCCCGACCTCGTTTCTCCTTCAACCGGTCACACAACCCTCTCAATTGATCCATCAACTCACTTTCTCCATCTCTCCATCGATCTCTCTCCCTCTCTCTTCGATTTCAAACGCATCAAGCCCTAACTTTCGCCCACCCCCCTTTCAATATTTGCTGAAACAAGTTGCCGTGGCTTCACACTTCATCCCATTGTATAGCGTTGGGACATCTACGAGCAAGGATCTTCATCTCGCTTGGGTAACTTCGCTCCTCAGCTCAATTTCATATTTTTCCCTAGAAATTTTTACTTGCTCAATTTGTGTGTGTACATTCATCATATTCTTCTGCATTCACTCACGCACACACACCCACATGGCTCGGGACCAAGACAGGGGTAAGGCTATCATGCGAGAGGAGGAGTCGTCTCGCAAGAGACGCAAGACCACACGTCCACCACACACACGCCCTCCTCCCGCACAGCCTGCACAACCCCAACCCCAACCTATGATCCCAGTTGCGGACCCACTAATGGGCCCGCATGGCTACCGCTTCAGGAACCAGGAGCACAAAGACTTTTACCATAGACTTGATGCTCGGGGTCATCTATCGACCAAATTCACCCACACCCAAACGCTTGTCGATCTCGGTGTATTCACCGAGGTCGAGACCCTCTTCGCGAATTTAGGTTGGTTGGCCTTCCTGAACGCTAGCGCCGTGTCCTACCCCGCACTCACACTCGAATTTTTATCCACACTTGTCTGTGAGTCGGGGTCGGTCGTCATTTTTTGGGTCCGCAATAGAACCATTCGCACCCATCTGGATACCATCAATGACATTTTTGGTTTCCCCATCCTGGGGAATGACGCTATCCGCCCCTCCGGGTATCCCCCCGAATTTGACGTCGATCAGTTCTGGTTCCGCTTCACTCTTCACCCTGACTATCCCCGAGGTAAGGCCAAGGCCTCCTCCATCATTCACCCCATCTTCCGTCTGGCCCACCGAATCATTTCTTCCATGTTTTCCTCAAGGATGAGTCAGGTACCGTGACCATCCCTGATCTCTTCATTCTCTGGGCCATGACCTTTCCCTTCGTTCGGGGTGATGACGGGATTTCTTTTAGGGCCCCTACCGTTCCCGTCCATGCCGGTGCTTGGCTTGTCTCCAAGCTTCTGGAGATTAGCTGTGCCGGTAAGTGCAAGCTTTGTTGCGGGGGCCTTATCACGATCATATCTTCTGCACCCCGATTTAACATTGTCATCCCCCGAGATCTTCCCACTGCCGCAGGACCCTCACGTCTAGATCTAGATGTCCTGTGGTATATTCATATGATTAAGCCCCGCCCCGATGGCCGCTTCACCTTCCATTACGGACACCCCCCATCTCCCTATACCATTCTACTGAACCCCGCTCGCATGACTATTGCTTTAGTGGCAGATTGGAAATTTCCTCCCGATCCCGAGTTTATGGAGGGGCTCCGTCTTCCATTCATTCCCCAGGGCGCTCTGAGATCACCTTCCCCTGTCGCCCACTTAGGCGTGCAGGATATCCCTACGTCCCAGGGAGACCCCGGGGCTGGCCCTAGTCATGTCACCCAGGCTTCACTTCCCACCACCACTGTCGCCACCCATCCAGTCCATACTACCTCCTCCTCCTCCTTCCGTCGAGCCACTTTCGCTCATCTCGCTCTCGAGACTGAGCTGGCTTCGCTTCGTGCTGTCGTTGCATCTTCCACCCCCTCGGACCCACCCCCTTCGATTTTCTCTCACCCACAGTTCCTCGCACTTGAGAGGGACGTGGCCACTATCCTCCGCATTCTCACTCACGTCCACAGACCTCCTCCACCCACACCACCACCTTCACCACCTCGATGATCGTCACCTCCCCCGTCACATTCTTCACCTCCACCATCACCCCCTAGGCGACCATCCCCTCCTATCACTACTTCCATCCCCACTACCTCATCTATTCCCATGGATTCCATTCCCTCCACTGTCACCCCCACAGCTCCACTTCCCTCCACTTCCGTCACCCCATACGTGCGCCGCAAGAAATTATAGGTGCGTTCTCGATCACTCCCCCCACCATCCTCACCTACCCACATTCCCCATTCATCCTCACCTACCCCCATACCTCCACCACCCACCACCACATTGGTCGCCATTTCACTCCCACTCACCGTCATCACCTCTACACCACCCATCATCCACACTTCCTCCACACCTACCGATCCATCACCTCGACCACTTTCTCCACTTCTTCGCACACCAGTCACCTCACCCACCCACACTGCATCCCCCACTTCTTCCACCGAGGAGGACGAGAATGCTTCCTCTCCTGCTTTTTGATTTCACTTTGTTTTGACCCCCTTGCATATCTCTGCCTTTTCACGATCACATCATATCGCTAGCACCGTCACGTCTAGCTTGGGGGAAGTCAATTTTTATGTGTGCTGTCGTGTGATGTTTTTCTTTTCTTGTTGTGTTTATTTTATATGTTATGTCGTGTGACTTTCTATTTTCTTTTTTTATTTATTATTTTTATTTCCTGTTTATGTGTCGTGTGGTGTAATTTTTATTTTTATTCTTCTTTTCAGTTTCGTCTGTGTGATTTTCTTGTCTTTCGTGTTTTTTGCGTATTCCCCCATATTCATTGCCCTCCCGTATTTAATTCTATTGCATTGAGGGCAATGAAAGTTTCAGCTTGGGGGAGTCGCACTTCGTGCGTCATTTGTGTCTTTTTCTTCGTTTTGAGTCGTTTTTCTCCGTGTTTTTCTTTTCTTCATTTTCTTCCTTTTATCTCTTTCTCGTAGAGATGAACCCTATGATGAATTGCCACAAAAATCACACACACACCTAGCATGGCTTCGATAATCACATTCACTAACCCTAGGAAGTCGAGTCCTCTTGCATTTCATGCATCGTGGGTCCACTTAGCTATTTTGTGAGTCGTGTGTCGTGCCTAGCTGTTTGGTGTGCTTCTACTTTGTGATTGTGTTTTATATACCTGTCCAGGAATGACCCCTAGATTATCATGCTTCGATTTGAATATGCAGTATTTGCCTCTCTTATCTGCTTCTGTATGCGTGAATATGTATATATCGTATGCTTCATTTCACATGTGTCGGGATTCCACAGTTAGGACTAGGATAACCCATTTTAGCCTATGCTCTGATTAGCGAAATATCTCCCTTGCCCAAGTGTTTAGAATCTGATTTCTTTTTTTATTTTACTTCGTGCAAATCCCCTCGTCGTGTACCGTTCTCCCACTTGGGAGAGTACACACGTGTCCATACCCCAAAATCCAAAAAAAGAGAGAAAAGAAAAACCCAAAAAGAAAAGAAAAGAGAAAAGAAAAAAATACATATGTATAGCCAAAAAACCAAAAAAAAATACATATATCCAAAACCCAAAAAAAATATGTGTGAATATTACCCTACCTATCGAGAATAAAGGGAAGGCGAGAATTTACATCGAGTGTTCTACTCCACATCATCTCAACCCCCATCGCTTTCGAAAACACTTGGAATAGGGAATTTCTAGATATTACCTAGGCGATAGTGTGGTGATGCCCAGATCCCTAGCTGTGGTGTCCCTGACACATGATGTGTTTCTATTCTCATACTCTTCTCATTCATGCTTGAGCCATATATTCAACGCTTATTCCTAATCGAATCGATATTTGGGTCATTTCTTGGATTTGTGTATATGGAGTTTATAGCACAATGTAGATAGCGACACCATCTGCTAGCACAAGACCATGCTCACTCGTGCTTCACCGCGTGGGCCCACGACACTTGTCTGGACTCGTATTCCTTGGTTTAGTGATGTGATTTGGCGTTTGCTTGCTTGGTGTGTCGTTTTTGATTTTGTTGACCCTGACGGGCGATTTAGGATTTAGAGTTCTCTTTTTCTCTCTTTCTCTCTATTTTCTCCCTCTGAGCTCTTACTATCACTCGTCTTCCTCGAGGACGAGGAAGGGTTCAGCTTGGGGGATTTTGACATGCGTTTATATTTCATATCTTCGTGCACGTTTTCTTTTGTGTTTTTCCGTTATTTTCCATCGTCTCGTACCCGTTTTCTCGTATTTTCTTGTTTTCTTTCACTTCTCAGTGTTCTTACGTGTTTACAGGAGTTTGCTGTTGAGTATTGGACTTCTTCTCCCTACTTGGTGTTAATGATGAGAAAACATAAATACTTGTGACTAATCCCCTATTTTGCAGTTAATCCATTGCCTAAGCTTATTATGAAGATCAACTAGCAATGGATGGCTCACAAACGTCATTGAAGGCAAACAACATGAATTGGATGATCGTAGATTGTTGATTGAAGCTCCGTAAAGACTTCAAGCCCATACAATGGAAAGAAGAGATTATTCGTCAATGTAATTTTTCTTTTATCTCTTCTAGTATGTAGCTTAGAAGTAGAACTTTGATGGAGCACTCATACACATCTACATTCTGTCATAGGACTTCATTAAACCAATTGTCTTTTGATTCCAATTCAATTCTCTTTTGTTTGTGCTAGGATTGTTCATAACAGCCGACTGTTGAACAGTTTACAGTCGTTTGTCTCAAAAACAGTCGACTGTGTTTTGTTCTACAGTCGCCTATTATGCACAGACTATTACAATATAGTTTTGGGCCTTCTCTGATTATTTCGCACAGGCTACTGTTGAACGATTCACAGGCGCCTGTTCTAGTGACAATCGACTGTGTATTGTAAATCAGTCGCATGTCTATCCTTGCCCAAACTCTGTTTGATTTGACTTCTACGGCCAGTTGACTAATGCTGTATACACAGTCGACTGTCTATGCTGCAACAGTCGCCTGTCTGTAAGTCATTTCTTTGACTCAGCTCTCTGGAAATTTCTCTTGCTTTTGACAGTCGTCTGTTTAAATTTTTACAATCGCCTGTTCTGATTAACAGTCGAATGTATTACTTGAATCAGTCGTCTGTCCTATATCTTGTGAGATTTTCAGTATTTGTCTAACTTACTCTTCTCTCAGCCAGTCGCCTGTCGAAGAAATTACAGTCGCCTATTGTTTTAACAGACGACTGTCTTTGCTTCATCAGTCGACTGTCCACGTGGTAAGTTACCATTATGATTTCTCACCTACCCTTACTGACTGTGCAACAGTCGACTGTGGATTGTTCAACAGTCGACTGTCGCGAGTTCAGATTATATCCGTTGAGATTTTTCTCACGGATTCCAATTGAGTTTTTGCCTAAACTGTTTTGTGGATTTGAGAAAGCTATAAATAGAGCTTCTACTGTTCCATTGGAAGGTTACTCATTCATTGCAAAATCTCTCAAGCTTTCATTTCCAAAGATCAAAGCTCTCAAATCCAAAGCCCTAAGTATTTCCAAATCTTGTTCTCTTGCTCTCCAACCTAGAACCAAAGATTGATCTTCTAGGCAATTGGTGCAGTTAAGAGAAAGGGCTTTCTCCTCTCTTCCAAGAGCGTTCTTCAACACACATCACACTCCTCCTTCAAGTTCTACTTCAAGGCATAGGTGATTGTAAGTGTTGCTTTCATATTTCATAACTTTCGTTATTTGAATTGTGCTCTCGGTTGTGAGAGTGGTTTTGCTTGCTCCCTGGTTGTGGGAGTCAAGGACGTCGACTGTATTCGATTGCACTTGTAGGGTTGTTACAAGTGGGCTTTAAGGAAACCTCAAGTTAGGGTTCTAACTTGAGTATCCGGTGGTATCCGGGTGGTAGGGACGTAGGATTACCGGGAACAAGTCGGGAGTTGACTTGGGTAATCCGAACCCTTGAAACATCTCTATGTTTGCGTGTGTTTCACTTTGGGTCGTTTTTCTATTCCGCACTATTTGTTGGATTGCATTTTATTTGGCGTAAATTCCTTTAAATTTGCATAAACACTATTCAAACCCCCTTCTAGTGTTTTCCACATAGACAGGGTCCTTACATTTGTTATCAGAGCGCAAGGTTTTATCTATGGCATCCAACAACAACAGCGTTCCTCCGCCGCCTATGTACAACAATCACGACCGTGATGGAGCGTCCACACTTTTCGAAGGTCAATTTACGGTACGTCCTCCACATTTCAATGGTACTAATTTTGGCTATTGGAAGTGTAGGATGGAGACATTCCTTAGGAGTTCTTCTCTTTGGAGAACTCTCCACAAGGAGTACGTCGAGCCCGCTGAAGAGGATTTCGAGAAATGGATGACTTTCGAGAAGTCCGCCGAAGTCAACAATGCTAAAGCAATGAACGATCTTCATTGTGCGTTGGACCCGAATGAGTTCAACAAGATATGCACATGTAAGAGTGCATATCAAATTTGGAACCATCTCATCGTTACCCACGAGGGAACGAATAAGGTAAAGCTTTCAAAGTTATATGTTGCCGTGCAAAACTTCGACTTGTTTCATATGCAGGAAAATGAGAGCATTGCGTCGATGTACGGACGCTTTACCGACATCACAAATGAATTGGAAGCCCTTGGCCAAATCTACACCGAACCTGAAAAGGTAAGGAAGATCATCATGGGGATGACCTCCAAATGGGAAAGAAGAGCAATCGCCATCGAGGAGGTCAATGACTTGAAGAACTACACCGTGGTGAATCTCATCGGGACTCTTATGTCTTATGAAGTAAGACGGGATAACCGATTGAAGATTCGAGCCATGATGAATCCCTCGGAGGCCAAGAAGAAAGATTTGGCATTCAACGCCAATTCATCATCCTTCGAAAGTGATGAATCCGAGAACGAGATGGATTTGGGTGAAATGGCCCAAATGGCGAAGAAGTTCCAACGCTTCTTCCGCAAAGGTAAATTTTCCTCAAACAAACGTTTTGAGTCTACTAATGCTACTTCCTCTCTTTGTTATAAATGTAATAAGCCAGGGCACATCAAGAGGGATTGCCCAATGCTAAACAACAAAGAAAAGTGGAAGGCACCAAAGTACCACAAGTCCGACAAGAACACGAGAGACAAGAAGAAAGGACTCGTATGTACCTTTTATGACTCAAGTGATGACTCATCAAGCGATTTCGATGATGAGAAGGGTGATAGCGCCCACATATGTTTCATGGCACTTGAAGATCCACTCTCGGATGAGAGTGATTCCGACACGGATGACACCGAGGTAACAATGGATGAACTTTGTATTGCTAATGAAGAACTATTTGCTAAATACCAATCTTTAATGCTAAGATATACTAGCTTAAAGAAATCAAATGTTAGCAAGTCATCCATTCTATGCATTATCAACAATGACACCATTGTTGATACTTTAACTCTTGAGAAAGCAAACTTAGCTTCTCAAAATGGCACATTGAGAGATGAGGTGAACTCCCTCAAATCTCAACTAGATTAAACACATCCTAAGGATAATAGTGATCTAGTTACACGTCACACACAATTGGGTTTAGAGAATGATTCTCTTAAAACCTAAGTGCACGAGCTCAAAGCACGGGTGTCCACCTTGGATACCAACATTTCTTCTTTAAAGAGAAATATGAGCTCATGTCCTCCCGTATTGTGAGATTCGATAAGGGAAAAGGACAATTGGATGATTTGCTTGCAAACCAATTTCCGGCCACACATCGTGTTGGCCTTGGATTTGTAAAAGCAAATGCATCTAATGCTCGCACCTCCTATAGTGGTGTCACTTTAGATTTTGTGAGGCCTTCCTCCAGTGCATCCACAAGTGGTGTCAAAGACACTATAGGTAGCAATCCTACCAAGAATATCACCACATCACCTTCTCTTCCTTTTGGCAAGAAACCCACTAAGGATGGAAACCAAAAGCAAGGCCATGCTTATATGTACACTAACACTCATCCACGTAGGAAACATCCTCTTCAAAAGTGGATAATCATGCTACATTCTATGCTCCGCACCCACGGACATGTACACAACCACACATAAGAAATACTCATGTACGTGCTCCTATACACCCGTATGCACATACGCATCATTCTTTCATGTATGCTCATCCTCTACATGTCATGCATGATCAATATGCTTCATATAATATGCATGTTCTCAAGCATACATATCATCTTAGAATGTACAATGCATATCCTCCACCACATCTCTATGCTAGAAATCATGTTCCTAAGAAGCATGCACCATATAGAAATCCAACACATATGCATGTAACTAGGAATAGGACTCCAAAGATGTACACTATTTGGGGTCCTAAGAACACTAGTCTAAATGTTAGGAATGCTTATGTTGATTCCTATTTTCATGATGTGATTAGAAATAGTAACTATATTGGGAAGCAGAAGTCCACTTGGACTTGGCTCCCAAAGGGCTAATCCCCTTGGACCCAACAATCATTGGGTACCATAAGCCTATGGTATATTATATAGGTACCCAAGAGGAAGAAGAAGAGCAATAAATGTCTTATTAGCTCTAAAGGGAAAGGATGGATTCTTGATAGCGGTTGCTCCAAACACATGACGGGAGATCCCTCATTGCTCTCCGAAGTGATTAGCATCAAGGATGGTGCAACGGTCACTTTTGGAGGTAATCAAAAGGGAACCATCATTGGAGTAGGTATCGTTGGTAATCCTTCCAAACCTTTAATTACTAATGTTTATCTTGTTAGTGGTTTATGTCACAATCTCATTTCCATTAGTCAACTTTGTGACAAAGGTTACAAGGTTATCTTTGGAGAAGGATTGTGTACTATTGTTAATTGTGATTCAAATGTTTTATTTTCCGGTATTAGGCGTAAAAATATTTATTATTTTAGCTTGCCTAAAATCGTAGAACATTGCTTAGTTGCTAACACAAGTGAACAACTATTATGGCATCACTGTTTTGGTCAAGTTCACTTCAAGCACTTATATAAGTTGGCTAAGCATGATCTAGTCAAAGGTTTTCCTAAGATTGTTTTTAATAAGAAAAACTTTTGTGATTCATGTCAAAAAGGTAAACTAAGTAAATCTTCATTTAAGCTTAAGAAGAGATTACTTCTAAGAGGCCCCTACAACTTCTACATCTAGATTTATTTGGGCCAACTAGAACCGCTTCTTTAGGTAATGCTCACTATGGACTAGTTGTCGTTGACGAATTTTCTAGATTTACTTGGGTGTTATTCTTAACTAATAAGAATGAAGCTCATGAAGAGTTTACCAAATTTTCAAAGAAGATTCAGAATCTTTTAGAATCCACCATTATCACCATTCGTAGTGATCATGGAGGAGAATTTGAGAATGAGTCTTTTACTGAGTTTTGTGATGACTCCGGTATAACTCATAACTTTTCCTTTCCTCATGCACCACCACAAAATGGTGTTGTAGAAAGAAAGAATAAGACTCTTATTGAGTGTGCTCGCATTATGCTCCATGATAGTCATTTAGGACTACAATTTTGGGCAGAAGCGGTGCACACGGTATGTTATGTGCTCGATAGGATCCTAGTGAGACCCCGAACAAACAAAACTTGTTTTGAGTTGTTTTATGATAAAAAGCCTCAAGTGAAATATTTCCGTGTTTTTGGTTCAAAATGTTTTATAAAGAACACCTTTGGTAATTTAGACAAATTCGAGCCAAGATCTGATGAAGGAATTTTGTTGGATATTCCACACGTAGCAAAGCCTACCGGATATACAACAAAACTTCTTCAACGATTGAGGAATCTCTTCATGTATCTTTTTATGAAGATTTTGATTTTCCTCATGTTGATGATGATAATGTAGATATTCTTTGTGATTCTCTTAATAATGTTAAGATTAATGATACTATTATTGAGACTAACACTTCTAACGAAGTTGTTGAAGTTGTTCCTAGTGATCCAGGTTTACCCAAAGCTTACCCGACCGTTCGCAACCATCCCCATCACCAAATTATGGGAGATATTGGTGTGGGTGTTCGAACGAGATTAAGAATTGAAGAATTCTCTCATTGCGCATTTGTCTCTACCATTGAGCCAAAGAACATCCAAGAAGCTTGTGAGGATAGCTCTTGGATAGTGGCAATGGAAGAAGAACTAATGCAATTCGAGAGAAACGAAGTTTGGGAACTCGTACCTCTTCCAAGTGGTCACCAAGTCGTTGGGACCAAATGGATCTTCAAGAACAAGACAGATGAAAATGAGGTAATCACACAGAACAAAGCAAGGTTAGTAGCTCAAGGCTACCGGCAAGAGGAAGGTATTGATTTCGAAGAATCTTTTGCCTCCGTAGCTAGATTAGAAGCTATTAGGTTGCTTTTATATTTTTCATCTCATAAGAATTTTAGACTATTTCAAATGGATGTCAAAAGTGCATTTTTAAATGGGTTTGTCAATGAGGAAGTCTATGTTTCTCAACCTCCCGGTTTTATTCATGAAAAATTTCCAAACCATGTTTTCAAACTTACGAAAGCGTTGTATGGGCTGAGACAAGCTCCTAGAGCTTGGTATGATCGACTTAGGACCTTTCTTTTGAATTTAGGTTTTAAAATGGGAGAAGTTGATTCTACACTCTTCATTAAAGATTATGAAAATGACATTCTTTTGATTCAAGTTTATGTAGACGATATTATTTTCGGTTCTACTAACTTTAATCTTTGCCAAGAATTTTCCAAGTCTATGAAGGACGAGTTTGAGATGAGCCACATGGGAGAGCTCACCTACTTCCTTGGATTGCAAATTCGACAAATGGAGAATGGCACTTTCATACATCAGACAAAGTACACATGGGAGCTTATTAAGCGATTCGGGATGGAATCGTCTTCGAGCAAAAGGACTCCCATGAGTACTACTACTCATCAACACAAGGATGAAAGCGGAAAAGATGTAGACGTTCGTCTATATCGAGGTACGATCGGTAGCTTACTTTACTTAACCGCTAGTAGGCCCGATATCATGTTTTCTGTATGCCTTTGTGCTAGATATCAAGCAAGACCTAAGGAGTCATACTTGATTGCGGTTAAACTAATATTTTGTTATCTCAATCAATCTCTAGATTATGGGTTACTTTACCCTAAGTCTAGCACATATGAGTTAATCTCATATAGTGATGCCGACTTTGTCGGATGCAAGTCCGACAGGAAAAGTACTAGTGGCACTTGCCATTTCTTAGGAAATTCCTTAGTTTCTTGGCTTTCTAAGAAACAGAATTCGGTGTCATTGTCCAGGACTGAAGTGGAATATATTGCCGTGGGTCTTGCATGTGCACAAGTTCTTTGGATGAGACACACTCTTAGTGACTATGGTGTCAATTGTGATACTTGCACTATCATGGTTGATAACCAAAGTGCTATATGTCTTTCCAAGAATCCGGCACACCACTCCCGTACCAAACATATAGACGTGAGACACCATTTTATAAATGATCATGTAGCTAAGAAGGACATCATCTTAGAGTACATTGAAACCCAAAAACAAATTGCTGATATCTTCACTAAACCTCTTAAAGAAGATTCATTTGTGAGGTTGCGTGGAGAATTGGGAATTATGGGTGAATTTAAAATCTAGAAGCTCAAACTTTCATGTTATAACTTCTTTTTGAGCTCATATCTTTTTGTTGTCTTTCTTCATGTGTTTTATTATATTATGAGATTAAGAGAGGCAATTGTGACTTATTTGATTTCATGAGTTTTTGAGAGTGATTGGAGTGATTCGTGTTTCAATGGATTTATTGTTTTTATAATGATTTTACGATGTATTTGTGATTAGAGTATAGGTCCTAGGGTGAGTGTTCTTATTCTCTAGAATTCTATCTCACTGTGCACGTTTGGACCAGAACAGACGACTGTCTTTCCTTCGACAATCGACTGCCCTACTGTAACGACCACTTTTCGTTGTACGTTGTTCGTGCACGTGCCTTTGGCCATGCACGTGTTTGTTTTAGACTTTGTTTGTTTGTGAACACTTTGATGCGATATTCCGTTGTGAACGTCTCTGAGGGTAGTAAATTGTGGCACTAATTTGGAACGACGTTTCTCGAGTCGTCTTCCCACAATTTAATCTTATTCGATGAGACATTGCGATTTTCACTTTTGATGGGAGACGTTCCTATTTTTAGTTTCGTCATCTGACGTCGAAATTGAGATTCGTCTTCTTAGTCAGCTCACTTTCGTCATCACGATCACCCCGATATTTATTTTATAATTTTTGGAGTTTATTTGACCACTTTTATATTTTTAACAAGTTTTATAATATTTTTAATAATTAATTTTTATATTAATTTCGGCCAAATAAAATTTATTTGAGTTTCAAACGTTTTAAATAATTTTTGAGCCAAATCTCAGCCCCTATCTTGGCCGCACCCAATCCCTATGTGATTAGGAAGAGTGGATTTGAATTTTAAATTATTTTAAACTCCTAATCCCATTAGGATTAGCCCTAGACCTAGTCAACCCATCTACACTATATAAACAACCTCTAGGAAGACCTATTTTCGCAAGAAAATAACCCTAGCCGCTCCCAAAACCCAAATTTGACGTTGCGACGAATCGTCGCAACGTTGCGACGAATCGTCGCAACGTTGCGACGAACTTCCCCCGCACCGACCGAGAAAACAGGCCCAAATCCCCCGCACCGACCGGCCGCTGCCTCCGCACCAAGCCCCCGCCCCGCTCCGCACAGCCGTCGCCCCGCTTCACCGTGCCCGACCGAGAGGAGCTCTCGGTCAGACCGGTCGCCCGCTCCGCACCAAGCATCGCTCCGCACCCGCATCGCTAGCCGCTCCGTCGCCCCGCAGCGCACCGTGCCCGACCGACAGAATCGCCCGCTCACGCCCGCACCGCTGCACGTTGCAAAGTTGCAACGTTGCAACGACCCGCCCAAGCGCCCAACCGACGCTGTCACCCGCACCGACCGAGAATTTCCCCCGCACCCGCTGCTGCGACCGACCCAAGCGCTGCACAAGCCCCGTTCCCCCGCACCGACCGATGGAATCCCCGCACTGAGGCTGTACGACCGAGAGCCAAACGTCGCAACCCCGCACAGTCGCACCACTTGCCACCGTGGGCCCCCCAAGTTCTCCAGAGGTATTGTGGGTCCCCCATAGGTCCCTATGACTACTGTGGGCCCCACCTAGGTGCTTTCTCTCCGACGATTTGCCGCGTACGATGTTGCGACACGTTGTAGGCCGTCGTCGCACGTGCTAGCTTTGGAATCTGGACTCGTCGCTTCGGTTGATGCTCTGAACTTTCCAGCGAGGAATCTATATTGGAATCAGGACTTGGAGCGCGATCTCTTATTCCAACCCCTGGCGTCGCTACCCGACGCCAGTGTAGCTTTCGCGTCGTGTTGAGGTAACGCTTTGCACCCCTAGGACCCCTAACCCATTGCCTGTTAATCAAGACTAAAATTGATGTTTTTAAAATGTTTTAAATTTTTTTAATTCACTAATCAAGATTAATAATATGGACTTTAGGCCGGTGGACTTGTGCACGTAGGTTATTTGTGACTTGGACTCTCGTTGGACGGTGTTTCTCAAACGTTATACTTGCAGGCAAGTGAAACTTGCCAACTCTTGTGTAGGGCCATGTTTTTAGGCCACTTCCTTATTCCTAGCGTAAAAGAGACTAGTCAGTGAAATGATAGCTGGCTAGACGCCTACTTGATCTAGTTTGACAACGAAACTAGATCTGTCACCTAAATTGATCTAGCTTGACAACGAAGCTAGATCCAATCCTTAAACTTGTTCATGCATTTGTATCTGTCACGTTTAAATTCCTTAACTGTACGCACTCTTAACTGCCATGCATTGCATTTTACATGTCAACCAGTTGATTGTTGCATTCGTAGCACACGCTACAATACTTGTACTTGTACTACTTGAATACTACTTCCTGGGAACGGGCCTCATGTGTTGGTCAAAAGCCAATGCCCGGTTTCCTTGTCCGGCTAGGTGCACCCCTATGCCATACTTGTAAAAAACACTTCCTGGCTCGTGATCCAGAAGCGGGCCTCATGTGTTGGTTAAAAGACAATGCCCGACACACGTGGAGGGGTAGGGATAAACGGTCACCTGAGCTTAGGAGTGGCCTGATCAGCCACTCTAGCCAGAAGGCGGAATCTCTGTGCACGAGGTGCTTACTTTACTTGTCTTGTACTAGTGAGTGTTACTTGTATAACTTGTCATCCATGCCATGTTTAAATGTCATGCTCGTACCTTACTTTACTTTACTTTACTTGTTGCACTCATATTTTAACTGCCATGTCATTGCATTCATGCTAGAACTGCTAGGTTGCTTTACTTTTGCCTACCTTCAGTTTCCTTGCACAAGTCTCTTGTAGACTTGCTGACATGTGCCCCTTGCTCTTTTGGGTGTCACATGTTAGACCCTGAGCCAGAGACCGTTGCTGAGTACGTGGTGTTTTGCTGACGCTGAGCCTGAGTCCACGTTTGCCCAGGAGGAGTTTTGTGGACACCGGAGACCTTTCTTGGTGACTTTGCTGAGTTTCTTTTGTTTTAGGTTTTGTTCTTAGTTGTCGGTGCGTGGCACCTTTGTTTTGTACGCGGTACTTTTATTGGCCATGTTTGGGCCTTTAGACTCTTTTCTTTTAGCCTGGTGGCTTTTTCTGTGATGTTGAAACTTATTTTATGGATATTCTGAGATATCTCTTTTGTCTCATTTCATTATTATTATCTTTGTTTCGTTCGCGTTGCAAGGACCTGCAGTTTTAAATTTGATTGACGCTTATCGGACTTGCAGCTCTGCAGCTTCAAGTCTGAGCGGACCTTCTCACGTTTCGCCTCCATATTTTTGGGAAGAGGGGCGTGACAGGTTTTGTTGGTGGCCCATGCAGGTCCAGTCTTGCAATTGCGAATTAACGGAACAACGATAATAACAGAATGTCCATTAAATAAATTGCAACATCCGAGTCATGAGCCCTGAGTCTAGTCGTTTTCCTATGTCACTAGGTGGTAAGAAGACTTAGCTAGACGTCTGTGTTTGCTAGATAGAGGCCCTGACTGTTAGTTAGACTCCCTGTCAGCAATTGATTTAATCGTCATAGGAGTTACCTTAGTGGTTCTTGTCTAACTCTGACCATATTAGACTTCTAGAATTCCTTCAGTCTTTTGCTTGGGTTCATCGATTTCGGACCAAGCTGAACGCATTTTATTACCGTCTAGCCCCTTAAAGAGTCTTAGCTCTTAGCTTCTTAATACTTAGTTGGTCGACCGTAGGAGTTTCCCCATAGATTCTCCTGATTCATATCCTAGGCGTACGTATGTTTTGATCATCCGACCAATTTCCTTGACTCGATTCACGAGATTGCCTCATGACGATCGTCGTCAATTTTCGACCCTCTCCATTACAAACCTTGAATCTTCTGAAAGTATTTTTTTCGATGTTCCCTTTCCCTAAGTTTAAATTTGCTCAATTTTTAATATATATATCTTATATTTTATACTTCTTCGTTGACTTAAATTCTTAAAACTTTTGGCGAAATTTTTTGAATACTAGCTTATTATATTTTCCCAGCCTACACTTTTGTACCTATGGAAATACACTTTCCTTTCATATATTAATTTTATTCTGAACTGTACTTTTATTTTGCCCAATTCGACTTATAATGTTCTTATCTTATTTATGCCATTCAAATGACACATCGCGCTTACTTTAATTACTTTTCAAGTCACATGGAAATTCAGCTTTCAGCAAGTCGATTTTATGATCGTCGTTTTCTCTACTTCAGATTTTTGTAAAATTACTATTTCATAACCACTTTCTGACTTAGACCCCCCATGATTTGATTTTAAAGCTTTGCTATCAATTTTGATAATTCTACTACTAAGTTATTATTATTATCTTTCCGCTCACCATACATGTTTTTAGAAAAATTTCTAAACTAAATGGAATTTCAATGATTTTTTTTATACCCGTACCAGGTTCGTTGTGCTCGTATGCTAAGAGTTTTGTGTAAACCAGTTTTAATTTTTGCACATCCTGGTTCCTCTAAAAGTAGTTCCAATATTGATCATTTTTACAAAATTTCTTTCCATGGCTTAAAGACTTTGAAGGCGTTTAACACGAGCTTAAACTCTTCAGTTACTTTAATTTCATTCTTTTGCCAAAATTATATTAAATTACCGAGGTATAATATTTTCTAAAAAACTACGTCCTTAATGTCGTGTGAATGATTTACTTCCTTTTCTTAATGATTTCCGATGAGTCAATAAAACATTTTCTCTTATTATGAATATTCGACTCAAACTTATTTCAACTCGCTTTATCGATCTTCAAATATTTTATACAGATGAGGAATTCCAACTTTTGAAGTACAACAGTTTTCAATTTTGCGTACTTTAGCTAATGCTATTTACCCTATTTTCTTTTCTCCATCCTATGTAAGTATCACTACATCTTCCTTTCCTCTACCTAAACATCACCATTGAGTCAAAGTTTTGTCTAACCAAGCTGTCTCCTTGTATACATCCAATCTGAACTCGTGCTTATCGATCCTACCCTCGTCACGCTCTCGACCTCGACCTCCCTTTATTGCTTAGGATTTAGTGCCCGTCAATGTCTGTGCCAACTCTAAGTTGTTAGTAGACCTTGGACCTTGTGAGATAGTCATAGTGCATGTACCTGAGTTGCGTACGTAGGCTTGAATGAGTATAACCCCCCATAGTATATTGATGCTTTCCTATGGTGTGATATATATATACTCGGAGTTATTCGTAATATTATGAAGGTTGTTTGTGTGTTAGAATTTATAGATTTGTGAGTGGTTAGCTATACCATACTAGGGATGCCTATGTATATAAGAGTTAGTGTTGGAATGTCTAATGGAGTGTATGTAGTTAGATATACTTGTAATGGTTGAAATAAAATGATTGGTAAAGCTATGTGCATGTTAGGTGTGATAATAATAAGTGTATGTATAGTTAAGTGAGTAGGCCTACTATATGACCTGTATGTTAGTACGTGTGAGTATGTGCTCGTATGTAGGTATGTATTGTGCTTAGATGTAAGTAGTTATGTTTTGTTGCATGAGTATATAGGTGATATACATATGGTAGTAGGATTATAATTTTGATTGGTATTGCTTGCTTCTACGGGATGTTGCATGCGTGCATACCGTGAGGTATACACGACTATTGCACATCTTAATTATGTATGTGTGGATGTGTTAGTATACTAATTATAGGTAGTAGGCTATGGTGTGAATATATACATTACTTATGTGTGACTATACGGTGAATGTTTGTACTAGGGAGGGTATTATAAATACGTGGGTGCTGATGTCTGTAATGTTATTATTATGGTACATAAATTGATTTAACTATGTGGGTGTTATCTGACTAAATATTAAGTGTGATTGACTTATGGTATGTATATGGTAGTATTGGTAGACGTATAAATATTGGAGTGGTATTGGTATAGGTATGAATGTCGTGTTACGTATATAGAATATTCTGATATGTGTATTGAGTCTCACTCAAGCTTGAGTGGGTATACTCTAAGTATATTGATATGTATGTCTGAAGTTTGAATATAGCGATGTTTGATGTATGTATAGTGATAGAAGTGTTTGTGCCTGGTTGTGTTACGCACATGATTGTGGGTCGCTATACCAGTAAATAGTTATATGGGTTGGTCTTGAGGTATAGCTATTTACTAAGGCTTGCCTGTATGAACGTATGTGTACTAGCTAAACTAGGTGTGTAGATGTACTGGATATATGATGGTATGATTGGTGTATGTAAATGAAATGTTAGCGTGTATGGGTGTGCACCATGCACGGGTAAGTATGTACTTAAGTTATAGGTATTGATGACTATGGTATATGTGGCGTGTCGTAAATACAGTTATAGGACCGTATGTGATGTGAATATATGGAGAACTATTTGCTTACATTTGAATGACTATATATTGTGAAACTATAGTAGTGGTGAATGTGTATTAAATATAGTGAAGCTTGATTTAAAAATGTATGGTGTGACTACATGTGTTGAGATGTTTGGTATTGGATGAATATTAGAGGGCAGTATACCCATGATGGTTTTGTGCGTAGGTAGTTACTTATACGTAGAGCAATGATTGTAATTGCTAAGTGTGAGACCATACTTATGAGTATCTGAAATATTGTTTTGTGATTAGGTAAGTAGTAGTTATATAAGGGATGTACGTATATGTATATGAATGAAATACATGTATGAAATTGACTGACTATAATAGGTATAAGTGTATGACATACGTGAATATATATATATATATACACATGTTGGTGGTGTTAATGTTTGACTACCTAGTGCATATATGAGCACTTGTAATGACTATACCTGGTTTGAATTATAATGACTTGATTGGGATAGTTACTGGAACGACTAGATATATTAGAAAGTTCGAGGACGGACTTTATTCTAAGGTGGGGAGGATGTAACGACCACTTTTCGTTGTACGTTGTACGTGCACGTGCCTTTGGCCGTGCACGTGTTTGTTTTAGACTTTGTTTGTTTGTGAACACTTTGATGCGATATTCCGTTGTGAACGTCTCTGAGGTAGTAAATTGTGGCACTAATTTGGAACGACGTTTCTCGAGTCGTCTTCCCACAATTTAATCTTATTCGATGAGACGTTACGATTTTCACTTTTGACGGGAGACGTTCCTACTTTTAGTTTCGTCATCCGACGTCGAAATTGAGATCCGTCTTCTTAGTCAGCTCACTTTCGTCATCACGATCACCCCGATATTTATTTTATAATTTTTGGAGTTTATTTGACCACTTTTATATTTTTAACAAGTTTTATAATATTTTTAATAATTAATTTTTATATTAATTTCGGCCAAATAAAATTTATTTGAGTTTCAAACGTTTTAAATAATTTTTGAGCCAAATCTCAGCCCCTATCTTGGCCGCACCCAATCCCTATGTGATTAGGAAGAGTGGATTTGAATTTTAAATTATTTTAAACTCCTAATCCCATTAGGATTAGCCCTAGACCTAGTCAACCCATCTACACTATATAAACAACCTCTAGGAAGACTTATTTTCGCAAGAAAATAACCCTAGCCGCTCCCAAAACCCAAATTTGCCGTTGCGACGAATCGTCGCAACGTTGCGACGAACTTCCCTCGCACCGACCGAGAAAACAGGCCCAAATCCCCCGCACCGACCGGCCGCTGCCTCCGCACCAAGCCCCCGCCCCGCTCCGCACAGCCGTCGCCCGCTTCACCGTGCCCGACCGAGAGGAGCTCTCGGTCAGACCGATCGCCCGCTCCGCACCAAGCATCGCTCCGCACCCGCATCGCTAGCCGCTCCGTCGCCCCGCATCGCACCGTGCCCGACCGACAGAATCGCCCGCTCACGCCCGCACCGCTGCACGTTGCAAAGTTGCAACGTTGCAACGACCCGCCCAAGCGCCCAACCGACGTTGTCACCCACACCGACCGAGAATTTCCCCCGCACCCGCTGCTGCGACCGACCCAAGCGCTGCACAAGCCCCGTTCCCCCGCACCGACCGATGGAATCCCCCGCACTGAGGCTGTACGACCGAGAGCCAAATGTCGCAACCCCGCACCGTCACACCACTTGCCACCGTGGGCCTCCCAAGTTCTCCAGAGGTATTGTGGGTCCCCCATAGGTCCCTAGGACTACTGTGGGCCCCACCTAGGTGCTTTCTCTCTGACGATTTGCCGCGTACGATGTTGCGACACGTTGTAGGCCGTCGTCGCACGTGCTAGCTTTGGAATCTGGACTCGTCGCTCCGGTTGATGCTCTGAACTTTCCAGCGAGGAATCTATATTGGAATCAGGACTTGGAGCGCGATCTCTTATTCCAACCCCTGGCGTCGCTACCCGACGCCAGTGTAGCTTTCGCGTCGTGTTGAGGTAACGCTTTGCACCCCTAGGACCCCTAACCCATTGACTGTTAATCAAGACTAAAATTGATGTTTTTAAAATGTTTTAAATGTTTTAAATTCACTAATCAAGATTAATAATATGGACTTTAGGCCGGTGGACTTGTGCACGTAGGTTATTTGTGACTTGGACTCTCGTTGGACGGTGTTTCTCAGACGTTATACTTGCAGGCAAGTGAAACTTGCCAACTCTTGTGTAGGGCCATGTTTTTAGGCCACTTCCTTGTTCCTAGCGTAAAAGAGACTAGTCAGTGAAATGATAGCTGGCTAGATGCCTACTTGATCTAGTTTGATAACGAAACTAGATCTGTCACCTAAATTGATCTAGCTTGACAACGAAGCTAGATCCAACCCTTAAACTTGTTCATGCATTTGTATCTGTCACGTTTAAATTCCTTAACTGTACGCACTCTTAACTGCCATGCATTGCATTTTACATGTCATCCAGTTGATTGTTGCATTCGTAGCACACGCTACAATACTTGTAGTTGTACTACTTGAATACTACTTCCTGGGAACGGGCCTCATGTGTTGGTCAAAAGCCAATGCCCGGTTTCCTTGTCCGGCTAGGTGCACCCCTATGCCATACTTGTTAAAAACACTTACTGGCTCGTGATCCAGAAGCGGGCCTCATGTGTTGGTCAAAAGCCAATGCCCGACACACGTGGAGGGGTAGGGATAAACGGTCACCTGAGCTTAGGAGTGGCCCGATCAGCCACTCTAGCCAGAAGGCAGAATCTCTGTGCACGAGGTGCTTACTTTACTTGTCTTGTACTAGTGAGTGTTTCTTGTATAACTTGTCATCCATGCCATGTTTAAATGTCATGCTCGTACCTTACTTTACTTTACTTTACTTGTTGCACTCATATTTTAACTGCCATGTCATTGCATTCATGCTAGAACTGCTAGGTTGCTTTACTTTTGCCTACCTTCAGTTTCCTTGCACAAGTCTCTTGTAGACTTGCTGACATGTGCCCCTTGCTCTTTTGGGTGTCACATGTTAGACCCTGAGCCAGAGACCGTTGCTGAGTACGTGGTGTTTTGCTGACGCTGAGCCTGAGTCCAAATTTGCCCAGGAGGAGTTTTGAGGACACCGTAGACCTTTCTTGGTGACTTTGCTGAGTTTCTTTTGTTTTAGGTTTTATTGTTAGTTGTCGGTGCGTGGCACCTTTGTTTTGTATGTTGTACTTTTGTTGGCCATGTTTGGGCCTTTAGACTCTTTTCTTTTAGCCTGGTGGCTTTTTCTGTGATGTTGAAACTTATTTTATGGATATTCTGAGATATCTCTTTTGTCTCATTTCATTATTATTATCTTTGTTTCGTTCGCGTTGCAAGGACCTGCAGTTTTAAATTTGATTGACGCTTATCAGACTTGCAGCTCTGCAGCTTCAAGTCTGAGCGGACCTTCTCACACTTCGCCTCCATATTTTTGGGAAGAGGGGCGTGACACCTACTCTATCTCCTCAGTCTGAGAATTGGTATCTTTCGCTCAGACGACGGATGACTGATTTACAGTCGACTGTTCGTTTAACAGGCGACTGCATTTTAGTCATCAGGCGACTGTTACATCTTTCCGAGCTTTATCGTTTATCACCTCACACAGTCGACTGACTTTTGTTCATCAGTCGACTGTCTTCTGTTGTGACGGTTCAAGTGATTTGGTCTGAGCCGTCGATTCTTTGATCCAACGGCTCAGATTCATTCCCTAAATTTTATATTCGAGAATGCGTGATCACTTTCCCACGTCGACTCTCTCTCTTCCGATTCGACCGTTCGTCTTCCCGCTCGTTTTCTTCTCCAAAACCGCTTGATTTCGCTTCCAAAACCGTCGATCTACTTCTCTTCGTCGTCATCGATCACGTGCTGTCGTTGCCGTCGATCGTCTTCTCCCCGATCGTCGTTGCTTCTCTACTTGGTTTGCTTCTCTCTCTCACTAGCCATTCGTTCGAATTTCTTTGCATTGTTTTCTCCTTCTCTCGTTTCCATGGCTCCCAAACCGAAGGGAAAAGAGAAGATTGTTGCTCCTAAACGACCTAGGGCACCCAAGAAACTAATTGCCAAGAAGAAGAAACCTTATAAAGCCCGATCCAAACATGCTGATTCTTCCTTTGCTACTTCTAGCGATGCTCAGCCTTTGATCCGTCGTCAGCGCAAGCCCACTGGTGTTCACATCAGTGAGCCTGTTGCTGAGAACCCCCATCTGTCTCCTTCTGTGTCAAGTTCTTCTGAAGAGACTCCTGCCGTACTCCCCTCTGATCCTCTAGTTCCCATTTGCCGAGACGATCTTTGTCTAGCAAAATTTCACTCTCTTCTAGGGATCAACCTTCTTAGGGAGTGGTACATCGCTTTCCCCGCCTTCACTGCTGAGAGACTTTCTGACATTCTTTCTGCTACTCACCTAGCCGACCTTTTTTGCTTCTCTCAGAGCGAATCCCCCAGAGCCTATCCATTTCTGGTGATGCTTTTCTATGCGAACCGCGTTCGCGGTGAGTATTCATCTACCGGCATCCTTGATACTGTCATTCATGGAACCCACATTCAGATCACTCCCTCTCTCTTAGGGACTATTCTTAGGATTCCCTCTGTTGGTTCCCTTCCCACTGATATCTGCATCTCCGAGATTGACGATCTTGACCAGTCTGTCCTCCGGGATATGTTTCGAGAGGTACCTCTAGCTCTTGATTTGGGTGTCAGATCATCTATGTTCTCTGGAGAGGTTGGGCTGTTCACCTAGTGGCGAAGTCCAACATCCTGCCGAGATATGGATCGTCTGACCAGCCGTCTCAGGATATCCTGAAGTGTATGTATGCTATTTTCTTTGGCATGCCCGTGAACTGGGCCGGTGTCTTCCTTGATAGGATGGACAAGGTTGAGTTCACGACCTCCTCGTCTCTCATTCCTTATGTAACGACTCGAAAATTTTCAAAACATTTAATTACAAATTTAATATACTTTGTAATGGTTTGTCAGGAGTTTTAAATGATTGCAAAAAAATTCTATAAAAATATTTTGAAATACTAGACTTATTATATTATATTTCAGTATTTTTAGATTTCCTCAAATACCCAAAACATTCCTGTTAAAATTCACTTTCAAAAATTACCGTTTTGATTCGATGAATTTATTTTCTATTCAAACGTCTTCAAAACGTTTTCAAACTTTTGCAGTAACCTCCTATGACCATTTAAGGCTCCCCACATTAATTTCGTAATTTTCTGATAACATTTCAATAGAGAACCCGCAAACCCGCTTTCTAAACGTTTTGGCCAAAAACTAGTATCCCCGTAGTCCAAACCCGGAAACGAACTTCGTATTCGCCATCCTCGCGACGATACGATCCCGTGGGTATGTTTTCGTAATTTTTCGGACACGTTTACTAGTAGGGGCAACATCGTAATTTCGTTACAATTTTTACTGCTACCGCCACTAATTACCCTAGCTAAATTACTAACTATCTTAACCTCATTAACTATTAAACTACCCTAAACATGACTAACACGTGAAAAGGAGACTGGTTGATTTTCTCGTTTTAGTCAAAAGCTAATACCTAATTTCATTTATTAACCTACCTAATATATTAATTACCCTTGACTAACACAAACTAATTAATAATTTAATTACTTATATAAACCCATCTTCCTACAGCTAATAATCCCCCAGGCCGCTCACTCTTCCCCCCTCGCGTTCTCTCTCTCCCGCTCATCTCTCTCACCCCCGCCCGCCGGCTGCCCCGACCGCCGCCGCCACCGTCGCCAGCACCCCACGCCGCCGCGCTCCGCCGACGGCCTCCACCGCCGCTCCCCCGAACACCGACGCCCACCTCCCCGCTCCGCACAGCACCCCGCCGCCGCCGCCGCCGCTGCTCAGCCGCCCCCCGCCGTCGCAGACCACCCACGAGCCGCCCCGCCGCTCGTCGAGCGCCCACAGCCCCGCCGGCAGTGATCGCTGCGTAAGTTTCTACACGAGTGGCAAACTTGTAAATACGAAGAAATTCGTATTTTCGATTTATTAAATTATTTATAATAGGGTTTAATGAGTTAAAATCCATAACTAATTATACAATGGCCAGAAAAATGTGTGGATAGCCCCAGAAAATCAGAAACGACATTTCGGATCCATTGGCGCTGGTATTACCTCGACCAGACATCTACTTTTTCCAAAATGATTTTCCGAACCTAAAGATTAAATAGGTTTAATTCATTCTAAAAATCGTAACTCGCTAGTTTTACCTACACTAATATTTGATAAAATTTTATGTGCTAATAGACTTCGAGACGGTCGTTTTGACTACTCACTCATGTAATTCCGACTTGTATTGTTCTCGTAAGAAATTACGGAAGATACGCGTCACTTAAGTATTTTAGGGTTTTTAAGCTATTTCTAAGTTTTTAAAAATTATAAAAAATTACAGAAGCTTCTGAAAATTCTCCCCTCTTGCAGTAAAATCTAAATAATTATTTTAGGTTTATATAAAAATTTTAAATATTTTCCGACACCGTTTTAATGAGTTTAAAAATCAAACTAACCTAATTATTAAATAGGAAAAAGTCGTGTTTTTCTAAAATAAGTATTTTGTGTTGCAGGTACAGACTCTGGTGTACCAACTTCTGAGGAAGCCCTAGATCCTCTTCCGGCTTACTACAACGGTATTAATTTTGGTAAGTCACGATAGGTTCTAACCTTAGAAATCTAGCCACTGTGCTCGTACGAACTTGTAGCACTGCACTACTACGTGCTCGAAGTACGGAAACATACGCCACTTTCTTGTGTTAGACTTGACTTGGAACATCCCGTGGAACGGTCATGTAAAGAACTTGTACTTGACACAACACCGGGTTTTGGGGTAACTCATAGTTGTGAGAGTACGGGAGTGACTAGAGTTCGATCTACATGTCAAGCTGCCTGTGTTTCGGCCTCCTGTCTAGCTGCCTGCGTTTCGGCAAACCATCCTGCTGCCTGGGTTCCGGCAATCGTCTGGGTAGCACCCAGGCAAGAGACGAACTGAACGGTCACATATTGTACTCTCCGACCTGAGTCACGTAGTTTTAGCAAAGCTTGCACGGTTACTTCTTTACAGTCATGCACTTTACTTTCTGCACTTGTACAGACACTACACCGTACTTTACTTTACCTCTGCTTGTCATACTTGTACAGTACTTCTCTTCTTTGTTTAGAATCATTGTGACTTACCTTCGGTTCCACTTGTGGCACCGACAAACGACGACTTGATCGAGGAGGTTGCCCCAGAGTACGAGGAGCCTGCGTACGATCCAGAAGCCGCGGAGTTTTAGTTACTTTTCTGTCGGAGTGTGTATTGTACTATGTATTTCTGTTTCTGCATTTCCTTTCAGTCTTTCCTTTCATGTATTGGTGTGAGAGAGTGTTGATTGTTGTTGTCCTTTAATTTGGACTGTAATAATGTCTGTAAGCTGGTTTGAGTGTTATTGGTACATCTCTACGTTGTGACTATGCTGATTTCACTGGTAAACTGCGGAACCTGCAAATAAACCGAATAAGTAACGGGCCCCCGAGAGCGGGTCGTTACACGTTTGGTGGCCCACGCAGGTCCGTGCAAAATACCTCGTGAACAGTGTAGCAAAACCAGGGTGTATCGTATACGATACTCAACTAAGCTGACATTTCTTTGGATGCAGGTTCGACACTCGAACGACGGATGGAGACCCTTCAGAGAACCCCAATGGAGTGGATCTATCCGACCTTAATAAGAAATCATTAACAAAACCTAAATTTTGATAGGATTAACTAGTTGTTAATAAAAATCGTTCTGTATGGGTGGCACTCATATGAATGATAATCTTCCTTCAATGGACCATGATACCGGTCAATGTGCTTGGCTAAATTCTGTTGGATCAACCTAGCTAGACTGGGCATAAGTGATCCTGGCTTAGTCACTTCCCTGGCCGTGTCTGCTGGACCGTAAGGACGTGAATCATGATTATGTGACGTCATCGATATTCTCCACTATCAACCTTCCTTTATCTTGATGACCTTTCATTTACCTTCTTAATCTTCCTACACCAATTCTTACTAAACATTATGTACAGGTCTTTTGTGTTCAATGCTCAAGAATGGACGGAAACACCTCAAAGTCCCCCAATGGAGCCTATCAGTCTGAAACCAACAACCCGACCGACAACGGGCCAACTCCCACAGTGCATTAGATCTCGGATCTGGCATTGCGAGAAATGGTTAAGGCTATCAAAGGCGAGTATCACCCTACGGGAGGCATCCAACAATTTCGCTCCCTCCACCCGAAGACCTGGAACGGAGAAGATGGCCCGATGAAGGCCGATGAATGGCTAGAGAGTACTGAAGAAAACTTGAGGGCCGCTCAGATCGGGAGGCATGCCTAGACATATACTGCCAGGTCTCAACTAACGGATGGGGCCAGAGTCTGGTGGGGCTCTGCAGAAAAGCGTCTCCAGCGACCAATCGAATGGGAGACATTCACAGAACTTTTCCGCACCCAATATTTCTCTCCGGAGGTCCAGATGGAGCTTGAGGCGCAATTTGTTGGGTTGAAGCAAGGTTCCATGACGGTGGAACAATACGACGTCCGGTTCACCATGCTGAGCCACTTTGCTCCTGAGTTGGTTGCCACTCCAATAGCCCAGGCTCGACGCTTCAAGCAGGGTCTCAACATAGAGATCCGCAGGAATTTAGTCGGACGTACATTGTCTACCCACACCGAAGTTCTAGCTGCTGCTCGTGAACACGAGTTTATGAAGAGGGAAGAAAGGCATGAGTTGGCTGCCCCTCACAGAAGACAACCACCTCCAACCCCTGCTGCTGGACCTAGCCGACGACCCCCGCCTAATCAGATGTATCGGCCCATTCAACAAACACAGTTCAAGAGGCAGGGTCCACCACCACCACCACGCCAAACATGTCATCATTGCGGGAAACCAGGGCACCTCCGCTCAGAATGCCGAACCTTACTGAACCTCTGCCTGATCTGTGGGGCGAAAGACCATATCGCAAGGGATTTTCTGAAAAGGCCGCCGCCTTCTAACTCTGCTCCGGCCCATGCCCCTGCCAGAAATGCGCCACCACGTCCACCACCACCTGCTCAGCAATGACAACCACTTCCGCCCCAGCAGCAAGTATTCCAGCAAGCTCGCCCACAGGCGCCACCTCCAAGGCGTCAAGCTTATACCATGACTGTGGAAGAGGCCGAAGCTACGGACCAGGTGATCACAGGTATGTGATTTCCGTTCACTAAGCTACACACTATATTGTTTAGGGATCGTGAGCTTAGATGTGACTCTCATTACCGTAGGTATCGTCTTAGTAGCCGGTAAGCCTGCCCTTACACTGTTTGACTCAGGAGCTACACATTGCTTCATGGCAAGTCGATTCGTCCAAACACACGACGTCTCTGTAGAACCTCTGACTTCTCGTTGGAAGGTCGAGACCGGTGGTGGGTCTCTACCAGTAACCAGCAGATGCCCCCAATGCTCTGTTGTGATCTGTGGACGAGATCTCTACGCCGACTTCATGGTGATAGAGTTGCCAACTTTCGATGCTGTTCTTGGGATGGACTGCTTAGGAACATTTCACGCCACCATTTACTATCGTCAAAGGAAGGTAGAATTCGAGATACCTAACCATCCAAAGTTCGAGTTCCTCAGTGGAAGTCGATCAGAAGGACCCGTGAAGTACCGAGCCAGACTTTCAGAAGCCATGGCGATTACAGCAGAAGATGAGCAAGAGAAGCCTGAGATAGTGCGAGAATTTTTGGACGTATTTCCGGACGACCTCTCAGGTTTGCCTCCGGATCGCGGCCTTGAATTTACCATTGATCTTATGCCAGGTGCACAACCCATGTCCAAGGGACCCTACCGCATGGCACCACCCGAGCTTGAAGAGATTCGAGCTCAACTAGATGATCTTATACAGAAAGGATGGATACGACCTAGTGTATCCGCATGGGGTGCCCCAGTGCTACTCGTGAAGAAGAAGGACGGATCCCAGCGCATGTGCGTTGACTACCGCGAGCTAAACAAGATGACGGTGAAGAACAAGTACCCACTGCCCCGCATCGACGACCTGTTCGACCAGCTTGGAGGATCGAGCGTGTATTCGAAGTTGGACCTAAAGACCGGATATCATCAAGTAAAGGTGAAGAAGGAGGATGTCCACAAGACCGCATTTCGGACGAGATATGGACACTACGAATTCCTGGTGATGCCATTTGGTGTGACTAATGCACCTGCTGTATTCATGAGTCTCATGAACCAGGTTCTTTACAACCATCTGGACAAATTCGTAGTCGTCTACATCGACGATATCCTCATTTACTCAAAGGACGCCGAAGAGCATAGAATTCACCTGAGGAAGGTCTTGGAGACGCTAAGACAACACCAACTGTATGCCAAGTACAGTAAGTGTGAGTTTTGGCTCGACAAGGTGGCTTTCCTGGGCCACATCATATCTGGAGAAGGGATATCTGTCGACCCCGAGAAAGTAGCTGCTGTTCAGAACTGGCCAGCCCCGAAGACTGTAACTGAGATTCGAAGTTTCCTAGGACTGGCTGGTTACTACCGACGATTCATCCAGGACTTCTCGAAGATTGCAGGAGCCATGACGCGATTGACGAGGAAGGACGTGATGTTCGTTTGGTCGAAAGCTTGCGAGGATGCATTCCAGGAGCTGAAGAAGAGACTGACTTCTGCCCCGATTCTGGTCATCCCAGACAGAACCGGAGGATTCGAAGTATTTTATGATGCATCTGGCAAAGGACTTAGATGTGTGCTGCATCAGCATGGTCGAGTCGTCGCTTATGCGTCCAGGCAATTGAAGATCCATGAGAAGAACTACCCCACTCATGACCTTGAGTTGGCGGCAGTTATTTTTGCTCTGAAGATATGGAGACACTTCTTGCTGGGCGAACACGTGAAGATCTTCTCAGATCACAAGAGTCTCAAATATCTGTTCACCCAGAAGGAGCTCAACATGCGCCAACGCCGATGGATCGAGCTGATGGCGGACTATGATATTGACCTTCAGTACCATCCTGGGAAGGTCATTGTCGTACCGGATGCTTTAAGTCGCCTCCCTGCAGTGATGACTCTCACATCACAATGGAGGCTTCGACACGAGATCCGAGCCATGGAGATGGATGTCATACTACCTGGAGTAACGTCTTCGTTGCTCAACCTTCAGATCAAGTCAGACCTGGTGGACAAGATCAAAGCTGCCCAAGCCGGAGACGCAAAGCTGCAGAAGATCAGAGACATGGTGATAGCAGGTCAGCGGCCTGAATTCAAGATCCATGAGGATGGATCTTTGAGATTCGGTAACCGCATCTGCGTACCATCTGGAGACGTCAGAGAAGCTCTATTGGAGGAAGCTCACAGTTCTCCACATTCCATTCATCCAGGAGGAACGAAGATGTATCAAGACTTGCGACAACACTACTGGTGGCATGGGATGAAGAGAAGCGTCGCACGCAGTGTGGCGAAGTGTATAGTGTGCCAACAGGTGAAGGCTAAACATCATCAGTCTGCCGGATTGTTGCAGCCTTTGCCCATCCCAGAGTGGAAATGGCAACACATCACGATGGACTTCGTGACGGGACTGCCCAAGAGCACGAAGTATAATGATGCTGTCTGGGTGATCGTTGATCGATTGACCAAGTCAGCACACTTCATTCCTTTCAGATTGGGCCAGTCGACCGAGGTGCTTGCCAAGAAGTACATGGAGGAGATAGGGAAGTTGCATGGTGTCCCTGTCAGCATTGTTTCAGACAGAGACACTCGATTCACATCTCACTTTTGGAAAAGCTTGCAGGAATGTCTGGGGACCCGATTAAGCTTTAGTACAGCTTATCACCCTCAGACTGATGGCCAGTCAGAACGCACCATTCAGATCCTGGAGGACATGTTGCGTGCATGTATGTTGGACTTCAAGGGATCCTGGGAGGATCATCTACATCTAGTGGAGTTTGCATACAACAACAGTTATCAGGCCAGCATTGGTATGGCGCCTTTTGCAGCGCTATATGGCCAGAAGTGTCGTTCCCCCTTGAGTTGGGACGACATTGGTGATCGAGAGCTCATTGGTCCAGACTTGATTGTTGAAGCAGTGGAAGTAGTCCGGACCATCAGAGAGAAGCTACAGTTGGCTCAAGATCGATACAAGCATTGGGCAGATGCAAAGCGCCGACATTTAGAGTTCCAGCCTGGCGATCATGTATTTTTGAAGATCTCGCCAAATCGTGGGATGATTCGTTTTGGACGAAGAGGGAAGCTCAGTCCTCGATATATTGGTCCATTTGATGTCTTGGAGCGAGTAGGCGAGGTGGCCTATCGCCTTGCCTTGCCACCTGCATTGGAAGGAGTACATGAAGTTTTCCATGTCTCACAGCTTCGACGCTACGTGAGTGATCCTAGTCATGTTGTGGATTACTCCGAGATTGTTGTTCGTCCGGATCTATCTTACGAACAACAACCAGTCAAAATCCTGGACCGACGGCAAAAGATCCTCAAGAATCGAGTAATCAACCTTGTCAGGATAATGTGGCGTCACGACTCACCTGGAGAATCTACTTGGGAACGAGAAGACGAGATGCAAGAACGCTACCCGTACCTATTTACCGAATCAGGTAATCCTACTAGTTACGAGACTAGTTACGGAAGCTATGGTGATGTTAATAGTAAGTATTCATAAACATCATCTCTTGTTTTCTTGATGCTATGATATCACATTATATTATTTACGACCTAATTTATTGGACCATTATTATCATTTATTTGCTTGAGCTTCTTCATAACAAAGTTATTTAAGAAATTCCGAGGACGGAATTATTTTAAGGAGGGTAGGATGTAACGACTCGAAAATTTTCAAAACATTTAATTACAAATTTAATATACTTTGTAATGGTTTGTCAGGAGTTTTAAATGATTTCAAAAAAAATTCTATAAAAATATTTTGAAATACTAGACTTATTATATTATATTTCAGTATTTTTAGATTTCCTCAAATACCCAAAACATTCCTGTTAAAATTCACTTTCAAAAATTACCGTTTTGATTCGATGAATTTATTTTCTATTCAAACGTCTTCAAAACATTTTCAAACTTCTGCAGTAACCTCCTATGACCATTTAAGGCTCCCCACATTAATTTCGTAATTTTCTGATAACATTTCAATAGAGAACCCGCAAACCCGCTTTCTAAACGTTTTGGCCAAAAACTAGTATCCCCGTAGTCCAAACCCGGAAACGGACTTCGTATTCGCCATCCTCGCGACGGTACGATCCCGTGGGTATGTTTTCGTAATTTTTCGGACACGTTTACTAGTAGGGGCAAAATCGTAAGTTCGTTACAATTTTTACTGCTACCGCCACTAATTACCCTAGCTAAATTACTAACTATCTTAACCTAATTAACTATTAAACTACCCTAAACATGACTAACACGTGAAAAGGAGACTCGTTGATTTTCTCGTTTTAGTCAAAAGCTAATACCTAATTTCATTTATTAACCCACCTAATATATTAATTACCCTTGACTAACACAAACTAATTATTAATTTAATTACTTATATAAACCCATCTTCCTTCAGCTAATAATCCCCCAGGCCGCTCACTCTTCCCCCCTCGCGTTCTCTCTCTCTCCCGCTCATCTTTCTCACCCCCGCCCGCCGGCTGCCCCGACCGCCGCCGCCACCGTCGCCAGCACCCCCGCCACCGCGCTCCGCCGCCGGCCTCCACAGCCGCTCCCCCGAACGCCGCCGCCCACCTCCCCGCTCCGCACAGCACCCCGCCGCCGCCGCCGCCGCTGCTCAGCCGCCCCCGCCGTCGCCGACCACCCACGAGCCGCCCCGCCGTCGCCGACCACCCACGAGCCGCCCCGCCGCTCGTCAAGCGCCCACAGCCCCGCCGGCAGTGATCGCTGCATAAGTTTCTACACGAGTGGCAAACTTGTAAATACAAAGAAATTCGTATTTTCGATTTATTAAATTATTTATAATACGGTTTAATGAGTTAAAATCCATAACTAATTATACAGGGGCCAGAAAAATGTGTGGATAGCCCCAAAAAATCAGAAACGACATTTCGGATCCATTGGCGCTGGTCTTACCTCGACCAGACGTCTACTTTTTCCAAAATGATTTTTCGAACCTAAAGATTAAATTGGTTTAATTCATTCTAAAAATCGTAACTCGCTAGTTTTACCTACACTAATATTTGATAAAATTTTATGTGCTAATAGACTTCGAGACGGTCGTTTTGACTACTCACTCATGTAATTCCGACTTGTATTGTTCTCGTAAGAAATTACGGAAGATACGCGTCACTTAAGTATTTTAGGGTTTTTAAGCTATTTCTAAGTTTTTAAAAATTATAAAAAATTACAGAAGCTTCTGAAAATTCTCCCCTCTTGCAGTAAAATCTAAATAATTATTTTAGGTTTATATAAAAATTTTAAATATTTTCCGACACCGTTTTAATGAGTTTAAAAATCAAACTAACCTAATTATTAAATAGGAAAAAGTCGTGTTTTTCTAAAATAAGTATTTTGTGTTGCAGGTACAGACTCTGGTGTACCAACTTCTGAGGAAGCCCTAGATCCTCTTCCGGCTTACTACAACGGTATTAATTTTGGTAAGTCACGATAGGTTCTAACCTTAGAAATCTAGCCACTGTGCTCGTACGAACTTGTAGCACTGCACTACTACGTGCTCGAAGCACGGAAACATACGCCACTTTCTTGTGTTAGACTTGACTTGGAACATCCCGTGGAACGTTCATGTAAAGAACTTGTACTTGACACAACACCGGGTTTTGGGGTAACTCATAGTTGCGAGAGTACGGGAGTGACTAGAGTTCGATCTACATGTCAAGCTGCCTGTGTTTCGGCCTCCTGTCTAGCTGCCTGCGTTTCGGCAAACCATCCTGCTGCCTGGGTTCTGGCAATCGTCTGGGTAGCACCCAGGCAAGAGGCGAACTGAACGGTCACATATTGTACTCTCCGACCTAAGTCACGTAGTTTTAGCAAAGCTTGCACGGTTACTTCTTTACAGTCATGCACTTTACTTTCTGCACTTGTACAGACACTACACCATACTTTACTTTACCTCTGCTTGTCATACTTGTACAATACTTCTCTTCTTTGTTTAGAATCATTGTGACTTACCTTCGGTTCCACTTGTGGCACCGACAGACGATGACTTGATCGAGGAGGTTGCCCCAGAGTACGAGGAGCCTGCGTACGATCCAGAAGCCGCGGAGTTTTAGTTACTTTTCTGTCGGAGTGTGTATTGTACTATGTATTTCTGTTTCTGCATTTCCTTTCAGTCTTTCCTTTCATGTATTGGTGTGAGAGAGTGTTGATTGTTGTTGTACTTTAATTTGGACTGTAATAATGTCTGTAAGCTGGTTTGAGTGTTGTTGGTACATCTCTGCGTTGTGACTATGCTGATTTCACTGGTAAACTGCGGAACCTGCAAATAAACCGAATAAGTAACGGGCCCCCGAGAGCGGGTCGTTACACCTTATGGTGGTCTTCTGACTCGTGTCTTCCATCATTTTGGTGTTGACTTGACTCGTTACGAGCCCATGCCCTTTGGTCCTCTCCTCGATGCTTCTGCAAAGTCGAAATCTTCTTCGGCTCTGCAGACTGCCTCGAAGAAGAGGTAGTTTACTTCAGCTCCGTCCTCATCCACTGTTGCTCCTGCTGATCTGCCTTCTACCTCTGCTCCACCATCTCGTGATATTCTTTTGGAGATGGTCTCTGGTATTTACAGATTGATGTCCCTCTCTTTCCTCCATCAGGGAATACCCTTCCCTGAGGATCTGAGACAGTTTGTTCCCCAGCATCATGATCCTCCTCAGCCCTCTGATGTCGTTGAGCCTCCTGGTGTAGCTTCTACTCAGGATGTTGCTGCTGCTGCTACTGTTGCTCCTTCTGACCCTCCTCCAGAGGATACTCCAGCTGCTATAGATCCTGCTTCCTCTTCTGCAGCCCCTGGAGACGCTCACTCTTAGATAGATGTTTGAGTAATGTTAGTTTGGTGATGATATTTTTTGATGTATGATGGATGATGTTGTCAGTGACTTTATATATGTATGGTGATGTACTTCGATGTCGTCATGATGATGTATTTTTTTTATCTTGATGTATCTCTTTGTGATGGCCATGTAGATGACCATCCGTTGATGTACTCTTTTTCTATATATATATATATATATATATATATATATATATATATATATATACTAGTCATAACCCGTGCCCGCGGGCACGGTTCACTTAAGATTTTCCTCCATGAAATGTTTGTTCCCAAAAAAATTATTTATTACCGACAAAATTGTGCGGAACTACAAATTAGCATAAAAATATTTAGCGGCACGGGTGCCTTCGGCGCGAAACAACAAATTCGACGCGGGCGCCTTCGACACGGAATAACAAATTCGGCGCGTGCGCCTTCGACACAGACCAACAAATTAGTGTAAGAAAATTTAGCAGGCGGGCGCCTTCGGCACGGGCATGTTCTCTTGGGCACGGTTCATCGAAGATATCCCCTCAAAATATGTGTTCTCCCCAAAAATTATTTTCCCTCCAAAATTTAAACAGACAAAAATTTAGCTTCGACGGGGGCGCCTTCGACGCGAACCCGTGCCCTCGGGCACGTTTCATTTAAGATATCCTCTCAAATCGTTGTTCTCCACAAAAATTATTTCCTCCTCCAAAATTTCAGCGAACAAAAATTTAGCTGGCGCCTTCGGGGCGGGCGTGTAAATAACCCGTACACACGTGCACATGGACTGGAAAAAACGATCGGAAAAGGGGGGGGACGAAGAAAAAGTGTGGGTGTGTGCGTGTGGAGGGTCCAAGGGCAAAAATGCAAATACTCGGGTTGTATGTGCAAAATTCCCCTCATCCTCTCTTATCCCTCAAAATCTCATCTCTTGTCCAATTTCTCTTGATAACATCGCTCATTTGTATAATAGATATCGCTCAAAATCTCATCCCGTGTCCAATTTCTCTTGTCCAAATTCTTGTATCCAATTTCTCTTGATAACATCCCTCATTTGTATAATAGAATATCGCTCAAAATCTCATCTCGTGTCCAATTTCTCGTGTCCAAATTCTCTTATCCAAATTCTCTTCATAACATTCCTCACTTGTATAATAGATATCTCTCTATTGTATACATCTAAAGGGTCATTGTGCATGATACTGTTTACATTAAAATAATTGTATGCTTTCACGACAAATTAAATTTATGTTGAGTTTTGGCTTGTTTTGAACACATGAATCAAGTTATCTGTGATTTGGTGAGATCTTTTGTTGCTCCATTTTCAAGTATAAAGATATAACACGTAGATCATCAAGGATGATGATTGGCGTAAATGTTATTACATCATATATCAATAGTTATATTTTGTGTTCTGTAAATAATCAATGCATACAAAGTAGACTTGTGTTGCATTTGTAAATTGCAATATGATCATGTGTTTACCTAAAGCATCCCATTTTTCCAAATGCAGACTTGTGTTGTTTTCCTCTACCTTGTGTTTACATACAGCATCCCATTTTTTCATCAAAATAAAATAAGTGGCCAGAGAACATAAACAGAAAGGACATGAAATTGCAATAGAAATATTCCATTGCTTGGCAAAAAATACACTCATAACACAAAGTTTCGTTCATGCTTTATTCAGAAGCTCATCACGTACACTGATCCCATCCGAAATGAAAAAAACTTAAAAGATATAATCACTATGTACACTGATACATTGATCAGAATTCTAAGTCCTCCATCTTTCAATCAGATCTCGGGTTAGGTCTTTAGCATCAATACAACCATGCTTGGCTAAAAATACACTGATAACAGTCTAGTAGTTTCTTTCCAATGATCATGGCACAATACATCCTTTCTTAGCAAAAAAAGTATACAATTTAGTCAAAATTTCATGGTCATGCCGCAGCAGACTGCTTGTTTTCATGTTCATCGAGCTTCAACGCATGCAATAGCTTTGGACATGATTCTTGGATACCTTCGGGAAGCTCCAATGATTGGGTAAATGTCTGCAATGATTGGGTAGAGGTCTGCACGCTGTTAGATGCGATCCCCACATATCTGTTATCAGAGGGCTGTCTCGAAATTAATCTCAATACTTCACAAATTTCTGCAAATACCAGAACTTATACCATGTTTCCTGATCTTGCAATGTACATGTGCTGCTGAGGAGCTAGAGCATGTGTGCATGGATACCCCAGATGTTAAGATTTTCAGGTCATCAGCTGTAAATACATGTTCATCGTGGTTAAGAATGTTGGTAGAGCAGGAACTGGTCAAAAAGTATACTTCCTTGAAAGAATATTGGGAGAGCACTTGAGATCATACCACTTCTTGCTCATGCGGGCTTGACAATTGATAGATTTAACATTACTATTGGTAGAGAATGTTCTTTCTGTGACAATCTTTTGCTTATTTTTCTGCATAAAAAATATTTAAGTTGACATGATTGATGTATTTTCTCACTTGAGCTACACCATCACATACGTTAGTAAGAATGAAAAGGCAATGGAAGCATAATATCAAAATTTAATTTAACATTCAAATTGATTGTACAAATCTGTGATGCTGATGTGAAAACAGAATGAACATTTAATTTAACATTCAGATTGTAGATGTACATTCAGATTGCACATACAAATCTGATTGTACATGTATATTTACTGAATGTACAAATCTGTTAGTAAGAACATTGAAATTTAACATGTAAAATCTGTTAGTAAGAACGAAAAGTAAATGGAAGCATAATATCAAAATAAGTATTTGCAAATCTAAGACATCTGAAAACCTCCTTGACAATCCAGTACACGTGTACCTGCATGCTGCACATGTGGGAGAGAGGGAAGTTGAGAGAGGGGAGGGGAGATAGAATCACCTCAAATATTACTTCTTTGCCAACATTTGACTGAAGTAGCTCGTTAACATACTCAATGCAAATATCAATAAAACTCTGCAAATCAACAAATAAGAAACTGGCATTCACATTCTTGAAATAAATCAAAGAACATTGACCCAAAATTGCAAAATAATAGTGCAAGAATTGTCGCATATCTTTTTTGGATAGACAAATAATGAGATCTAGAAGTTGCTTCGGAATTTCCATGAGAGCAGCCTGGTAATTAAATACCTAGGCCTTCAGACATCAAGCAAACCAAATAAACAATGTATTTACATGAATAGAATGCAGTCGGAAAAGAATGATATGAGATGCAAGAATCTTTCCTCATGGTTCAAGCTCTAAATAACACAATACAATGGTAAGGGTTCACATAGTAAAAAAAAATTTGTACTCATTGATACAATGTTATTACAATGACTCCTTGTATCAATAACATTGTATCAGTTATCAAAAAATTTTCAGGATATGTATGCTTAAAATAACTGGTTAAGAAAACTGATTTCAAATTTCAGTTCAAAAAATGTCAGTTCAATATGTATGCTTAAAGTAACATTGTTCATATTTCAAACAAATTTCACTCGGTGAGAACTTCAAATTCCTGAAATTTCCTGAGAAAAATTTCTATTCAGTTCAAAAAAAATAACATGATATAATGAGCTATTTTAAGTATACAATGAGTTATGTGAAATGAAATTTCAGTTATTTTAGGCATACAAATTCCTAAAAAATAACAGAAGGTGTTCATGTAATCAATCTGTCATATCTTCATGTTCTCCAAGTCGTGTGCGGCTTGTGAACAGGCTCAGTCTGCAGTCTGCAGAAGTTTGAAGTAATCCAAGTGATAAATGCGTTTGGTTTTGTTTCTTAAGTTTCAGCAGGATTCTTATTCCTTGTAGATTTCTTCTATACTTTCAACAAACAATTCTACATGATCAGATCAGGCTTCTGCTTGGAGTTAAGAATTAAATAGTACATTGCTTTATCAAGAGAATGTCAGACAAAATGGAGGAAGTATAAAATTGTGTGTGTGTGTGTGTAATGGCAAACCTACCATACACATAAACACAATTATTTAGAAATCATGGTATAAATTCAACATTCTAACAGTAGAAGAAACTCATTAACTTTTAAAGACTGTTAGTGTTTATAATACAACTTGCGAAGTTCAGTCGTACCAAATCAAGAAGGCACTGATCCGCCCAGACAATGTCATGGTCATTCCTAATCGATTTGTGTCAGTAAAATACTGTGAATATCCAAGTTTGGGGAAAGCCGAAAGAAAAAAGAGGGTTATTTTAAGCATATGTTAGCGTGTCTGTTATTTTAAGCCGAAAGACTTACAATCCAAAACTCACCCATATGTGGAAAGCGTGACTGTTATTTTAAGCATAAATATCCTGAAATCCCGGTTCAAAAAAATTGAAATATGAACTCAAAATTCATATTCTTAATTCAAGATTCAAGACGTTTGAAGCTGAGTTCTCTTTCTGGTGATATGTACCAAGGCATCCGCAAATGATAAATGACTGACCAAAAACAAAAGCAACCGGATTTATCTCTTATTTTAACAACACTGACAGAATCCCATTTTCAGTTAATCAAGAATGAACATGCCAGAAAGTAAACAAAGGTGTTTGTTTTCAGTGAGAGCAAGAATATCGGACAATACCATTTATCAATAACAGTCGCAACCTTGAAAAAGATATAGCTGCTGCTGTGGACACATTTGCTGTCAGAACGCTAGGGCTCAAATACCAACCAAAGCCACTGCCTGAAACGTTGCAACCAAAAAAAATAGCAGCCTAGAGAAGAAAAAGACATGTAAAATTTTTAAAAGTACAAATACTTTCTCTTGAATCTAACATATAAAATAACAAAATTCACTGACATAGTAAATTTACATCTAAAAGTATTTACAATTGAATGAATTTGCCAACAAATGCCATAGAACGTATCTAAGTAAATTGAATTTTCAAATCACAATGGCATACTGCTGTATAACTGTATGATGCACATGATTTGTTAAATTGATGTGAAAATGATAATACGAATCAAGATAAATCAGGATTTATGTCAAAACCCATGATATCGAAAGAGAGGATGGCAAATTAGAAGCTCATAGGTGCATACTGTTAGGGTATGGAAAAAATAGAAATTTAAATACTAAGAGAGAGAAGGTACTCATCTAATATATATAACTCAAATTTTAAACAGAACTCTAGTATCTTGATTTTTGTCACAAAAAATACCAATGCATTTCTTATGACTTACGTTAACATGATTTAGCTTGTGAACATTTTATTCATCGTATATATGGCATCCAAGGCTGATACATTTATAAGATTGTGCCTTAACCTGAAAGAGCAAGAAAGGAGTAATAATGAAATAAATAAATAAATAAATTATAAATCATGTCTCTAGATCTCTGAAGAATTTGATTGGTGAATATCAAAAAACATTTAAATGCAATTTTCATCAAGAAATTTGTAAATTTACTTCCATATTTAGCTTCTGAAAACTAACATACTATTTCTTCTATGCAACCCTAAGGCGTGGGAAGATCAGAGTCCTGTTTTGTTTTGAAAAGTAGCATATCAATGAATACATTAAATTTAACCCAAGATATGCGAGTTATCTCAAATCAAACTGCAATGAATTTATCAACAAAACATCAACAAATGCAAAATTAAGCATTCAAGTTTCGCCATAAGAAAAAGAAAAGGATCAAATGTCCACCACAAACAGATTACAGGTTCAGAACAAAAAATCCATGACAAACACGTCACCAGAGATAAAAAATTGTACTCAAAATAGAAGAGATCACTCATAAAAAATCAGCTATTACCCAGCAAAGATCACTTCTTGGCATTTTTTGCTAATATTTAAAGAACAATTGACTAATATTTCAAAAAAAATTAACCAAACCAATAAAATCTAACCATATACCAAGAATTAACATACCATCCTTATCCTTTACATTGACATCAAGCTTCAATTACTTGCACAGCTCAGTCCTCTCTTCTCTTGTAGCAAAGTGAAGAGCAATCCTCTTGTTGGCATCCTTAACATCAGCCATTGTTTCTCCAGTCCTTTCCATTCATCCAATTACATTGCCAGCTCTAAAAAATTAAACAAACATTGAAACATGAAAAGCTATAAACCACAAAATTAAAAAAAAAACGAAATCATTCCAAGATCAAAATGACTCTTAAAAAGATCAAGGTTTCCAGTTTGTGCAGTATTGAGGAAATTTTAAAATTTCAGCAAGACTTAACGTGACATCGAAGTTGATAGATTAGCAGAAATTGACTTCCTTAAAATTGACAGATTAAGGTAAGGGGCTTCTCTTTCTCCTTAATAAAATATCAGAATGACTTCCCTAAAATTGACAGATTAAGATGGGGCTAGTTGGATTTAGAGTTTAATTAGAGCCGAGAGATGTACTTAACATTAACTCCCAGCAACTTTAAGTTTAGTGGGGCCTTAGAAAACTGTTGCCACACCCACCGAATTTTTAGTTGATTCCATGTTTAGACTTCCCTAAGTGCATTGAGGTGCTCATTTGATCAGACACGTAAGAATTCATATTAAAAATTTCCCACTGCGACAAAATTGTTAAATGCATTTTGCAAAGAATAAGGCGACATCTCAATCTATCAATTTGCAGATCACAAACAGAAGTCATGAATAATTATCACCTGTAATCCAGCTACTTCTTAGTCATGTAAGCAATCTAATTCTTCAGTCACAATTTAACCTATATCTATAGTCAAGTAATTCGCAATTTATCGTTTCATAGTAATTTGAGTAGACAACATACTTCCGGCAAAAGAACGTGTATACACTACTGTAAGTGTTCTCATGTTGGCTGTAGCCAGTTAAAATTTTAGCATTAACGGAAAAAGATCATCACTCGCTGAAAACAATCGGGATTAAGGTAAATAACCGTTTTAGTATTTATCAGTCTATCTCATGTTTTAGGTACATTTGATAACCAAATGCTTTGCAAAACTATGGCAATCATAGACCTGGCACCAGATTTTTTTCCTCCTAAATAATGCCTAACAAACTGTTGTAGATCACATGGACTTATAGATCATCACCTTTAAAGTAATGCATGCTAGCAGGGACAACAACTTTGGTGACATGGCCTTATAGATCACATGGACTAACACCCTCTGATTTTACTGCACAACATGCAAAACTGCCACATGAGCTTTAATTCAAGGACTGGACGAATCTCTCATCATCCTTCCATTTACTCACAATTGACCTCTTATTTTTCCTCTAACCTCTTATTTTTCCTTGGACAGATGCCCCCGCCCCAAACAATATAATTAACAAATGGCAACAAAATTCAACCGAATGCCCTATGGTAAAAAAACAAAATCTAAACAACAGTTTTAAAAACGAAGCCTCCTTACAAAATCTATCAATAAAACAAAGTTTGACAACTAAATTAAAGTTAAACCTCATTATTAAGCGGCATTCCAGTTCCAGCCTTCTCATCGTGCCACTTCTGGTTCAACTCTTAGGCCAACTTCTTCATTCTCACTGCATCACCACGGGAGCACCTCCTAGCGCGAGATGCCTATATTCAACCAAAAAAAACAAAAATTAACTTTTCCTCTTTGAGGAATTGCTACAAACACTTGGAGAGCAGCGGGACCACCCAGCGGGAATTGCTACAAAACCCATTCTCCAATTCTATTTGTTTGTATATCACAACCAAACAACAGCTTGAAATTGATCCATCCACAATGGAGGAAACATAGGAGGAGTTTTTATTTCTATCCAATCACTTAAAAATGCTGCCTTAAATGCAAGATTTTCAGTGTTCTATTGTCCAGCAAAAAGATGGTGCCAAGATCATACCATAGTACAAAATTCTGTAAAAATCTGTTCCTTCATAACAAAATTTTCATAACCTGCATAATGTTCAGCACTCTCTTGCTTCATAGCGAAATTTTGGCTCCCTTCTGCAGGAGTGGCCATCTCTCTCTGCACGAATTTTCACAGCTAGTGCTGACTGCTGGCCTCTGAGCAACCTGTGTGCACAATCTGCTTGCTTCTTTAAGTGTTTCTTCCTTCACCGTGATATTCTCAGCATTGGCAGCTGGCTGAGATCCATCGCCATTAGGAAGTTCCAAGTCAGCATTGCTCCAGATATCATTGAGGAAGTTGTCCATGTCATTAGGACTGGTGTTGAACATAGAACCATCTTCCATCAAAGGGATGTACACCCAATTTCAAGACAAACGAATTAATGTTTGTGCTAAAAGTAAATTCACCAAAGCTATTTTAGAAAAACCCATTCATTGACATTGAATCAAGAAAGTAAAGGAAACCAAAGCTATTTTAGAAAAACCCATTCATTGACATTGAATCAAGAAAGTAAAGGAAAGAGTATTGTCCCTGAGAAATTTCTCCAGTACAAATCTCGATTTAAGGCTTTAGATGAGCAAATGAGGAATAGACATAACAAATTGACTAATATCCTCATCTATGATGAGAAGTCAGAAGTTGCCAACAAAAAAGAAGTATTAAACAATAGCTTGTTGGAGGTAGACGCCAGACCATGTTCAAAGAAAGTTAGGACATCTAACTTCATGCAGTACGTGAAGTAAAAACAACAACATAATGACTAACAGTATAACTAAAGAAAATTTAGACATGATACTGGATATGGTTGGAAATTGTAGCATACTATGAAAGATTGGTTAAAAATGCACAAGGTCATTAAGATAAGGAAATGTGATATATCAATTAACTCCAGAGTACATTTCATTGCATTACAATTTGTCTCGATATAAAATTTAGTTAATGGAGTTAATTGATTATGTGATATATAGTTTTTTGTTATGTCCTGATATGAAATTTAATTGATGGAGTTAATGGAAATGTGATATATCAATTAACTCCAGAATACAACATAATGTGATATATAGTTGATGGAGTTAGATGATGGAGTTAGTTGATGGAGCCACTTCACTAATCGAATAAAAACACCTTCAACTCCTAATCCAACTTCAAAAGGCCATTTCTTTCCTTCAACTAATCAAAAACACACATGGACATAATCTAAAATATTGAAGTTTAGCTTCTCCTAATCTTAAAATACATAAAAGAAACTCAACTTTTACCAAAAAAATAAGCAAAAAAACTTTAAAAAACTCAACGCAAATCAAATGAAAACTTACTAAAATTCTTGTATCTTTGTTCTCTTAGCTCAAAATGTAACTTTTATCACAAAAAGATCAGATTTAAAGACTTTTAGTAATAACACTGAATTTACCTCAAAATATACTAATGTGAAATGAATTTACCACAAAACATACTAATAAGAAATTTCCTACACTGGAAAGATGATAATGAATTTGCTCATTTAATAGTTGGAAATTAAAGTAGAGAAGAAAAAAATGAGATAAAATCATTTCATAATGGAGTATATACATGGGATTGATAATTACAGATGCATACGATTCTAGAATAAAGACTCTCAAAAAATCCTACAGAATTTTTAACATCATATTAATGAATTGGAAAATGGAATGATTTTTAAATTTTCATGAAAAGTAAAGTGGCTTTTGATTACCATGGTTCCATTGGATGAAGATATACTGATTTCTCTCGTTCAGACATTTGTGCAAGTTTCATCTGATTTGCTGAGCACAGAGAGTAAATTAATCAATACCGAATTAATAGAAACTAACATTTAATATGTAAAAAACACTAATTAATGATAAATACCTTGATTTCAAGCCTGAGAGGTTGCAGCCGTCGCTAAAAATCTAATCCTATATCAATATCTTATTGGAATTAGAAACAGAAAATTCAGAATCTAATCCCGAAAGAAAACCTCTTTATTTTTCTTTTTCCTCGGAATGATAGGATGGCTAAATCCTAATGATCTCCTCCAAGGATGAGATTTTCAAAATCTGCTTGCTATGGTGGTTGCAGAACCCACACCCATGACAAACCATATCATAATTATAGCTGAAGTTTCTTTCTCCAATACAATCAGAACAAAAGGACTTTAGCAGGATCCAGTTTGTTAGTAGAGAATCTCTCTCCTCAAGAATGATGTTAGTAGTTATCCACCTTATTTATTCAAATAACAGACCTGTACAATTATGAAACTACTTGTTTGTGTCGCTAAAGCTAAATGTTAATGAACAGGAACATGAACAAAGCAATTTGCTCTATTCAAACTAAAACATTATAAAAGGATCCCTTCCAAGTTAGAGCAAGAACTCTCTGTTGAAAGGAATAGCAAAAATAAAATAAATTATAGTTGATATTAAAAAAGTAAAAATATTGCAATGAATTTAATCTGATTTGCTCACCAAGAAGTGTTAAGATTGATTCAGGTATTACAAAAAGATCAAAACTATCTCATCTCCAAAATGTATTTTGATAGCATGTTTTCAAACAAAAATACATAAAGTTGGAAATTTTCAAATCACCAATAGTAATCCATGTGTCAATCCCTCAATCAATGCTCATATTCTAGCAGCACCAATCAAACCTTTTCACTAAAAATTTAAAAAATTGGAAAAAAACCGTATGACATTAATAAATTCCAGCTATTTTCCATCTACGATGAATTCAACAAAGGCATTGAGGATTAGATTTAATGAAAGCTTAAATTATTCCAGCTACAACAATAAGTTGCCATAAAAAACCCAAAAAGAATCAAAAGCTACTAAATTTTGTTGGGGGAGAGGGGATATAATTTAAAATTTGCAAAATTAAAAAAAAAAGTAAGTTCTATTTAAATTACCCTCTATATTAAGTTCTGCTAAAAAAATTTGTATGCAAAGAGAAGTACCCCACAAAAAAAGATTTGATTAGCTAAAAATTCTGTTAAATATGGACATGGTAACAAATATTCTGTGAAAACTAATGTAAAATTCTGTTTCAAATAGGGTTTTGAATGAATATTGGCATTTGGATAGTGTATTTACCATTGAACTACAATAGCCATTTTTATTATCGAACTACACAAAAATAACATAACATAGAAACAACCAACTAAATCCTAGTCATTCTCCTATTGAACTACATAGTCATTCTTGAGGCAAATAATATCACAAACAACTAAAAAAGAAACAAAATCAACTAAAAAGTTGGTACAGTTACAACAAAAAACATCTCAACCCAAAAAAAGTGAAAAGTCAACGAACCTTAAAGAGGCAAGAAAGTTCAAAAGTTCAATTGTGAAGCAACGGATTTGGGGTGTTTTCCTTCTTCTCTGCAATCCTCTTAAAGAGCTCAATAGTTCCCACCTTTATGTAATTTGGGGTGTTTTCCTTCTTCTCAATTCATATAACCCCATAAATTTCATAAAACTGGATTGAAAGTTTGGCTTGGGCTATTAAAAAGAACAAAAGTAAACCTAATAGACATATAAAGGGCAACTGTACAACAGAACTAAGGATTGAAATATGACGTTTGCAGACAAAATGTAAACATTTCAACCAACATATTCAATTTCCAAATACTCCAAAATTTACTGTCAATAACTTAAAATGCAGATTTGCAAATGTGAAAATCAAGCACCAATTGAATATATATAACATAAAATAGGCTCAACAATCTAATTTGGGGAATTTTTTTTGCAAAATAGACACACCAAGTTGAATACATGTAACATTCATATAGCATAAAATACTTATAACTTAGAATCCCACAGTTATGGGGTAATCCCATAGATTTGAGGGGTAATCTCAGGCACCGACCTGCCAAACCAGATCAAAACAAAATCTTTATTCATTCATGAAGTTTTTAAAAAGGTTGATAAAGCATCCTGTGTCGGAATTAGAAGATGGAAGAGAGTTGATTTCATTCAATCAAGTGCACTACTAATATACCAAAAATAAAAATGTCAAAGAAAACAGCTTGATGGAAAAGATGGAAGAGAGCTTGAACTGATCGTATCGTGCTACATTAAACCAAACAGCTTGATCAAACCAAATAAAAGACCAACTACAAAAAAACCTTAATCCAAGAAAAACTAATTATGTGCATCAGAACCACATCCAGCTACCTGTACAAAGTGTCTTTATGGTATAATGTCAAAGAACCAAGCGTACCTTAGTCATACAACAAACAATCATCTCTAACACTAAAAGCTTATTGCATATAGTGCAACTCACCATGAGTTAAGATTGAAATGAATTCAGAAACATATAGTGCAAAGAAATACATAGAATCATCCTAGGGGCATGGTTGGCCGTTTAAGCCATTGAGTCTTTAAAAACAAATCGATTTCTATATACAACAGAGAGAAAAATATGGAGAACCATCCACTGGGACATGAAGCATCGGTGTTTTTGTTACATGAAAGGACAATATATGCTGATAAATGTTAACAGGACAATATCATTATTACCGGATCTTTTCCCAATATATGAAAATGGACCACATGACATTTTATTGTTTGAGTTAACCACGTCATAAAATTGATGATCTGTGAGCAGGTTAACATAATGGTGCTTCTTTCATGTCATTAGAATTTTTATTGTCTGCACATAAAATGTATGGAGCAAATACTGATACAAAAATTGATTTCCCCCATTGAGGGTTCCCCCTACTGAGATAGAGAAGTAGGATAGGGAACTGTGGTATTCTGAGACACAGGTTTGCAATTCAATACATTAATGAATTTCCACATGAGAAGAGTTATAAGGGTCTCTAAAATATAATTGATAAGAATATTGACCTCGAGAATCAAGAAAACATAGCCATTTTGGAGGAGGCACCATGGAAAGTCTTCTGTGAAGTGTGCTTGGGAGAGGATGGCAAGCGAACTTATCAGAATGTTATATGTATTTTATGAATTTTAAGCTAAGTTATATGTATTTTATGCTAAAGTTCTCGAGATTTTGGTTTCGGTGAGTCGTGCACCCCTAATCCCTTCTTGCACCACTGGCTCCCTCGAGTCCTCAAAAGTATGGTATCTATTTTTAGAGTTTCTTGCCAATGGATCCAGTAGCGATCCCAAATTCTCCAACATAGCACAAATTCTATCCTACCTGCAAAGCAAAATCAAACACATTCTCATGTTTCCCCTTCAATGGAAAGAAAACAAAGCCACGACACAATTGATAGAAAAATAATAACAAACTGCATAAGGCGACACAAAAAATGCATAATGCATAAGCTCGACAACAGCTTTATGTTAACCTTGGCATTACAACAAACATTTGATGCGCATAAGGTGAGTTAAGTTGGAAACCAAAACAAATCAGAGCAAGAACTATGATAAAAAATAAGATAAAAAATCAGAACTTATCAAGTCAAACTATTACATTTGCATCAGCATCAAGACATTGAGAACTCTTCGAAATCCCGGCAAATTACAAATATTCCATGTCGCAAGACCCTTCTGGCTGTCTTCTCTAACGGGTTTCAGTTTTTTTCACATGAGAAAGTATCTCAGACAAATTATCAAACAACTTGCAGTCATTATTTAAGGCTTGAAAGTTTATATGCTAGATTATACGCTAATCCAAAAGCTTTTCAAGCTCACACCATTTTGTGGAAGAAAGCAACAGATCTAAATAAAGAATCAAACTTCAGTCCCGTAATTAATTTTTGAGTTGACAAAGAGATATAAATCATAATAACCTTTTAAAAATTGCACAAAAAATGAACCTTTTGCCGCAGGGGATCCAAAATTATAAAAGCTATACCAAGTAGGAAACATGCCAATAAACCTGATGTTATTGTAGTGGATTTCAGTGATTGAAGAGAATGCTAAGAAATTACAAATAATGCTCAGAAACCCTAGGCGATGATTTCGATGAATCAAGCGGTCCGCGCCATCACTCCACTGGCCGCAAAACCCTTCTGGCTATCTCCTAAAACCCTAACCCTTCTGGCAAGGAAAGAGAAGGGCCGTACCAGATGCACTGTCAACTGAGGGTGTACGGGTTTGCGTGATCCAGGGTTGAGGAGGGTTTGAGGGTTTGAGGGCCGTACCAAATTGAGGTTGTGCGCGATATGGGGTTTGAGGGTTGATGGTTTGAGGATGAAGACGCTGGAGGGCTGGGGTTTTAGGATGAAGATGATGGAGGTTTGTGCTTGCGAGAGGCAGAGATGTTGAGTTCCCCCTAATTTTGAGTTCCCCCCAATTTTGACGATCTTTGTGCAGCTCAACTCCCAACGTGAGTTGGAACACGTGTACACGTCTTATGGAGGACGTGATTTGAAATTTTTTGAATTTTTCTCTCATGCTCTTGCCCGCGGGGCCTACATGCATACGTGGCTTCATCCTGGCCATTCCTCAAAGTGAATCCTGGCCGTTCTTGGTGACTGGGACAAACAAAAATATGACTGGACTTATGACTGGGACAAAATTCAAAAAAGGTCCTCGTTTATAGAATAGATATATATATATATATATATATATATATATATATATATATATGAGGGAAATCGATGAGACTTGCCTTGTCTCCCAAATTCTGAACAGTTTTGCGCAACGTTTTTGAAATCGATGAACAGAGGCTCAAACGGTGTCGGATCGATCTGACATTTTGTGGAGAGCTACATAACAAGTATATCTACCTACTGCAAAAAAAAATTTCAAAAACAATACTCACAAACACCGAAGAACGGGGGTGTGCTCAGGTATCTCTACCCGAGGTCATTCTTAGGTACATTTTTTGCTCTATATATATATATATATATATATATATATATATATATATATATACTAGTCATAACCCGTGCCCGCGGGCACGGTGCATTTACGATTTTCCCCCGCGAAACCTTTGTTCCCCAAAAAATTATTTCCACAGCCAAAATTTAAAAGAACAAAAATATTTAGAGGCACGGACGCCTTCGGCGTGGGCGCCTTCGGCGTGGGCGCCTTCAATGTCGAACAACAAATTTGACACGGGCGCTTTCGACACAGAACAACAAATTCGGCACGGGCGCTTTCGACGCGGTCGCCTTCGGCGTGGAACGACAAATTAGCGCAGAACAACAAATTCAACGCGGGCGCCTTCGGCGTGGAACAACAAATTAGCTCTCCACAAATTTCGCTGTGCAGCATCTTTCTTGATGGTGGGCCATGCGACCATTAAATTACTCTGACTAATTGAGCTACTAATGTGTGAACATGACAAATGCATGACGATGCATTAAAGGCAAGTGCACTTACTCTGCTGCATTAAGTGCAAATGTATGAGGGTGACTAATGCATGCAAATGCAGTAAGTGCACTTCCTTTTCCACAAAATGCATTAAATCTACGTAAATCCACGTATAAATGTTGTCCCCCACTTTAAAGTTCCCCCAATTTTTTGAATTAAATCTTGGCCCTTGGATGCAATGGATGTGGATGCATCCTGATCGCTGTTGATGACTGGGACTTGTCCCAGTCAGTCCTAGGATTTAAATATGATTGTGTTTTATATAATAGATATTTAAATTTTCCACAAATTTTAGTACCCTCCAGATTTAGTTCCCCCAGATTTAGTTCCCCGAAATTTTCCAAACATTTTAGTTCCTCTAAAAAGTTAGTTCCATGTAGAGAATTTAGTCACTCCCCAAAATTTTAGTTCCTCCTAAAATTTAGTTACATCCATATTTAGCTCCCCCAAAAGTTAAGAATTTTCCCCTGAAATTTTCACAAACCTGCATCCTACCCGTTGATTCCTCAAGATTAAATCCCAAGGGCACTGTTCATTAAAATATCTCCACTAAAAATCATAGATCCCTTAAGTTTAAACAAACAAAAATAAGTAAAGTACAATAATTGTTATTTAACTCCACCAAAAAATTTAGGTCCACTCAAAGTTTAGTTTCCACCAGAGAAATTAGTTTCCCCAAAAATTTAGTTCCCTCAAGGTTCGGGCATTGTTCATTTAGAATATTGTCCCCCATAATCTTGGATCCCCAAGGATGTTTGAAGTCATATACACCAAGTGAGCTTGGTCCCATTGATCACAATTTTGCCTCATAAATAATTCATCGATAAAATTTGTTTAGCCTAAATTCCACGTAACCACATCTAACCCCCAATGGAATCTCAATTTTAAGAATGAAATCACCGAATTCTGACAGTTTCTTGAGAATCCATTCCTTGGATTGTTGTTAGTATTTGTCGCTGATATTAAAGATATCAAAATTTTGGTTAGAGATGCAACATTTTCTTGAGAACGCATTCATTGGATTGTTTTCGATCAAAAAAAGTAATATATTTGGAATAACAAAGCTCGATCATGTGTCATCGTTGGAAGTTTTTAATTTGTAACCTTTTTATTATTGGTTTTAATTTGTTATTGCCAAGTACTTCTCTTTTTGTTATTCCCATAAATCTCTTGTAGAAATAAAATGACGGCTAAAATGTCTTTTTGTGTTTAGGGAAAAAATAAAAGAAGGATTTAATGGTACTCAAATTACCAAAAAATTTCAAAAACTTCCATTTTCAAATCTGCATTATGTGAATTAATCATGTGACACAACAATTACATATGAGCTATACAGGCTTTGGATGTACAAATACATGCTCAATAGTACATTTAAATGCACAAAAGAAACAAAAGACTAAAAGAAAGAATATTATTCATGAATATTGTAATTTGTTTATCATCACGATGAGACAATTATGGTACAAATTCATCATCTAAGAGGCATGAAGCAAAGCAAGATCCGTGGCATAGAAAAATCAATATGCACTTTTCCACCGCATGTTCATCACAACGTGTTGCCCAGGTATAAGATGGAAGTTACAGCTTCCATGGCTCAATAACTTCCTTGTAGCATGGTAATTAAGAATCACTTCAATTATCTCCATCATCTTCGTCTTCATCTCTCCTTGCACATGCATGTAGGGGATCACAAATTAGGCATGCTTAGAACAACCATATTCAAATGATTCATCTCCTTTTCTTTACTTTTATTTTATACATTTTTGTTATTTGTGCAAAAAAAAGTAAAAAAATCATTTCCATTTTTGTCTTAAATTCTTCATGTATTTTCTGAAACCCTGGGTTGCTAATGGAATACATACAAAACAGAGCACTATGAATAGTGAAAACCCAAAAAACTAAGAATATGTTATGTTTAAGAACAAAGCAATTCAACCATCGACTTTGTTCGGTCCCTCGAAATGAGAAGTTTTTATGCAAGAATAATAAAAAGTCTTCGTATGCAAACTTTTGGCAATCAATTGTTAAATGTATCTTGGGGCATTTTTCAAGTAACTAATCTTGACGAATTATATGCATGAATTTAATAAAAATTAGCTAACAATTCGAACGGTTGATAATGTTTTCACTGGGTACAACATATTACAAAATGGTTATGGATAATATGAATAACCATTAGATGCATTGGCCAAATCCAGTTTTATCTTACTAAGAAGAACCAGGGTCTAAAGTTTCAACTCTGACAGTTTTCGATCGTCTCTTTCATTGTTTCTTCATCATTTATAGAACACAATGAGTTTGAGCATTCTAACAGTAATAAAAGACTTAGGAGAATATGAATACAACACTCAATATTACATATTTGCTGGATAAGCTTTACATTACTATCAAATGCAACAAACTTGATAACAAAAGTGTATTTTGTAGCAACATTGTTGTCATTTAAATGTGTCTTGATTATCAGTTTTTTTGGGTGGTTTAAATTTATATGGATTAAAACCTTTTGCATTATAAATATACTACTTGCTTGATATATTTGCAGAGTGGGTGTCTTAACAAAATCACAATTGATGTCCAGGTCAATCACAATTGATGATGTAGCTTATACGGCCAATTACAGCAATGCCTCAACTGCAAGAATTCTGGAATCTGAGAGCAACCACATTGAACTTTTCACCAGCTAGAGTGAAGCATGCAAGATTAACCCTTGACTTGTTTCTTTCATCCTTCATAACTCATCTTTGTCCACGGTACATTGCTTGGGGACCTACATATGCACACATACACGACTTCAAAATTTCAGTTCTCCTCGAAATATCAGGCAATCATAAAATGTTAAGAATCAGAGTTAAGAAGCAGAATTTTCATTCACCTTATTTTCCCTCAAAATATTAGGGAAGATTTCAAAGACAAAATGAATTAAAAATATGTGAAATTGGCAAAACCATTCAGTAATAAAGAACAGAAGTGTTTCCATCTCCCGGCTCTGCATCCAAATAGGTATGACCGGTCATGTCATAATAAACCTGATTATGCCAAAACAATGTGGATCTTGTCTCAGGCACCAAGAAGAAAACTTAAACGGTTGGTGGTTTTCAAGCTGTAGACTCCTTGAGAAACACAATAATATTTGCACGATCTCGCCACTTCTTCAGACCAGGGAAAACCATCTTAGTTCCAAGCATATACTAAACAAAGCACAAGAAAAAACGTGTGAAATGAAACACCAAAATTGATCAAAATCATCATGCTTTCATAAAGAAATTGACAAATTAATCGAAGACTGCAAATGAAGAGGAAATGTCACCGACAAATTTCAGAAAAAATTAACCTTCAAAATATGAGATTGTGATTGCTGATGAAACATAAAAATATTGAGAATATTTCACAGGCTTGAGATTTTGGAGGAATTTGTTCAGGTTTTGGTTTGCTGGTGAAACTAACAATTCAATTTTGGTGGAATTTGAATAAAAATATAATGCGAAACTAACATATTGAGAAAATTGAGATCTACTTGAACATTCCACCTAAATTCCACAAAAATAATGAGAATATTGATATCTCAAGCAAACCAAAATTTCTCAATATTGAATTTGAATAAAAATATATTGAGAAAATTTCAAGCAGATCTCAATTTTGGGTTACTGATGAAACTAACGATTCACAGGCCCAAACCAAAATAGCAAAATGAATCATCATAGAGGTTTGCTCATGCCTGCAATTTCAATTCCAGAATTAATCTAGAATTAACATGCATTCCAAGAACAACCCTCTCATCAACAAACCTCTCATCATACAAATAAACTTTGGAAATAAGACAAATAAACATGTAGCATCGTGACTTGCATCCATACTTTGGACATTGCCCTTTCCAACACCCCATATCCTTGTCAAAGTAAAACATTCGTTTCTTTGTCTATAATGGCATCTAAGGACGTTTAATCCCAATTACTTGTGAAGGAACTACATGTGCTAATGCTTGAATCGAAATAACCTCCAACATAGGCTCTTGCAGGTTGTTTGGCAAATTCTTCCTACTAATGCTTGAACCGAAATAACATCCAACATAGGTTCTTGCAGGTTGTTTGGCAAATTCTTCCTGGAACTATGCATTCCACAAGTTAGTCAGAGTTTATAACCAAATATATACATCAATAAGGAGTTGAGCTAGACTAACATGGGCAAAAGACTGACCAACAGATTTTATAAAGTCACTCATTCAGAAGAACATTTATTAAACATTGAAAGTTACCTAATTTGCAGAGGAAAATGGACCATAATATGGCAAACACAATAATCTAGGCATCAAGATGCCTTATGGCAACAAATCAAAAGCAGCCTTCTTAGATTTTGATAAAAACATAAAGATGATCAGCAATAATTCCATATTAAAAGATCAATATACCTTCATGGTATATCAATAAAAACATATTTACCAGAAAGCACATAAATCCATGGATTGAATTTCAAATTTATACTTTTGTTATTATCATTTTCATCAAAACAAACAGACCTTCAAATACATTCCTTTTGTGCTCCTATAATGTTTCCTTTGGAATTATAAGATTTGCTTGCAGCAGACAAACATGGCTATAAGGTGAATGATGGATTGCACGTCATAACAAACACTTGCTAGGCAAGTTTCCTGTAAATTTACCTATTCCTTCAATGATGCCACAGATGCATATATTAAAAGCTAAAAAGGCTCAAATAATACAATATATTGCACAAAAATTTTTTATTTTCCCCTCACCAGTTCAATGTAGGTCTATAGGTATGTTGTTCAGTTAGACTCATCTCCCACTTACCAAATCTAGAATGATCATAATTCCACATGGATTTTGTTGTAACTTTGTGTTTATTAATTCAGTATCAGTATGTGTAAAGGCAAGATATTCTTACTCATGGTATATCAAAAAAATTGTGCTCATCCAAGTATCAGTCTGTAAAGGCAAGGTATTCATACTCATCCAACTAACAGTCTCTAATTGAATATTATGACATTAGTAATGAATTGAATATTTTAAAGAGCACAAAGTTCCAATTTTTCATTCCTTCAGATGTCTAAATCTCACTGAAATTACGGTTTATTTACTTTAATGTCACCGCAACCTAGGCTATCCCTAAATTATCGATCCCTAATTTGTTCAGAATCAAAACATCAGGCATAACCTAATGGAATGATGCAATGATATGTAGTCCACTATTTAACTGATGCTATAAGGAAAAGAAGAGAAAAGTTGATTTCCACCTTCTGAGTTCGTTTTGAACCTTTAAAATGTTGGAAAATGACTATTTTGTGTGTTTTAGTGTAGACTGGCCCCAAGGGCAGAGCCATGAATGTTTTCTGTTATGGGCTACCGATAAAATATACAAAAAAATTTGATCTAAGTACCAAGATATTCCACATGGTATATCAATAAAAATTGGAACTTTGTGTTATATATGTGAGTGTTCTAAATTCATATAACAATGTTAATAAGCACAATATTCAATTAGCTCATGGATATTGTTGCTATCAGTTCTATATATGCAATTAGCAATTCTTATAAACATATTGGAAGCTGTACTAACCACTGCCCCTGATACCAATACATAAAGATCTGTTGAAGCTTTATATTGCAGAATGGCATCTTCCTTTGGTGTAAAAATTTGGGTGTAAAATACCTAGTTGGGTGGTCTTTCTGAATATGGCAAGTAGCATGGTGGCTGGATGTACCCAGTATATGAAGCTGTTTGATGCCGCCAACATTTGAAACATTTGTTGCAAAGGTACACTGATTAGTATATAATTCCTTTGGTGCAGAATTGCATCGACCCTAATATGGCCAGTAGCATGGTGTGTAAAATACGTAGTTGTTTCAGAGATGATCAGTATATAATAGAAACAATTGGGTGGTCTTTCTGAATATAAATAGTAATGAACTTTTTTATAGTAGTCTTACCAATTGAAAGGTGAATTTATAGGAGACTCCGTGGAAAAGATAAAACTTGTTGCATTATGAAAAAAAAAATAGGTACTGAGCTATGCTTGATTGAAGTCCCTTTGGAAGATTGTTCATAATTCCTTTCCTGTTATGAAAATAGGTACCCCTTCGATCAAGGTAGATATTGGAGGTAGTTATTGTACCACACAAACTTACCCTATGAAATGATGGATCATATTATTTCATCTGTTATGTCACACTGAACATTAAGCCGCACATGAGAAATCTAGCATAACTCCCTACAAAATGCCTTATGTTCATGTTATCTAACTATTTATTTTTGAACTAAAATGAAGGTATATAATTGGGAGTAATTCTGCTGTGCTAATGTCACAACGATTTCCCTTTCACAGAGGAAACATATGAAGCTTAAACATGCTCCCTTCACCCTCACAACCATGGCAGTATCAACTTAGCTATAATGCAAAATTCAAATAAGGTATGTGATATCATCCTACATTACTATCATGGTTGATGAATCTGCACACAATGTGAAACAAAAATCCGATAAGCAACTCTGGATTTTGGAAGTAATTTTATTGCAGTGTTGAGAAATCTATAAGAAACGCATACTTGGATCAGATACATACTTGGATTACATCAAGGAAGGGGGAAAATAACAAAGCTAACAATATGATAGAAAGATACATACTTGGATCAGAGGTAATAAGAATGGCAGTCCCATCGAAGCTGCAGAAACATCCACTCTGCTTAGTCTTCTGCCAGTAGTTATTGAAAGCATATGAAGCATGAGCCACCAAAATCTATGCCCTCCTGAAGGTTCTTTGCCGGCACCGTCGGCTTCACGACGCACCAGAGCCCAACCTTCTCACCCTCTCCCACCGCCAGAGCAGGACCGGATAACGGTGGTAGGCAAAATGGCCATGGCGATTCTACCGACACATCCGGCTGGCTCGCATGGACCAGTACAGGGGTAGCTTCAGGAGAAAACATGAAGGAAGATCCCAGGACCAGGGCAAATTGTCGAGAAGCTGGTGTGCTTGAGCTCAAAGATGATATCTTTCTCACCGTCCTAATGTCTCTAAGCCTGGAAAATCCCAAACTTTTCAAAAACTCTCGATGAGCAGAGACCCTCGACTGAAAATCCAAGAACTTGCTAACTGAAGGTGTGTAGAATGTCTTTTTTGAGGGAATATCATAACAGGGGCAGTTTCTGAAATTTACCATAAAAATAGCTTGTTCTGTCTTTCATCAACTTGCATATACACTTCCAAGGTTGATTTCTTATAACATAATATTATGACAAAATCAGACAACAGGAAACACACAACACAAAGAGACATCTTTCAGATACCCAAAACTTTGGGGTCTTGCAATTTTTATGAATCTTCACCACGATTTAGTATTTTTAAAGAGAACGGATCAGCTTTTCCCAGCTTGTAAATTAGTCAAACTCCGTTATCGAATTAAGGTCTCAGAACCTGGCATAACAAATTAAGATTATTTGACAAATACAAATAAAAAACCATAGTATTCAAAGACCATGCAGTTGCTACTTTAAATTATAATACTAAATGCTGCAAATTGGCATAGCTAAGATTTTTGCACAAATATACATCATCAAAAACATTAATTTTCATGAACTAATAATTTATAGTTCCCTAAGCCTGATTACATCAATTCGATTTGACCCAAGAGGAACAACAAAATGAACTAACTAATGCAATGAGATTCTTGAAACCCAAATTTGATGGTTTAAACAGACCATTTTAGGTGAGGGGGGAGGGGGGAGCACCTGATCTTATGTTTTGATGAGCAGGCACCGAAGGCAATCCCTGAGATGTTGTCAGAAGCTCGTTGGAAACGGAGGCAGGCCCTGAGATGTTAGTTTAAAAAAGCACAGTAATATTAGTGTTATCTCAGAAATTGGAGTAAAAAATAAAATTACAGTGAAATAAAATTGATATTATTTGTCAACTAATGTTTACCTTGATAATATCATCTAATAGCTATTAATTCCAATGTATGTGGCCATTGTTTGGTGCCATAATCGTGCAATTCAAAATTAATCTCTCAACTAACCAATTTTCCTTATAAATCAAATATAAATAAGTCTAATAATTAACTCTTAGTGTAAAATTTAACTTTAGTGCAACAATTGATATAATTTAACCCTTTTCATTAGGTAGTCTGGCTTCTGCACCACCAAAGCATATAAATAAAATATGGTTATATCACCAAATGTAATTAACTTCAATTATGGTTATATCAATTAGGCGTGATATGAATAGCAACTCATAATTGATATGAACAACAACTCATAACATATAGCCATATAAAAGAGATAACTCATAACATACAACCTGGATTGATATAGTTAATTCCATATAGCATTCCATGAGGCCGATCTCCTCTGAGACATTCCATCAAACACATCTCTTGCCTCCTCCAGCTTGTTGTCCACGTCACCACGTCCCTCTCGCCTATTCCATCAAACACGTTGTGCGTGTCTTCATCAACCTCAAACCCAAGATACATATGTATCAGATGGTTCTGCATATACCCATCATCCCAGAATTTAAACTTTAACATTTGCAAAAGGATAAAAAATCAATACTGCAACCTAAACACAACTGAAACCAGAACACAAAATATCATACCTACTTTTTGCCCAATTTTTATGCCATGAAAACACAGATTTTTACTGAACATAAAACATCAACCTCTGAGCCCAGCTTGTTGCCTTGAAAACAAAGCTTTTTGACCTGCAAAAATAGCTTTTGAGAAAGAATGTTGGGGTTTTCAGATAGAAAGTTTAATGGTTGGGGTGTACTCACCTACTTCTTGAAAGAGAATGAATTGCAAAAACAGTTTTTAGAGAGAATGACTTCCCGCATTCGATGCCTTTGTCATTGCAATCTCTTCTTCGTTCCTCGCATATTCAATTTCAGGTGATTGCGCAAAATCTTTGTTTTCTGAGGCTTTCCCAGCATCCCTACGTAGCCACGTATTGAGGGACAGTATGGCAGTCTGGATTCTATGTCTCTTGTAACGTGGCTCTTGGAATTGGCAGGAAAAGATGACGCCATTGATTGATTGAGCTCGCGTTGCACCGTCGAAGTTGTCTTCTTGAAAATCCTGCAGATAGCCCACAAATCCTGTTGAAAGGGCCAGAATGAAAGAATCAATACCAGCATCCAAATCTGAACACAGCTTCCACAAACACCTGTATTAGAGAAAACCATCACCAAGCTCCTCATATGATGAGATCGGGCTCTTTGGCTTCCCCTTCCTCTTCATCCTCTCCTCTTCTTGCAGGTTCTTTGGGGTCTGTGGGGGTTGTTGGGGTCTTGCAGGGAGAGGGGAGAGAGGGAGGGAGAGAGAGTTTCCCCCCAAATTTTGGACGGGTCAGCTGAGTATGCCCAGCTTTCAAATTTTTAAGTTTCACACCAAATTTCAATTTTCAAACATTTCCCCCTAAAATTTTCCCTCCAAACTTATCCTAGTAATCACTTTTTGTATGTCCCAGTCAGCTTTTGCTTGCCACGTAGGACAAACCTTTGTCCTAGTAGGATAAGATTCAAAATCTTCATCCTTTATAGAATAGATATATATATATATATATGATGTTGCTGCTTATCTTGTGTCACACTATGCTATACTGTATATCTTAACTGTGTGATGTATGATATGTTGTCTTCTTGTATACTATACTCTCTTTGATGTGCTTTTGAGACAATATATGGACTTGATATTGGTTATTTCATACTATCCTTGATGTGATGAATTTTTGAAAACTATTTTCTTTTCGTATATCTAAAATGTTGATATTGGACTTCAATTCCATTACTCACATGTGTATATGATGTGATTTTATGAGTTTTGAATCGATATATCTTTATACTCCTTGATTGTTGTTAATTCATATTTAGCACTATTTTTGTTGTTGTTATTTGCTCCCACCTTTTGGATAATGCCATAGGGGGAGAGAAATAAACATACAAGATACATAATGGATGTGCTAAGTATGTTCTAACGCTTGAATCTAAGATTTACGTTGCCTTAGATTCAGGGGGAGTAAGATTACAATGAATAGGGATTTTATTTCCTAGATTTCTTGTATTGAATTCATCCATATTTCACTCATTTGCTTCAACTGTTATGTAGATGCTCTAATATTTGTTGGCTAACTTGATTGGCATCTATGTAGGGGGAGTAAGTTTTCATTACGCACAATTATTTATCTTTTTGTTTATGTTTGTTTGTCATCATCAAAAAGGGGGAGAATGTTGAGTATTGGACTTCTCCATACTTGGTGTTAATGATGAGCAAACATAAATACTTGTGACTAATCCCCTATTTTGCAGTTAATCCATTGCCTAAGCTTATTATGAAGATCAACTAGCAATGGATGGCTCACAAATGTCATTGAAGGCAAACAACATGAATTGGATGATCGTATATTGTTGATTGAAGCTTCGTAAAGACTTCAAGCTCATACGATGGAATGAAGAGATTATTCGTCAATGTAATTTTTCTTTTATCTCTTCTAGTATGTAGCTTAGAAGTAGAACTTTGATGGAGTACTCACACACATCTACATTCTGTCATAGGACTTCACTAGACCAATTGTCTTTTGATTCCAATTCAATTCTCTTTTGTTTGTACTAGGATTATTCATAACAGCCGACTGTTGAACAGTTTACAGTCGTCTGTCTCAAAAACAGTCGACTGTGTTTTGTTCTACAGTCGTCTTTTATGCACAGACTATTACAATATAGTTTTGGGCCTTCTCTGATTATTTCGCACAAGCTACTGATCAACGATTCACATGCGCATGTCCAAGTGACAGTCGACTGTGTATTGTAAATCAGTCACCTGTCTATCCTTGCCCAAACTCTGTTTGATCTGACTTCTACGGCCAGTCGACTAATACTGTATACACAGTCGACTGTCTATTAGATCAGTCGACTGTCTATGCTGCAACAGTCGCCTGTCTGTAAGTCATTTCTTTGACTCAGCTCTCTGGAAATTTCTCTTGCTTTTGACAGTCGTCTGTTTAAAGTTTTACAGTTGCCTGTTCTGATTAACAGTCGACTATATTACTTGAATCAGTCGTCTGTCCTGTATCTTGTGAGATTTCCAGTATTTGTCTAACTTACTCTTCTCTCAGCCAGTCGCCTGTCGAAGAAATTACAGTCGCCTGTTGTTTTAACAGACGACTGTCTTTGCTTCATCAGTCGACTGTCCACATGGTAAGTTACCGTTATGATTTCTCACCTACCCTTGCTGACTGTGCAACAGTCGACTGTGGATTGTTCAACAGTCGACTGTCGCGAGTTCAGATTATATCCGTTGAGATTTTTCTCACGGATTCCAATTGGGTTTTTGCCTAAACTATTTTGTGGATTTGAGAAAGCTATAAATAGAGCTTCTACTGTTCCATTGGAAGGTTACTCATTCATTGCAAAATCTCTCAAGCTTTCATTTTCAAAGATCAAAGCTCTTAAATCCAAAGCCCTAAGTATTTCCAAATCTTGTTCTCTTTCTCTCCAACCTAGAACCAAAGATTGATCTTCAAGGCAATTGGTGCAGTCAAGAGAAAGGGCTTTCTCCTCTCTTCCAAGAGAGTTCTTCAACACACATCACACTCCTCCTTCAAGTTCTACTTCAAGGCATAGGTGATTGTAAGTGTTGCTTTAATATTTCATAACTTTCGTTATTTGAATTGTGCTCTCGGTTGTGAGAGTGGTTTTGCTTGCTCCCTGGTTGTGGGAGTCAAGGACATCAATTGTATTCGATTGCACTTGTAGGGTTGCTACAAGTGGGCTTTAAGGAAACCTCAAGTTAGGGTTCTAACTTGAGTATCCGGTGGTATCCGGGTGGTAGGGACGTAGGATTACCGGGAACAAGTTGGGAGTTGACTTGGGTAATCCGAACCCTTGAAACATCTCTGTGTTTGCGTGTGTTTCACTTTGGGTCGTTTTTCTATTCCGCACTATTTGTTGGATTGCATTTTATTTGGCATAAATTCCTTTAAATTTGCATAAACACTATTCAAACCCCCCTTCTAGTGTTTTCCCCAGAGACAGGGTCCTTACATTTGCCAGCGTAGGGGGCGTTTAACGACTATATCATAAGTCCCCGGAGCAACGAGAGGAGTCACGCATGATCCAGGGGGGCCAAACGACGAAGATCTCTATCTTTCAGCCCCCACCCGATCGGTTGGACACAGCCAACCGATCGGCTGATGCACGCGTGCACGACCCGGTCAGCCACTGAAGCAACGAAAGTGTCAACCGACCGGGTCGCCGACTGGTTCAACCGACTGTTCTCTCTGGAAATTGGAGCTGAAACTCAACCGATCGGGTGATCTTCACCCGTCGGTTCACCTGTAGCCCTTTCCCCGAAGAAGATGACCCGGAGAGCTCACCCGACGGCCGGCTAACCGTGCCAGCATATCGCAATTCTCTGTCTTTTGGGCAACAATTCCAACCGATCGGTCGATTTGTCAACCGATCGGTTCACCCGACGACGCTCAAAATCCATACGACGAGCAGCTTCTACCAACCGACCGTGTCGCCTGACCGGGTGAAATTTTGAAGATTGCTGTCGAAGTTCGCAGCAGGTCACCCAATCGGGTGATTCTTCACCCGATCGGATGATGTCGTTTTCTATAAATACAGACCATAGGTTTCCAGAAACGGGGAGTTGTTATTTTTGCTGTTTTCTCTCTCTCTTGACGGCTGTAATTTTCTAGTTATTTGTAAGTTGTCTGATCTTTACCAAACTTTAATTTTGGGTTTATTTGCATTGCTCTTACTACTTTTCAATCGCCTGATCATGTTTTTGACGGTCGATTTTGATTTAGATTGCTTTTTAGTAAATATGTGTGAGTAGTTCTTAAATCTGGGATTTTGGCAGAAAACCCTTCGTGGGTTCTCCCCGATGCGTCCATAGGACTAGAAAATCGATAGGGATTAGTAATCTATGGGTTACGCTGGGTGTTTCATTGTCATTGGTGGGAAAAAGACCGTCTTTGACCATTGGGCCAAGGGGGAATAAACTTGGCGGTTGACTCCCTAGCCATAGCTCACGCCCTTAGCGTAGACGTCGAATCCTAGCACACGGGAGCGGCAGGATGAGACGTTGGGAGTTATCGTTGTGAGCTTAGTGCTCCCGGAGTCGGTCAGTGTTAATGGACATGGGAATGCCCACTGACCGAACCCGGGTAGTCCGGCGTATCATCCTGGGCACCGACCGGAATATCGGGCCCATGGGACGCCGGTATCACTCTTAGAGGCAACGTCTCACCATTAGACCCTAATTCCGATCGTTATCCTACCCGTAGGCCGTGTTGGTGAGAATCGCACGATAGGGTGGAAACCGAAGTCCCGGGTTTCCCTTTTATATCGTTTATCCCTCGCATTCTATCTTTCGTGACAACCCATCTACTGATTCGGGCTAGCTCACCCATGAGGTGAATCCGGTACTTCCTGACACAAGCACAACTACACCTCCCGGATTTCGACCCCCAAGCCACTCTACAACACCGTGTGCTTGCGGTTATAAATATTTAAATCTCATGCCCCCTATCATATATTGCACACATCTGACACGCAACAAAACGGGGGACGTCAGCAGACTAGCGGGCAAGTGGAAGTTTCTAACATGGAGATCAAGAGAATACTGGAAAAGACGGTGGCCAACTCTAGGAAGGATTGGTCATCAAAACTTTCTGACGCGATATGGGCTTACAGGACGGCGTTTAAGACTCTGATCGGCACAACCCACTACCGGCTTGTCTACGGGAAGGCATGCCATCTACCCATGGAATTGGAACACAAGGTGTTTTGGGCAATCAAGAACATAAATTTTGACGCCAAGGAGGTTGGAGGCCACCGACAGCTACAACTTAACGAGCTCGACAAGATCCGGCTCAATGCTTATGAAAATGCCCGGATCTACAAGGAGAAGTTGAAGAGATGGCACAATAAGCGCATCCTGAAGAGGGAATTCAAGGGAGGAGACTTGGTTCTCATATTCAACTCGAGGCTGAAGGTTTTTCCTGGAAAGCTCAAGTCGAGGTGGTCGGGACCCTTCCGCATCAACAAGGTCTTCCCGCATGGAGCTATTGAGATAATGGGAAGAGATGAGCCATTCAAAGTCAACGGGTAGCGCCTAAAACACTATGCGATATGAGAACCGGCATTCTCTCCGGTCGGAGTCTCAACGACCGACGACTCGTCTTCAAACCCTCCGGATCCTAATTGACCACCAAAAGAGGCGTCGAGCAAACGACGTTAAACAACAGCGCTTCATGGGAGGCAACCCATGCTCTAAACTTTCACCTTTATTTTAGGCATATTTTTTCTTATTCTTGATAAATAAATTCAGCCACGGGAACTTTCGTCGAAGGACTTAGGCCATTTTTTGAACTTCTGCAGGAAACAAGCCCCCAACCGATCGGGTGATCCCTCAACCGATCGGGTGGGACATATCAGAGGTGGCAGACCGTGTGAGAAGAGTAGAAGTCTCGGAAAATTTGGGATTACATCAACCGACCGGTTGATAGAAGCTGTGGTCGTGTGACTGACCGGGTGAAAAGCACAGTACTCTCGGGATAATTTGGGAAGCGGTCAACCGATCGGGTGAAAACTCAACCGATCGGTTCACCTGTAGCTGTTGACCGACAGGAAATTTTCGTAACTTACCCAACCGATCGGGTGAACCCTCACCCGATCGGTTCGCTTTCGCCCATATATATACTCCCCCTCACCCGACTTCATTCACCCGACCCCCAAATTTCCTTTCGCGCGTTCTCCCTCTCTCCATCTTCCAAATCGATCTCCTCCATCTACCCCACTACCCCTAAATTCTCATCCTCACTCATTCTCATACTCCCCCACCATCAACACCCTTCCCATCGACAACATTCACCCGCCAAACGTCCAAACCCTAACCCTAGCCCCGAATTTTCAAAAAATTCATTTCCTGGCGGATCAGCGAGCGGCGGCTTCCCAAATCATTTCCTCATAAGGCGTGGGGACTTTCGGGTGCTTGATCTTACAACATTTGATGGGTAATCTCTTTCCACTCTTAATATTTATTTCCATATGTGCAATATCTGGATATTGAGTCTACCCATTTCATCAGCCTATCCCTCATCATAATAACCCTCCCCCGCTTTATCGTTCCTACCCACTTCATTTCCATGTCCGGGAAGGGAAAAGAGATCGCCTCATACTCACGTAGACATCCTCTTCACGGCCCTTTTCCCCAATCATTCCTGGGCATAAACCCAATTTCTGAAGAGCAATCGGTGCGTCTGCGTGCCCTGCTTCATCGACCAATGCGACCTACTCTTTTTGCCGATTCCCCCACTCTCGAATCTCTTGGACTCTCTAGGGGCGTCAGGGCACTTTTTCGCTTCATTGGTTACGACTTTCTTCTGCATGCCCATGCACACATGCACATGAATCTCACACTTGAGTTCCTCAGTTCCCTCGATGCGTCTGATTGTGGTTTCACCTTCCGCGCCTTCAATTGTGATTTTTTCATGAGCTTTGACGCGCTCAACAATATTCTGAACTTCCCTAATCCCGATCATCATGTTGAATGCTCAACCCATGATCGGACTGACATCTTTTCTTACTTTCGGAATGATGGTGTTTGGCAACTGTTCACCCGATATACCACCTTTCCAGCGGTAGCTCTTGCCTCGTACATCATACACACATGCTACTGCTTCGCCCATTGCTTCCTTGCCAACACCATTTTCGCCCGCGTCGATGTATCCACGGTGTCCAGGGATGAGCTCCTCTTTCTTTACGCCATGTCCCATGACAGGATTCATGGCAATATCCCATTACCTATAAACATCGCTCATTGGATCATCCACGAGATCTTATCCGTTAGCCGCGCAACTTCTGGCTCTATATGCTGCGGGGGGATGATTACTCTTATTGTCAGTTGTGTTTTGAGGATGCCGCCTGACCTCCCTATTGTACTAGGACACAGACGTATCGATCGCGACTACTTGATCGCTATCGGTATGCTCACTCCTTTTGGCGAGGAGCGTGCGGTCTATCTCTACAGTCCTGCCGACACTCCATTTGCCGTCCTCCCACCCTCAACTCCTGAGCGCCTCCCCATTTGTATTTCACATCTACCTTGGGAGTTCTACCCGGATCCTTGGTATGCCTCACTCGTACATTTCCCACCCTTGGATCCCCCCGATTGGCACCAGTGTGTCGGTTCACCCGGTGCGATCATTATCCACCATGATCCTCCAATACATCTCGATCCACCGGTTTTACAGCCCGTTGACCCTCTTACTCCTGTCGGCACACCCACTTTTTCGTCCTCCAAAGATTCCTTCCTCCACTATTCACCACCCTCTTCACCATCTCCCTACCATTCTACCGACAGCAGCTCCGATTGACCTCCCCCTTGCATATTTCTGCATTTTCATGATCATATCATATTGCTAGCATTGCCATGTCTAGCTTGGGGGAAGTCAATTTTTCTATGTGCTGTCGTGTGATGTCTTTATGTGTGCTTGTTTATACATGTCGTGTGGTGTGATTTTCTATCTTTTATTTTCTTTTTATATGTCGCATGGTGTGATTTTCTTTATTTTTCAGTTTCGTATATGTGCTTCTCTTGTTTTCCATTTCTTTTTGTGTCGGTGCATATTTCCTCCCATTTTCATTGCCCTCCCGTATCTATTTTTATTGCATTGAGGGCAATGCAAGTTTCAGCTTGGGGGAGTCGCACTTCGTGCGTCATTTACGTCTTTTTCTTCGTTTTTTTGAGTCGTTTTCTTCGTGTTTTTCTTTTTTCTTTTTTCTTCTTTTTATCTCTTTCTCCTAGAGATGACCCCATATGATGAATTTCCACAAAATCACACACACACCTAGCATGGCTTCGATAATCACATTCACTAACCCTAGGAAGCCAAGTCCTCTTGCATTTCATGCATCGTGAGTCCACTTTGCTTTTTTGTAAGTCATGTGTCGTACTAGCTTATAATGTGCTTTTACTTTATGATTTTGATTTATATACCTGTCCAGGAATGACCCCAAGATTATCATGCTTCGATTTGAATATGCGGTATTTGCTTCTTTTGTCTGCTTCTGTATGCATGAATATATATATATATATATATATATACTAGTCATTACCCGTGCCCATTGGGCACGGTTTATTTAATGGCTGAGTTTTTTCCCCACACAAATTTCAAGTTCCCCCAAATTTCAAGTTTTCCCCCAAATTTAAGTTTCCCCCCCAAAATTTAAGTCTCTCCAAAATTGTCATTGCAACCTAGGACAAACTTGCCACGTAGGACAAAGCTTTGTTCTAGTAGGATAAGATTCAAAAATCTTCAAAGGACTGGAAAAAAATGGTCGGAAGGGGGAGAATAAAATTTGTAGGTGTTTATATAATAGATATCCAATTTCTCTTATCCAATTTCTCATGTCCAATTCTCTTATCCAATTTCTCTTGATAACATCCCTCTTTTATATAATAGATATCCAAATTCTCTTATCGAATTTCTCATGTCCAAATTCTCTTATCCAATTTCTCTTGATAACATCCCTTATGTATATAATAAATAGTCATTACCCGTGCCCATTGGGCACAGTTTATTTAATGGCTGCGTTTTTCCCCACACAAATTTCAAGCTCCCCCAAATTTCAAGTTTTCCCACAAAATTTCAAGTTTCCCCCCAAATTTAAGTTTTCCCCCAAAATTTAAGTCTCTCCAAAATTGTCATTGCCACCTAAGACAAACTTGCCACGTAGGACAACGCTATGTTCTAGTCAGATAAAATTCAAAAATCTTCAAAACACTGGAAAAAATGGTCGGAAGGGGGGAGAATAAAATTTGTAGGTGTTTATATAATAGATATCCAATTACTCTTATCCAATTTCTCATGTCCAATTCTCTTATCCAATTTCTCTTGATAACATCCCTCTTTTATATAATAGATATTCAAATTCTCTTATCCAATTTCTCATATCCAAATTCTCTTATCCAATTTCTCTTGATAACATCCCTCCTGTATATAATAGATATCCAAATTCTCTTAACCAATTTCTCATGTCCAAATTCTCATGTCCAATTTCTCTTGATAACATCCCTCTTTTATATAATAGAGAGAGAGAGAGAGAGAGAGAGAGAGAGAGAGAGAGATATATATATATATATATATATAGTATGTTTCATTTCGCATGTGTCGGGATTCCATAATTAGGATTAGGATAACCCATTTAGCCTATGCTCTGATTAGCGAAAAATCCCCTTTGCCCAAGTGTTTAGAATCCGATTTCTTTTTTGTTTTACTTGGTGCAAATCCCATCGTCGTGTACCGTTCTCCCACTTGGAAGAGTACACACATGTATATACCCCAAAATCCAAAAATCCAAATAAAAGAGAAAAGAAAAACCCAAAAAAGGAAAAGAGAAAAGAAAGAAAAAAATATATATGTATAGCCAAAAATCCAAAAAAATACATATATCCAAAACCCAAAAAAATGTGTGTGAATATTTTTCTACCTACCGAGAATTAAGGGAAGGCGAGAATTTGCACCGAGTGTTCTACTCCATATCATCTCGACCACCATTGTTTTCAAAAACACTTGGAATATGGACTTTTTAGCTATTATCTAGGTGATAGTGTGGTGATTTCTTAGTCCCAAGCTGTGGAGTCCCTGACACATGATATGTTTCGATTCTTACTTTCTTCTCATGCATGCTTGAGCTATATATTCACCGCTTATTTCACATCGAATCGATATTTGGGTCTTTTCTTGGATTTGTGTATATGGAGCTTATTGCACAATGTAGATAGTGACACCGTCTGCTAGCACATGACCACACTCACTCGCGCTTCACCGCGTGGGCCCACAACACTTGTCTGGACTCGTATTCCTTGGTATAGTGTTGTGAATTGTCGTTTGCTTGCTTGGTGTGGGGTTTTTGATTTTGTTGGCCTTGACGGGCGATTTAGGATTTAGATTTCTCTTTTTCTCTCTTTCTCTCTATTTTCTCCCTCCAACCTCCTATTCTCACTCGTCTTCCTCGAGGACAAGGAAGGGTTCAGCTTGGGGGATTTTGACGTGTGTTTATATTTTATATATTCACGCACATCTTCTTTGTGTTTTTCAGATATTCTCCGCCGTCCCGTATCCGTTTTCTCGTGTTTTCTAGTTTTCTTTCACTTCTCCGTGTTTTTTTGTGTTTGTATGAGATTGCCAGCGTAGAGGACACATAACGAAGATATCATAAGTCTTCGGAGCAACGGGAGGAGTCACGCGCGATCCAGGGGGTCAAACGACCAAGATTGCCATCTTTCAGCCCCCCACCCAATTGGTTGGACACAGCCAACCGATTGGGTGATGCACGCGTATCCGACTCGGACATCAGCTAAAGCAAAGTGGGACATCAGCTAAACCAAAGTGAGGATCAACCAACCAGTTCGACGACTGGTTCATCCCAACAGACTTCTCGGGAATTTGGAGCTGAATTCCAATCGATCGGGTGATATTCACCCGATCGGTTCATCTGTAGCCGATTCCTCCAAGAGACGACCTGGAGAGCTCACCTGACGGCTCGCTGACCGTGCGAAGTCGACAGAAGTCTCTGTTCTTTTGGGCGTATTTCCAACCGATCGGTTGATTACTCAACGGATCGGTTCACTTAATGACCGCAAGATCCAAACGACGACCCGCATGCTTCACTCGATCGTTCCAAGTGTCCGGTTGAAGGTTCTCAAGACCGATGCTGAAGCGTCGTAGCAGCTCACCCGATCGGTTGATTCTTCAACCGATCGGTTGAAGTCGATTTCTATATATAGTTGCCTAGGTTTTCAAAAACGTGAGCTGTGTATTTTCCCCTGTTTTTTCTCTATTTTTGACGGCTGGAAGTTTATTGTTAATTGTAAGTGTTCTGATCTTTATGAAACTTTGATATTACCTTAATAGCATTGCTACTACTTCATTTCAATTGCCCGATTATGATTTCTACGGTCAATTTTCATTTAGATTTCTTTTTAGCTAAAATGTGTGAGTAGTTCCCAAATCTGGGATTTTGGTGAAAACCCCTTCGTGGGTTCTCCCTAATGCGTCCATATGACTAGGATTTCGATAGGGATTAGGAATTTATTGGTTACGTGGGGTGGTTTATTGTCATTGGCGGAAAAAAGACCGCCTTTGACCATTGGGCCAAGGGGGAATAAACTTGGCGGTTGACTCCCTAGCCATAGCTCACGCCCTTAGCGTAGACATCGAATCCTAGCGCATGGAAACGTCAGGATGAGATGTTAGGAGTTATCGTTGCGAGCTTAATGCTCCTGGAGTCGGTCAGTGTTAATGGACATGGGAATGCCCACTAACCGAACCTGGGTAGTCCGGCGTATCATCCTGGGCACCAACTGGAATATCGGGCCCATGGAACGCTGGTATCACTCTTAGAGGCAACGTCTCACCATTAAACCCTAATTCCGATAGTGTTCCTATCCGTCGGTCGTAGTAGTGAGAACACATGATAGGGTGGAAACCGAAATCCTGGGTTTACCTTTATATTGTTTATCCTTCGTATTCATTTTGTGACAAACCAACGATCGATTCGGGCTAGCTCACCCATAGGGTGAACCGGTTCCTCTCTGACACAAGCAAAACCACGCCTCCCTGTGTTCGACCCCCAAGCCACACTACAACACCGTGAGCTTACGGTATAAATATTTAAATCTGGTATCCCCAATCATATTGCACACTTGCATGCCACAAACCTAGAGGACGTCACCCTCTCATGCAATGCCTCCTCGCGGTTACTCACATGATCTCTACCTTAAACCATGCCACATAGTTGCTCTGTGTAAAGCGCCATTTTCACCTCTTCCATGGTGAGAGTAGTCCGATTGTAAATCATCCACTGACTAAACTGATTATACTCTTCCGGCAATAAGCACAACAAGATAACCGCTTGCTGCTCATCTTCAATCTTCACATCCATACCACGCAACTCTGGCAAATCCTGTTCAACTCATCCATGTGATCCTTCACCGCTGAACCAGACTTCATCTTGAGAGTATAGAGCTGCTGAAGTAAATATAGGTGACTCATGAAAGATTTCTTCATATAGTACTCAAGCTTCTTCCCCATATTAGATGTCGTAGCCTCATCAAGGACTTCCCTCAGAACATTATTTGATAACGAAAACTGAATCGCGCTCTACGCCTTCCTCTCCATCTTTGCCCTTACGGATGCAGTCACCTCTTTATCGATATTCGAGACATCGAATACGACATGGTAATACCCCGTCTGCATAAGAACATTCTTCACCTTTGTCTGTCAAATCCGAAAATCATTCCGACCGGTGAACTTCTCAATATTCAAGGTTGCCAAAGACACCGTCTTTCCTACACCACTAACTTCCTTTGCAATAAAACCGCAAGCTTTGATACCACTTGTTGGGGTGAAATCCAAAACGCATTGAGATCAATGTAGAAAACCAACCCTAATAAACTGATCAAGAATATAGGGCTAGCAAAAATCTAATCTCAAAGACCCAACAAAATTTCCAAATGACCTTGCAATAGAAAGTATCAAATGAATCACATCAACAAATAATAACTCAATCACAAACACAAAAGATTTTACCCTGGTTCGGTTGTAAACAACCTACATCCAGTAATCTAACCCGAGACAATTCCACTAGTAGAGAGATCTAAACAATTAGGGTTACAAAACGCTCCCTCACGCGTGAGTAATAACTTGTCAATGGAACAAGCACTCACGAATCAACTCAAGAGGAAGAAATCAATGGAAGAAGAAGAGAAGGAAAACCCAAACCTTTCTCTCAAGAACACAAACCCTAAAACCTCTCAAATCTCCAATGGAGTAGTAAGAGACTCTCCAAAACTCAATGGAGCATTGACCTAATCTAAAACAGTAGTTAGGTTTAAATACAAACCCAAAACAAACCCAGAAAACCTAAACGAAGCGTCGGTTTTTGGGTTGGCCCTGCGCTCTGCTCGGCCCGAGTCGGCTGTCAGCTTGGCATGCTCGGTCGAGCTGACAAGTTCTAGAAACGACGCTGGTGGAGTCGAGTAGACTCGGTCGAGTAGCTTAGCTACTCGGACCGAGTGTCAGTATTCATCTTCAAACGAAATGCCCTCGGGCTGCTTGGACAAACAAAGCCTTCATGCTGCTCGGTCGAGTAGCTTCCTGCTTGACCGAGTAGTCTCATACTCGACCGAATAGGAGTCACCCCAGTCAAACTGAAAACTTTCACAAACTCTCTGCCTACTCGGTCTGTCAGAGACTTCATGCTGCTCGACCGAACAGCCTCCTATTCGACCGAGTCACCTGGGAAAAACGCTCCATGAGATTTGAATCACAAAAACCAACAAGAACAATCGGCGATCTACATTAACCCCTTATCTGATTTTTTTTGATTGGGATCTAGACATGATCCACAATCCAAGATCAGTTAATTCAATTCAATCCACTTAGTTCATGTTTTTGGATGATCACGAAGTCAAATATTTGAGATTATGAAGAGAATGTGATCGTTGACATAGAATTGCATAAACATGACTAAATTGGTAAATTGGTAAAGATGATCCCTAACCCAAAATTGTAATGTTCATCATCTTTTTCTTATTCTTTTTGGCATGTCATTATTTTTCTTAACACATACACGCAGCCCTCACCGGCCATCACAAGGGAACACACACAAAAAGATAAGGAAATTAAGATGTTGATGGAATTTTCAGAATATTACCATCCCATTTTACCACAATAATTATTTTCCTTTACCAAAAGAAAGAAGCATGCAAAAGAAAGAAGCATGCAGCGAGATAGGAAGAATATCATTAAATAATTTCACTCCCTAAGATCTCTCCTAAATTCCTTGCCAACATCTACTACAGTTGCTTCGAAAGCTCTCGGTCAACAGCTATAGTACCAGAGTTTTATTTGTTCATGAAAGCACACATAAATTTGTGCCCTCAATGTGTCGTTACAGTCACTCATATGCTTCAATATTTTTCTACATTTCTGGGGGGGAAGATACGCAAAAAACGTGTATAGCGTATACGTACTAAATTATAATAACAACTCATATACCTTGTCCTCAATTAATTCTAAAATACGTATATACACATGAACATATAGAAGAAGAGCTCAACTCACCCAACATATTATTGGAATTTTGATTAATCATGATCAGTTGGGTATGGGCTAAGCTTAGTTGATCTTTCATCAACTTACAAAAAAGTAATATCATGCAAATTAGTTTAGACTCTCCCTATCTCTCTTTTCATTGGTGCAACGGGTTTAGGCCAGTGGGGACTAATCCACCATCAAGGTAGAAGGTAAAAAATTATACTTGTTATATCACAATATTTATTCCACCATCCGCTGGTCAAGTTGAGCCAAGTACACTAGCTTTGTTTGTTCTATATTAATTTAAATGCCACAAGAATTATTAAGTTTTTTCTTATAAATTCTCTCTTTGGGGGATAGATTTTGGGCATACAACTAGATCAATCAAAATAATAACAAACAAATAGAATTGAGCAACGAAGAAACTAAAATTAGTTAACGGTATTTATGATAACTAAAAAAGATTTATTGTAGTGCAATATATTTTTAGCATACATTTATCAGTTTTGCCTAATGACTTTTTTTCTTCAATCATATGTATGTTGTTATCAGGGTGAACTTATAAACACTCTAAATATTTAATGCTATTAAAAAATCTTGAAGCAAGGTATTTCTTTGCAAAAATGTTATATTTACAAGTTTGTGAAATAGAATCTATCATTGCAAAAATGTTATCATAGTACATACTTGTTTCAGAGTGTTTTCTCACTACAAAAGCGTTGACCGTGGACAACCCGGTCAACGTGGTCAAGGGATCCGCTTGGGTCCCTCGGGTGTGTCGAGTCGGTGCAGACGAGGCGTGAGTCGGAGTTGCGGACGACGTGGAGCGCGTCGGCTCGGCCAAATCGAGATCCTTGGTCGAAGGGGGGCACGGGGAAGCCTCGTCCCGGGTTGAGACGTTCGGCCTCGGACGGACGTGCTCGGCCTCGGCGGTCGGACGACAAGGGGTAGCCTCGATCGTCCTGCTGGTCACGTTGTCGGTCGCGGGGCGAAGGGGAAGCCTCGTCCTATGGATGTGACGTCCTCCTGCGCAGATGAGAACGCTCGTCAGGGGGGCCGGACCTTGGTTCCGGCCAAATCCCCTCCGATGCCTAAGTCAGATAGTGATCTGAAAGAGGAGGCCCGGCGGAGACGGTTCGACTCGAGTGGAGATCGAAACGGCGTCTACCGGCGCGAGCGGGGGAGGAAGGAGTTTGGAATGGGGGAACTAGGTCGTTGATGGAGTACCTTAGGTTTTAGTTACCTGAGATCCGGTCACTTGTCCAGTCGTCCTTCTAGCCCTTTTATATACCTCCTGCCGTGACTGCCTCCGGCCCACGTCGCTCGTCCGCCTTCGATCGTGCCCCCTCAATCCGCCCCCCCCCCCCCCCCACCCCCGTCGCCGCTCCTAGCGCCATGCCAGCACCTCCCCATCACGGCCATTAAGCGGCAGCGGGATCAGGGGAACGGTTATCGCTGGAGTGGGCGGGTGACTCGTGCGTTATCGGGGCCGGGTCGGGTTGATATTTGGGGGCCCTATATGGGACTTCGCAGGGCGGGCCGGATCGCACAGATGGGCTTCTGAGCTCGTGTCTTTCAGGCTTCGGCCAAATAGGCGTAACAATTGCCCCCATTGGTCGGGTCGATCGGCCTCGGCCGGTTCGGCTCGGCCGATGTGACTTCCGCCTACTTTGACAGGCTCGTCAGTCGATGCCGACTCATTTATTGGTCGTCATCATGAGTTGGTCCGTTCGATACTTTTAAGGCGCGGGTTCCGAAGCGCCGTCGTTCCTCTGATGCTGCCACGTGTAGCTGCAAGTCTATCCCCACCGCTCGCGGGGCCGTCTTAGGTTGAGAAGCCGAGTGGGTTGTGAGCCGCAATCCCGTCACTTTCTTCTTTGCGTTGGTCTCGATCCTGCCCGAGCTCTGCATCATGTCGTCTTCCTCTGCCACCGGTTCGGGTCGGCCGGAGCGTGACGCTGCTCCTGGCCTGGTGGATAGTCCTCCTTCGGCGATTCGTCGGCACGGGGGTGATCTTTCGGGGGTGCCCCCAGAGGTCTTGTCGTGGCCCTCGTCGGTTTGTGCCACCGCCATCGGGAGCCTGCGCTCCGCCTACCTTCTTCCCCCTTCCTCGGTTCGTGCTCCCGGGTCCGACGAGCGGATCTGCCTTCCCGGTCCCAACGAGGTCGGAATATATGAGAAGTGCTTCCGCTTCGGGCTTCGTTTCCCGCTCCACCCCTTTGTCGTTGAGTTCCTTCAGGCGCACAAGGTGGGCTTGTGCCAATTCTGCCCCAATGCCGTCGGGCTCCTTGTCGGGTTCGTCGTCGTCTGCATGCTGATGGGAGTGGCGCCCTCTCTCCGTCTCTTCGCTCAGTTCTACCGCCTGAGTCACCACCAATCGGGGGCGTGGATTTACATCAGCGCCCGCCCGAAGATGACCCTGGTGCTGGGGTTGCCGAGCTCCCTGAAACGTTGGAAAGGGGAATACGTGTTTGTCACGTTCCCGTCGAGTGTTCCTTTCCCGGTTCGGTGGGGAGCGGCCGGCGGGGCCATCCTCGATCTGGGTGAGCCGACTGCCGCCAAGCAGCAATCGGCGAATGACTTGCTGGTGAATTCTGCGAGGGAAAGGACGATCAACATCCTCTTAAGCGACCATAACTTGCGCAAGACGGTGTGGCCCTTGGGTAAGCTCTCCGAGTAGTCGCCATTCGAGGTTGCTCGGGCTCTTCCTGGTCTCTTAATTCTTCTTTGGGTGTAGGTGGATTCCATCTCGGTCCTTCTCCTGCCAGCCCTCACGTGCAGGCTCCAGATCCGGATCCGCGTAGGAGGGATCATGTGCTGGAGGTCCGGAAAAAGCAGCGGTCCGTGCCCTCGACTGGAGGCTCCAAAAGGAAGAAGGGGCCATCCCCCTCTATCCCCTTGTTGGGGTCTTGCAAGAGGGCCCGTGAGGGGGCCGAGGGAGTTGAAGTCCCGCCGACTGCCGATCAGATCCGCCCTGCCCCCGCCGAGGTTGCTTGGCCGTGGGTTGGCCCTTCGCCTCTCCCGGGTGGTTCCCTCCCTGATGCCTACGATCGGTATCTGGGCGCGTTCCGCTCCAACCCCGGCGAGTTTCCTTCGTCAGGGGAAGGCCTTCTGCGTCCAAGCTTCCCGGTGGGGGAGAAGGAGTCGGTGTTTTCGAGCCGTGGAGCCGCTGCTCGAGTGGCCGAGAACAGTTGCCTCCCTCCCGATAGGGCTGCGCTGGATGGGGTTAGGGGTGACTGTTTGGCCACCTTCGTGATCCAGGCCGGCCAGCAGGTAGAGTGTCTCAGCTTGTCCTCCCTCCAGCTGCTTTCGCCGTCTTACCTTTGTTGCCTTGGTGCAGTTGTCCTCGGTTGGTCTCTCGATGAGGCGCCAATTTGCGGCGCTTCCCAAGGCCAAATCCGACGCCGGGCGAGATCCCGAGGCTCATGGTGAAGAAGGAGAGGCAGGCCAGTTAGAGGAGGTACGGGTCAGGTCCTTGGAGACCCGCGTAACTGAGCTGTCCTCTGCCTTGGAAGAGGCGGACCGGGAGAGAGCCCTGGCTCTGACGGCAAAGTCAGAGGTCGAGGCGCGGGTCGCCGAGCTTTTGGGAGATGCCAACACGTCCGGAGGGGCCGATAAGATTCCCGTCTCCGTTGCTGCCTCCGAAGCCCTGGAGCTTTCCGATCGTCTGGAGGCGGAGGAGGAGCAGGTGAGGGCTCTCCTTGCTCAACTCGGCGAGAGATCCCAGGAGATTGAGAAGGAGAGGGCGGAGCACCAACGCCAGACCGAGACCTTAGAGGCTCGGTTGCGTGGGCTTGAGGCAGTGGACCCATCCCAGATTGCCCAAGACGCCGTGGCTGAGTACGCCACCTCCTTCGTCGAGACCGCCTTGGTGGTGGCGTTCGAGAAGGGCTTCGCCCGGTGTCAATCCGAGATCCAGAAGAAGTTCTCGCTCTCGGGAGTCAACTTCGAGGATCTCCGGATGCACTCTGACGACGGACGGAGTGTGGGGGATGGCCCAAGCGGACCGCCAGCCTGTGGCTCCACGGGTGCCCCTGGAGATGAATGAGGGAGGGGAATGCGCCTCGACCTCTGCGTGCGTCTCTCTGTTCATCTTTTTGTTTATCTGGAAAGGAAACGAACTTAAATAAATTTATTTCATAGAAAATGATACATTCATTGAAAGTACTTGCGTAAGTGTTCCGCATTCCAAGCGTGAGTGAGAATCCTTCCCTCCATATTGGCTAGACGATAGGTTGCAGGTCCGAGGACCTCGACGACTTTGTAGGGTCCCTCCCATTTAGCCGCGAGCTTCCCTTTGCGAGCGGTATCCGGGTTAAAGCCTGCTTTCCGGAGGACCAAGTCCCCAAGGTGGTAGCTTCGGCCCCTGACCCGAGCATTGTAGTATCGGGCCACCTTCTGCTTCTGGCAGATGATGGTGGCCAGGGCTTGTTCCCGCCATTCGCCGAGGAGCTCCAGGCTGAGCTCTAGACCCTGCGAGTTCCTATTCTCGTCAAAGCACTTGATGTGGAGAGATTCCTCACCTAACTCGACCGGCACCACTGCACCCCACCGTCTTCCAGGATCAGCACCGAGCTCACTGCTTCCTCCGCGCACGCCAGGTAAAGGCTTAGCGACTCCCCTTCCCGTGGCTTGGACAGGAGAGGAGGGCTGCGGAGATATTCCTTGAGATCCGCGAACGCCCTTGAGCAGTCTTCGTCCCATAGTATCGTTTTCCTATTGTCCGAGGGTTCCGCGATCGTTTTCCTCAGAACCTTGAAGAAGGGGAGCGATCTTTCCGCCGATTTGGAAAGGAATCGCCCCAAGGCTGCGATGCGCCCATTCAACCTCTGCAGCTCTTTGATCGTCGTCGGCTCACGCATGTTGATCAGTGCCTCGATCTTGTCAGGATTAGCTTCAATGCCACGGTTAGTTATCATAAATCCCAAGAATTTGCCAGATCTTACCCCGAACGTGCACTTCGTGGGGTTGAGTCGAATGTTGTGTCGCCGCAACCGCTCGAAGGTTTCACGAAGGTCGGCAATGTGGTCCTCCGGCTTTCTCGACTTGACAAGCATGTCTTCGACGTAGACCTCCAGGTTCCTCCCGATCTGGGAGTAAAAAACCTTGTTGACCATTCTCTGGTAGGTGGCCCTGCGTTCTTCAAGCCAAAGGGCATCTTCTTGTAGCAGTATGTTCCCCGGTCCGTCGTGAAGGCTGTCATCTCTTCGTCCAGGGGATCCATCTGGACTTAATTATACCCTGAGTAGGCGTCCATGAAGCTAAGCATCTCGTACCCTGAAGCGTTGTCCACCAAGTGGTCAATGCGCGGCAGGGGGTAGCTGTCCTTGGGACAGGCTTTGTTGAGGTCACTGAAGTCCACGCACATTCGCCACTTCCTGTTGGGTTTCCTGACCATCACCACGTTCGATAGCCACTCCAGGTACCAGACCTCTCGTATTAAGCCGGTGTCGAGGAGACGTTCCACTTCCTCGGAGGCCGCCTTCATCTTCTCGCCGCCCAGGTTCCGCTTCTTCTGCCTGACCGGCCTGAAGTTGGGGTCGGCGTTGATCTGGTGGACGATCACCTGGGGATCTACGCCGGGAATGTCCTTGGGTGACCAAGCAAAGACGTCTAGGTTCGCCTCCAGGCACTCGACCAGTTGGCTCCTCAGGTCGTGGCTTAGCCCTCTCCCGATTGAGACGAACCGGCCCTCGACGTCTGTGACCGAGATCTGCTATTGCTCCTCCGCAGGGGTGGGCCTCGGCCCGCCCCTCAAGTCGAGCGCGGCCATCCGATCGACTAGACGATCTTCGGGACCTTCCTCCGCCAGTTGATAGCAGGTACTCGGTCTCCCCGCGTCGCCTTCGACTTGCCCCATCCCCCTGGGCGTTCGGAACTTGATAGTCTGATGGAGGGTCGAGACCACCGCGCCGATGGCGTTGAGTAGGGGTCGGCTGATGATCCCATTGTATTCTGACCCGATCCCCAATACGATGAATTCTACTGCCAGGGTCACCGAGTCTGGTGGGCCTCCGAGTGTTACTGGGAGATGGATCGTGCCGATGATGGGGGTGGAATGACCCGTGAATCCCACCACGAGACCCGAGCGAGGTTGCAAGTCATCCTTCCGCCGCCCCATCTTTTCCAGGGTTGACATGAAGAGGACGTCGCAGGAGCTACCGGTGTCGACGAGCAGTCGCCGTACCATGGTTGTGTCTATGATCACCGACACCACCAAAGCTACGTCCGAGCTGCGCACCGTTACAGACGTGCTCGGTCTCCCGATCGGTAGGGACGGTGAGGGTCTCCCGGTTCTCTCCTCACGATCCTCCTCGCGCCAGGCCCGGGCCCACTCTTGCCAATGATGGCGGGCCCTGTCGCTTCGCGTCAGAGCCTTGCTCTCCTTTCGTCGAGACGGGTGAAGACGTGTCATTGCAGGTGTGGTTTGTTTCTTCGTGGGACAGTTCGTTCCCACAGACGGCACCAGATGTTTCAGAGTGTTTTCTCACTACAAAAGCGTTGACCATGGACAACCCGGTCAACGTGGTCAAGGGATCCGCTTGGGTCCCTTGGGTGTGTCGAGTCGGTGCAGACGAGGCGTGAGTCGGAGTTGCGGACGACGTGGAGCACGTCGGCTCGGCCAAATCGAGATCCTTGGTCGCAAGGGGGGCGAGGGGAAGCCTAGTCCCGGGTTGAAACGCTCGGCCTCGGACAGATGTGCTCGGCCTCGGCGGTCGGACGACGAGGGGTAGCCTTGATCGTCCTGCTGGTCACGGTGTCGGTCGCGGGACGGAGGGGAAGCCTCGGCCCGTGGATGTGACGTCCTCCTGCGCAGATGAGAACGCTCGTTAGGGGGGCCGGACCTTGGTTCCGGCCAAATCCCCTCCGATGCCTAAGTCAGATAGTGATCTGAAAGAGGAGGCTCGGCGGAGACGGTTCGACTCGAGTGGAGATCGGAACGGCGTCTACCGGCGCGAGCGAGGGAGGAAGGAGTCTGGAATGGGGGAACTAGGTCGTTGATGGAGTACCTTAGGTTTTAGTTACCTGAGATCCAGTCACTTGTCCAGTCGTCCTTCTAGCCCTTTTATAGACCTCCTTCCGAGACTGCCTCCGGCCCACGTCGCTCGTCCGCCTTCGATCGTGCCCCCTCAATCCGCCCCCCGTCGCCGCTCCTAGCGCCATGCCAGCACCTCCCCATCACGGCCATTAAGCGGCAGCGGGATCAGGGGAACGGTTATCGCTGGAGTGGGCGGGTGACTCGTGCGTTATCGGGGCCGGGTCGGGTTGATATTTGGGGGCCCTCTATGGGACTTCGCAGGGCGGGCCGGATCGCGCAGATGGGCTTCTGAGCTCGTGTCTTTCGGGCTTCGGCCAAATAGGCGTAACAATACTCATTTTACATTAGCTTTTGAAAATTTAAGTATAGTTTGGAAGCAAATATAAAGACCCATCAATATGGAAAATGTTATGAATAGGCCCATTGGGCCAAATGGGTATCCAACCCACTATTGAAAGCTATAAATACAAGGGTAGGGGGCTCTTAACCCTCTACACCTATTTTCCCTACTTTTCCCTTCACAACACGTTATCAGCACAATCACGCTCGTTGGAGGAGACGGCGGCTCGCGGGGAAGGAGATCCATCAATCGCTCAGATTCAAGAAGATCGTAATCTTCTAAACGGGGAGCGAAAAGGGCATCCTTCACCAACCGTCGACTAGATTTCCTTGTTGAATCTATAGGTAAAAATCAAAACTTTTTAGATCTAAACTTGCTTTTCACGTTAGATCTGCATGTTTTAGGATCAAAAAGTTTAAAAACACGGTAAAAATCAAATTATTTTAGATCCGCATGCCTAAAAATAATAAAAATCTGTTTTTAACAATCTAAATACTCGAAAAATCCGTTTTTTACCCCCAACCTTTGATCCAAAAATCCGCACGCCCGTAGGGCGAAACGGCGGCGCTTCACAAGCGCCGCCGGCAGCGATCTCACACCGCGGCCATAGGCCGCGGCCAACAGCCGCGGCCAACAGCCGCGGCCTCAGGTCGCAGACTGCAGCCGCGGCCTGAGGCCGCGGCCAGTGCAGGCCAGGGCAGCCGCGGCCTGCAGGCCGCAGCAGCTGCGGCCTAAAGCCGCGGCCTGCAGGTCGCGGCCCGCCGCCGCCACGGCGGCCGCGTTCTGCGCGGCTAGCCGTCACGACGACACGCCGCGGGCCCCCCCTAGGGTTTTCCGAAACCCTAACCCTAAACGGGCCAATTTTTCGGGGGAGGCCCAAATTAACCCTAATGGGTTGTTTTCATGGCCCAATAGGCCAGAAAATTAGCCCATTTACATAAATAATTTTTCTTCTTTTTATTTTTGGCCCTAAAAAGCCCAAAATAATTAAAAGAAAATTTAAAGGGTTTTTAAGCGGTAAACAAAACATTAAAATATGGATCAAAAGGTAAAAGTTTTCAAAATAAATGTTTGCACGTCACACACAATTTAGATTATTTAGTTTAATCTGTACATGCTTGTGATTGACTATCTGCGTGGTTGTATGTTTTAAATATATTATCTGCGTGGATGTGCAAATTAGGCTATGTTTTTAGGGATCAGCCAGATTTCTGACACCTTTTAATTTCCTGCAATTTTTCCTTTCTTTTTGAGAGAAATTTGTAAGTGAGGATATAAATGTAAAAAGAAGACCGAAGGACACCAAAAAGGAGCTGAAGACGTACGCACAATGAAGATAGGGGCTTCTCTCTGAAGTTCCCGAGTTGTATTTTATTCTTTCATGCTATTTTTGATGTAACTTCGGACTGTACTTCTTTTTTTTCGGTGTCGGCTGGCTGATCCCCATAGTCCTAAGTAATTTCCTTTTTCATTGCTTATGCATTAATTGCGTGGATGTTAATTATTTTAATACCATGTTTAATGTTACAATGAAACTGCCTAACAGCATGTGTGAATGTTAACCTTTGTTAATTATTCACATTATGAAACTGTAAAAAGCATGTATGTTAAATTTACTTTAATACGATCCATACTATGAAAAATGTTTGAATTACATGTGTGGATGTCTATTTTACTCAGTTTAAATTATACGTGCTGTTTTTTTTCTTTATATTACTAGATCATTCAAAGGCCAGACTTCCAAATGTCGACTTTTCGGTCCTGAAGGCCGATGGGTCAAACTACCTGAGTTGGCAGTTGGACCTGAAGTTCCATCTGCGCTCTCATGGTTTCAGTCTCACAAAGACTGAGAAGGCAACAACAAGTACTGCCTCAGCCGACAAGGATGCTTCAAAGGAAGCACCTCATACAGAGGAAGTCTCCGATATATTAAGGCGAAAGCCATTATATATATCAGGAAACATTTAGACTCGACCCTGAAGGACGAGTACCTCACTGTAGAGGATCCTTACAAGCTGTGGGACGCACTCGAGGAGAGGTACAGACATCAGAGAGATGTCATACTCCCCCGTGCGCAGTACGAGTGGACTCATCTCCGCATACAGGATTACAAATCCGTAGCGGAGTATAACTCAGCTCTCTTCTGTATCACATCACGCCTGAAGTTGTGCGGTGAAACGGTGACGGAGAAAATGTTGCTGGAAAAGACGTTCACATCTTTCCACGAGAAGGACATGATCCTTATGCAACAATACCGTGAGAGGAAGTTCATGAAGTACTCTGATCTGCTTTCATGCCTGCTTATGGCTGAACAGAACAGAGACCTGTTGGTTGCCACTCACAACCTGCGCCCTCCTGGCTCCGCTCCACTGCCACCTCCTGCAGAGGCTCACTTCCAGTCTTCCCAGAAGAAGAAGATGGACAAAAAGGCGAAATTCCAGAAATGGAAAGAACAAAAGCAGCGGAAGAAGGCCACTCCCCCAGCTCCTCCTCAGAACCAGAAGTTCGTGGACAAGAAGCAAAAGAGGATGTCCAACAAAGGTGGCACTCCCAAGAAAGACTGGGAGGACAAGTGCTCCAAATGCGGAATGACGTGCCACTGGTCCAGAATCTGCCGCACACCAAAACACCTCTAGGACCTCTACCAGGCAAGCCTCAAGCCTCGAGCTGAGACAAACCTGATGGAGAGCGTAGTTTTACCAGAGACCTCATGGACTCCTGAAGACTTCATGGGAGATGACACTCTCTAGTTCTGAACCATTTCTATGTGCTAGCAATGTATCTTCCTTTTTATGCATCGTATCTAGTTTTATTTCCATGTCAAAACAATATTTTAAGCATTTATGAAAGTAGAATCTTTCCTTTTCATATCATTTACTGCTTGAATGTCTTTCTTTTTAGATATGGAATTAATCTGCCTAGTGGACAGTGCATCGACGCACTCGATCCTTCAAAACAAAGACTACTTCACGAGCATAAGTAGATATTCTGGTCCACTGAGAATAATCTCAGGACCAGCAAACATAATCGAAGGATCAGGGGAAGCAATTATATTGCTCCCCGGTAACACACAAATAACACTACAAAATGCGTTATACTCCCCTAAATCTATCCGAAACCTCCTAAGCTTTAAAAATATTCGTTTAAACGGATATCACTTAGAGACGGTCGAGGAAGATAAAAGGGAATACTTGCTTGTAACGTCTCTTACAAATAGTTCAAAAACCATTGTGGAATGTTTCAAGGGACTCCCATCGGGACTCTACCAAACAAGTATACAAACTCCAGAAACATGCATGGCGGAGCACCTGCAGTGCCCCCAAACACCAGAATTCCAACTCTGGCACAGTAGATTGGGACACCCTGGCTCTGTTATGATGTACCGCATCATAAAGAACTCTAGGGGCATAGACCTGAAGAACCTGAAAATTCTTCAAAAAGGCAAATTCCCATGTCCACCATGTTACAAGGGTAAGCTGATCACAAGACCATCTCCACTGAAAGTGGACGTGGAGTCCCCTAGTTTTCTGGAAAGAATTCACGGAGACATTTGTGGGCCAATACACCCATCAAGTGGTCCGTTCAGGTAATTTATGGTCCTGATAGACGCATCTACTAAGTGGTCACATGTGTGTCTACTGTCCACCCGTAACCTAGCACTATCTAAGCTTTTAGCTCAGATAATCAAGTTACGGGCCCACTTCCCCGACCACCAGATAAAGAAACTTCGTCTGGATAATGCGGGGGAGTTTACATCACAAGTCTTTCTAGACTACTGCCAAGCTCAGGGAATTGAAGTCGAACATCCTGTAGCACATGTTCACACCCAAAACGGGTTAGCAGAATCTCTAATTAAGAGACTGCTATAGATTGCTCGTCCATTATTACTTCAATCCCAGATGCCAATGAATGCGTGGGGTCATGCAATTTTGCATGCTGCATCTTTAATAAAATTAAAACCTTCTGGAGGTCAGTCATCTTCTCCAATGCAACTAGCACTTGGAGCCCCACCAATTGTCTCACACTTGAAAATATTTGGTTGTGCAGTATACGTCCCCATAGCACCACCACAAAGTACAAAGATGGGTCCACAACGTCGCCTAAGCATTTATGTTGGGTTTGACACCCCCTCCATAATTAGATTCCTAGAACCCCTTACGGGAGACGTTTCCAAGGCACGTCTAGAAGACTGTGAATTCGATGAAACATCGTTTCCAAGACTAGGCTCACAGACAAAGAAGCCCGAAGCTTCAGACTGTATCACTTGGGATACAAAGACATTATGTCACTTTGATCCGCCCACAAGCCAGTGTGAGGAGGAGGTCCTGAAGATTCTCCACATCCAAAACAATGTCCATCTCTTGCCGGACAAATTTACTGACAACCAGAAGATTGTCAAATCACACGTCCCTGCTGCTAACACTACATCTAGGATTGACATACCGCAAAATGGATGCAATCCGCCTGCAGCAGAACTGGTTGGACCTCTCAAAAAGAGAGGGCGACCACCGGGATCCAAGGACCAAGTCCCTCGAAAGAGTAGGACCCTTGGCAATGGTAAACAAATACCACCACAGGATGCTACTATAAGCCCTGTTACCCCATCTCTCCCAAACTCTCATGAAGAGGAAAAACCGGGAGAAAATGAAGTTTCGATACACTATGTACGAACTGGGGAGTATTGGGACAGAAAGAGCACAACCATAGATGACACATTTGCGTGTAATATTGCCATCAACGTTGCGTACTGCGACGATGATATTGAACCACGCTCTCTGACAGAATGTCAAAGCAGAGATGATTGGCCAAAGTGGAAAGCGGCAATAGGAGTGGAGTTGGATTCACTCACAAAACGCAAGGTCTTCGGACCCATAGTCCAGACACCAAAAGGTGTAAAACCTGTGGGTTATAAATGGGTATTTGTTAGAAAACGAAATGAACAGAATGAGATCGTTCGCTACAAATCAAGGCTTGTAGCCCATGGTTTTACCCAACGTCCAGTGGTGGATTTTGAAGCCACATACTCCCCGGTCATGGACGCGATCACCTTCCGATTCCTCATTGGCTTAACAGCCCAAGAGGGTTTAGATATGCAGCTCATGGATGTGGTCACTGCATACCTATATGGCAACCTAGACCGAGACATCTATATGAGATTGCCTGATGGTTATTCTTTGCCTGCATCACTAAAAGAGAGAGAACGTGACATCTACTCAGTGAAACTACAAATATCATTATATGGTCTAAAACAATCTGGAAGGATGTGGTATAACAGACTGAGTGATTTCCTTACAAAACAAGGATTCACAAACGACCCAGTCTGTCCTTGCATCTTTATAAGAGCAAAGGCAACAGGATTTGTAATCATAGCCATCTATGTGGACGACTTGAACCTCATCGAATCTCCTGAAGAGATCGCAAAGATTTCTAGAAGCTTGACAGAAACCTTCGAGATGAAAGACCTCGGAAAGTCAAAATTCTGTCTAGGTCTTCAAATAGAGCATCCTAACGATGGGATCCTGTTACATCAGTCAACTTACACATTGTAACGACTGCTTTTCATGAATCTGGATTTAATATTATATAATATATGTTTTGGTGGATTTTCTCCTTTTGTGTGGTTTTCGTCTCCGTAGATTTCATTTTCGATCGATTCGTCGTATTTTCTCGCTCCTTCCTTAGGATTGTCGATTTCGAAGTATGTCACTCGTGACGGACTTCATAACGGTCATATCTAACTGTTAGATCAAGCCTAGGAGTCTTAGGAATCGATACCGGGGCCTCGCGCTCCGTATCGGTACTTTTCTGTGCTCATTAGCCGGTGTAAGAAGGTCCACCGACCGACTAGATGACGATCCAGTCGGTCGGCAATCCTTCTTGGACCGACTAGTTAGCTTTCTAAATTTCTCAGGAGTTACTGTTTATTGTTAGTCGGTCTAAGAACGTTAGTTGACCGACTAGGTTGCAAACTAGTCGGTCAGCAATGCTTCTTGAACCGACTAGCTCGTCAAATTATTTTTGTATCAGCTACTATTTACTCTTAGTCGGTCTAAGAACGTTCATCGACCGACTAGATGCCAAACTAGTCGGTCAGTACGTGTTCATGGACCGACTAACTCTAGAATCCTATTTTCGTTCAGGAGTTACTGTTTGCACTTAGTCGGTCTGCGTTGGTCGACCGACCGACTAGTTGCCAAACTAGTCGGTCAGTGGTTGCTCTTTGACCGACTAACCAGTGTTAAAACCCTAATTTCTGGGCAGCCGCCAGCCCAACCTATAAATACCCCTCCCAAACGACTTCTTCTTCTCCAACACGACCCAAAACCCTAAAAACTTCCCTCTTCAGCCCCCATCTTCCTCCAAGCTCCATTCCTCCATTCCAAGCCCTAGAATCATCATCCAATCCAACCATTCACTCCATCCACCTCTCATCTTCCCCAAAATCTCACCAAAACCCATCAAAATCCCCAAATCCCCCAAAACCCTAGTTTCTCCAAACTTCTCCAATCTTTTCCAGATCTGATCCTAGGGTTCCCCGGAGTGTTTCTTCCGCCTCCTCTTGGTAAGAAATCGTTCTACCGTTGTTTTCTTAACCTATTTATAATTTTATGAAAACCCTAATTAATTTCATGTGTTTGATGTTTGTCTCCCCCAAAACAGCGATTTCCCCCGTAGATAGCATCCGTGTGACGAAGTGATCGTCAATCCCCGGTGCTAGGCAAGTGAAACTTGCCACTTAGGGTTTAGGCCATGTTTTAGGCCATTTGCTAGTTGTAGGCGTAAAAGAGGCTAGGCGACGAAATGATACTCGCCTAGGCGCAAACTGGGGAACTAGCTTGACAACGAAGCTAGTTCCGACTTTTAGCATGTTGCACAATTAACATGTCATGTTTACTTTCAATTAACGGTACGCAAATATGTTCATGTCATTGCATTTCGCCTGTCACGTTTAATTCAATTAACTGTACGCAAATAAATTGTCCTGACCTCGCATTCTTTAGGTATTGCTGTGATTGCGTAGCTTCGCTACAATGTTGTGTTCCTGGCTCGTGTTCCAGAAGCGGGCCATGTGTTGGTTGATAGCCAATGCCCGAATTGCGTGTTCCGGCTAGGTGTTCCCTACGCCATACTTGTGTTCCTGGCTCGTGACCAGAAGCGAGCATAATGAGTTGGAAACCCCAATGCTCGATGTAATGAATCGTGAACTAAGAATGCGAGCTCAATGTGCGGGGCAACCCTAGGCGCACTAGATGAGCTCAATGTGCAGGGACCCCAGGCTCCATATCGTGTGGGTATTGGGTAGTGTTTAATGCCGATCGGTCTGAAATGCTATGCCATTCAGCGAATGGCATAAACACCTACAAAATGTGAATTGATTGAATTGATAGTAGCTTGGCTACTCTTGTCTTGTCCCGATAAATTGTCCCCTTGTACAAATCGTATTGCCATGATTTAATTGTGCACTTATGTCATAACTGCCATGTCATGCATACTAAACTGCTAGGTTGCTAGATGCCTCACTTTCAGTTTCCTTGCCCAAGTCTTTTTAGACTTGCTGACATGTGCCCCTTTACTCTTTTGGGTGACACATGTTAGATCCTGAGCCCGAGTACCTCGTTGAGGACGAGGTGTTTGCTGACGCCGAGCCCGAGCTTGTGTTTGACGGGGAGCACGTGGACACTGGGGACCAGTCCTAGTGTCATCGTGTGTTTTACTTTTGTTAGACAGTTGTTTTGTATTCGGTGCGTAGCACCTATACTTTGTTATGTCGTATTCTTTTGTTGGCCTTGTTCTAGGCCTTGGACTCTTTTCTTTTAGCCTGGTGGCTTTTCTGGATGTTGGACTTATTGTTGATGTTGGACAATTTGTGAGATGTGGAATTTTATTTCAGACTCTCCTTGTGTTATTATTGTTATTCTGTTGTGGTTACAGGGACCTGTTTATGTATTTGTGGACGCTTATCGGGTTTGGGGCTTCACAGCTCCACTCTCGTGCGGACCTTTTCACGTCTCGCCTCCATTTTAGGGAAGCGGGTCGTGACAGGTTTTAGTGGTGGCCCATGCAGGTCCCTCTGTAACTGCGATTTTTGGAATAGCGATAGTAATATTAGAATGTCCAATAAACTAAGTTCGACGTCCGAGTCATAAGCTATGAGTCTAATCTGATTCGTTTTCTGTGTCACTAGATGGCAGGAAGGCGTTTCACCCGTGGTGGGGGCAGTGGTGCGCTCCCTCATGATGAGGAGCCTGAGCGGGAACCCACCAGCGGTGAGATGATGCGGATGATGTTGCAGATGATGCAAGTGCAGCAGGGCGTGCTTTTGCAAGTCCAGAATGCTCCACTTGCTCGAGCTGCCCGTGCTCTTCCGGATGCCCCTCGCGCTGAGCCAGGAGCGAAGCAATTTCGGGAGCTGGGTCCCGCATATTTTGATGGCTCTGAGGGTCCTCTGGCTGCCGATGAATGGATTCGGAACGTCGAGGACAATCTGAATATGGCCAAGATCACCCCGGCTGGATGGGTTGATTTGGCGAAGAGGCAGCTGAAGGATAACGCCAGGAATTGGTGGGATGCGGAAGAGAAGTTGTTGGTGGAGCCGATAGCTTGGGCTACCTTCAAGGCCAGATTTGAGGGTGAGTTCTTCCCGAAAGCTGCCAGGGAGGAGATGCTGCAGCATTTTATCGATTTGAAGCAGGGGAAATCGTCGGTGGACTTGTATCACCAAGAGTTCATGAGGCTTAGTCGGTTTGTGCCGAAGATGGTGCAGGACGCTGAGGAGAGAGCTCAGAGGTTCCTGCAGGGGCTTGCTTCGGAGCTCCAGAGTTTTGTGACCTCTTCTGACCGGGAATCTTATCAGAAGGTTCTGGTCACTGCCAAGAGGCAGGAGCTGCTCGTGAACCAGAGGAAGGGGTCTGTTGTTGGTGCTGGGAAGAGGCCTGTGGAACAGGCGAGAGCTGTGGTTAGACCTAGATTCAGGCCTAATCAGTCCGCTCAGTTTAAGAGGCCAGGAGGGTCGATTCCGAAGTTTTGCCATTTCTGCGGCAGGCCTGGCCACGTCAAGGATCAGTGTCGGAAGTTTCTGGGCCAGTGTTTGATTTGCGGTGATGCTTCTCATGTCGCGAAGGATTGTCGGCATGCGGATCCGCTGAGGAGGGCACCTGTTGCAGCACAGCCGTTGCAGCAGCGAGCGCCTGTTCCTGCGGGACGTGGAGCAGCTCTTGTTCCACAGAGGCAGGCTTTTCTGCAGGCTGTTCCGCCGAGGAGGCAGGCTTTTCTGATGACCGCTGCGGAGAGCGAGGCTGTGGATGAGGTTATCGCAGGTAATCCTCAATCTAGCTGTTACTTCCCTAGCTGGTTTTGATTGTTAGATTATGTTGTTTGCTTGAACATGGTTGTTTGCTAGACTAGGGTTTGATTGTTAATTGCTTGTTAGGTGTGGTTTTGGTTTGCACATTTCCTGCACGAGTCCTCTTTGACTCTGGTGCATCGATGTGCATTATTTCTCGGAGCTTCGTGGAGAGGCATTCCTTGTCGACGTCCCCTCTTCCCAAGAGTTGGAATATCGTTACAGGGAATGGTGTGGTCTCGGTGCATCGTGGTTGTAATTCTTGCTCGTTGGTGGTCTGTGGACATGAGCTTTTCGCTGATTTCATTGTCCACGACATCATCAACTATGATGCAGTTCTTGGGATGGATTGGCTTGCGAGCTTCTATGCTACGATCGACTGTCGGAGGAAGAAGGTGGTGTTCGAGATTCCCGGACACCCAGTGTTTGAGTTCAGTCGTGGTAGCAGTTCGCTTGGTCCTGTCAGATTTCAGGCCAGACCGGTGGAGGCTGTGGCTATGCAGATGGAGCTGGAGTGGCCAGCTATGGTGCGAGATTTTGGCGACGTCTTCCCTGAGGAGATGTCTGGTTTGCCACCTGATCGAGCTTTGGAATTTTCTATTGATCTTGTTCCAGGTGCGCAGCCGATTTCGAAGGCCGTATCGTATGGCACCTACAGAGTTGGAAGAGTTGCGGAAGCAGTTGGATGAGCTTTTGTAGAAGGGTTATATTAATCCTAGCGTGTCTCCGTGGGGAGCACCGGTGTTGCTGGTTAAGAAGAAGGATGGTTCGCGTCGCATGTGCGTGGATTATCGGGAGTTGAATGCGGTGACCATTAAGAATAAATACCCGTTGCCTCGCATCGATGATATTTTTGATCAGCTTGGAGGTTCGAGGGTGTTTTCTAAATTGGATTTGAGGAGTGGTTACCATCAGTTGAAGGTGAAGAAGGGGGATGTTCCGAAGACAGCGTTCAGGACGAAGTATGGACACTATGAGTTCGTGGTTATGCCTTTCGGCGTAACTAACGCGCCCGCAGTTTTCATGAATCTGATGAACCTGATTTTCTACGACTTTTTGGATAAGTTTGTCGTTATCTTTATTGACGACATTCTGATCTATTCGAAGTCGGAGGAAGAGCATGCCTCGCACTTGAGGACGGTGTTGGAAATTTTGAGGAAGCATCGTTTGTATGCTAAGTTTTCGAAGTGCGAGTTTTGGCTGGATAGAGTTGCTTTTCTCGGGCATGTGGTGACTGGAGATGGTATTTCAGTGGATCCCGATAAGATTCGGGCCATCAGGGAGTGGCCTGTTCCGTCGTCAGCGTCTGAGATTCGGAGTTTTCTTGGACTTGCTGGTTATTATCGGCGATTCATTAAGGACTTTTCTCGTATTGCTGAGCCGATGACCAGGTTGACGCGGAAGGATGTTGCTTTTGTTTGGTCGGGTGATTATGAGAGTGCTTTTGGTATTCTGAAGGAGAGGTTGACGACTGCCCCTATTCTTGTTGTGCCTGATCGCAGCGGTGGATTTGAGATCTTTTGCGATGCTTCTGGCAAGGGTCTCGGTTGTGTGTTGCATCAGCATGGGCATGTTGTGGCGTATGCGTCTCGTCAGCTTAAGGTTCATGAGAAGAATTATCCGAAGCATGATTTGGAGTTGGCTGCAGTGGTGTTTGCTCTCAAGATTTGGAGGCACTTCTTGCTGAGTGAGAAAGTGAAGATTTTCACCGATCACAAAAGCTTGAAGTACATTTTCACTCAGAAGGAGCTCAACATGCGACAGCGTCGATGGTTGGAGCTTATGGCGGATTATGATATTGATTTGCAGTTTCACCCTGGCAAGGTGAATGTGGTTCCGGATGCTTTGAGTAGGCTTCCGGCGGTGATGATTTTGACCTCGCAGTGGAGGTTGCAGCAGGATTTTTGCGAGTCTGGTGTGGAGATTGTTCTTCCTGGAGAGGCTTCTTCGTTGATGTACATGCAGGTACAGTCGACGATCGTGGATCGGATTAAGGCTGGCCAGGCTGAGGATCCAAAGCTGGTGAGGATTCGGGAGCAGGTGGAAGCCGGTCTGCGGACTGACTTTTTGATTCATGAGGATGGCTCGCTGAGGTTTGGAGCCAGGTTGTGTGTGCCTGCTGGGGATATTAGAGAGGAGTTGATGGTGGAGGCACACAGTTCGCCGTATTCTGTGCATCCTGGTGGCACCAAGATGTACCAGGATCTTCGTCTGAATTATTGGTGGCATGGTATGAAGAGGAGCGTGGCTCGGAGTGTAGCCAAGTGCTTGGTTTGCCAGCAAGTGAAGGCGGAGCATCAGCGTTCGGCCGGGTTGCTACAACCACTTCCGATTCCGGAGTGGAAATGGCAACACATCACTATGGATTTCGTGACTGGACTACCTCGGAGTCCGAAGCAGAATGACGCGATTTGGGTGATCGTAGATCGTTTGACCAAATCTGCGCACTTTATTCCGTTCCGAGTGGGACAGTCCACTGAGGCGCTAGCGAGGAGATATATGGAGGTAAAATTCTTTTACTCTCCGTTTTATTTCCTTTTCCTAGTTTGGATAGTGATGTATCGTGAATCGTGCAGGAGGTTGTGCGACTTCATGGAGTCCCCGTGAGTATCGTGTCTGACCGAGACACGAGGTTCACATCTCAGTTCTGGCAGAGTTTGCAGAAGAGCTTGGGTACGCGTCTGAGTTTCAGCACGGCGTACCATCCGCAGACGGATGGCCAGTCCGAGAGGACGATTCAGATTTTGGAAGACATGCTGAGGGCGTGCATGTTGGATTTCAAGGGTTCGTGGGAGGACCATCTACATTTGGTGGAGTTCTCTTACAACAACAGCTTCCAGGCGAGTATTGGCATGGCGCCTTTCGCCGCTCTTTATGGGAGGAAATGTCGATCGCCATTGAGTTGGGATGACATTGATGATCGGGAGTTGTTGGGACCTGAGATGATCGTGGAGGCCGTGGATATCGTCAGGAATATTCGGGAGAGGTTGAGAATTGCTCAGGACCGTTTTAAGCATTGGGCGGATGCTAAACGTCGTCCTTTGGAGTTTCAGCCGGGCGACCATGTGTTCTTGAAGATTTCCCCGAATCGTGGTGTGATTCGTTTCGGGAAGCGTGGAAAGTTGAGCCCGCGATACATTGGACCATTTGACGTTTTGGAGAGGGTTGGCGAGGTAGCTTACCGCTTGGCCTTGCCGCCATCTTTGGAAGGAATTCACAATGTTTTCCATGTGTCGCAGCTTCGTCGATACATTAGAGATCCATCTCATGCGGTGGATTTTTCGGAGATTACCGTTCGCCCCGATATGACGTATGACCAGCATCCCGTGCAGATTCTGGACAAGCGTCAGAAATCGCTTCGAAACAAGATTGTCAATCTTGTGAGGGTGATGTGGCGACACGGTTCACCTGGAGAGTCTACTTGGGAGAATGAGGATGAGATGCGAGAGCGTTTCCCACTTTTGTTTCTGGACTCGTGAGTTTTTGGAAATTCCGAGGACGGAATTTTTCTTAAGTTGGGGAGGATGTAACGACTGCTTTTCATGAATCTGGATTTAATATTATATAATATATGTTTTGGTGGATTTTCTCCTCTTGTGTGGTTTTCGTCTCCGTAGATTTCATTTTCGATCGATTCGTCGTATTTTCTCGCTCCTTCCTTAGGATTGTCGATTTCGAAGTATGTCACTCGTGACGGACTTCATAACGGTCATATCTAACTGTTAGATCAAGCCTAGGAGTCTTAGGAATCGATACCGGGGCCTCGCGCTCCGTATCGGTACTTTTCTGTGCTCATTAGCCGGTGTAAGAAGGTCCACCGACCGACTAGATGACGATCCAGTCGGTCGGCAATCCTTCTTGGACCGACTAGTTAGCTTTCTAAATTTCTCAGGAGTTACTGTTTATCGTTAGTCGGTCTAAGAATGTTGGTTGACCGACTAGGTTGCAAACTAGTCGGTCAGCAATGCTTCTTGAACCGACTAGCTCATCAAATTATTTTTGTATCAGCTAATGTTTACTCTTAGTCGGTCTAAGAACGTTCATCGACCGACTAGATGCCAAACTAGTCGGTCAGTACGTGTTCATGGACCGACTAACTCTAGAATCCTATTTTCGTTCAGGAGTTACTGTTTGCACTTAGTCGGTCTGCGTTGGTCGACCGACCGACTAGTTGCCAAACTAGTCGGTCAGTGGTTGCTCTTTGACCGACTAACCAGTGTTAAAACCCTAATTTCTGGGCAGCCGCCAGCCCAACCTATAAATACCCCTCCCAAACGACTTCTTCTTCTCCAACACGACCCAAAACCCTAAAAACTTCCCTCTTCAGCCCCCATCTTCCTCCAAGCTCCATTCCTCCATTCCAAGCCCTAGAATCATCATCCAATCCAACCATTCACTCCATCCACCTCTCATCTTCCCCAAAATCTCACCAAAACCCATCAAAATCCCCAAATCCCCCAAAACCCTAGTTTCTCCAAACTTCTCCAATCTTTTCCAGATCTGATCCTAGGGTTCCCCGGAGTGTTTCTTCCGCCTCCTCTTGGTAAGAAATCGTTCTACCGTTGTTTTCTTAACCTATTTATAATTTTATGAAAACCCTAATTAATTTCATGTGTTTGATGTTTGTCTCCTCCAAAACAGCGATTTCCCCCGTAGATAGCATCCGTGTGACGAAGTGATCGTCAATCCCCGGTGCTAGGCAAGTGAAACTTGCCACTTAGGGTTTAGGCCATGTTTTAGGCCATTTGCTAGTTGTAGGCGTAAAAGAGGCTAGGCGACGAAATGATACTCGCCTAGGTGCAAACTGGGGAACTAGCTTGACAACGAAGCTAGTTCTGACTTTTAGCATGTTGCACAATTAACATGTCATGTTTACTTTCAATTAACGGTACGCAAATATGTTCATGTCATTGCATTTCGCCTGTCACGTTTAATTCAATTAACTGTACGCAAATAAATTGTCATGACCTCGCATTCTTTAGGTATTGCTGTGATTGCGTAGCTTCGCTACAATGTTGTGTTCCTGGCTCGTGTTCCAGAAGCGGGCCATGTGTTGGTTGATAGCCAATGCCCGAATTGCGTGTTCCGGCTAGGTGTTCCCTACGCCATACTTGTGTTCCTGGCTCGTGACCAGAAGCGAGCATAATGAGTTGGAAACCCCAACGCTCGATGTAATGAATCATGAACTAAGAATGCGAGCTCAATGTGCGGGGCAACCCTAGGCTCACTAGATGAGCTCAATGTGCAGGGACCCCAGGCTCCATATCGTGTGGGTATTGGGTAGTGTTTAGTGCCGATCGGTCTGAAATGCTATGCCATTCAGCGAATGGCATAAACACCTACAAAATGTGAATTGATTGAATTGATAGTAGCTTGGCTACTCTTGTCTTGTCCCGATAAATTGTCCCCTTGTACAAATCGTATTGCCATGATTTAATTGTGCACTTATGTCATAACTGCCATGTCATGCATACTAAACTGCTAGGTTGCTAGATGCCTCACTTTCAGTTTCCTTGCCCAAGTCTTTTTAGACTTGCTGACATGTGCCCCTTTACTCTTTTGGGTGACACATGTTAGATCCTGAGCCCGAGTACCTCGTTGAGGACGAGGTGTTTGCTGACGCCGAGCCCGAGCTTGTGTTTGACGGGGAGCACGTGGACACTGGGGACCAGTCCTAGTGTCATCGTGTGTTTTACTTTTGTTAGACAGTTGTTTTGTATTCGGTGCGTAGCACCTATACTTTGTTATGTCGTATTCTTTTGTTGGCCTTGTTCTGGGCCTTGGACTCTTTTCTTTTAGCCTGGTGGCTTTTCTGGATGTTGGACTTATTGTTGATGTTGGACAATTTGTGAGATGTGGAATTTTATTTCAGTCTCTCCTCGTGTTATTATTGTTATTCTGTTGTGGTTACAGGGACCTGTTTATGTATTTGTGGACGCTTATCGGGTTTGGGGCTTCACAGCTCCACTCTCGTGCGGACCTTTTCACGTCTCGCCTCCATTTTAGGGAAGCGGGTCGTGACACACATCGAACTTATTGAAAAAGTTTCAGATGGATAAGTGCCACCCCCTCAGCACCCCAATGGTCGTTAGATCATTGGATGTACATAAAGACCCCTTCCGGCCGGTGGAAGAGGGGGAGGAAGCATTAGGCCCTGAAGTGCCTTATCTAAGTACTATCAGTGCACTCCTTTACCTGGCTAACTGCACTCGCCCTGACATAGCATTTGCAGTCAACTTACTAGCCAGATATAGTGCTGCACCTACACAGCGGCACTGGGCCGGAGTAAAGCATCCTCTGCGCTACCTCCAAGGGTCCATAGACTTAGGTCTATTCTACAGGAAAGGGGCATCAACTGGTTTAGTTGGTTATGCTGATGCAGGATACAAGTCTGATCCTCATACAAAGAGATCTCAGACAGGATACATGTTCACTTATGGCGGCACAGCCATATCCTGGAGATCTGTGAAGCAAACCATGACGACCGTCTCATCCACTCACCAGAGCTCCGAGCCATCTTCGAAGCAAGCAAGGAAAGTTTTTGGCTACACTCTATGATCCAGCACATCCTCACCGCCACCGGCCTGATGACCTGCATTCTTGCGCCTACTTCACTTCATGAAGACAATGCAGCATGTATAGCCCAGTTGCAGGACGACTACATAAAAGGCGACAAGACGAAGCATATCTCCCCCAAGTTCTTCTGGAAGCACGACCTTCAGAAGCAAAAGCAGATTGAGGTACAGAAGATCCAATCATGTAATAACTTGGCGGATTTGCTTACCAAATCCCTGCCTACTAGTATCTTTGAGAAACTTGTATATGGGATTGGGATGAGGAGAGTGAGTAAATGTAAACTGGGTCAGGATGAGAGGACTATGAACTCATAGATACATAGGAAACTGATGTATATATTCATAGGAAATCTGCAAGCCTGAAGCTTGGTCAGATGAGGGGGAGTCAACTGCAGAGTTGTACTCTTTTCCCTTGGCTACATATTTTTTCCCACAGGGTTTTCCGTAGTCAAGGTTTTGACGAGGCAACCTCGTTGACTCTGGATCCTGAAATATCCACCCCTAGACACATCCCCAAAACAGGGAAAGTTATGGATTAACTGTTCTTTATTTAACAAGACAGTTATCCTAACTAGGATCCTGAAGAATCCACCTCTTATTCAATGTTGGTTGTGTTGGAACTTGGAATTTCCATCCTCTCTTCCATAAGGTTTTGATGTGACAAATCAATATATTTCATGTTACTAACTTTATCTATGCAGATGTGCAGCTACAACGCAAATTCATTCACATCATGCATTTGATCAAAGTATAAGGATCCTCTGCAAAAACAACCTTGCTACTCAAATTACGTGTGAAACACGTATCTATGGAATGATGTAATTTTTACTTTTTAGATAGCTTCAGGGCCTTGGTTATATCATATCATATATCCCTAAGCTCAAATCTACATCATCTCCTAACTCATTTAATCCTAAGTCAAAATTCGTATTTTTTCAGTACTAGCCTACTAGGATTTTTCCTAGCCTACCAAAACAGTTATATTTTGACTTGATACTTTCAGAAAAGGATCTATCCGTTGTCTATTCCACGTCACCAAAATTTTGTGACCGTTTGTTACCGTTTCAAAATTGGCAGGCTACGAATTTTCGTAGCATGCCAAAATGCTTTTTGGACTGAAACTTTCCAGAACAGTTTCTGACCGTTCTCCAACATTCCTCTCAGTTTCTGAACGTTGTGCAATGTCTCTTTTAGAGCCGTTCACAACCGTTTCTAAAACCTATAAAAGGAGGGGTACCCCCTCTCATTTTCCACACACTTTCCTCTTCTAAATTCTGATTTTGTTGAAAGCAAGTCTTTGATTTTCTTAAGTAATTCAGCCATTAGTTGTTCTTTTCTTATTTGTAAGAAGAAATCATTAGATTTCTCTCTTCGTTTAAGAACGGAAGAACTTGGATTTTCAACATCACTTTTGGAAAGTTGTTTGTGTTCATAATTGTAAGAAGATATCAATTGATCTATCTCTTCTTTTATGAACCAGAGAACTTCAAGTGTTACGCTTCATTACATATCTGTTACATCTTGAAGTTCATCTTCTAAACACCATCCTTGAATTCATTCTCTGAAATTTAGAACAAGGCTATAGGTGTTTTTCTATTTCTTATTTAACAGGTTGGAATCTCTGTTTAGAGATTGTACAAAGTTTGGGACACGGGGAGTGTCGCCATTTTTGTAAGTTCGTGCTTGCGGGGCAAGTGATTATAGTGGATTGAAAATCTCTACGGGGTAGAGGACTGGAGTAGGATCACAAGGATCCGAACCAGGATAAATCTCTGTGTTTGCGATTGGTTTAATTTTCAGCACTTGTCATTTTATTTCTGTGCCATCTTTGCAAATATTACTAACATCTTATTTGCGACAATTTTTTAATATACACTATTCACCACCCTCTAGTGTATTGATCCTTACAGGCTAAAATTACATTTGGTATCAGAGCAAGGTTCAGATGGCAGCAAGTTCCTCAAACATGAACGCAGTTCCACACAACTACAATCAGCATCCTGAAGGGCACTCTCAAACTCGTCCTCCTCTAATTGATGGTTCAAATTACTCATATTGGAAAATACGAATGGAGATTCATCTCCAAAGTATGAATTATGAGATTTGGGACATCGTATAGTCAGGATACGAAAAGCCAACAACTCCTGTTGCTGATTGGACCGCCAACGACAAAGCTGCAAAAACCAACAACTCAAAGGCCATGAATGCTTTATTTTGTGCTATGGATAAACATGAGTTTAATCGGGTATCACAGGCCAAAAGTGCTAAGGAAATTTGGCATATACTCGAGGTAACTCATGAAGGAACCAGTAAAGTGAAGGAAACCAAGATTTCCGTTTTGGTTCACAAATTCGAATTGTTCAAGATGAAGGATCAAGAGACAATTGGAGAAATGAACACCAGGTTTACTTATATTATAAATTCTTTAAATGCTCTTGGAAAAACTTACACTTCTCTTGAGCAGGTTCGCAAGATTCTTAAAGCTTTAACTCCAGAATGGCGCCCAAAAATCACTGCAATTGAAGAAGCCAACGATCTTTCAACTTTATCTGTTGAAAATCTTATGGGTAACTTAATGGCCCATGAAGTTACATTACAAGATCAGAAAGAAGAATCAGAACAGAAGAAGAAAGTACTTGCCTTCAACGCAACATCAGATAATGAAGATTCAGATGATGATATGGCATTCTTTGCCAAAAACTTCAGAAAATTCTTTCAGAAAGGTAAGTATAATAATTTTAAATCTAAGAATACTGATTCCTCTCTCTGCTTTAATTGCAATAAGCCAGGACATATGAAGAAAGACTGTCCACTTCTCAAAGCAAAGTTCAAAACTTCCAACAATGATCAATCAAGAAGAGAAAGGAGGTTTGACAAAATGAAAAAGGCATTTGCAGTAACATGGGATGATTCTTCAGATGATGAAGATGATGATCTAAATGAAAGTGCCAACATGTGCTTTATGGCACAAGATGATGAAGATGATGTAAGTTCTTTTAATAACGAAGAATTACTTGATGCATTAAAAGATCTCTATTCTCGTTTCAAAAGATTGAATAGTCAACATAAATCATTGAAACAAAATAATGATGATCTTCTTTCTAAATATTAAGAATTATCATCTTCTAAAAACACTGAGAATACTTCTTCTCAAGTTTTGGATCTTAGTAAAGAGAATGTTATTCTCAAAACTAAGAATCTGGAACTACATACACAAATATCCGAAATGGATAAAAGTATTTCATCACTAAAGATGAAATACGACGACATGTCATCCAATGTTAATAAATTTAACAAAGGAAAGACTAATCTCGATGATTTGCTCCAAATTCAATATCCAGCAAATCATAGACTAGGATTGGGATATTCTAAAAAGGATGTACCCAAGACTTATAACACTTCTTCCTCTTGTGGAAAAACAACTTTTGTTAAACCACAAAAGAAGAATCATGCATTCATTTATACGAAGAAAGTAAACACTTCTACTTCTTCCTCACAAAGAAATGTTACTAACATTTCAAAAACAATTTCTAGGAAACCTACTATAATTAGTATATGGGTTCCTAAGGATTCATGTTTAAATGATAGAAATATTTATATTTCTTATTTTATACATTCTATTGTTCATTCTAGTGATTATCTTAGTAAGCCAAACTCCACTTGGGTTTGGCTTCCAAAAATCTAATCCCAAGGACCCTCAAAAAGGGGTACCAATGCTTAATGTTTTATCTTTCAGGTACCTAAAAAGGAAAGATGGATTTTGGACAGTGGATGTTCAAAACATATGATAGGAAATGTCAACTTACTTTCAAGCATTAAATATAAAGATGGAGGCACAGTTACCTTTGGTGACAACAAGAAAGGAAAAATCATAGGCACTGGAACAGTTGGTAATACAAATCAGCCTATCATTGAGAATGTTCATCTGGTTGACGGTTTGAAACAAAACTTACTTTCTATTAGTCAATTATGTGATAAAAATTACAAAATAGTTTTTGAACAAAATGATTGCATAATTTATGATTCTGATATGTCATCTATCTTATTTCGTGGTAAGCGTAAGAATAACATATATATCTTATGCATGTCTGTTACCACTCATAATCATCGTCTAATGATTACATCAGATGATACTCTTTTATGGCATAAACGTTTTGGACACACTAATTTCAAAAACCTAGCACGTATTTCAAAACACAAGTTAGTTAATGGAATGCCAAATATTTCTTTCAAACACAACCATTTTTGTGATGCTTGTCAACAAGGAAAAATGCATAAATCTTCTTTTAAATCAAAGGACGTTATCTCAACAAAAAGACCATTAGAACTTCTACACCTAGATTTGTTTGGTCCTTCAAGAGTAGCATCTTTGAATAGAAGTAGATATGCATTTGTCATTATTGATGATTATTCTAGATACACTTGGGTTATATTTTTGCAAAACAAAAATGATGCTTTTGAAGAATTTTCCGTATTTTGTAAAAAGATACAAAAAATCAAATCCTCTAACATTATCACTATTCGTAGTGATCATGGGGGAGAATTTGAAAATGAATCATTTACCATGTTTTGTAATGAAAATGGCATTACTCACAATTTTTCTTTTCCTCGTGCTCCTCCTCAGAATGGAGTAGTAGAAAGGAAAAATAGAACTTTATAAGAATGTGCAAGAACAATGCTTTGTGATAGTCATCTTCCTAAATATTTCTGGGTAGAAGCTGTCGCAACTGCTTGTTACATTATGAATAAAGTTCTTATTAGGCCATTACTTAATAAAACTTGTTTTGAATTATTTTTTAATCGTATTCCTCGTGTATCATATTTTAAAGTGTTTGGTTGTAAATGTTTCATTCTTAATACTAAAGATGCACTTGATAAATTTGATTCTAAATCTGATGAAGGAATTTTTGTTGGATACTCAACACGTAGCAAAGCCTACAAAGTATATAACAAAAGAACTTTAACAGTTGAAGAATCACTTCATGTCACATTTGATGAGAATCCCTCATCTAATTCACCCATCATTGATGATGAAGAAGAAAATATATTACCTCTTTCTAATTCTTTAGATTATATAAAACTTGATGAAATTGATGCTACTAAACATTCTGTTGAGTCTATTTCAGATAATACAGATCTTCCTAAGGCATTTGCACAAGTTCCAAATCATCCATCAGAGTTAATCATTGGAGATATTACGGATGGAGTAAGAACTCATCGCCAAATAGAGCAAATGGCACATTGTGCGTTTCTTTCAACCATTGAACCAAAGAACATCAAAGATGCATGTGAAGACAGTTCATGGATTATAGCGATGCATGAAGAACTCAACCAATTTCAACGAAATGATGTTTGGGAATTAGTTCCCAGACCATCAGATCATTCAATTATTGGTACCAAGTGGGTATTCAAAAATAAATTGGATGAATCTGGTCAGGTAATTAGAAACAAGGCATGATTGGTTGCACAAGGTTATAATCAAGAAGAAGGTATTGATTATGATGAAACATATGCACCAGTTGCTCGTCTTGAATCTATTAGAATGTTATTATCATTCGCTTGTTTTAAAGATTTTAAACTTTTTCAAATGGATGTGAAAAGTGCTTTTCTAAATGGTTTTCTTAAAGAAGAAGTCTATGTAGAACAACCTCCTGGTTTTATACATGAAAATTTTGAAAATCATGTTTTCAAATTGAAAAAGGCTTTATATGGTCTCAAACAAGCACCTCGTGCTTGGTATGAAAGACTTAAAAGCTATCTTTTAAATTCAGGATATTCTATTGGTAAAATAGATTCTACTTTATTTATTAAAAACATAAAATCTGACATTATCATTATTCAAATATATGTTGATGATATTATTTTTGGTTCTACTAACGAATCTCTTTGTCAAGATTTCTCGAAAATTATGCAGAAAGAATTTGAGATGAGTCACATGGGTGAACTAAATTACTTCCTCGGACTTCAAATCAAACAAATGAAGGAAGGAATATTCATCCACCAAAGCAAGTACTCTAAAGAACTCATCAAACGCTTTGGTTTAGAAAGTTCTGCAGAAAAACGTACTCCGATGAGTACATCTACTTCCCTCGACAAAGATTTAAATGGTAAGAGTGTTGATCAACGTCTATACATAGGTATGATTGGCTCCTTACTTTATCTAACTGCCAGTAGACCAGACATTATGTTTTCCGTATGTTTATGTGCACGATTTCAGGCAGATCCTAAAGTTTCACATTTAACTGCCGTAAAACGGATTATTAGATATGTCAAATATACTTCTGATTTTGGTTTATTTTATCCTAAAACAAACACATTTGATTTATTATCATATAGTGATGCAGATTTTGCTGGTTGCAAATCAGACCGCAAAAGTACTAGTGGTACATGTCACTTTTTAGGACATGCATTAGTTTCTTGGTTTAGCAAAAAACAAAACTCTGTTTCATTATCTACAACCGAGGCAGAATATATTGCCGCCGGTTTAGCATGTGCTCAAATTTTATGGATGAAACAAACTATTTCAGACTATGGTATTAATTGTTCCACATGTCCTATAATGTGTGATAATACTAGTGCTATTAATTTGTCTAAAAATCCAGTTCATCATTCACGCACTAAACATATTGATGTACGTCATCATTTTTTAGATGATCATGTTCAGAAAGGTGATATTATTTTAAAATTTATTTCTATTGAACATCAAGTTGCCGATATTTTTACTAAGCCTTTGAAGGAAGAAACTTTTCTCAAGCTTAGAAGAAATTTGGGCATTATTAGTGCATCAGAATTTGATTTATGAGTATATTCATTTATTTTTGGTTTTTGTGAATTTTTCTATAATTTTTTTGGTTACTATTTATTTTTGGCAGGCTACCAAATTTCGTAGCATGCCAATTTTAAACAATTTTTTTCTGTTCTCCGTTTTATACCTACTTTGATCCCTGGAATTTGGATTTTTTTGAAAACGCTTCTCCTAAATTTTATTCTCAAATCAAATTTCGTATCAAAATTCTTACCTGTTCTCTCCCACTTTGTCTCTATCTTTTTGATTCCTGTTGCTATCTGTGTTTCTCTCTACTGCCACATGGATGCTTCTCCTTTGTATTTTTCCGATATCCTCTGCTTTTCACGTTGGACGCAGCACTGACATTTATTTTCATTCTTCGAACTTTCCACTTGCACTCTGTACTTTAGTTTCTCTGTTGCTTTGGATTTCATAAGAAGACAAACATTTAATTCTTCTGACCCTTTTCAAGGACAAAACCGCAACCCAATGGTACTTTCCTCTTTATTATCTTTTACCAACCGTCCTTTCCTTTTATTTTAACTAGGGTCGCGTCACTTCTCTTGTCAGTTCTGGTTCTTTGACTAATTTACACAATATTTTTTTAAGGCCTCTCCTTGTCTTGGAAATGCACTTACATTTATTATTTTTGGAGTTTGTATTCTGCCAAAGGATTTTGTCTCTCTTTTTCTTCTTTCGTATGATTCTCTGACAACACAAGTTTTTTTTTTCTATTAAAATAATGCCCCACTCATTCTGACAACACAAGTCTCTTAGTGGTTGCTTTCATTCATTTTGTTTTATTCAACTACTCTTCATTATTTTATTTCCTTTGAATGACAACTCAACATTTAATTTTTTTTTGTAACTTGTTCCAAGACACCAACCTGTCCTTTTCCTATCAATTCAGCCTACAACTTGTATTCTCCTTCCATTATTACGGCTTGACCTGGGAATCTCAACATTGTTTCATTCTCTTATAGCCATTATTTAATATTTTTTCAAACAACACCCCCTGACATGTATTTAATATTTTTTTAATGACCATTATTTCGGCCTGCATGTCTTTCCTTCCCAATGTACCTAGGGCCTCTACACTATATTTTTTAATTTTTTAAGGACTTTTAAGTCTCCTATTAACTGCTTAGTCTTCTTATCTTATTTTTTATTATTATATATATTTGATTCTATCTCCCAACGGGTATTTTACAACCCACAGGTATTTTTCGCAGCAACTTCTAGCGCAGTTTCTGTTTTTGAAATTCTTTCCGTTGTTCTAACTTCTTCAGTTTTAACAACCGTTCCCACTTCTCCCATGGCAACCGATCGGTCTCCCCTTTCTTCTATTTATTTCTTTCACATCCTCTTCTCTATTTCCTATTCTCTGTTTTTTTTCATTCTCTATCATTTCTTCTCTCAGATTTCCCATGGCCGAACCAACATCTCCTCCCATTTCCGATCGCTTTCGTTCAACGGTCGCCAGAGATCGCTTCTTTTCCAGGCTCTTCCCTATCCCGCTGCGGCAAGAAGATTCACGCTTCCAATGATGGTGTCTCTCCGTCGCGCAAGACAACCGCTGTTCTTCTCCGTCGCCTTTCTGACAAAGTTTCCAATGGTTTCGCTGGTATACAGACTCACATGAGTTCCTACGATGCGACCCTGAAACATTACGCCAAAATTCTGGATCAGATTCAAGTTAACCAATCCGAACTTCGTTCCGACTTGAAAGCCAACAATATACTTCCAAATCGTCGCACTCGCACCCGCCGTTCTTCTCCTGGGTCGTCATCCTATGATCCTTGACTTTCGGCTCTCCTTGCTTCACTAGTACCTTTGCCTCCCCATATGCCGTTTGGTTGGTTTTCATGATTCCCGGTTGTTCTGTTCTGGATTATCTTAGTTCGTATGTGGCGTTAGTATGCTGTTTTTGTATGTTGGTCACTGGTTCTGTACTGCGAAGTTTATGTATGTTGATTTAGTGGTTGTTTGTTCTATGTACGTTGGTCTTTCTGATGCATGCTATGTACTGGGCTTGGTCCTTACTCAGTTGTTATCTTGGTTGTTTTCATAATATATATAAGATGGTTATTTTATGCACTTTGCCTCTATACTCATTGTTTACTTCAATTTTCGTTGCTTTTGTTACTTATATACTCCTCTGTTTCTTGTTCATACTTTGCTGTTACTTCCTTTTATTACTACTATGCTCTACTATAATACTCTGTCTCTGTTATTTTCTCTCTCTTTTCAGTTTTCTCAATTGGCCTGCTACCAAAAATCGTAGCTTGCCAATTTCTATTTTCCACTTTTTGTGGATGACAAAGGGGGAGACATATGCATATATTCAGGGGAGACTATATGAATCTACTCAGTGGGAGTAACTTCAGTAACATCACATTACATATCAACATCATGTTAATACACTCCTTAAAACTTTTTTACACACATGATTAATTCACATTTTATACTTCATTATTTGTCATCATCAAAAAGGGGGAGAATGTTGGAACTTGGAATTTCCATCCTCTCTTCCATAAGGTTTTGATGTGACAAATCAATATATTTCATGTTACTAACTTTATCTATGAAGATGTGCAGCTACAACGCAAATTCATTCACATCACGCATTTGATCAAAGTACAATGATCCTCTGCAAAAACAACCTTGCTACTCAAATTACGTGTGAAACACGTATCTGTGGAATGATGTAATTTTTACTTTTTAGATAGCTTCAGGGCCTTGGTTATATCATATCATATATCCCTAAGCTCAAATCTACATCATCTCCTATTTAATCCTAAGTCAAAATTCGTATTTTTTTCAGTACTAGCCTACTAGGATTTTTCCTAGCCTACCAAAACAGTTATATTTTGACTTGATACTTTCAGAAAAGGATCTATCCGTTGTCTATTCCACGTCACCAAAATTTTGTGACCGTTTGTTACCGTTTCAAAATTGGCAGGCTACGAATTTTCGTAGCATGCCAAAATGCTTTTTGGACTGAAACTTTCCAGAACAGTTTCTGACCGTTCTCCAACGTTCCTCTCAGTTTCTGAACGTTGTGCAACGTCTCTTTTAGAGCCGTGCACAACCGTTTCTAAAACCTATAAAAGGAGGGGTACCCCCTCTCATTTTCCACACACTTTCCTCTTCTAAATTCTAATTTTGTTGAAAGCAAGTCTTTGATTTTATTAAGTAATTCAGCCATTAGTTGTTCTTTTCTTATTTGTAAGAAGAAATCATTAGATTTATCTCTTCGTTTAAGAACGGAAGAACTTGGATTTTCAACATCACTTTTGGAAAGTTGTTTGTGTTCATAATTGTAAGAAGATATCAATTGATCTCTCTCTTCTTTTATGAACCAGAGAACTTCAAGTGTTACGCTTCATTACATATCTTTTACATCTTGAAGTTCATCTTCTAAACACCATCCTTGAATTCATTCTCTGACATTTATAACAAGGCTATATGTGTTTTTCTATTTCTTATTTAACAGGTTGGAATCTCTGTTTAGAGATTGTACAAAGTTTGGGACACGGGGAGTGTCGCCATTTTTGTAAGTTCGTGCTTGCGGGGCAAGTGATTATAGTGGATTGAAAATCTCTACGGGGTAGAGGACTGGAGTAGGATCACAAGGATCCGAACCAGGATAAATCTCTGTGTTTGCGATTGGTTTAATTTTCAGCACTTGTCATTTTATTTCTGTGCCATCTTTGCAAATATTACTAACATCTTATTTGCGACAATTTTTTAATATAACATTATTCACCACCCTCTAGTGTATTGATCCTTACAGGCTAAAATTTCAGGTTGGATAAGGGGAAGTGTTATGAATATGCCCATTGGGCCAAATGGGTATCCAACCCACTATTGAAAGCTATAAATACAAGGGTAGGGGGCTCTTAACCCTCTACACCTATTTTCCCTACTTTTCCCTTCACAACAGAAAACTGATATTTCAAACTAAAAAGGCTGGTATTTAGAGTAGAAGATGATAATGGAGTAGAAAAAATTACAGTGTTGATGGAAATGGACGATGCTCTATCTTCGATCCCTTGATTTGTGCAAAGATCGTCATAGGTTAGAATTTAAACTAAAGATACATACATGTTCAAAAATTCAATAGAAGCCTGGAAACCTTACATTTTGATTGACAAAAGACCGATCTGATCTCCAGATCAATCGACTAGAGAACTTTCTAGTCTAGGGTTAGAATTGGGAGATTCTGCACTCCTCAGTCGTTGATTTCGATCGACAGATATTAGGGGATGAAGTATGGTTTTTCGACTGCGGCCTTCAGGTCGGCGATGGCGACCTTCAGGTTGACGATGGCGGCATGACCAAATTCTCCGATGACAACAATGTTCTGTTCAACATGACGGCGGGTCGCTTTGTTCACGTTGGAGGTAACTCATGCGCACATAATTAATTTTTGGAGATCTTGTGGTGTTTTCTTTAGTGCCGCTGACAATGGGGGGACATGGAAAAATATTGGGGGGAAGGGCCACGAAAAAAATTTTGCAGGGACAGAAAATATTGGGGGAAGAGGTGCAGCAAAAAGAATCATAGCCATGACACCATTGTCTTCAGCGCACTCCTCTAAAACTTCTTAAACATTACTTATTCACAAGTTTTCCATTAAAATATTTACAAGCCTGCCACTAAGATTTGTTGAAAATCATTTATTTACAAATTTTCCATTAAAAATTTACAAGACTACCACTAAAACTTTTTCCTCTTTACTAGATTTACAAACGTTTATACTAACACGCTGGGAAAAGTCTAGCATTTACCAGCGTTTTCGTAAAGCACCAGAAAAAGTCCAGCATTTACCGGTGTCTTTCGAAAAGCACTGGCAAAAGTCCATCATGTACCAACGTTCTTATAAATGACGGAAAAAATCTAGCATTTGCCGGCTTTCTTTTAACCGTCGACAAATGTCGAAATACCAATAGACATTTTATGATGTTTCCTTAAAACGCTGACATAAAAACGCCATGAAAAGCCCTTTTTATTAGTGTGTTGTCTCAATTGAGTTGTGTTGTCAATTTGTGGACGTGTTTGTCCTTGTAAGGACATGTTGTACTCTTTGTACGTGTTTTCTCCTTTGGAAGGGGATCCTTTGTCCCAAGACTGGACGTGTTGCTGGATGTAGGGGGAAGTACCACGAACCAGGATAAATACTTATGTTTGTGATTGTCTTTGTGTTTGAGCTCATTGTGTACTTGTGAATTGTTTCTAGCTTTAGTATTACTCTTTATTATTATAAGTAATTTTCTTTATTAGGTTTTATTTGGATAATTCCATTTAATAACTTAGGTAGAATTCTTAGAGGAAATTTTATAATTTCAAGAATGCCATTCATCCACTAGACTTCAATTTGCCATCCATAGGAGGTCCAACAGGTACAAGCTCCCAGATGTCATTCCTTATAAATTAGTTAACAATTTCTTGCATTGTGGTTGATCTAGGAACTATCTACAAAAGCCTTTTTGACATTTTTTAGCTTAAGAATAGATATATAAGCAAAATAAAGTATGTGATAAATCTAACAACTAGTTCTAATGCCATCATTAATATTTCCAATTACGTGTGTATATGGATGGTTATGAAATTCAACAAAATTTTAGGCAAATTCTTATTATTGGCATGTAGCTATCCCATTTCATTAAAAAGAATCATTATAAATTTCAGATGATCATAGTTGAAAATTTCACATGAAAAGCTCAAAAAACTACTAGAAAACACAAAAATATGATCAAAATATTGTATGAAGACACAAAATCCATTAACCCTAAAAATTGGTGAAGCCACACTATTACCAACTTTGGTTCGGTTCGGTCATCGGTTGGTCTAAGCTGTTGATTCGTTAACAATGAAGTAAACTCTGAGTCCACTTGGGTTGACTCCATGCCTTTTGTCAACTCCAGCTCAGCTTGGTCAGCTCTGCCTGAGGTAATAAATAGTGTCTGCAGAGCTAGACTCCGTCAGCTTAATCTGAGCTGATGAATAGTATTGACTCAGTTGCAGATTTATGTCTTAGCTTTATGTATCAGCTACATCTTTATGTCTCATATTGAGCTGATGAACAGTCGGGGTTGGCTCGTTAAAGTTAGTACTGTTGCAACCAGATTTTGATTGATTATCCAACCAAATTTGATACAGATTCATAACGGTTTTGGGTGCTACATGATTGAAATGAGGTGGCAAAGCTTCTGGCATTACTGGTAGTGTTACTATTATTTGTGACGATGGAGACATCACATATCGACGATGAAGATGGTGGTGACAAGGGCTTAGGGGGATAACCATAGTACTTGAGCATGTAGATAGTAACGACGACATCTGTAGAAGATGATTATAGCAGCATCATCTGTTAGAGATGTCATTGGTGAGGGTGATGGTGATGAATAGTGTTAAGCTTAGGATTTGAGGGCGCATTTTGGAAGAGGAAGTATAGTTGGATTCTGTATTTTCTCATAATTTTCTCCTTTTTTAAGTATGTCTCTATCTCTGTCCCTCTTCTTTTTAGCTTGAATTTTACACTCACTTTTTTAAAAAAAAATTATGATTAAAACCTAACTAAAAATAAAAGAAGAAATAGATGTAGAAGAAGATGACAAATAAAAATAAAAAATGAAAATTGTCTGATTTTGGCTCTGATACAATATATAACGCAGGACAGAAGAGAAAGTTGATAGTAGTAGGGAATTTGGGGAAGAATAAAATTAGGGATGTATGAGATTTTGGGGAAAAATTTGGGATTTGATAAAATTTTAGGTTTCGCACCTCGAAGATCTGATAATAACTAATTCACACACCTTCAATTAGGGGATTTTTCAAATATCATGCTCAGGCAATTATGCCCACTCTCACACTTTGATGAAAAAGATTTAATTATGCAAACATAATGTTTACACCAATTTTTCTTAAATTCTATTTAATGAAAAGAAAATAAGATTGAGGCTTTTATATACGCTTACAACTGCACTCAGCTAATAACATATCTGAGGTGGTGCTAAAATGCGAAAAATAAGAAACTAACTAAACGCATCAAAAAGACTCAAAATCCAACAAAATACAAAACTAAAAGTAAAAAAAAGACCGAATAAACATAAATATAATCTAAAAAGACTCAACTCGAATCCAAATAGGATCAATATCACCAATGTTCTAGGCCTTTGACTAAAACCAACAAGTTTTGGCTGTTTTGTGACGATTTCTTTGAGGACTGACACGAAACAAAATTTTAGACATGGTTTCAAATGATGAGCCTATAAATGATAGGAAAAATATAAGAAATTAGCCATTAAAAATAAATTGTTAAAAATCCAAGAAAAATCCATCAAGAAATGCATCAAAAAGACATTTTGAACAATCGAAAAATCATTAGTCACTTTTGAAGCAAGTTGCAGAAAAGGAAAGCAAGAAAACGATTACCTTGTAATCGTCATAGTCGATGTTGGCTTCGGTTTAATGATCATCATCGGCATCGTCAAAGGCCACCCACTTGGTACGGCTGGCTTTGAGAAAAAACAAGATGGGGGTTGGTTAAGGCAAGCCTTGAGCCAACTTATATAAGAAATGGGATGGATCCTGACCTGCTTCTTATAACTTAAAATGATAATGTTACTATTGAGCTAAAGTAATAAGTGGGATAGTGTCTGCTTCTTATAATTCCAAATCCAACTAATCTCTCATATCCCTTACCATATCCCTTCAGTGGCAACGGCAAGGAAGACTGAGGAGGCAGCAATGATGCATGGAAGCAGCAACGATAAATGAAGAAGAAAGAAATTACTGAGATATCATCCGAGCTTTTTCACAACACATGTATATAAAACATAAGTAATATAGGAAAAAAGACAAAAACAAAAACTAAAAACTAAGCCAACGTAACTGCTGAAACGTGTAAAAACGCAAAAATTTTAAGTAAGAAAAACCAAGACTATTACCGTGTGCTCAAGCACTGGTTTCGACTCTTTGGTCAGTTGCAAGGACACAATCCATCTTAAGGGAAAGAGACAATAAGCAAAAGGGTGGAGTTTAGCCCCACAATGAGAAAAGAAAAGGACAGATATATAGCTTGATATTCGGTACTATGAAGATAATCAAATGAACATATACCAATATGAATAAATCCAAGAAAAGACACGCAAGACTTAGTAACGCAGTTCGATGCGTACACCTACATATGCAGGGCCACGCCCAGAAAATCAGATTACTCCACTATAATATAACGATTACAATCACTAATATTGGATTTCTATTAGGAGGAACATGCTCCCCATTAATACAAACTGTAATGGGTGGTCTCAACCAAACCCATGGAGTAATCTATGCAAGATCCCCTTGCATACAAGATCGCCTTGCAAAGCTGACTCGAATCAACTCCCTTGATCCCTCCCTTAGGTAGCCGTCGGCATCCCTATCGGAGTATCCAATCACAATCTTCAAAAGCGATAAAAACCCTAGATAGAATCTGCATGTCTTTTATGTTCACTAACTCCCGACAATCTCAAAGTAGTTATGGAAGGTTGTTCAATAGAATCCCATGCAGATTGTCAGCCTGCAAATCAAGGAATCACTTAGGGCACGTGACCCCACTCATATCAGAACCTATTATCAATTTGCAGGAATAAAGCTTCAGTAAGATCTTTAGGAAATCTTATACAAAAGGCATACGACAGAATAATTTGAGGATAACTAAATAAGAGTATAAGATCTGAAGTCGTTACAAAATAAAGATCTAAAGTCATTGCAATCACATCCACAGTCTGAGATTCTCTTTAATAAGTTAGAATAGCATGTTACAACTCATGTTGCAACATGACTTACAACATGACTTACAACGTGAGTAATAATAAGATCTTTCTCTTCAAGATAACCAAGATCCACTAAATATAAGCCAGCGCCACTAATGACAAACCAATCAAACCACGTGTGACCCAATAAACTCCCCCTTTGGCATTTAGTGGCACAATTATCATTATAGAGTCATACAGAAAATGAACCAGAAATTCAGAAGCACAATATCATTTCCAGAGAAGACAAATTCAACAGATGAGCTGATCCTCATTTCATACCAACAGGAGTAGTAATTAGAGTCTACAGGATCAGAAAACAGTACCCAAGTACATCTAAAACAAAAGCATAACAAGTAACCAGACATAAACCTCCCCAACTTATCACCCAGCCATCATCAAACATCACATCACTTCCAACAACAACTAAACAATAACAAAACTAAACAGCAACACTCTCCCCCTTTGTGCCATAAATCGCAAAGGGTTACCTCATATAGAACCACCTCTAGCAGCACCATCTGAATTCACTGTACAGGGAGAGAGCAGCTTGGTCTTCAGAAATATACTCCTACTTTCAAACATGGTTATTTGTACCTAAAGAAGCCCAATCTGAGTGTTCACATCCTTTAAAGCAGCCTCATAAATGGAGATGTCTTCACTAATAAGAGAGTCTGATCCTGCAGTGCACCCAGTGTCTGTAGGAGGAGGGGCAGTAGAGGGTTGACTAATAGGAGAAACTGGAGACGAAGGGATAGCTCCAATGTCAGGAGATGATGTAGGCACAGAGGAGATGTCATCAGTCTTCCCAGCAACTGATCTAATGGTAAATCAAATGCTCTAAGTAGAAATAGTCAGTTCATTAGCAGAGGGAAATATCTTTTGAGAATGCAACAACACGGAAATGAGACATGGATGAGGCAAGGAAATTGATGATATAGTAGACTCTGCCTGAGATAAGATAGAGTCAAAAATAAGTCTCCCCAAGTTGAATGGTTGCTTGGACCCAGCACAATACGAGTCTGAACATATCATTGGTGACTACTGACACATTTGAAGTTGGCAGCCAGTTTCTTGTGGCAATACGGTAGAGCAGGAAGTACTTTGCTGTCAATGCAGATGAGGGGAAAAATGTGGTCTTAGGCCAAGAAGTCAACCTATTAGGTGTGACAACCCTAATGAAGGTGTCATATTCAGCACCAGTATTGTCTACCAATGAGGATAGAGAGGCCGGACAAGTCCATTTAAGGAGCTTGTTAAGAACAGATGGGGGGAAGGAGACAATCTTTCCTCTGACATAGGAATGAAAAGCCCATCTTGAAGAAGAATCTCATGCAGGCCGTGATAGATTGCAATAAAATTCCCTGACAAGCACATGATTATAAGACTTAAAACTGGTGGCAGAATGATACATGTTGATATCCTTCAAAACTGATACGAACTGAGTCTGTAAAAAAGAGGCAACGGACAAGTGCTTCTCTGCTAGGATGGCCCTGTCAGAGTAGATGGGCCATCTATTCTTACAGGTTGGTCAAAGAACATCCTGCTCATGGCATCTGAAAAAGTAAATGATGAAGGAGAGACAGAACCTGCTTCAGAATAGACTCTGGCTCTCTTGGCTGTAGATGGTGATGCAGAGCTATATGGGACCGCTCGTTTCATAGAAGAAGTCCTTTGCTTACGGGATGGAGAAGGGTCTTCAGCAGCAGGCATAGACTGAGCTTGGGGAGGTGACAAAGTGGAAACCATAGGGGCAGTAGAGGGACATGTTGCATCTTGTGTTGCACCAGATGTTGCAACATCGTCTAATGTTAAGCATGCAAATTTTGGATATATGCACTCCAGTAAAATCCATACATGACAAATCAAACTTCTTTCCTATCTTTCGGAGATGCCAAAACCAATCATTAATTGTAACAAGAACAGAAGTAGTTGAGGATGACGAGGGTTTTGCATTCGGGACAAAAATTGGGGAAAATGGTATAAGTTCCAAATTTTCCATGGCAGAGTGATGCATGTGGTCAGAGGACATTGGAGAAGACATGGAAGATAAAGAATCACAGGAAGTCACTCGGGCGGATCGGGATACCACCCTTTTCCGCTTCAATGGAAGAGGAGAGGAGGAAGAGGCTGCCGGTTTTGTAGAAGTGGAGCGGCGAGAGTAGCGACGAGGCACTTGAGCAGATTGTCGATCTTGATCACGAGTCATTTCGATGATGGGGGATGAGAAATTCACAAGGGAGAATAGGGAAACCCTAGAAAACCAACCTTTTGAGTTTTGAAAGTTTGAGACCGAAGTTGAGCGCGGAAAATAAGACCCGAAACTTAGAGGTCTCTTTAAAAACACACTTTCCTTTGTTGTAACATGAGATGAAAACAAAATATAAAATTAGATACGACAAAGTCCAAGCGCTTGTTATAACTATTCAAATCTTCCTCAGTCAAGGGGTTTTGTGAACATATTAGCGAACTAACTTGATGTTGCAACATAGTCCATAACAAGCACTTTCTTCTCTACCAATTCTCTAATGAAGTGATGACGAATGTCTATGTGCTTTGTTCTCGAGTGTTGCACTGGATTATTAGAAATGTTGATAGCACTTTGGTTGTCACATAGAATAGTCAACACAGCTTGTTCCACTCCATAATCAGTCAATATCTGCTTCATCCATAATAGTTAAGTACAACAACTTCCAGCTGCTATATACTCAACTTCTGCCGTGGATAGGGAGATAGAGTTATATATGCTTCTTGTTGTACCATAAAACAAGATTGTTTCCAACGTAAAAACACCCACCAGTAGTACTCTTCCTGTCATCAGCATTACTGCCCTATCAGCATCACTGTATCGTGATAGAAGAGTGTTAGTATCTTTGGTATACCAAATACCATAATCCACCGTACCACTTATGTATCTGATAATTCTTTTCACAGTCATAATGTGAGACTCCTTGGTAGATGCTTGATAACGAGCACACACTCCCACACTGGAACTAATGTCAGGTCTGCTGGCAGTGAGATAAAGAAGGCTCCCTATCATGCTCCTATACAACGTAACCTCCACAAACTTTCCACTATCATCTTTAGAGAGCTTTTCACTAGTAGACATAGGAGTATGACCATGTCTAGCATTTTCTAGCCCAAACCTCTTCACCAGATTCCTTGCATGCTTACTTTGAGAAATGAACAACCCTTCTTTGGATTGCTTCACTTGAAGACCAAGAAACATATTAAGTTGTCTAACAATACTCATTTCAAAATCCTTCTGCATAAGATTTATGAACTAAAGCACTAACATTTGAGGGGTAGATCCAAACACAATATCATCAACATAGATCTGAGCTACTATCAAGGCAGACTTAGTTCTCGGAACAAACAAAGTCTTGCCAGCTCCCCCTCTTTCATATCCATTCTGTAGCAGATATTTCGTTAGTCTCTCATACCGGACCTATGGTGCTTGTTTCAAGCAATAGCAGGCCTTTTTCAACTGATACACATGATTAGGAAGGAAGGGTTCTTCAAATCCTTTGGGCTGCTCCACATATACCTCTTCGTTCAGAATACCATTTAGAAAGTTGCTCTTCGCATCCATCTGATGAAGTTTGAAGTTGAAACTACATGCTACGGCAAGTAAAATTTTGATAGATTCCAGTCGGGCAACAGGGGCAAACGTCTCATCAAAATCTACACTTTCAACCTGAGCATATCCTTGAGCAACAAGTCTTGCTTTGTTGCGAGTGATGTTACCTGATGTGTCATTATATTCCACATTTTATCTAAATGATTACACGTCAAAATGATTGCTCATTTACATATTTCATACGCTTTTACGCTATTATTTGGAATAATATGACTTTCTTTAACGTTTATGTCCATTTCAGGGATTTGGGGCGATATTGAAACAATTTGGAGTCAATAAGACAATCAGCGATATGAGAGCACCAATGAGACTCATGATGACATGTTCAATGTGTCAAAGAAGAATACTAGAGCAAGGAAGGGGCAAGAGAGAAGGTCGCTCGATCAAGCTATGATGCGGCGAAGGAATCGAGCGATCCGAAGTGCTGGAAACAGGATAGTCGTGCACCAATTTCAAATCTGCTATCACCTGGGATTTTTCACTATTTTTTGATATTGTTTCCAGATATTAGACTTCAAGACGGTTCCAACGCCACCAAGAACGCGCCAATCGGAGATCGTATGAGCCCTGTGGAATTTCTGCAAGATGATGCTGCAGTGCTGAAATTCTGCTGAAATCTGTTTGACACCTACTCGACCGAGCAGAGTACTCTACTCGACCGAGCAAGGTGAAATTTGCGCTGAAATCTGTCAACGGCTGCTGTTCGATCACTACTCGACCGAGCAGTGCCGACTCGGCCCGTGCAGGCAAAGTAAAGAATTTGGAGGATTTCGATTTCCTGTCATGCTCGGTCGAGCAGTTCAGCTGCTCGGACCGAGCGACCGACCGAGCAACGAATTACTCGACCGATTCACCCACTCGGTCGAGGCCATTTTTAAAAATGTTTTGCAAGCAGCTGTTACTCATTTTTGGGGATATATTCTGGGAGAGGCCATCACTTTTGAAGGGAGATTTTTTGGGGGACTTTTGTATATCTTTTGAGGAGATATTTAGAATAGTTTGGGGAGCGGAGATTAGGAGAGGAAATTGTTGTTAGATCTAGATTAAAAACTGTCGATTACTATTGGATTGAATTTTCATTGGAATTTTGCTTGGATATTTTTGCGTTCTTGGAATCCTATTTTCTTTTGAGATCTATTGCTCGCTGTAAGTTCTCTATTTTTATTCTATCAATTGCCACGATGATTTCTATCCTAAAAATTGTATTTTTTTTCGTTAATATTGTCATGAGTGAGTAGTCTTTTCTAGGGTTGATGTGTTAGCCCTAAGATCCTAGGGGGAAAACGTAGATATGGATCTCTATATTGAGTTAGGAATTTAGGGGAGTATTTCGATCGATCCTACCGAATCCCTAGATAACATGTACTGAGATCATGCCCACGATCTGTGGAATTGATGCTTTTAAGGGGTATCCTTGGTATTCGAATAGGGAAATCGGTGGATCCAACCAAGGCTCGTGACCATGCCCGGCTCGTGCCTTGAGGGGATCCCCCGACGAACTATACCGCTATGTTGACGGCTACCGCTATTGCGTCAACGAGAGCCATCGAAATACCTCGCAATTATAACCCACGAGAGTGGTACGAATTGAGAGATTAATTCCCTAACCCTAATGCAATGTAAGGATCTATTCCAACGTCGATCCCCGATGATCTTAGCGGTGATCCCTAACACCCTAGTCCTTTTATTTTTTATTTCTTTCTTTCTTTGTGTGGAATCCATTATTTGCGACGTTGAGTGACACAACCTTCGCATCCATCACCATTACGAACCTCCATACTCCACATCCACCAATAAACCCGCAAGTCTAACTCAACCTAGGAGTAGATAGGTAGTATAGCATCGCTTCCCCTTGTTTGATACCCGCTTGCCACTATACCGTGCGCTTGCGGTAAACAACATCGTTTCGGAGTTGATTCCGGGCCGATCATTACCTTTCTCATCAGTCATATTTTAAAAAAATCCATTTTGTACCAATGACGTTCATCCCCTTTAGTCTTTCCACAAGATTCCAGACATCATTCCTCTAAAACTGATTCAGTTCTTCTTGCATGGCTGATACCCAGTATTCATCACTAAGGGCATCCTTCACATTTTTGGTTCAACTAAAGAGATAAAACAAACATACCCTGTAAGGTCTCGATAGTTGACATAGCTCGTCCATGCCGTACGACGTTCTTCAAAGACATCACATATAACCAACTCAAGAGGATGGTTCTGTATAACTCTCGTAATCCCATCATGAGTGCGAGTAGTAGATTGACCACCTTGAGGTTCCTCGACAAATGTTGTCTCTTGTTTTGCAATATCAGTTGCAACATGATCATGTGTTGCAACATCAGTTCCAACATGATCTTCTTCTTCTATGTAGTCTTCGTGTAATGAGCTCCCTTCTACTATGGCAGTCTCTTTTTGCTTATCAAAATCATCCACAATAACATTAATAGACTCCATCATGGTTTTAGTACGTTTATTGTATACTCTATATGCTTGACTAGATGTAGCATATCCCAGAAATATTCCTTCATCACTTTTAGCATCAAACTTCCCTCTTTGAGTACGATCATTTAATATATATCACTTGCTATCAAAAATGAGAAAGTAGGAGACATCTGGCTTTCTTCCCTTCCAGATTTCATACGGAGTTTTCTCAGTTCTAGGACGAAGATAAACTCTGTTAATTGTATAGCATACCGTATTGATAGCTTCAGCCCACCACCTTACACTGAATTCTCTAGCATTTAGCATAACACGAGCCATCTCTTGTAAAGTGCGATTCTTCCTATCGACCACTGCATATTGTTGAGGAGTCTTTGGTTCAGAGAATTCATGAGCAATACCTCGGGACTCACAGAAATCAGCGAACGATCGGTTTTCAAACTCCTTTCCACGATCACTTCTGATACTAACAATCTTGCAGATAATGCTTCCTTTCTTAATTTAAAGACTAACACATAATTTCTTAAATGCTTCAAAAGTGTCTGATTTTTCTTTAAGAAAATCTACCCAGGTAAACCTAGAAAAATCATCAACGCATACAAAAATGTATTTCTTACCTTTGACACTAGTTTCAAATGTCGGCCCAATCAGATCCATATGAAGTAGTTCCAAAATCTTAGACGTAGTAATGATCTACAATTGTTTGCGGCTAGTCTTCTGCTGCTTGCCTAGTTAACATGGACCACATACACCTTCCTTCTTTTTGCTTAAGACATGTATTCCTCTTACATCTCCCACCTTAGAGATTTTCATAGTAGATTTAATATTCAGATGCCCTAGTTTTTTATGCCACTGTTCAGACACATCAGCAAGAGTATGAAGGCAAGTGTTAGCCTCTTGGAGGAGATAGCAGTTATCAGTAGATCTTTCCCACTAAGAATGCATTCTTGACTAGAATTATACACAAGACATCTCTCCTTAGTGAACCTCACCAATAGCCCTTGGTCACATAGATGACTGATGCTAATAAGGTTAGCTTTTAGAACTTTCTTGAGTTTAAGAAGCCCGACCACACTCAGATCTCCTTTTCTTACAACATTGCTTCTTTATCCGTCACCAAATGTCACACGACTTCCAGTGCATTTCCTGTAATTATCTAGCAATTTCTTGTTACCAGTCATATGATGAGAGCATCCACTATCGAAATACCACATATTATCATAGGATGCAATCAATTATGTGTAGGCTACCATGCTGTACAGTTCAGACTTTCTTACCCATTTCTTCTTCTTCTTCATATCATAGTGTCTAACATTTTTTCCTTCTAAACAATGTCGCATGCGACTGAAGCAGTTTCTCTCAATATGGCCTATGAACTTACAGTAATCAAGATGACAACCTTTTACACCTCTAGTCAGCTTCTTCTTCTGATCATGGCTCTTGTGCTGACCCATTCTATCAAGTTCTTTGGTAACAAGAATTCTACTCTCCGTAGGCACATGATAATACGCTCCTCTATTGTACCCCACACCAGTGCGATCTCCTGAAGTCTTCCACATATTCAGAATATCATCTAGTTTCGACTTGCTGGAGTTCCACTTATTCAGAATACTCTCATCCTTCTCAGCCCTGATCAGAGTTTTTTCGAGGGTGCACTCTAAATTTTTGAGACTGTGTTCGACTTTCAAGATCTTGCTTTTGCTTCTTCCTTTTCTCCCTTCAATCTGGCATTCTCATCTTTCAACGGTTTGTTTATCTCGCAGATCTTCATCCATTTATCATACATCATTTGGTATGCTATTCGAATATCCTCTTCACTCACATCCTCATCACTTTCAGCTTCAGAGTCTGATTCATTGTTATATGTTGTAGTTGATGTTGCAACACTGGGACTAACATTGTCTAGCTTATTGACTAATGTCATAACTAATGTTGCAACATCAGATCCAACATGATTGTGAGTGTTGCAGTCAGATTATCTTTTCAAGGATGCTGTGAAAGCAACATAGTTGCTGGTGATTTCCTCATCTCCAGCACTCCTTTTAGACTCATCATCACTCCATGTACTAACTAGGGACTTCCCTTTTTGCTTCTTTAAGGTGTTGGCACACTCAGCTTGTATGTGTCCAAAACCCTCACATTCTCTACACTGTATTCCTTTTCCTTTCTTCTTCTGATCATATCTCTGAGTAGGACGACTGACACCTTTTCCAGTGGTAAGATCACTAGGACGTGACCTACTGTTTCCTGATCTGAAGTTCTGCCCTTTGCTGCTAATCTTCTTCAGCATTCTGCTGAAATTTTTGGTCAATAATGCAATGTCCTCATCAAGAACCGACTGCTCATCATCTTTACTTACTTCTTCTGTTTCAGTTTTTAAAGCCACTCCTTTGTCCCTTTTATTCTATTTGAGATTCATTTCAAAAGTTTGTAAAGACCCCATAAGTTCATCAAGTCTCATAGTAGATGTATTCCTAGCTTCTTCAATGGCAACAATTTTAGCAGAAAATCAGTCAGGTAGCGATCTTAGAGTTTTTCTGACGAACTTCACTTGTGAGTATTTTTTGCCAAGTTGAAAGCCTGATTAGCTATGTCTCTTAACTTCCCATAAAATTTAGCAATAATTTCATTATCACTCATCTTTAATTCTTCAAACTGAGATGCAAGCATTTGAAGTTTATAAATTTTTACCGCATTGGTTCCTTCATGAACATTTTGAAGTATGTCACATACTTCTTTAGCATACTCGCAAGTAGAGATGAGCTTAAATTGCTCTTCATCAACAGCTATGAAAATGGCATTCACTGCTTTAGAATTCCCCAGGGCAGCACGATCTTCAACTTGACTGCAGTCTTTAGCCGGCTTGAGATGTTCCTTGTCGTCTTTGTCAACTTCCATCAGAGGGGACCATCCTACAACGACTGCGATCCACGCCTTCTCATTAAGGGATTTAATGAAGGCACACATCCTGGACTTCCAGTAGGCGTAGTTAGTGCCAATGAGCAGTGGAGGACGAGTAACGGAAGTACCCTCTCTTGTATTCATGATTCAAGTACTGAAATCCCAAGATCACACGCGCTTTGACCAAAAAAACAAAGTAGCACGGATGACCTGCTCTGATACCAATTGATATTCAGTACTATGAAGATAATCAAATGAACGTATATCAATATGAATAAATCTTAAAAAAAGATACGCAAGACTTGGTAATGCAGTTCGGTGCACACACCTACATCTGCGGAGCCACGTCTAGAAAATCAGATTACTCCACTATTATATAACAATTACAATCCTTAATATCGGATTTCTATTAGGAGGAACATGCTCCCCCCTCAATACAAACCACCGTGGGCGGTCTCAACCAAACACATGGAGTAATCTGTGCAAGCTCCACTTGCATGCAAGATCCCCTTACAAAACTGACTCGAATCAACTCCCTTGATCCCTTCATCCGGTAGCCGTCAACCTCCATCCCGGAGTATCCGATCACAATCTTCAAAAGCGATAAAGACCCTAGAGACAATCTGCATGTCTTTTATGTTCACCGACTCCCTACAATCTCGGAGTAGTTGTGGAAGATTGTTCAATAGAATACCATGCAGATTGTCAGCCCGCAAATCAAGGAATCATTTAGGGCACGTGATCCCACTCATATCGAAACCCATTATCAATTTGCGGGAATAAGGCTTCAATCAATTCTTCAGGAAATCTTATACAAAAGACATACAAAAAAATAATTCGAGGATAACTAAATAAGAGTATAACATCTGAAGTCGTTACAAAATAAAGATCTGGAGCCGTTGCAATCACATCCGCAGTCTGAACTTCTCTTCAATAAGTTAGAACAGCATGTTGCAACTCATGTTGCAACATGACTTACATCATGACTTACAACGTGAGTAACAATAAGATCTTTCTCTTAAAGGTAACCAAGATCCACTAAATACAAGCCAGTGCTACCAATGACAAACCAATCATACCACATGTGACCCAACATAGCTAAATATGGTTTAAAAAGTAAAAGAAAAGGATGGAGGGAAAGCTTATGTGATCTGCCATTTTACAGACCCGACAAGTTAAATTGTCACCAAATATAAGCACCCACCAGCCTACTTTGGCAACAGGTTTTTGTCAACTAGTTTGACAGTCAAGTTTATTCGACCAGTCTACTTCTGCAACCTTTTTAAATGGTTCGGATTTTTTGGACCCCATTATTCGCATTCTTGGGGGTTGCTCGCAAGAAAACGGCCCTCGTCCGATGATGTATTTTTCCACGAGAGATGAATGTATTTTTGAGACAGAAAGAAATAACTTTAAAATGCTGCACGACCTTCAACGAAATATAAGCTTAGCTGCCAATGATTCTTATTGCTTCCCAATCTGCCGCTGGCTCATCTGTTTCACTGAAATTTTAATCATGCATGTCAGCCTTGTAGACAGCAAACCCTGCATCGATAAGGGAAGTGACAACAATCATGTGCTAACCCAACACCTATCATGACAGATATTAGTGTGAGTTGTTTGCTGAGAGCCCAACAAGGATCTCATCTTAAGCTTATATCACAATTATGGAACATGGTGAATGATTCTCCGTGTCTCCCCATATTATTTCAAACTTCCCACGGCCTTTTATGGATATATATAGTTTACAACTTACATGAACCGAAGGAACCAACCCAAGCCATCACATCCTTCTCAATTTCTCCAATCTTGCCTCACCCCTCCTTTTGACTTCCAATCTTTTACCATTCCCCTCACAAGCTCGTTGAAAATTGCTTGAGTTGAAGAGCACCATTTCCACAATCGATCCAACAGTATGCCCTCGACACGAGAAAATTGGCTAAATAGCACCGGTCAACGAGTGGTTTTAATTTTTACCACCAAGTTTAAAAACTTTGCTAGAATACCACCCCCTTAAAAAAGAGACTAAAATACCCTTTTCGTTCCCAAACACTAAAATACCCTCTACGTCGACGCCGAACTCCGACCATCCCGCTTCTCCGTACTCCGACCACCCCGCATCTACGGCAACGCCTCGCCGTACTCCGACAAAGCCCTATGAGCCAATTTGCGCCAATATACGCCAATATACGCCACGATACGTTACGTATATTGGCGTATATTGGCGCATATTGGTGCAAATTGGCGCAAATTGGCTCATAGGGCTTTGTCGGAGTACGGCGAGGCGTTGCCGTAAATGCGGGGTGGTCGGAGTACGGAGAAGCGGGGTGATCGGAACCCAACGCCGAAAATATCCTCTACGTCGACGCCGAACTCCGACCACCCCGCTTCGCCGTACTCCCACCACCCCGCATCTACGGCAACGCCTCGCCGTACTCCGACAAAGCCCTATGAGCCAATTTGCGCCAATTTGCACCAATATGCGCCAATATACGCCAATATACGCCACGATACGTGGCGTATATTGGCGTATATTGGCGCATATTGGTGCAAATTGGCGCAAATTGGCTCATATGGCTTTGTCGGAGTACGGCGAGGCGTTGCCGTAGATGCGGGGTGGTCGGAGTACGGAGAAGCGGGGTGGTCGGAACCCAACGATGAAAATACCCTCTACGTCGACGCCGAACTCCGACCACCCCGCTTCGCCGTACTCCGACCACCCCACATATACGGAAACGCCTCGCCGTACTCCGACAAAGCCATATGAGCCAATTTGCGCCAATTTGCACCAATATGCGCCAATATACGCCAATATACGTTATGATACTTGACGTATATTGGCGTATATTAGCGCAAATTGGCGCAAATTGGCGCAAATTGGCTCATAGGGCTTTGTCGGAGTACGGCGAGGCGTTTCCGTAGATGCGGGGTGGTCGGAGTACGGCGAAGCGGGGTGGTCGGAGTTCGGCGTCGACGTAGAGGGTATTTTAGTGTTTGGGAACGAAAAAGGTATTTTAGTCTCTTTTTTAAGGGGGGTGGTATTCTAGCAAATTTTTCAAACTTGGTGGTAAAAATTATAACCACTCGTTGACCGGTGCTATTTAGCCAATTTTCTCCCCTCGACACCCCACGTCGCAGAGGGTTGAAGAAGAGCTAATTGAGCTAAGGTGTCATATTGCTTCTTCCCCCATGAACAGCACAAATGATGTGCAATGGACTTCACGGCATACGAGATTTGCATGAATTGATCGAAGAACTTCCTCGTCTACCCAGCAGCCAAGTATGTCTGCAAACTAGTCAAAAGAGATGGGTGGAAGAGCAACTTGATTGCTCCCTGAGATTGTTGTATCTTATTGGTGCCGCAAGAGAGGTTGTCATATCCATTAGAGAGCAAACCCAAGACCTTCGGTCTGCAATTTGAAGGAAAGGAAACACTGTTGTTCATGTTGGAGCTCCTGGCACACCAAATACACTATAGATGGGTGAATAGTGTAAATCACGACGATATTGCAAAGTTAAAAGTTAATTAAAAATATCAATAAGAATGTGGAAATAAATGAACACAATCCATAATATTCCAAACGCAAACACAGAGATTTATCCTTCTTCGGATCCTTGTGATCCTACGTCCAGTCCCCTACCCCGTAGAGATTTCAATCCACTAAAACACCTGCTCCCCGCAAGTAATCATCATACAAAGATGCCAACAATCCCCGTGTTGCAAACTTGTACAATCTCTTCAACAAGAGATTCTCCAAATAAAGTAATGAAAGAGTATGAAACAATATCACATATAGCCTTGATAATTGATGGAATTATTGCACAAGGATTGTGATGGAATCTCCAAGGTTCAAGATATGAATTGTGGACTAAAAAAACAGATTATTGGCAATGACTTTTCGCAACAACTATTTTTTGGTCGTTGCTAAAAATAGCAATGGTAACAAGTTAAAATGTGTCGTTGCTATAGGTCGATGCTAATACTCAGAGGCTATGGCAACGATTAAATGTCATTGCCATAGCCTTTGAGAAAACAATGGCAACAACAAAAGTCGTTGCCATTTCCTTTTAATCAAAGGCAACAACGTTTTATCGTTGTTAATGACTTTTGTAACAATGGCAACAAAAAATTGTCATTATTGTAGTCTTTAGAAACAATGGCAACGAAAATGTCGTTGCCATAAGTTAGTGGAAAGTAGAAAAAGTTTCAATGGCAATTTTATAAATTTCTAATGGCAAACTTGTAAATTAATGATCTACCGAATCAGCAAGAGGATTGCTCTATGAGGACATACCAAAATTTACAAAAAATTTTAAATCAAGTGTCACTTCTTTCACACACTCTCTTAATTTCTTTACAAATTTGGAAAAAAGTCAACTCCCCACACCGAATGGGAAGGTGTAAATAGTCCGAACCATCAGCAATTAGGTCTTTGCAAATCAAATCACCCATTACTCGTCCCATCCCCCCCCAAACCAAAATTTTCATCTCATGCTCATCCCAAAATCCCCCCCACACGCTCCCCTCTTCCCAACCATCCGACAGATGGGGAGTAATTTTTATCTTAGACTTAGGTTTTGGATTAACCACTCGGTTTTTACAAATGATGTCCTCCGTCTCTCCCCAGCCTCCGTCCCTTTCGATCCACGTCCCATCGCTTCCTCCGCCGTCGTCTCCGATCCTGCCTCCACCGCCGTCCCCGCCGTTGCCTTCAGCCACTTTATCTCCAGTCTCGCCGATTCGGCCTGCTCCGGCCTCTCTAACCATTGTCGGTGATCGACACGGTTACGGCTAGGGATCGACAGTTCAGATCCGCAGGCCGCGAAGAGTAGACGACAGATGATGAAAAGCTCGGAGAGCTCAACATCGAAAAAGGCTGTGCCTTTGGGTTCCTGTAAGAGAGAAGAAGATAGAATCTCGGATCTAGTCGTTGAGACGCCAAACGTTGAGGATCTCGAAGAGGATGATGGCTGTGAGCAAGGTGAAGGTCAGAGAGGACGACTGTTGCTTCATTGGCGAACCCGTTCCGATGACGGAGGCCAGGCAACGGTGGCCCCGCAGATACCTGGTGAAATTTCCTCAAAAAAGTTTCCCCCGTTTATAAAGGTTTATTTGCTTAGCTCGTGCAGTCAAATTTCTCATTCTGTTATATTGTTTTGATTATGGGGATGCAGGATTCAGCCACTAGAAAATACGTCCGTTTGGTCCACATTCTGTTTTGGCTTCATTTTTCCTACAATCGATATATACGAGATCTTATTTTGATGGCTTTTGTTGACTTGGTTGATTGAGATGTAGCTGTTTTGGGTTGGGTTATAAGTTTCAATTTCCTTGCTCAATTTGCTCTGAGACCATAGTTTTTTTTTACAAAGATGAAAGTTTTTAGTCTTCTTCCATGTTGATTCCATGATTTTTGGACAAAAAATTGAGATTTTTCCATCCATTATAGTACCCAAAAATGAACTTTGTGAAGTCTTTGGTCACACATTCAACCATATCTCTATTAATATTCTTTTGTATGTTTTCTCATGCCTTAGTGGATGGGAGTGAATACTGAAATTTTGTTGCTATTTTAAAAAATTAAAGACTTAAGCTATAACTTCGATAAATTTATTGTTTAGAAAATTAAGTTATGTGTTTCTCTAGTTACCCTATTATCTCGCATGAAGCTAGTTCCCTGATTGCTTCTTTAATTATTTGTCAGTGGGGTTATATTTCTTTCCTGTAAGATATGGGATTATGCCTCATATTTTAGTATCATATGAAGAATGAATTGGAACCTTAATTTGTATATTTTGCAGTTATGATTATTCGTGATATGGAGCTTCTTATGGAAAGGTAAACATACTTACTTGCATGCACTACTGAAATATTTTTACTTGCCTGCATGGAATATTTACAGTTAAATTTATTTACATACATAACATGATTTCCAAGTTCTTAGACTGAAATAATCAAGCATTAGATAGATTTTTTATCTGTGTTTTGGCCTGTTGTATGCTTTTCTGATTTAGAAAATCGAAGTACATCCATTCTTAGGCCTTCGCTAACTTGTGTTATGAAGAAGCAATAAGACATGATGCTTTCTAGAATGCTGACAATTTTAACATACTCATAAGCCTAGCATTTTGTCCATTTTATTTTTTGGAATCCCATGTTGCTTGATAAAATTTGATCAGTGGTGCTTAGGGATGCACATAATTATGTATAATCAATAGTAAATATTTCCGTATTCTTGGGTACATACATGGCAAGAATAGCTATAATCTAGATATAGTATTGCTATATAGAACCCTCAAAGTCAGTTGAGAGATTGAGAGGTAGGTTGGCTTTGTTTTTTGGTCAAGCAATTTCCAAACTACCAAGCATATCTGATTCCCCTAGGCATGAACAGAGCCTAACTGAAGAGAGAAACTGATCCCAATGATTCATGAAGTGGGCTGGTTATCAGAAACCAGCCACCAATACTAGCAACTGGAATCGATGACTTATTAGCTAATTGATCAAAATATCATATACTTTACACAGTTTGTGCATTCTTTTGTTTTAGGGTGTGCTTGGTATCAAGGTGAAGAGTATGTTGGATTGGGACCCAAAGGGCAAGCATGGCCCCATGACTCCTCTGCCAGATGTTGTTACCATTCACACTCCAAAGGATGAAGAGGAGTACCTGAGGCCACCAGTTATGTTGGCAACAGAGATAGATGTCCCAGTTGCTTGAGAAGTTGATGTATTATTCCCTTCTGTTAGTTCTATTCTCTAATCTTCTTCCACCCTAATCCCACCCTTTACCTCTTAGTTGTTGAGAGTAGTTTATTACATTTCTGAGCACTTTTGTTTGTTTATTTGTGTACCAAGGACATGGTTCTTGCTTTTTGAGATCAATCAAAGACATCTTTTGCCTCGTTACCCAATTTATATGCTTTTACATTGACAATACATATAGTTTAAAAGGACATTAGACAGTCTACTCTAGAAGGTCTAGAAGAGATGAAGGAAGTATGATGGTATCATCTAGGAGTTCTAAAAGAAATGAAGGTCAAAATATTGCCATTTGTCATGTTGCATGCCTTCCATGTAGTTCAAATTATAATGTGTCCTGAATAAACCTGGTAGATCACAGATGATGAAGAAAAGGTGAGATTTTAATAATGAGCTACCACATGTCGATAATGAGTATATGGTATCTATATAAGATCAAGGTTGCAGTATGTCTTTGTGGTAACGGATGGTCAGTTATGTGTTTCGATTTGAAATTTTAGAATATTCTTACATTGATCTGACTAACGGGTGATTCTCTTGTTTGTAAACCAAAAGAATCTTTTGGGTGCCCGTGTAGATCTATGTTTCCTGTGTATGTTCCTATTGTTTACTTTCTTGACCCTATAGTTGTAAATAGCAGGCGATCATGATAGTTTTCTCTAATAAGAAATTTATGTTTATTTGAATGACTAAGGGGATGTTTTAGATTATTTCATTCCTTATTTTTGGGTCAAGTATTCTTTATGTGCAGTACATATAAGTTCACATTTTCTAGTTAATTTACTTACTAAAGCCGAACTTTTTTGTGAAGAAAATATTATTCACATATCCATTAAACCTCGTAATGATTAGAGTGCATATCATTTTCATTTCCAGAAATTTGGCAGAATCTTCTAGATTTTTTGCAGTTACGAAGAAGTTGGTCAGAAAACTTCTCAAGTTCCTTCTTTTGTCATCACCTTGCCAAACTGCAGGTGTATGTATAGGCATTGGTAGCACCTTATTCTATTATTGTTGAGCGTGACTTGCGAAAGTATTTTTGGAAAGATTGTCTGTTGGATTACCAGGCTTTTCACAGGTTCCCAAAAAATCATTCCCCCCCACATATTCCCTCTAATACAAATCTTTACTGCATTTTATCATATTCTTTGTATTTGTGTTGAACTATTCGATGTAGATGGTAAATTTTATATATAGTCCATTTGGTACATGGATGGGTACCTTGTAGGATACATTCATCGTTAATAGTAACTAACCTGTTTCTTTGCAATTATTAATTCTATTTATATACCTATATACTATTAATTTTTTTTAAACTATTTCACCGCATTTTAGTATAGGTTTAATTATTGCAGAGCAAACCATAGGTTATATTTCAGTTCTCTGATTTTCAAACAGCAACTTGTCAAACTGCAGGACTGTGTGTATCGGTATGTTGCTTTCTATTTGCATTTCTTACCGAAAGTGGTTCCTGCTACAGTAGTTCTGGGATGATGCAGTTGGATTCTACATTGACCATTGTTTGGAAATCTTAACAATCATTATCTCCTCATTCTTTCCTGAATGGAAACATACTTTTAGCTACTTATGAGTTATGTGATGGGCCTCTGGCCCAGCCGCAGCCCCTGCAGGTTTACACCCGCAGGCCCCGCCCACAACCCCTCTTGGCCCCGAGTCCCCCTAGTCCTAGAATTGCCCAATCCCCCTAGTCCTAGAATTGCCTAATCCCCCTAGTCCTAGGATTTCCCTAGTCTCTATTATAAATAGGGGGGAGTCTCTCTTGTATGCCTATGCTAATTTGATGATTGTTATTTGGTGACTCCATAGGTAGACGAGTGCGGACGTCCTCTAGGCGTCTTGGGAGGAGAGCACACCTCTTTTGTGCTCAATTATCTTTCTATTTTGCTATTTGTTTTCTAATAAAAATTCCATCTTTGTTAGTTTCTAACACTTTGGTATCGGAGCACGTGACGATCCATGGCAGCTTCAACAAGATCGCAAGACAAATTTGAGGCGTTGGAGGCGAAATTCACAGGCGAAATTGATGCAATCAAAAAGTCCTTGGCGGAAAACGACGAATCCATGGCGAAATTAACTACATTCATTCCCAATTGGCGTCAAATCAAGCAAATCACGACGATCAATTCGCACAATTGATGGGAGCCCTAAATCAATTGGCGACAAACTCCAAAGGCGATGGGAGCCCTAATCCGATGCAAAAGACGGCACCTTTGAAGAAGGAGAAGGTGAAGGAGGAGACTTTCCCCCAAAAGCAATCCTATTACGTGGAGGAGATGGACGAGGAAGATGACGGGGAGCCATGGAGGGAGGACTACCGCGAGGATATACGGCGGAAGGTGCAAGAGAGCCAAAGGAGGGGCGGGGGGCCTACCCGCCCCCTCGGAGATAGCCACGGCCAAGATGAAGGCCGGCCGAACCCCCCCATGCATCCAGGGGGTCGGCCGGTAAGAGAAATAGGCGGGGTACCCTCCCCCGCCTTCGCCAGGCCACAGCAGGGGCGGCCAAGCCCTTCCATGGCTCGGCAGGGCCCGGCGACCCCGCCGGGCATCCGGCAGGGCCCGTCGGCCCTGCCAGAGGCTCGGCAGGGCCTGCCGCCCCTCTGGGGGCCCTGGAGGGGCCCGCCTGTGTGCAGCGAAGGACCAGAGGCCCCCTGGCAGCCGCCAGGGGGCGGCGGCACCTCCAGCTGGGGCCACCAGGGGCGGGAACCCCCCTGGCAGCCTCCCGAAGGGCGGGGAACACGTGGACAGCCCCCAGATGACTTTTTTGAGCCTCCCGGACAGCGGACAGCGAACGAGGAGGGTTACGGGCAGTTTTCGGGAGACTATTTTGACCCTCAGGAGCGTCGACCAGCAGCGGAGGACCCTTACTACGACAACGGACACGGGAGAGATTATTATTCTGACGGTAGGGGTGGCTACGGGGCAGAATTCAGCGACGACGCAGGTTGGGGCGATTTTGAGGGGCGGCGTGGAGATCGCCGTGGAGACTACGGGGGCCACAGAGGGGTACCACCTAGGCGCTACGAGACACTGGACGAGAGATGTCGGCATTACCGTCCGCAGCACAGAGAGGAGGGGAGGCCCGAGCAGGGGCGTTTTGGAGGAGATTGCCGCGTCCGGAAGCTGAAGATGCCTCTATTTTCTGGGGAGGACCCACACGCCTGGTTATTTACCGCAGAGAGATACTTCATGGTGCATCACATGACCGAGGCCCAGAAGCTGGAGGCGGCAGCGATCTGCATGGAGGGGCGTGCCTTGGGATGGTACCAGTGGACAGAGAGGCGGCAACAGATTAGGAGCTGGGAGGAGCTGAAGGACATGGTGCTGGAGAAGTTTAGAGACCCTCGTCTGGGGAACCTACACGAGCAGTTGTACGCCCTCAGGCAGGAGGGGCCGGTGCGGGATTACATTGAGAGATTTAAGACACTAGCCAGGCGAGTCCATGGGGTGTCTGACGAGTCACTGGAGGGTACTTTTTTGAAGGGACTGCGCCCCAGTCTGATAGCAGCAGTGAGACCCTACAAGCCCAAGGGGCTTTCAGAGGTCATAGAGATGGCCCAGATGGTGGAGGACGCACAGACTGAGGATAGGCGGGTCAGAGGCAGCTACAGCAGTCAGACTTCGAGAGGCACCCCATCTGGGGCTGGAGGATCCGGTACCACCGCAGGGGTGGCCTAGACGAGCCGGGAGAAGACTGGTGAGAAGAGCAGCACGCCAGTGACTGGGGGGCAGTTCAGACGCATGACGGACGCAGAGATGAGGGAAAAGCGGCAGAAGGGTTTATGTTTCCGGTGCGATGAGCGGTTTTCGCCAGGCCACCGGTGCGCGGGGCGCTAGCTCCAGGTGATCCTGTTGGAGGACGACGACGGCAGGTCTGATGTCGAGGAGGAGGCCGCTGAGGGAGAGGAGGAGCTGGAGGGCCAGCAGTTGGACGTGGCGGAGGTGTCCCTCAACTCCGTGATAGGGTTCACACCAAACCATACCATGAAGCTGAGGGGAGAGGTCGGCGACCAGGAGGTGACTGTGCTGATTGATAGCGGGGCTACCCACAATTTCATTTCCAGGAGGGTGGTGACACAGCTTGGACTTCAGCTGACAGACTGCGGTAGCTTTAGTGTGATGATGGGGACGGGGAAGAAGGAGAGCAGCCGCGGAGTTTGCAGGGGGTTGGTGCTGACCATGTAGGGGATACAGATCATTGCAACTTTTTACCCCTAGACCTGGGGAGCACAGACGTCATCCTCGGCATGACATGGCTACAGACCTTAGGTGAGATGACCATAAATTGGAAGCTGCTACGGATGGAGTTTCAGGAGGCGGGACGAGCAGTGATACTCCAGGGAGACCCTATCCTCTGCAGAGTTTTGGTCTCTTTGAAGACCATGTTTAGGACCATCCAGACAGAGGGAGGCAGATACCTAGTAGAGCTGTACTCTTTGACAGGTGAGGGAGGCGCAGAGGCCAGTACAGAGCAGCCCATCCCAGGAGAGGTTCAGCAGCTGATGGACCAGTTTGAGGAGATCTTCCAGGAGCCTCGGGGCCTTCCACCACCACGGGACCACGAGCACGCCATAGTTCTACGAGAGGGTGTCTCCCCGATTAGCGTGCGGCCCTACCGATACCCTCAGCATCAGAAGGACGAGATAGAGAGGATGGTTTCTGAGATGCTGCAGGCAGGGGTGATCCAGCCGAGCGTAAGCCCGTTCTCCAGCCCAGTGTTGCTAGTGAAGAAGAAGGATGGTAGTTGGCGGTTTTGCATGGACTACAGGGCGCTGAACAAGGAGATGGTCCCTGATAAATTCCCGATACCTGTGATTGATGAGCTCCTGGACGAGCTACACGGAGCAGCCTGGTTCAGCAAGCTAGATCTTAAGTCAGGCTATCACCAGATACGGATGCGACGGGAGGATGTGCCCAAGACAGCGTTCAGGACGCATGAGGGCCACTACGAGTTCCTGGTCATGCCCTTTGGGTTGACCAATGCCCCGGCCACCTTTCAGGCTCTCATGAATAAGGTATTCCGTCCCTTTCTCAGACGATTTGTACTAGTCTTTTTCGACGATATTTTGGTGTAAAGTCGTACTCTGGAGGAGCATTTGGACCACCTGCAGGTGGTTTTTTAGGAGCTGCAGTACCACCAGCTATATTTGAACAGAAAAAAGTGTCTATTCGGGCAGCCGCAGGTGGAGTATCTGGGACACATGGTCTCAGCAAGAGGGGTAGCCGCCGATAGAGCGAAGATAGCAGCCATGCTGGACTGGCCGCGCCCTACTACTCTCAGAGGGCTACGGGGCTTCTTGGGCCTTACAGGTTACTACCGCAGATTTGTAGAGGGTTATGGGACGATCGCCTGGCCATTGACGGAGTTATTGAAGAAGGATCAGTTCCACTGGGGGGAGGCGACGACAGTTTTTGAGGCCCTGAAAAGGGCAATGATCACTGTGCCAGTATTGGCGTTGCCCGACTTCACCAGACCATTCGTAGTAGAGGCGGACGCATCAGGACATGGGCTGGGAGCAATACTGATGCAGGAGCAGCGTCCCATAGCTTACTACAGCCAGGTGCTGACCACGAGGGCCCGATTGCGATCGGTCTATGAGAGGAAGCTGATGGCGATAGTCTTGTCCATACAGAAGTGGAGACCATATTTATTGGGACGGAGCTTCATAGTGCGCACGGATCAGCTGAGCTTAAAATACCTGTTAGAGCAGCGGATGGTAGCAGAGGAACATCAGAAGTGGCTGCGAAAGCTGATGGGCTACAGGTTCGAGATCGAGTACCGCCTGGGATTGGAGAACAAGGCAGCAGATGCGTTATCTCGGCGGGAGGAAGCGACGGAGTTAGCAGCCCTTACGGTGTCGATTCTAGAGGATTGGGGCCCACTGTAGCAGGAGGTGGAGCAGGACCCGGAGTTGGAGGTTATACGAGAGGCCCTTTTACAGGGGGTCGACTGAGTACCCGGGATATTCTTTGCAGGATGGGCGGCTACTTTACTGGGGGAGGCTGGTGATACCGAGTACTTCTACTTTTATACCGACCATCTTCTGGGAGTTCCACAGCAGTGCTATAGGAGGACATTCTGGAGTCCTCAAGACCTACAAGCGGCTATCACGGGAGGTCTACTGGAAGGGACAGAAGAAGGATGTGGCAAGGATGGTGGCAGAGTGTGACGTGTGCCAGCGTCACAAATATCAGGCCATGTCCCCAGGAGGCCTACTACAGCCGCTATCTTTACCAGGCAGAGTTTGGGAGGACCTCTCTATGGACTTCATCGATGGATTGCCTAAGTCGGGCGGTTACAGCGTCATTTTTGTTGTGGTAGACCGCCTCAGCAAATACGCACATTTTATCCCGCTTAAGCATCCTTACAGCGCCGTTTCAGTGGCAGAGATTGTTGTGAGAGAGGTCATTCGTTTGCATGGTCCGCCAAAGTCCATAGTCTCGGATAAAGACACGGTATTCCAGAGCAAGTTTTGACAGGAGCTTTTTAGACTACAAGGGACGGCCTTGAAGCGGATCACAGCTTATCATCCCCAGACTGACGGTCAAACGGAGATAGTCAATAGGAGTGTGGAGACTTACCTACGATGCTTCATCTCGGAGAATCCTAAGGAGTGGGCACGTTGGCTGCCGTGGGTGGAATACTGGTACAATACTTCATATCACACAGCGGCGCAGACTACACCTTTCAGGATTTTGTATGGTAGGGATCCTCCACACTTACTTCATTACGGTCATGAGACTACTCCGGTATCAGATGTCGAGCAGTACTTGGCAGAGAGGGACTTGATTCTAGAGGAGCTGAAGCTCCACTTGGCGAGGGCTCAGCAGGTGATGAAGGCTCGGGCAGACTTACACCGTCGAGACGTGCACTTTGAGGCCGGTGATATGGTCTATCTAAAGCTAAGGCCCTACAGGCAGAGGTCGGTGGCTCATAGGAGGAATGAAAAGTTGGCGCCGAGGTATTTTGGACCTTTCGAGGTCGCGGCGAGGATAGGACCGGTGGCTTACAGATTACGCCTACCCCCAGGATCTACCATTCACCCAGTCTTCCATGTCTCACAGTTGCGCCAGGCCATTGGCAACCACACCTCTTCCCATACATTACCAGAGACCCTTACTGCGGATATGGAGGTGAGGATGGAGCCCGAGTTGCTAAAAGGTGTTCGGCAGAGTTACACAGGCGAGAGGCATGTACTACTGCAGTGGAGGGGCTTACCAGAGCACGACAGCACGTGGGAATACATGGATGATATGGTGGCACGCTTTCCAGACTTCCACCTTGAGGACAAGGGGGCTCTTTGGGGGGGAGTATTGATGGGCCTCTGGCCCAGCCGCAGCCCCTGCGGGTTTACACCCGCAGGCCCCGCCCGCAACCCCTCTTGGCCCCGAGTCCCCCTAGTCCTAGAATTGCCCAATCCCCCTAGTCCTAGAATTGCCTAATCCCCCTAGTCTTAGGATTGCCCTAGTCTCTATTATAAATAGGGGGGAGTCTCTATTGTATGCCTATGCTAATTTGATGATTGTTATTTGGTGATTCCATAGGTAGACGAGTGCGGACGTCCTCTAGGCGTCTTGGGAGGAGAGCACACCTCTTTTGTGCTCAATTATCTTTCTATTTTGCTATTTGTTTTCTAATAAAAATTCCATCTTTGTTAGTTCCTAACATTATGACATGTAGAATTAAGGCTTGTATTTGGGTACTTCTGTCATGTGGAAATCTTTTGCTTGCATGTCAAACACTTGTGTTGTTTGTTTGTTTTCATCCTATTTATTCCTTCCATTATGATTTTTTTCCCCTTTGCAGGGTTGTGTTACTTGTGTATCGACATTTTGCGTCTTTATATGTATTTCTTGTTGAAAGTGTTTCTTGCCACATTAGCTACAGTAAGATGGGCAGTTTGGGTTCTACGTACCTTCAGTTGGAAGTCTCAATAATCATTTTCCATGTATCTTTTCTTGTGTATAGATGATATGGATTTTCAGTTTGCGCTGGTTTTGAATATGCAGATTGTTTGAGCTGCATAGTCTAGAACCAGCATAAAGCTTCATGAAAATGATATTCTGCCTCTTCAGTCTGTTGGTGCTAAAAAATGTCTGGCTTTTAGCACTGACAGTTCTAGATTTGCCGCAGGCGGGGAGGTATGCAATGGCGCATGGCGGAATTTTTCTACTTGGCTTTGTTATTATTCATGTCGTATGCATGATAAAAATTGTTTTAAAATCTAATGACCTTTTATTTTTAATATTTCATTACCTTCTTTTTTTCTGCTGAATCATCATTTTGTGCGCTTGTAAAGTTTTGTCCCTTGTATGGTATTTTGTGGAAAGATTGTATTTGCAATATGCAAACATAGATGGTTATAAAGATGTGTAATTCAGTACACACATGCATAATTTCATTTCTATTAAAGATAAATCTTCTACAGTCTAACACTGTAAATTTGATAAATTTTGGCAGTTTCTTGTTTGCATGTTGGCTTATGTACCCTAAAGCATTAGTTAGGAAGCAGTGCTTTATTAGTTAAGGGATTAACTTTGTTTCCTTGGAACATGCCAATCTTGAAAGATGTCGCAGTCCGGCGTCCTGTCTTAGCTACAATACGTCTTACTGTCCCTGCAGAGGCAGCTCGGCCAGCCCCAGCAGTCGGACCAGCACTTAGTCAGCATCGTCTCAACTTGATGGCATTTTGTAAGGATTTCAATGTGGGAACACAGAAATACAAGCCTGATAGGGTAATGGCTGTCACAATAGCGGCATTCAATGACAACGCATTCGAGTTTACGGTGAAGTCTCCCTCAGTCACTTGGTACCTGAAGAAGGCTGCTGGGATCGAGTCAGGTAGCAGTCGCGCTGGGCACATTGTAGCATCCAGCATCATGATTAACCAATGGCCTCTTTAGTGCTCATGTTGTTTCTCCTCACCGGAGGATACTATGTTCAGGTACACATTTATAGGTGCACATTTATATGAACTATTTACGTATCTTTATGTTTATCCAAAATTTAATTTAATTTCTTATTTTCCTAGCCATGCTCAGTTGTAATAGCTGATTCTGATTGTTTGAACCATTTACATATCTTTAAGTTTATCCAAAATTTAATTTAACTTCTCATTTTCTTATCTATGTTCCAATGTAATAGCTGATTCTGGATGTTTGGTTAATTTCAATTGAACTGTGATTGTGAAGGATGTTTTTGCGCTGAACAGATGAGCAATATTGGAGTTGCCCAGCTATGTATATCGAGGCAAGGGAAGCAAAAGCATTGTGCCTACTGGAGACTTCAATTTTTGTAATGGATGGGGAACACATGACATGTGATGATCATTTGAGGCAGAAGCTGGATGTCTGGGCTTCGTTACTGATCCCATTGACCTATCGCAATGGCAACGACATAGGTCGTTGCCGTTGATCGTAATGGCAACGACACAGGTCGTAGCCTATATCTGACACACCAATGGCAACGACCCTTTATCACAATTTCTGACAGCGTTTCGCAGCGACAAATGGCGTTGCCAAAAGTATCTATAGCAACGACTATTTTGTCGTTGCCAATATCGTTGGTAACGGGGGGTCACAACGACATAGCAACGACAAATTCTCGTTGCCATAGATATCTATGGAAACGACTTTGGACTTTTAGCAACGACTTTTGTCGTTGCCAATAGTTAGTTTTCTTGTAGTTTTATGAATTTTAACTCCCTCACCGTTGAGCTTCACATTTGATACAAGCTATCAAATCGAAGAGTGCTGAACGATTAACGCATAGGATAAAACGGCGAGTCAATCCGAATCTATTTGACCCCTCCATTGATCGTCCAAAGATCAGCCCAAAGCTAGTTTTTCCGAAAAACTGAGCCGTCAAAAATTCGCACAAGTCTAGGGTTTCTGCACCCAGATGTAAGGCCTACCGTGTGGGCCCCACTATACCAGCCAGGCGGGCTGGGCTCCTGGCACCCAGCTTGTGCGCTGCCCAGGCCTGGGCCTGGTGCCCTGGGCACCCGAGCCCAGGGCGCACAGGCCCAGGGCACCTGGGCGCCCAGTCGCCAGGTGCCTGGGCCTGGGCCTGGCGCCCAGGCGCCATGTGCCCAGGGCGCCCAGGCCCAGGGCGCCTGGGCCAGGTGCTTAGGCCTGCCCGACGCCCAGATCAGTTTGGGCTGACCCATGCCCAGTTTGGGCATGGGTAAGGCCCTTTTGTGTCTTTTTGACGGTGTTGGGCATATCTCGTGCATTTGGCGTCTGTTTTGGACGCCGTTCAAAACTGTGTTTACACCGGGACATTCTCGTTATACATGTAAACTTTTTCTCGCGTTTATTTCATTAAATATGGTCAAAAACAATTTACGAAACATTTAACTCTGTTTACATCATATGTAAAATAGTCCTATCTAAGCTTAAAATCTCCCACTTTCACTCAGGATCATTTATCCTGAATGCAGAGGCTAACTGCAAAATCTTTCCAGTTTTCTATCTATTACATCGAATGCTTATTCTCCCTAACTTCTACCTATTACTAGACGAAGGTCCCACTCTGTGTGAGACCATACAGCCTGACCCTACTACAGGTGGGGCTCGAAGCCTCAGATGGCAGTAACTGCAAGCAGCAGGTGTCGTCCCTCTTTCAGTATCATAATTATGTGGTTAACTCATTGACATGAGTGTTGTCGGGACCACCCTGACTGTGTCCGTGATGAATTTTGTAGTTATAGTCTCTTCGTCAAAACTATGTCGTTTAACCTCAAGCCTAGGTTACGGTCAAACTGTCAATCTCAATAGCTCAAAGCCGGTTAGTCTCAATCAATCTTTAGTCAAATAATGTTAGACATCTTCCAACATTCTCTGGCCAGAGTTTTCACTAAAGACCGAACTAATACTACGACACTAACTGCCATTGACCATGGAGAGATGAATCCTATCTTAGTCATTATTCTCCTCGCACGTTTCAAATGTCACTCAACCAAAGACCTTTCAACAGGCCTTGCCTCAAAGCTAGGTCAGAGATCTAAGTGACACCGTTCACGTACATGTTTGTACAATGACCTCAAGTTAAAAGACCAAATCACCTAACATCACTAAGAGTTATCATTGACAGATTGGTCAATCATAACCATATGATAACTATTGTTGGGTCGTCCAGAGAACTTATTCTCCAATGAGCACCTATGTCTCGTCTCCGACTTTGCCAAGTCGAACAACCATGCGATCATTGTTACCGCTACACTGTGAAGACAAAGATACAATGGTCTATCTAATGTTTCGATATCCTTTTCTCGCAACATCTATCACCACGAACGTTTCTAGACTTATGCTACAGACGGTCAAGCACTTCTACATGATCGAGATCCTTATCTCGATACATGTTTAACCTTGCATTAAGTCTCAGAACTTTACCTGAGTTTCTAATGATAACTACATTATGATTTAACTTAGATAAATTCATACCATACAGCTTACTGTAATTTTGAACAAGATGTTTGTACAATTACATAGAGATAAATTGCCTCGAGGGCATACATCTCCCAACATCCTTATCTTCAGTTTTTGCATCCACCCCATCTATCATTGTTCAGATCTCTACCTTCACCGTCTTTAGCGAGAGTGTTGTGGTGTCTGTCACCACATCTGTTACTGCGACATATGCTCCTTCTTCCATCTCAATTGATACTCCGGTTACTATCTCTGTTGCACCGATCTATGAGAGCATTCCTGCCTCTCAGTCTCACTTGGAGGCTAAGCGTTCTACCGTTAGCTCTGCTCCACACACACACCCTAGTGTAGCCCCACTAGTTTTTAGAGGGTGTGTAGCTCACACACGTACACGTCCCTCTACCTCCGCTCCTGACGACAGAGACCTGCGCCTACGTGCGGTCGAGTCGGTAGTAAGTGTACTTAGATTCGATTTTCGAGCTCTCATGCAGGCCGTCAATGCTCAGCAGGCCCATATTGCTTATTCGTGCATCTTTCCTTAAAGTGATTTCTTATTCGTGCATCTTTCCCTTGCTAAAAAAAATAAGCTCCATGATTCCAAAAGCTCAAAAGAAAAATAATGAATATGTATGCATCTTTATATGGGATTTACTTGTGTTTTAAAAAAAGAAAAGAAGCAGAAAAAAGACCAAAAGAAAAAGAAAAAGAGAACTTCATTGTATATACACAAGCCACTGCTTTCTTTTCTTTCATTTTACTTTCTTTATATGGAGCTACAAAAGTTGGGAAGAGAATTTATATTCCATACTCGATGCCACCACGCTTATAGATAACCTTGGGAGAGGAAATCCAATGATGTGTGAGAGTGTGATTACTTGTATATGAATGACGACCTAAGCCAGGTAATCTCTAATACTTAGGGAGATGACTTCAAGTATAACGACATCTATGAATTGAAAAATTGACATGAAATTCATGAAACCATATCTTTCTATTCTTATTGCTTTGAATTGCGTGATATCTCTTATACTCCAAATAAATGCCGTCAATTGAAAAGTGTGTTGTCTATAATTATGTATATCGTTCTCTATGCCTTAGACGAAGTTTAACGTTAAAATGATTTCATATTTTATAAGATTCACATTGTTCTCCATTTTTATATTAAGTGTACCACATATGAAATGATATCGAAATAAAGGCCTTAGTGATGTTTATATTCATTATTGGCACTTTTGAGTAAGCAAATTCAAGTTCTGATAGAATGATCTAGTATTTTCACTCTCCGCCTTCATTTCTATTTATTTGTTTTTCTTTATTTTATTCGCCAAGTTCACTTTTTACTTATCTTCCTCGAGGACGAATAAGAGGTAAGGTTAGGGGATTTTGACATGCTCATATTTTACACTTTATTTCTACATTTGTCCATGCCATAACGATTGCTCATATCCTGAATTTAACATTTAAAATACAATTTTACGATAAATTTCACTATTTCTATGTTTCGTTGGATTTCAGGAAATATAGAGCAATCGGAAGCAATTTGGAGCTATGAGCACATACACGCATGCCAGAGCATCAATCACGATGATATCGAGGAGCTCACGACGATTGAGAATGAGAAGAAGATGAAGAAAGGTGAGAGAATGGAGAAAGGAGCGAAAAGGAGGAGATTATGAAAAAGCAGCAGCCTACTCGGCTGAGTGAGACAGCTCACTCGATCGAATGGCACATACACGGCCAACTCCAGCTAAAAGAAGAAAAGACAATGTACTCGATCGAGTGAAATTCCCCTCGACCGAGTAAGAATCCCACTCGATCAAGTGGAGACAGAAATTTATCAAACAGAACATCGATTTTGGATGGTTCTGTAGAAGACCCCACTCGACCGAGTGAGCAGACCACTCGACCGAGTGAGCAGACCACTCGATAGAGTGGCCTGAATAGTACAGAAGGCTGATTTTCCCAGATCTTCTATAGAGAAGCCACTCGACAGAGTGACATTTCCACTCGACCAAGTGCGCCGACGGCCCAGTTTCGACCTAGGGTTTTTCCATCCTTCTCGGGGTATTTTTGTCAAGATGTTTTGGACGTTTTAAGTTAGTATAAATAGCTAGTTTTATGAGCCATCAAGAAATTGAGACGACATAGATTTAGTTCTTAGCAAAAATACTTTTGTTCTATCTTATTTTGGCAAGAGGATTGAAGTGCAATATCTTAATTTTCGTATTATTTGGAGCTTGAACATCATTGGTTTTTCTAAACTTTTGCAAGTTCTTATTTTTTTGCTATATTTCTGTTTAGATCTGATTTTTATTATGAATTCTGCTGCACTTCTTAATTCTATTATTTTTTCTATGATGAATCATGAGTAATCTCCTTGATTTAGGGCAAAGTTATGAACCCTATGGATTTAAAGTTTGATATGTGAAATCTAATGAAAACCCATGTTGCTAAACTTATTTTATGGTTAGATTATGGTTAATTTACTACGATAGCTAGGGATTTCCATTGGATCTTGAGAGCTCGAGAGAGGATCTTGATCTATGGGATGCCCTAAATAGAATTAGTATGCGAGAGCGATCAAAACTAGCATCTTTATTATATTTCTATAATTATATTCATTTGTACGACGATAAAATGAATACGAACCATCGTAATCTAGATTCGAACTCATGTTGCGCGAGAGCGAGATTGAGTTAGAATTGAATAATATTGTCCATCTTAATACTAGTGGTTTGAACTAGACTTACGCGAGAGCGAGGCTCTAGTTTAGATTGCTATAGACTTGTGTAGTGCGAAAGTATGCGTTGGTTCACAACCTAGTTGCAACAAGTTCACCCTAAATTAAGAGTAGTGATATAGAGATTCATATTTCACATTGATGCTTGATATCTATTGTGGTGATTCTCAAGCCCTAGGCACTTTTATTAATTGAATTTATAACCAATACTTTGCACGACTGTGACACCAACATTTCTTGATCATCGTTTTAGCTCCGTTTAGTAATCAATATAGATACCAATAGTTCCTCCCCGTGATTCGATACACACTCACCACTTAACCGTGCACTTGCGATAAAACTACATTATTTCCAGAGTTACATTTTGGACGATCACAGGTCTGGTACAGATCATGGAATACATGATAGATCCTACTGCTGAAGATATGGGATCATATCCATGCATTCCTTTTCCAAGTCAGTTTTTGTAGACATCTTCTTGGAAAGGTTTATTACATGATTGGCTGGTATAAAACCACCCTTACTGGTTTTCATGCTAAACCGATTTAGCACGGTGTCAATGTACCTGGCTTGGTTGAGACGTAACATCCTTTTATATCTATCTATATAGATCTTAACACCAAATATGTAGGATGCTTCTCCCAAGTCTTTCATAGAGAAGTTAGTTGATAGACATTCCTTAACAGACTTCAACATCTCTATGTTGTTGCCTATAAAAAAATATCATCCACGTACAATACGAGGATGACTAAAGAATTTTCACTGGTTTTCTTATAGATGCATGGATCATCTTCATTTCTGACAAAACCAAACTCTTTGAATGTCTTGTCAAAACGGATGTTCCAACATCTAGATGCCTTCTTGAGTCCATAAATGGACCTATGCATTCTACACGCTTTTCCTTTACTCCCACTAACTTCGAAACTTTCTGGCTGAGTCATGTAAATCTGCTCTTCTAAATCACCATTTAGAAATACAGTCTATACATCCATTTGCCAGATCTCATAGTCATAATAGGTAGCAACAGCGAGTACGATGCGGATAGACTTGTGCATGGCGACTGGTGAGAAAGTCTCGCCATAATCTATCCCTATAATATCACGATAACCTTTCGTAACTAGCCTGGTCTTATATGTTTCTATTTTCCATCTGCACCAATTTTCTTCTTAAAGATCCATTTGCAGCCAATAGGAAGACTTCCCGTGGGCACGTCTTCTAAGGTTCAAACCTTATTAATGTGAATGGATTCATCTCGGATCTCATTACATCCTGCCATTTATCAGAGTCTTTACTCTGAATGGCATCTTGGAAGCTAACATGATCATCATCTAGAATGATGACATCCTCGACCCCTCCATCTACGAGAAAACCGTAGTATCTATCAGGGGCTCGAGGAATACTATCAGACCTCCTAACGGCTGGTTGTGAAATATCATGATCTGAATCTCCCACTGGTTCCGACACATGTTCTTGTGTTAATTCTCCTTCTGAACATACGTCTAGATTTATCACCTTGCAACAGCTTCCTTCAAAAGGAACTCCTTTTCTATAAAAGATAGCATGTTTTGAGACATCAACCCTTTGTTGCTTCGGATGGTAGAAGGTGTACCCTAAAGAATGTTTCTGGTGCCCAGTGAATTTACACAAGACAGATCTATCTTCCAGTTTGTCTGGATTATGTCTCTTGACATATGCATGACAACCCCATACCCTTAAGTGTTTAAGGTAGAGTTTCTTGCCACTCCATATCTGATATGGAGTTGTTGACACAGATTTTGATGGAACCCTGTTGAAAATATAGGCAGCTGTTTCTAGAGCATAGCCCCAGAGGGAGGTAGGCAATTCAGCATCACTTATCATGGATCACACCATGTTTAACTAAGTGTGATTCCTTCTCTCCGACACACAGTTATGCTGAGGTGTATAAGGAGGCGTGACCTGAGAGAGAATCTCATTCTCTTTTAAATACGTAAGGAATTCATGGCTCAAGTATTTTCCTCCCCAATCAGATCGAAGGATTTTAATACTTTCGCCAGTCTGTTTTTCAACTTCGTTACGGTACTCTTTGAATCGATCAACGGATCAGACTTGTGTTTCCTCAAGAACACATGTCCAAACTTAGAGTGATTATCAGTAAATGTAACAAAATATGAATATCCTCCTTTGGCTAATGTAGACATAGGTCTATATATATCAGAATGTACGAGACCCAAGAGTTCATCAACTCTCTCCCATTGTCCTACAAAAGAAGTTTTGGCCATCTTACCTTTGATGCAAGACTCGCAAGTGTCATATGACTCATAATCCGAGAGGTCCGAGGACCCCTCTTTATGTAACTTGCTAAGTCTCTTCTCTCCGAAATGGCCTAGGCTACACTGCCAAAGGTAGGTTTCATTATAGCCTAATTCCTTGCGTTTTCGTGTATTAACATCTAATGCAACGTCATTACACAAAGTGTATACACCATTATTTAGAGTCCTAAATCCTAGCAGTTTACCATTAAAGAAAATGTTCATAACTCTTTCGTTGATGGTAAAAGTGTATCCCTTTCTAGCTAAGGCCGAGACAGAGATAATATTGCATAGGAAATTGGGTATATAGTAACATTTCTTCACAAGCAAGTTAGCACCACTCGCCAATGTGTGTTTGACATCTCCCAAAGCTACAGCAACAACATTTGCTTCGTTGCCGACCTGGAGAATGACCTCATTCTTTTTAGCCTTATATTAATTCTCATTCCATGTAACTGGTTACAGATGTGAGAGCCCGCACCGGAATCTACTACCCATGCATTAGAAGTTACGGAAAGAACTATAATTTGTATAACCATTATAGAAGTTAGGGCATCAGCATGCCCTTTCTCCTTTTGCTCTCGTACTGTCTTTATATATCTTAATCAGTCATCATTCTTACAACCAGTTGACATATTCTTATCTAGGATATATTTATTTACACTTGTCATGCTGCAAAGAATTGAAATCCTAAAATTAGCATGTGTTCATAATTTTTAAATATAATTAGATTGGTTTTTATCCAATTATATCCTCCCACTATTTTAGCAAACATTTTAAGACATAATAATGAACGAATTAAATTTAGTGGAAAAAAGGGATCCAACCATCCTAAGTCTCACAACCTTGTGTTGACTCAACAAGTTGCTTGACTCTGTGATCGGTAGATGAATCTTCATCAATCACATCGTATGTGATTCATTTATCTGTTTTTACCCATAATCACTTATGACCTTGAATTGGCTCAACAAATCATAATGACTAGTCTAGTCTGACCCCTTACTTTCTTGTCCAGTCCTAACTTACACAGGCGCTCGGGTGTGTTCACGACACAACGGTTTGGGTTAAGTTGAACTACATAATTTGTTGAATGGAATTGGATTCCAAAAGATAGTCATGTTACAGCTTGAGTTAACTCAACAACTATGACATGAATTCTTGGTTTCCAAAAGTAAGGAGGGTTACGATTAATCTTGAAGAAGATTTCTAACATATTAGACTAGATGTAATCGATGGTTTCACATAATAACCATTTGCATCATTGGTCCAGCGAAACATGGCCAGGGATTTGGCTAGGCCAGGATCACTATCTCCAATCGAGCTAGGGTGATCCACAATACTAGTTAAAAAATGCTACGCCGGATCATGATCCTTTAAGGATTTGAATTATTTATATGTGTTAAAAAATGGCTTCATTAAAACTAGTTAATCGTATCAATTAGTTGAACCCTAAAATTCAAAATTATTAGGATTGGTTAATAACTTTTATTAATGTCTTTATCAACTATAAGGAATGAATTTTAGGGTGCTATCATAATCATGTATTAGGCATTTAAACAAGTTTAAATCATAGCACAACAATCTAGAATTATCTTATAATTTTTAGACAGCTTTTAATGGCTAACCGAAAAGGTTTTCTTGCGTCATCAAATAAATAACAAGAATTGATATAACCATTAAAACTAGCAACTTAAGATTATCACACAATTTTTTAAATAATCATCTCATAATTATTCCATGTTTCTAATAAACATTATATGCATATCATATCATTTGTAGAATTAGATCAAGGTAGATATTGATGTGATACCAATGTTGGGTTTTGTAGGACGCTCAGGGCATAAATCTATGCACGTCCTATGTCAGACGGACAATAGAAGCAGGAAATATGCATGGGAATAAACCATTAAACTATTTAATGATAGCCCTAAGGAATTAATAAACCCTAGCCAAGAAAATCTACTATCTTGCGGTGGGTTTGACCAACCCCAAAGATAGATCTAAACTACTGCAACAATAATGAAAACATAAAAATGACATACCAGGAACTTCATTTCTGCAGAATACGAAGCGTCGTTTTCAGCAACTTTCTTTCGCTCCCTGAAGCAAGCCACCTCCACGCCACCAAGACTGGACCACCCGAAGCGAGCCAACACCACGCCTCCGAGTCAATCACTCGTCGAAAAAAGTTTCACTTGAGTACGTTTTACGTCAAAGACTTTGGATCAGATCCAAACCTCCTCCTCGTCTTGCTAGGACTCGAACGGAGGATCACAAGAATTTTAGGAGGAGGGAATAATTTTAATTCTTAGATCATGTATGCTCAAAACTTTTTACGAATCGGAGACTTGGTGCAACTTTTCCCAGGAGGTTGTCTCCTATTTATATAAGAAGCTGGACCCCCTCCTCATCTCACGAGCACTGTGGGACTAAATAATATTAGGGGAAAAATTAGTTTAGTTTGCCTTACACTAAGGCCAAACTTCTACTAATTTTCCCTCCCTCACCATTAAGCTTCGCAAGTGATACAATCAATCAAATAGAAGAGCACAGAATGGTGATCGCATAGGAACAAACGGTGATCAACTCCAACTTCATTTGACCCTTCAAACAATAGCTCAAAGTTGAGCAAAAACAACAAAACGGCTGAAAACGCAGCCGTCAAATTAGAAACTAGGGTTTCGGCTGATCAGGCCCACCCGCAGGTCCCACCCGCGGGTCCCACCCACGGGCCTGGGCGCACCCAAAGGGCAGCCCACCCGCCTGGGGGGCTGGGTGCCCGTTCGGGCACACCCAGCCCGCTCTACCCAGCGGGTCATACCCGCTTTTGTAGGTATGACCTATTATATCCCTGCAGGTCAGACACTCTAGCCCAATTCTGTTGTTTTTGCGTTTTCGGGCTCATTTAAGCTTTGATTCGAGCGCGGTTTCTTCCTGTAAGGAAGTCTCTGTCTATCCTATGCATCAAAGTCAAATTAATACCATGTATTATTTTCACATCACATGTAAAGTTTCCACATTATTATTCATGCGCACCCGAGTGCACTACACTTTAATTCTTCCTATTACTATGACGTAAATCCTGTTGGACGCAACGATCTAGGATCTTTAGTTTGATGATGACAAACGTGTGCTGCTATTTAACGTGTGTGCTAAGTGTTTTTCAGGAATGGGGAGAACATAATTCTTGAGAATATTGACTAAGTCAAAAGATGTAGGAATTGCTATTCACATAGCTAATGGACTTGGTCAAAAAGCCATACTCAAAGCAATTTGGACTTCGTCCAATATGGGGTGAGATGGAGAGAATCTCTTTGGATTTATTCAAATCAATTAGCAAGATATGCTACTCTCCAATCCTATTTTGAATTAGATGAAGATCTATTCAAATCCTATATCATCCCAATTCAAACCTCAAATCCCTTATATTGTGGGATTCTATTTTGAGCCAAATTCAATCTCCACAATACCTATATAAACATTCATCTCAACCTTAAAAAGCTTTGCGTGCGGCAACAAAAAATTGAAGGGGGGCCCGATTCTATATTGTCACAAACCCAAGCTCTATCAAAAATCTTCCATGCAGTAAACCTTCAATATTCCTCCCACAAGAATATCAAGCACCACTAAACTCCTCAACTTTGTGCTGCAATCCAAGAGCGTCAACTAAAAGCCGCAAAGTGATATTCTTGCGTGGGTGAAGTTCAACTCGACACAAATCCCCTTGTAAAAGTTTTGAAGCCTCAAACTCCTCATTACGCAAGCAAACTCCAAGCAAGAGCCCATCTCCCGCATCATCAAGCTCGGAGAGGTCTGCCACGGCCACCGTCTTCAACGCTGCATGAACGCCCTCCTCCGTCGAAGATAAAGAAGCACACGAAGCAGCACACCGTCGTTGATAGAACGTCACTGAAGAAGGAGCGCCCCTTGTCATAACCCACATTGTCGGAGCCATCGTCACGTCGCTCGTCGGAGTTTGATAGCTGCTATTAAAGCTCGTCGTCCACTTCATCACATCGGAGAAGCCCACGCAGCGACGATGACATGGACAAAACCCTAGAAGCAATCTCTGAGCACCGTTTGATCAAACGTGCTGATGTGGAGAACCCTCCCACCGAAGTCGACGTTTCCATTATCGCCGAAGTCGAAGTCAAACACCGCAGAAGCTCCACACCACCGCCGTGAAGAAAGTCGAAGGAGCTGCCGTCGAAGAGGAGCCCACCTGTGTCATCAGAAGTCGCCGCTGTCGTGAAGAGGCTGCCCACGAAGTCATCGTACTGCCAGAGCTGAGTCGCTGCGAAGACGTCATCGCCGTCTCAGGTTGCCATCATCCTCGAGCTCGTGGTCACCGAGCTCTCGCCATTGTCGGAGACGACGAAGCAAAGTTGGAGACAGCTGTTCTCGTCGTCTGAGTTGTGTCGTCGTCATCCACCGCTGTCGAAGCGAATCAGTTGAAGCGAGGTGCAGTCGCTGTAAAGACCATCATGTCGATGCCCTCTTTATCACGCCACGAAGCCGTCGCCGTCGCCGTCGAGTATGCGAAGAAGGCAGCTGCTGCATGCCCTAACTCAAAGCAGTCGAGAAAACACAACGGCCTGCTGACGTGGATGTACGAAGAATAAGAAGAGTACATAATACAAAGGAAATTAAGTTGTTGCTGTGAGCACAGACCCAAGTGCAAATTGAGGTGAACTGAATTTGCTTTACACACAGTCCAGAGAGCAACTCGACTTCTAGGAGTCATAACTTGAGATCCAAGAGTCGGATCGAGACACCGTTTGCGTCAGATTGGAGCTGACAACGTGCTAATTTACAGAGACGACTACACAGACACAAACTGAGCATTTCTAAACCCTTTACTCTTTATATTCGTGTCTTAGTGTAACGTTCTCTGTAGGGGAAACTTTTACCATATTTTTTGACTATTTTGGGACTTGTCTGGTTGGGCTAGACAAGAGGGTCTTGACATGTTGTAGCAGTCAAGATACGCATTTACTAGGTTGATAGTGTTCTGCACTTTGTTGAGTGTGGTACAGTCTAGGTGGGGAGTTGAAGCTGGGACTCCATTGTAGGTGTACAGAAGGAACATATTAATGCTAGTATTTGCTTGGGAGCTGGACGTAGGTCGTTGATACGACCGAACCAGGGTAAATCTGTGCGTAATATGTGATTGTCTCTTATTTACTCTGGTTGTACTTTTAACTGCGTGTGATTTTTCGTGGGTTGCGCAAGAATTCTTTTATTAGCCTATTTACCCCCCTCTAGGCTAGGATCCAGATCCAATAAATCCTACTCGGTGTGAGACCCAATAGCCTGACCCTACTACATGTTGGGACTCGAAAACCCCTAGATGACAGTGACCACGAGCATCAAGTGTCGTCCTTGTTTCAGCATCATAATTATGTGATTGACCCATTAACTAAAGTGTCATCGGGATCTCTCTGACTGTGTTCGTGATGAATACCGCAGTTTTAGTCCCATCACAAAACTATGTCAATGCATAGCCTAGGGTAAGGTAAACTATCAACCCTACTAGCTAGCACTGGCTAGTATTATTCGGTCTTTGGTATATACATGTTGTACTTCCTACACCATACATTGGCCAAGGTTTTTACCAAGAACCGTACTGAGCCTGTGACACTAACTTCATGTGAACGGAAGAGACGAATCCTCTCTTAATCACTACTCATCTCGTACGCTTCAAGTGGCAACCAACCTAAGACCTTTCAGCAGGCCTTGCCTCGAAGCTAGATCATAAATCTAATTCACGCACAGGTTCATATAATGAACTCAAGTCTTAAGGACTAACTTGCCTATCATCACTAGAGAATTATCAATGATAGTTTAGATAATGTTAACCATTTGATAACCTTTTATTGGGTCGTTCAGTGGACACATTCTTCAATGAGCATCTGTGTCTCGTCTCCGACTCGCCAGGTCGAATGATTATGAGATCATCAAGACAAAGACACAATGATCAGCCCGATGTACTGATATCCGTTTCTCGACGCGTATATGACCATGAACACTTTAAGACCCAAGATCCTATCATCAGACACTGCTCATAATCGAGATCTCTATCTAGATACGTGTATGACCTTACTATGAGTCTAAGGAAATTATCTAAGTAATTCAATGAGAACATCATAACGTAAATACTTAGACAATTGACACCAGAAAGCATACTTTCATACATGAACAAGATGTTTTACATAGATAAATTGCCTAGATGACATACATCTCTCAACAGGATCTCCTTTTGTGTGTCAGATACATGACCATCTCTTGTGTAAAGCTTAAACCGACTGGCTTAGATCTCCTACATCTCACAGAGCTCCATCATCAGAGGCTAGAAATCATTCATTGTGTGAGCAGCAGGATCCACGACGGGAGCAACAGAAGGCTTTGGAGGCGGGCCTACATCGAGTTGGCTGTCCTCTGTGGTATGGACTCCATCGGCACCGCTGGGCTCATTTTTCACGATCTTCCTACTTTTTGTCATTGAGGGGGTGATGAAGAGGATGTTGATGAGAAGGTTGATGAGGAGAAAACTGTGATGAGAGCATATACAACGAGAGTTGTCACAAGGCCCTTCGTCTAGCGCCAACTATTGATGCCTAAAATCTCGCAGAGTCGGGATCCGACTGCTGGGGTGAAAATTCACGCAACAGAGAGCTCGGATAAGGTTTCACCGAGCCGACCCCCTTCTCTAGTATATGAAACTAAGAGAGAAGGGACGTCAGAGGATCAGAGGGCAGACCCCCCAAATACCATATGATGACTAAGTCAGGTTGATGGAGGAAGTATTAGATCATGATCTAAGCCTAGAGGAGGGTGTGAATAGTCTTATAAAACTTTTTTGAGAATACAAAAACAACGGACTACTCAATCAAACAATCACAGAGCAAATATGGTGCAGGAAAAATAAAGCAGCATCGGTCACAGAGTGCACATGATATTTACCCTGGTTCGGCCGTCCCCGACTTACTACAATCCCAAAGTAATCATTAGAATAATAGTATCAAGATACAGAATAACACGAAACCTCGTGCCCTAACACTCAGCACACCAAGTTGGTACCTCACTCTCCAAAGTGTCGAACACTACTATTCTAGCAAAAACTTTCCCTTGACTAGCCCCAACAAGTTAAGAGCCCAAAATACCCCAAAAACGAAAAGTAAAATAAATACAAAGATCTATTTTAAACGATATCACAAATATAAATAAGATAGAGAGTTTAGAGTACTCAGTTTGTGATGTTTTGGTAGTCCCCGTCAATCATCACGTCGTCAACTACGCTCTGACGCAAACGGTGTACCGATCTGATATCTGGTTCAGAAAATGTAGTCCTCCAAAGATCATTGCGTAGACTTCACACAAGCTGGTTTGTGTGCAAACTAAATTTGCACTGTTCTGTAGAAGGCTAGGTCTGTATGTTTATCAGTGCTCTAGAAATGCTTCTGACTTGAATGTTGTTTAACTTAAAGAAAGATGAGGAAGCTTTCAACACACTTCCTACTTTGATCATGCAACCTTCTGCGAACTGTGATGAGGGCTTTGTGCAAGGAAATTTCTTCAATCTATCAGCATCGGATGAAACTTTAGTAAACCGCAGTCGAAGACTTCGGGCTCCTTGTGACAGCAACACTGATCACGACAACAGCTTGGTGGTTCTCGGTGACAGGGCTTCATGGCAGCCAGATGATCCTGTCGGCAAGAGTTCACCACGGCGCAAGGAGGAAACTCTGACTGGCAGCAATACTAGTACAGCAACACAAGATGGACTTCGGCAGTAGAGATGGACTTCGAAAGAGCTTTTGCCGGCAGCTTGCACAGAGGATGAAGGTGACGATGTCTCGAAGACGAGGAAGTTGCTGGCAGCACGAGGAGACGTTGAGGATGTTGTGGCTGGTTGTTGATGAAGTTGAGCCTTTGTGCTGGGGATGCCATAGCCGTAGGATGTCGAGGCAACAAGGATGATGGTGCCATGGCTTTGTGCTTAGGATGCCTACGACTCTGACTTGGAGATGCTCGGAGCTACTTGCCATGAGTTGTATGATGACGATGAGGAGAACTTGAAGATGGCTTGCGTTGATGGGGCCTTAGGTACTCATGGCTTTGGCTTCCTTTTGTTTGTGCTGTCGATTCTTACTCCAAGATGTGTGCTCAAATATTGTATCTTTTGTAGCAACTTGAATAGATAGCTAGAAGATGATTGGTTAGCTAAGAGAATGATGAAGATTTTATAGCTTTGTCCCTTGGCTTGGATGTATGCTTGTGAGAATAAGCTTGTGGCATCATAGGATTTGGCTTGCTTGTTTGGAGGACCACAGAGATCTTGCGACAAGAGGAAAATTTGCTAGGGTTTTGGTATAATGTTGGCCGGCCCCTTCTCTCCAATCTTTGCTCTCCCTCTTGGTGGATCTTATATATGAATTGATCCAAGAGTAGTACTCCAATATGAATTCCTTTGGATAGAAGATTTGAGTTGATGTGTTCTCATCTTATGGATATCTCTTAGTTTAACTCAAATTCAATATCAATTACAATTGATTTGAATCGATTTATTCTCATCTTGGTCCAATGAACTTGGTCAACGTAAAACTCTTTTAGTATCCAAATTCAACCAAATTTGACCAAGTCAAATCCTCTTAAGTCAAATTGATTTGATTCTCTTTTTGAATATAGTTTCTTATCCATCCATGTCATATTGACCAAATCCAATTCTCTTAATCACGAGATTGCCACCTCCCCATCTTTTGCTTGAATTTACATCACTGTCATTGGTCAATATTCACAAGTTTGCCATTATTTTCTCCATGTTTATTTGGCCCTGAAAAATACTTAACAAACACATCAAAACATTCATGAAGGTTTGTTATCATCAAACAAGAAATCAATGATCGGTGTATCCAACTATACGGTGTATCCAACATGAAGTGTTGCGGGGGTAAGATAGTCCGTATGGATATTGTGTGTGAGGCATATGAATTGAGCATTTAGTTTAAGCATGTAAGTTTAGACATGAGTTCCGAGCTGCCTTATGGTAGAGATGATCTGCCATTTATACGGATCCTGGGGGATGTTATGCCACGTCAGACAGTTATGATGGGCATGGATTCTCAGGCGTAACCGAATCCAAAGATAAAAGGAGTAAGTAGATAATGCAAGGAGGTCATGGTTTGCAAATTCTCTAGCATAGCCCACATTCCCCGATAAAACTGATACGCGTCCCCTGATAAAGCTGGTCGTTACGTACGTGTCCAATAGACCAGTTGGTAATTGCATGGAGAGAGTGCGGCCTACCCACCTGAGATCGTGCCATTGTGGTTGCGCGGGCTGATCCTGACAGGTGGGCAAGTGCTCGGGCCATAAAGTTGAAGGTGCCGACCTTGGGTAGCGAGGTTGCCCTTGTAGGGGTCTGCTAGCAAGGAGCCAAGCTCGAGTAGCGAGGTCGTCCTAAAAGAGTCATGCTGGAACCGGCTTAGGCTGAACTATCAAGTCAAGGTCAGGAGGTCTTCGAAAGCGAGAGCAACTCACAAAGGGTCCCATTTGGCAAGCTCGGCTGGCCCCCATTGCTAAACAGACGCATTTCCTAAATGTCAATGCGACACAACCAAAGAGAATTAATTTTTACAAAATTTGAAGAAATGAATAAATTTTTTGTGAGTTGAAAACTTTTGAAAAAGAGTTTCGTCGTCCAAACTGAAGGTGGAAAGCATAATTTATTTCGTACATATTTAAAGCCGAGATACAATGAACATCAGTCTTCAGTGGTGTCCTGGGCTGAGGTCAGATTCTTTTGGGAGCCAGATTGATGGGCCCTCGGGTCATAAGCCCATTACAATAATCCCAACGTAGTTTGAGACAAACCCCTTAAAACCGGCCCATGATATTAAATAACAATACAAGTTTGTTGGTTCCTGCTTGCTTGCATTATGGATTTCTTGCCAGTGACACAACGAGGATTGTATATCAGTGGACGGTGGATGCAAATAGTAAACAGCATGACAAAATATTAATCTTAAAATAATAAATTACTTTAAACTGAGATTGTTTAATGTATCAGGATATTGCGTTTATAGGTGATAAAAGCTACAGTACTCGCGAAGTTTTATAAAGCCATTTTTTATAGTATTCTTTTTAGTCAAAAAAATACATTTTGTTGTGAATGTGTATTTACTGGGTTGATGAGTTATTGGGCCAACCCAAGTGGTTGGGCCCATACCCACTTGTACTCTCCCCTTTGGCTATAAATATAGACTTGAGGGCTCTCCCCTCAGCAGTTGATTCATAACACGTTATCAGCACGAGCCTCTAAAATTTTTTGTTTTCCACAAATTTTTTTTCCGTTCGTTGCAAAGGCGAAGGCGAAGGCGAGACGGGAGATTGACGAGCGCGGTGCAAGGCTTCCTCCATCAAGGGTCGTCATCCGCGTAGGGCTTCGAGCAACCGTCGCTATATCCGGAGGACGGATATAGAGGTAAAAACTCTAAAAACAAGATTTTTAATCATACGTATGATTACCCCTCCCCTAGATCTCACAAGATCGTCATGGGGATTCATTGTCGCCTTGAAAACGACGGATTTTTCATCCCAAAAACCCAATTTTTAGGGTAAAAACCCAATTTTTAGGGCAAAAACTCAATTTTTAGGGACAAAACCCTAATTTTGATCTCTCCGACGGCTAGCCGTCGCCGGAAACCCTCCCCCCCCCCCTCGCCGGAAAACCCCCCCCCGTCCCTGGCCGCCTCCCCCTGCAGGGGGGGCGGCCCCCGCCGCCGCCCCTGCAGGGGGCGGCGGCCCCCGTGGCCGCCTCCCCCTGCAGGGGGGCGGCCCCCCTTGGCCGCCTCCCCCTGCAGGGGGGGCGGCCCCCGCCGCCGCCCCTGCATGGGGCGGCGGCCCCCGAGGCCGCGCCCCCTGCAGGGGGACGGCCCTGGCCGTTCCCCCCTGCAGGGGGGGCGGCCCCCCGGGCCGTTCCCCCCTGCAGGGGGGGCGGCCCCCGCGGCCGCGCCCCCCTGCAGGGGGGGCGGCCCCCGCGGCCGCGCCCCCCTGCAGGGGGCGGCGGCCCCCGGCGGCCGCGCCCCCCCTGCAGGGGGCGGCGGTGGCGCCGGCCCCCCCAAACCAGCGAGCCCTAAACAAAAAAAAACAGATAAAAACCTGTGGGCCTGAAGCCCACAGGCAGCCTGTGGGCTTCAGGCCCACAGGCCAATTTTTCTTATTAAAAAAAAAACAGATCTGTGGGCCTGAAGCCCACAGTAGATCTGTGGGCTTCAGGCCCACAGATTTCCCAAAAAAAAAAAAAAGAGAGAGACATATGGGCCTGAAGCCCATAGGTCGACTGCGGGCTTCAGGCCCGCAGGCTGGTTTATCTGAAAGAAGAAAAAAAAAAAAAAAAAAAATTGGGGGGAGGCAAAGGGCTATAAACTCGCCTCAAAAGGCAATTTATTAGCCTAAATATTAATTCAAAAGGGGGATTTAAGTGCAAAATATTCGTGAAAAATCACGGTATATTACGGGACAAATATCGGGCAGGCGAGGACTTTTTGGGGATTCTTGGGGGGGCTTTTGGGATGATGAGGGAAACTTTTCCCTCTGACAAAGAAAATGTTTATTTTGGGCTCTTAATCAATTTAATTGATTAAACCTCATTCGGATTACAACCTTTGCATTGTAATGATGTTTTCTGCAAATATCATATTTACATGCTTTGCATCTCTGGTATATTCTGTTGGATATTATATGCGTGGTTGTGCATTGTATTTAAAACTTAATAATTAGGAAGATCCTGCGACCGCTCTGCCGTTAGTAACCTAACGGTGTATGACGTTGCCCAGTGGTCCAATAATTATTAAGTGTTTAAATTATTTATCCATCTCTGCGAATATTAAATGCCTGTGATGCCTGTGATGAAAATGTCTGATGAAAATGTTGATGAGCACAATATTTTTGCATGAATTGCTAAATGTGGTTTTTGGATCGGCCGTTTAGTCCCACAGTTGATTTCCTGCACTTTTCTTTTATTTTTGAGAGAAATTGTAGTGAGGAATTTATGTAAATGTCAAAGAAAGAAGACCAACTTCCATGAAGACGGAGGCCACGCTTGAAGATGGAGATATCATATGGGACCCACGGGGTTTCCAAAGTTGTATTTTCATTTTTAAAGCTGCAAATTTGTATAATTTGGACTGTGGACTTTTGGACTCTTTCTTGTGGGACTGGCCGATCCACACATTTAGTTTTTCGTTAAATATTGCCTCCGCATGAAAATGTTTTCTCTGATTAATTATTAATTCATGCATGTTTGTGCTCTGCTAGATAAATGGCTAATATTGCAAGCGTTAATTTCGAAGTACTGGAAGCATCAGGTAGAAACTATCTAAGCTGGCAGCTAGATGTAAAGTTTCACCTGCGGGCAAAAGACCCTCATCGTTGTTGTGAATGAAAAAGAAAATGTTAGCGATATAGAGATAGCGCAAGCCATCATCTATATTCGCCGCCATGTGGACAAGACCTTAAAGGCTGAATACCTTACGGTCGAAGATCCACTTGAGCTATGGACTGCCCTTGAGGACGGGTATAAACATCAGAAAGATGTTATACTCCCAAGGGCACGATACGAGTGGGAGAACCTGAGACTGCAGGACTTAAAGTCCGTCGCTGAGTACAACTCAGCACTTTTTAGCATCACCGCACGCCTGAAGTTGTGTGGTGAAAAAGTCTCAGAAAATCGCATGCTGGAAAAGACGTATACGTCCTTCCATAAAAAAAAAAAAGTTCACCAAGTATTCCGAGCTGCTGTCGTGTTTACTCATGGCTGAGCAAAACAGAGAGCTTCTCCTCTCCACTCACAATCTACGCTCCCCGGCACTGCCCCCCACCAGAAGCTCACTATTCCTCTTCCTTCAAAAAGAAGAGAGATAATAAAAAGAAAAGAAATACCACAGAAGGGGGGTCAACAGAAAAATGCCAAGGGCCATGTACAGCAGCAGCGAAATAAGCGGAAGTTCACGTGGCACAAAAATGACAAAAATAATTCACCCCACCCAAGAGGGAATGGGAAGACTAGTGCCACAATTGTGGCTTGAAAAGCCACTGGTCCAGAGTGTGCTGAACTCCGCATCATCTCCAGGATTTGTATAAAAAGAACAAGAAAAATAAAGTTGAAACAAACCTGATGACATCTGATGCTCCAGTCAAGTTTTCAGCTGACAACTTCGAAAATGATGACTTGCTTGATTAGCCCTTATTTTTATCTTAGCAATTTGTTTTGAGAATAATTTATGAGAGCATTTTTTATGAAATTTGTTCTGAATGAAAATGTTTAGTAGACAATAAATGAAAATGTTTATCTAAATATGCATGTGCCGATACGTTTCATCTTTTGAAACTGCAATCATAAATGCTTAGTAGACAATAAACACGTACGATTTCTATCAATACAAAGCCCAATATCAGGGCTATATTGAAGATCCAGGGAATGCAACACAGTTGCCCCCAAACGACACAAAAATAATGGATGCACTAATCCCCCCGAATTCCAAAAAGAAACTTTCTAAGTTTCAAGGACATCCGTTTCAACGGATCCCATTTGGAAACAGCAAATGTAAAAGAAAAATTACCGTATGCAACGTCTCAAGAAAAAGGAGTAAAATCCACACTTGAACGTTTTGAGAGCCTTATAGGCCTCTACCATACGAAGATTCGGAGAAAGGAAGCAGAATTAAACGGAGCACCTGAAGTGCCCTACATCAGCCGAGTTTTCACTCTGGCATGTTGGACTTGGCCACCCTGGATTTGTGATGCACAGCATCTTATCCTATGGGTATGACTTGAAGAACCAGAAGATTCTTCAGAAGGGAAAATTCCCTCGCATCCCTTACTATAAGGGAAGACTAATTGCAAGGCCATCTCCACAATAAGTTGAAAAAGAATCTCCACGCTTCCTCAAAAAGAATACAAGGAGACAGATGTGGATAAAATCCACCACCCCTAGTGGGCTATTTTGGTACTTCATTGTACTGATAAATGCATCCTCAGAATATTCGTACGTATGTCTACTACAAGACCCGCAACTTAGCTTTTCCAAAAGCTATTGGCACAAGAATAAAAATGTTGCGGGCACATTTCCCAGACAATAAAATATTGTAAATAAGTCTGGTTAATGTTGGGAAATATACCTCCCAGTCTTTTCAAGAGTACTGCAAATCAACGGGAATTGAAAATGAACATACAAGTGCCGCATGTTCATACCCAAAATGGGTCGGCAGAGTTACTGAAAAGTAGACTCCAATGGACTAAACGTCCATTAAATCCCGATTGCCTATGGATGCATGGGGACATGCAAACTCTGCATGCTGCATCGTAAATGAAAATAAGACCCTCTGGAGGTCAGAGTCTCCAATGCAATTTGCATATGGAATGCCACCGAACATCTCTCATCTGAGAATCTCCGGTCGCGCAGTCTTAAATCCCCATCGCACCACCAAAGAGGACCAAAACGGTACTCAACGTCGCCTAGGTATCCATGCAGGGTTTGACTCACCCTCACTTATAAGATACCTAGAACCCCAAACGGGGGACGCATTTAAGGCACATCTTGAAGACTGTGATTTCGATGAGACAAGTTTCCCAAATATATGCCCAGATACTAGAAAATCTGGTGCGAAGAAAATTATAACGTGGGATACAAAAAGTTTGACCCACCATGATCCGGTAACAATACAATGTGTAGAAGAGATCCCGAAGATCCTCCACATACAGAACACTGTCTACCAATTACCGGAATCATTTATTGACAACCAGAAGATTGTCAGATCACACATCCCTGCTGCAAAAACTCCAGCTAGGATTGACATCCCCGAGAATGGATGCAATCCACCAGCAGCAGAAGTGGCTGATCCTCAACAGAAAAGAGGCAGACCACCAGGCTCCAAGGACAGAAACTCCTGGAGACCTTAAGACAATACTACCACAGGACAATGAGCTCCTGTCCACACCATCACCCTTCCCGGAATCCACTGCAGAGGAATTGCCGGGAAAAAGTGAAATTAAGTAAATGTTGTACGTACTGGGGAGGTGTTGGACAGATAGAACAAAAATTGTCGACAATGTATTCACGTATCATATTGCCATATACATCGCAATGGCGATGATGTTTATAAATTATCGTTCCACACTCCGTTGCTAGAAGGCAAACGTAGAGATTGGCCAAACGTGGAACGTGGCAATAAAAGATGAGCTGGACTCACTTATGAAACGTGAAATGTTCGGACCTGAAGTCCAGACACCAAAAGGTGTCAAACCTGTGGATAAAACAAAGTATTGCTAACATAAGAAAAATAAATACAAAATCGTATGCTATACGGTACAACCTATAGCCCAAGGAAAATTTCGCTGAAACTAGGGATCGAAACAAATTCAAATGAGCATGTCTCATAAATGATGCATCAGTCTCCCTAAGTTATCAAAAGCGAATACCTTACGATTTGGCGAAGGAAAATTTTGGATATGCTGTTATTGGATGTTGTGACGGCATACCTTCGTGGATATCTTGTAAAGATAATTTCCACATCTCCTTAAATTGCCTGAATAGACTTCGGGACGTCTATTCAAGAAAAACAATAAGTATAAATAAATGTACAACCAAGAGAATCACTTGACAAGTCAATGATTCCTTCTGAAGGTTGTCTTTGCATCTATGCAAAGAACAGGTTTAGAGATCTTAGTTGTAGACAACTAACATCTCATCGGATCTCCTGAAGAGAAAACCGAAATAAATGTACAAGCCTGACTTTTAAAACATGAAATAAAAAAGACCTAGGCAAATATAAAGTCATGGCTCATAGAATCCTGTTACAAACGCCCAGAAGTGCGTGGGAGATATTAACAGGACCATTGTCATCCAAAGAACACCTACGGTGGTACACTTACTGGATGAACAAAAAGAACCCTTCCGATCGCTGGAAGAGGGGGAGGATATACCTGGTCCTAAAGTCCCTTATCTTAGTGCAATCATGCACTCCTGGCTAACTGCATGTGTCCCGGTATAACAATTGCAGTAAACTCATTAGCCAGATATAGTTGGCACCTAAAAAGGGCCATTAGACCTGAGTTAAGCCTTCTGCGCTTACTCCAAGGGTCGAAATATTCGGACTTACAAAATGTAGTAGCATCCTCCAATGTTTATGCAAATGCAGGTTTCAGGTCCAGTCCCTATGCTGTGAAATCACAGAACAGGTACCAACAGTGGGATGACCATCTACTGCAAATATGCAAAGCAACTTATGAAGTCAACATCATCCTATAATTCCGAGATCCTCACCATTCCAGAATCACACCAATGGTGTATTTAAGGGCGCCTGGTGGTACATCACATCCCAGTGACGATTGGGATAGAGGCTGGTTCCGTGGAGCTGACCATATAGTCTGAAGACCACATCAGAGGCGACGAAACTTAGCACACCTCTCCAGAGTTTCTGGATTCAGCAGCTGCTTGATGGTGACAAAATTTGTAATCTGTGTACATTTTCGGAATATTGTAAATAGGAGTGATGAGATAAGCCTAAGAGATCTGAAAGCCTAAGAGCTTTTACAGATCAGGGGGAGTTGACAGAATTTGTACTCTTTTCCCTTAGCTATGGTTTTTTCCACTGGGTTTTCCATAGCCAAAGGTTTTAACGAGGCAAATCACATCAACTCTGGATCCTGAAGTATCCACCCCTCAGTGACGCTCAGAATCCAGAAGTATTCATGAGCAGAGTCACTTGTACAAATCAGGGGGAGTCAAAGAGCGTTTGCACTCTTTTTCCTTAACTATGGTTTTTCCCACTGGGTTTTCCATAGCCAAAGGTTTTAACGAGGCAAATCTCACCAACTCAGGATCCTGAAGTATCCACCCCATGTGAGACCCATACAGGCTCAGAATCCTGAAGTATTCATGAGCGGGGTCCACAACCATGGCTGGATAAGGGGGAGTGTTGTGAATGTGTATTTACTGGGTTGATGAGTTATTGGGCCAACCCAAGTGGTTGGGCCCATACCCACTTGTACTCTCCCCTTTGGCTATAAATATAGACTTGAGGGCTCTCCCCTCAGCAGTTGATTCATAACACATTTGCATTTTACAACAATCGATTTTGTTGTAAAACTAGAAATAACATCTTCACACAGTGCACAGTGCAAATACCACAATAACAGGATGCGATACACGCACGCAACCGGAAGAAGTGAAAAGCGTGGATGTGTATCGTTATTGTTGGTGTGTAAATGGGATATAAATCTCAATGCTAAACATGTAAATAAGGGTTTTTTTTGTTTTTAACCAGCAATGGCCAATCTGTAAATAATTGTGCTGGAAGGGGTGTTTTTTTTGGATTTTTTGTTGATGTGATTGTGCCACATAGAATACAGCCGATTGTTGTGTAATGTATAATAGATAATTACATATTAGCCATCTTTGTAAAATACATATGTGTAAAACAATTAAATATCCACCCGACCTTGTAACAATAATATCAACATGTTATAAACGGGCTTTTGTAGGCCCATCTATGTATTGGGTATCCACCCATTATGTAACCCTATTTCTATAAATACAGGGCTACGGGTTCCGTTGCCACAAAGTTTACAACACGTTATCAGCACGCTCGAAGCTGAGCCGAACTTCTGCCGACGGACGAACGCGACGCGAACGGGCTTCCTTCACTGAACGTCGCTAGATCCGGCGGGTAGGATCTAGAGATAATTTTTATTCAAATTTTTATGCGCATACGATTAGATCTAAATGCTTGGATTGATGTTTTGATTAGTATAGATCGGATTTTTATCTCAGATCTGCATGCTAAATCAACCCGTTAATGAAAAATCGACGTTTTATCTAGGGGTGTGCATGGGTACAGGGTACCCAGCTACCCGATCGGAACCTACCCGAACGGATAGGTTCTGGGTAGATAGTTATCGGTTTCGGGTAGGTTCCGGGTAGGAAAATTAGGAACCGACGGGTATCGGGTCCGGGTCCGGTTCCCGTTTATAGGAAACGGGTACCCAGAACCGGAACCGATATTTTATATTTTTAATTTTTTTATATATTTATAATATTAATGATAAAAAATATATAAGAGTGATCCACCCTGGACGTATCTAATTTGAACTTATAATATTAGGGAGTACAACTTGCATCCTGAAGTTTTGAGCAACGCGTATGTTCATAAAACAATGTATTTGAATCAAAGATCATATTGTTCTCTTATGCGTTCAAAAGAGCAGTAGAGGTAAACGTGAATCATTCTTCCACATGTCTAGCTTTATCTAGTAGAAATGACTGATCAGTATACCTTTATCACTGAAGAAAGAGACTCGAGACAATATTTTACTTCCAGATTGATCTTTAGTCATGTGTATTTGAGGTAATTGTCATTCACAGATCATTTGGAAATCATTGTTCGTAATGCATCACAAATTAGATTTTTTTACAGGGTACCCGGAACCTACCCGGAACCATAAGGTCCGAGTAGGGTCCGGGTATAGGGTCCAACTGGGTAGGTTCCGGGTCCAAATTTTAGGAACCGGTCCCTTACCGGGTAGGGTCCGGGTAACATAAAAAAACAGGGTACCCGGACCCGCACACCCCTAGTTTTATCAATAAAAATCAACTTTTTACGATGAAAATCGCCGTTTTGAAGACTAAAAATGGATTTTTTTTTAATAAAATCATGTTTTTATCATCTTCGTCCCCAAAGTTTTTCAAACCCTAGAGGGATTTCTTCATCGCCACACGGCTAGAAGCCGTGCACGCGAAAACCCCCCCCCCCCCCTCGATCACCTGCGACGTTGCCGCCGCTTACAGCGGCAGAGAACAAGGCCGTCGTCTGCAGCGGCGGACGGTCACGCCGCCTGCAGCGGCGGCCCGCGCTATCGCCGCCCCCAACAGCAGTCGCCGTCGTCGTACCGCCAGAGGCGGTGGCGACGACGACCCCCCATGCGCGTGCATCCGAAACCCTAGCCGCCAGAAGCGGCAACCCACACGACGGAAACCCTAACCGGTTGTATGGGATCACAGGGCAGATCGAACCCAAAAACCCTAACTTGGGTTTGTTCACAAAAATTTTGTTTTTTCCAAAATTCTTTTTCAGATTTAATTAAGATTTTTCTTCGTTAAATTCTGGATTATTACACGCTTTTTAATTCATCACATTTTTTGGATTATCTGATTATTATACGTTTAATAATTAGGAAGATCCTACAACCGCTCTGTCGTTAGTCAACTAACCTAACGGTGTATGACGTTGCCCAGTGGTCCAATAATTATTAAACGAAAAAATTTCATTTTCATTATAAAATGCCTGTGATGATTAATTGCCTATGATGATTAATTGTCTGCATTGTAATAAAATGCCTGCTGCATTTTTCTGCAACGTATGTTTATATTTGTTATGGTTTTGGATCGGCTAGCTATCACCATTATTTCCCTCGCACTTTTTTTTCTATTTTTTGTGAGAAATTGTAGTGAGGATATTATTGTATAAATTCCATGACCGGCGGACTTCCTACGAAGATGAAGATCTATTCCAGAAGAATAGGGGCCCCACGTGGGTTCCCGAGTAGTATCTTCAATTTTATGGGACTGTATGGACTTTATTTAAAATGGTGATTAGCCGATCCACACAACAAATATCTGTGTCTGAAACGCATAATTATTTGTTTTACTCTAAAAATATCTAATTATTGCTTATTTTTAACATGCTAGAGATAATGGCTAAAAATTGCAAGCGTCGACTTTGACGTATTGGATGCTACAGGCAAAAATTATCTGAGCTGGCATTTGGATATAAAATTCCACCTGCGCTTACAGGGACTGAGCCATGCCATCGCTCTAGGCGATAATGTTTCTGACATAGATAAAGCGAAAGCAATTATCTATATCAGACACCATATCGATCGACCCTGAAGGCCGAGTACCTCACGGTGGAAGACTCTTATGAGTTATGGACCGCCCTCGAGGATAGATACAAACATCAAAGAGATGTTATCCTTCCCCGAGCGCGATATGAATGGGAGAACCTCTGTCTCTAGGACTTTAAGTCCATCGCCGAGTACAACTCAGCACTTTTTAGTTTCACCTCACGCCTGAAGTTTTGTGGTGAGAAAGTGACGGAGAAGTGCATGTTAGAGAAGACGTATACATCCTTCCACGAGAAGGATGTTATACTTATGCAGCAGTACTGTGAACGAAAGTTCACGAAATACTCGGAGCTTCTCTCATGCCTTCTGATGGCAGAACAGAATAGAGACCTCCTTCTGGCCACGCATAACTCACGCCCTGCTTGCACTACTCCTGCGCCTGAAGCGCACCACAGCTCCTCCCAGAAGAAGAGGACCAACTTCAAAGGCAAAACCCAGAAGGGCAAGGCAATGAAGAAGCAGGCTAGAGGACCCCCTCCAAAGTCCAACAATGAGGGAAAGAAGAAAAATGTGTGGAAGATAAAAGACAACGACCAGACATCTGCCCCCAGAAAAGACTGGGAAGATAAATGCCACAGGTGTTGCATGACTGGACACTGGTACAGGAATTGCCGGACTCCACGCCACCTCCAGGACTTGTACAAAGCTAGCCAGAAGCGAGCCGAGACAAACCTGGTGGAACACGAAGACCTGGCACCAATGAGGTTCATCGCTGAGGACTTCTCAAATGATGACCTGCTCGACTGAAGCATTATCTATATTCTGCTATGCATTGTAATTTGAAAACAATTTACTCTCTAGTTATTTGATTTCTAGCATGTTAGATGATTTTTCAGACGTTGAATGATATTTGGTAATCTTTTTGTGCCTTATACTGCTATGTTTTTCCTCTCATAAATTAGATGGATAATAAATGCCTAGTGGACAGTGCCTCTATGCACACGATCCTCCAAGATATTTGCTTTTTCAAAGCATACATAAATACGATGGAACCGTGAATACAATCTCCAGTCCATCAGGAATTATCGAAGGATCATAGGAAGCACATTTTATGATCCCCAACAAAACACAACTACTAATAAAAGATGCTCTTTTCTCCCCTAGCTCTCATAGAAATCTGTTAAGTTTTAAAGATATCCGTTTAAATAGATACCACCTAGAGACGGTGAACAAACAAAACAGAGAATTCGTGTATGTAACGACTCATAAAAACAGTGCTAAAACCACCGTCGAGCATTTTGAGGGACTCCCGTCGGGTCTCTACCATACAAAGATAAGAGCAATGGAAGCAAACACACTTGAGCACCAGAAGTGCGATAATCAACCAGAATTCCAACTCTGGCACAATAGACTCGGACACCCAGGAAGGAACATGATGCGTCGCATCATATCCCAATCCCGTGGAATTAACTCGAAAAGCCTGAAGCTACTTCAAAAGGGTGCATCTCTTTGTCCCTTGCCACAAAGGGAAATTGATTACGAGACCATCCCACCTGAAGGTGGACTCAGAGTCTCCGAGCTTCCTAGAGAGAATACATGGAGACATTTGCGGGCCTATTCATCCCGCAAGTGGCCCATTTCGGTACTACATGGTATTGATTGATGCATCTTCCAAATGGTCGTATGTGTGCCTCCTGTCCACATGCAACGTAGCCTTTGCAAAGCTACTGGCACAAATCATAAAGTTACTGGCACATTTTCCAGACAACCAGATCAAGAAATTGCATCTCGACAACGCTGGGGAATTCACATCACAAGTCTTCCTAGACTACTGCCAAGTAACTGTCATAGAAGTTAAACATCATGTAGAACATGTTCACACCCAGAATGGGTTAGCCGAATCTCTTATAAAGAGACTACAATGGATTGCTCGTTCATTGTTGATGCAATGCCAGCTTTCGGTGAATGCATGGTGACATGCCATCTTGCATGATGCATCGCTAATAAGATTACGACCGTCAGGAAGTCAATCTTATTCTCAGATGCAACTCGCATATGGGAACCCATCGGATATCTCTCACCTGAGGAAATTCGGATGCACTGTCTATGTCCCCATAGCACCACCGCAGAGGACCAAGATGGGTCCTCAACGTCGACTGGGTATCTACATAGGATTCAACTCACCATCAATCATTAGATACCTGGAACCCCTAACGGGGGACGCCTTTAAGGCACGTCTAGCTGATTGTGAGTTTGACGAAAGAACTTTTCCCAAACTAAGTATTAACATAGAGAAGCTAGAAGCTTCAAATACCATTTCATGGGACACCAAAAATTTATCCCATTTTGATCTGCGTACAAACCAATGTGAAGATGAGATCCTGAAGATCCTACAAATACAGAATACAACTCACATTTTACCGGACAAATTTACTGACAACCAGAAGATTGTCAGATCATACGTCCCAAGCTGCAAACACGCCAGCTAGGATTGACATACCCAAAGATGGATGCAATCTACCTGCAGCAGAAGCGGCCGTACTTCAACAAAAGAGAGGACGCCCCCAGGCTCCAAAGATAAAAATCCTCAAAAGAGGAAAAACCCTGGAGCAATGATAACGATACCACCACAGGATGCTGAGCTCAGCCCAGATACATCTCCCCTTCTAAAACCCCCTGAAGAGGAAAATATAGGAGAAATATCATTAAACTATGTACGTACTGGGGATGTACTGGACAGAAAAAGCACAATCATCGATGATAACTTCGCGCTCATTATTGCCAATCACGTCACTGAATACGACGATGAGACCAATCCACACTCTCTAGCAGAATGTAAACGCAGAGAGGATTGGCCAAAGTGGAACGAGGCAATAGGAGTAGAGCTGGACCCACTCTCGAAGCACAAAGTTTTTGGACATGTAGTCTAAACACCAAAGGGTGTTAAACCTGTGGGATATAAATGGGTATATTCGTAAGAAAAAGAAATGAAAATAATAAGATCGAACGCTACAAAGCACGCCTTGTTGCACAAGGCTTTTCCCAAAGACCAGGAATAGACTATGATGATACAATTCCCCGGTCATGGATGCGATCACTTTCCGTTTCATTATTAGTCTAACCACTACAGAAGGTCTGGATATGCAGCTCATGGACGTTGTGACTGCATACCTATGTGGAAATATAGATAAGGATATCTATATGAGACTTCTAGATGGATACAAACTACCGAAGAAAATGATAGAAAGACCTCGGGACGTCTATTCTGTCAAACTCCAAAGATCACTGTATGGTCTAAAACAGTCGGGGAGAATGTGGTATAACAGACTCAGTGAATTCTTAGTGCAACAAGGATGCACAACTAAAGAAGTTTGCCCTTGCATCTTTATAAGAGCAAAGGGAACATGATTCGTAATTATTGCCGTCTACGTAGACGACCTAAACATCATCGGATCTCCCGAAGATATAGCTGAGATATCCAAGAGTCTCACATAGACTTTTGAGATGAAAGACCTTGGCAAAACAAAGTTCTTCCTAGGCTTACAAATCGAACACCTAAGCAGAGGAAACCTGTTACACCAATCCACATACACAAAGAAGTTGCTGAAAAACTTCCTTGTGGACAAATGTCATCCTCTTAGTAAACCAATGGTTATCAGATCATTGGATGTTAATACGGACCCCTTCCGGCCACTGGAAGAGGGGGAGGAAGCACTGGGTCCCGAAGTACCCTACCTGAGTGCAATTGGAGCACTCCTATACCTGGCAAACTACACGCGTCCTGATATAGCGTTTGCAGTTAACCTACTAGCCAGATGCACTTCAGCGCCCTCAAAGCACCACTAGAACGGAGTGAAGCACCTTCTGCGCTACCTCCAAGGGTCTGTGGACCTGGGACTATACTTCAAGAAAGGCGTATCGTCCAACTTAGCTGGTTATGCAGATGCAGGATACAGGTCTGACCTACACACCGCAAAGTCTCAGACTGGTTTCGTATTCACATATGGTGGGACAGCCATTTCATGGAGATCTGTGAAGCAGACTTCAACAGCGACCTCATCCAACTACTCTGAGCTCATTGCGATACATGAAGCTAGCAGAGAATGCTTTTGGCTTCGTTCAGTCATCCACCACATCCTCGTGACTACCGGCCTGAAGACGGGAGATCTTGGACCTACCACCATGTACGAAGACAATGCTGCCTGCATCGCTCAACTACAGGGTGGCTACATCAAAGGTGACAGGACGAAGCACATTTCCCCCAAGCTCTTCTGGCACTACAAGAAGGGCGAATAGTAGAAGCGGTTCCAAAATCCGTTACTAGCGGGTCGTAACCGCCACTATTCCCGTTTCAAGCGGTTCTGGAAACCGCCACTGAAATGGCCGAGAGTAACGTCATTAGTGGCGGTTACGACCCGCCGCTACCAAACCGCCTACACCACAATTTTGTGGCGGTTTCGAACTGCCACAATCTACATTTTTGGCGGGTTGTTCATTACAAAAAATTAAATTAATTCTATTCGTCTTTGGCGGTTAAGAACCGCTACAAAACGTATGTATGTCGGTTCTAAACTGCCAAAATGAAATCGTTTTGCAACGGTTTCGCACCGCCACAATATATGTTTTCGTTGGCTTTTATTGCGAAAAATTGTTATGATTATGGTGGTTACTAACCGCTAAAACGAAATTAAATTTTAAAAAAAAATAAAAATGATCTATTTGAATGGGGTTCTAAACTGCCGATAACAAAAATAATTAACAAAAAAATAAAAACGGGCATCCAAAAAACACAAAATATAACCACATAACTACTTTTATAATATTTAATAAAAACCGTAAGTCTTCAACACAACACAGCATACACCACATGAGCATCCACATGATGATATTTAATAAAAACTTAAGTCTTCAACACAACATACACCAAATGATAATAATTAATAAAAACACTAGTCTTTAACAAAAAAGAAACTAAGGAAAAAAGAAAGTAAGGCTGGGACGACGAGAAGATGTTTCGAACTTGAGGGTCTTCCTGTAATTTCTACAGTTGTTCTGGAGTATGGTGTTGTGTCACGAAGAATTTCAAGAGAGACCTACACTGATCAAGCTGTTGTTGCTGCCTCTCAAACTCCTCCCGCGTCACCATATTTGAACTGGGACGTGATGCACCGCCAGAACCGAATGAAGGAGAAGGCACAAATCTTCTATATGTACCGAAGATCCGAGATTGAGACCCACTTGAACCAAGACCAAACACCCGACCTGGGTGGTCTTCTCCTAAAACACGAGCAACAGCATCATCCCTTCCTTGCCTCTCAACTCCTTCATGTTGTGAGTGTAATCGAATGCTCTCCTATACAATGGAAAAAGTGATTAGTTACTGTCATTCTAGTTCCAGACATTTTAGTCTAACAAAAACAAACATATTCAAATAACTTATACAATAAAATATTCAAATAACTTATACAATAAAGTGAACCATAAACACAATGAAAATGAAATGAACTGGAAGTTGAAGCGAGTTGGTAGAAGGATGCATCAATGGGAATGCAGTAAACAACATAAAGAAAACATTGAACAGTATGTACAACATATTTTTTTGATAGGAATTATATGATCTATGTATGCATCGATCAATGTTACGGCACACACCATTCCCAGGACAGATCCGGATCCAGCATCAAACAAGCATGATTGATGCATGCAATTCGACTTTAGGCTTTCTTTTTGCCAAGCAAGAAGTTCATAGGAACTCTAGGAAACAATGGAACTGAGAAAGCAACAAAGTAGTACATACACGTCGTCCCAAACTAGTAATGAACCAGCTGCATCTTAAAACAAATGTTCAATGCCATGATATTGGAGACTAACTAACAGAAAATACAGCATGGTAGCAACAGGATGTCAAACATCCCAGATAATCATATTTCAAAAACATCTCCCAGGTCAGTATGGCTTGCAACTGCACAGAACATTTTTTTGACATAATAATGTAGCAAAGAATCTTGCACATCGATCTAAAAAATGTTTCTATAAGAATTATGACTGGGCAATAATGGACCTTACATGACTACCCTAATGGATTGATAATCTTTTACTCCCTATCATTATCCAAGGCTCCAAGTACTATCCTATAGCTCCAGACAACCATGCTCATTAGACTCCATCTAAAAAGTGGTGAAACGAAATAGTGTGCATGCATAAATACAAATGTGCATAGTTATTTTGCATGGACACATCAGAACAGTGATGTAGACCTCATATTAATAACTGACACCGACACTGTTGCTCATCTATCCAGTAAACAGCTGCTAATCTAAAGTCTACAAATTCAAAAAAGTTTCTATAGTCCTTATAAATTATTCTTTCTCTATTGCAAGATCACACATACAACATAAGCCGTATGCAGTGTCATTTTGAAAAACCCCCACACATCACACATACTCCGGACTCTTTGCTCATTGGCTATAGATAGGAAATGTTCTATTACTACAACCCCATTTGATTTCCAATCCATCAATAAACAAAGAGCATGAAGTCCACATGATCTTGTGTGTTTGAGGTTTAGAATATAAAAATCAGTTTGAATGGTGCTGATCATCCAAAAAATAGTGTGAAAATTTTTATTATGTTCATATAAATTATTCATATCTAACTCTTTAGTTTCATTTTCCAAAAAATGATTATATTCCCCTTCTTTACATTAGTTTTCCGTAATATTGAGGAAATCAAACAATTGTATACATGGTCATAGAATGTAAGTATAAAAATAAAGTTATCAAGATCAAAAGCATTAAATTTATTGTTCCATTTTGCTAACATGTCAGAATTTGGCACGTTTGATCCATTTTGCATGTTGCAGGGGGTTTAACATTCAGGGTTTCTGGATAACACTGGTTCAACCTAAGAGAACTTTCTTAAGCGTAGACATGCTAGAAATCAAGGATGCAAGCAATAAATTAAACTCTTTATTTTTTTAAGTGATACCGATATTAAAAACAGACGCCTCATGTAACAAAACAGTTCTTTCCTACAGTACATAGGACCTACATAGGGGCACAAGGGAATGCCACAAAAGAGACGATTAGATTAGGATTACACATGCAAATATAAGGAAAATGTTTGTCGAATTGCACTCAAGGCCTCCTGAAAGTTGCATTTCTTTCTGGATACAATTTTCAAATTCATCATAAACACAATTATGGATTACAGGTATGACCAAGCCAAAACAAAAAACTTGGTGAATTTCAGCTTTTGAATCTCTGATATTGGCGTTTCAATTTTCCCATAAAGCAACAGCATGGTATCAAGAAACATTTTTGAATTCTTACAAAATGATAAAAGAGAAAACAGAGAATTACAATTTCCTGCAAAAAATATTTAAAAAGTGTATTACATGCATAGAAAGAGAATTTTACTGGTCTCAGCTTTTCAGAAATGAAATAGATATAGGAGAATGTACCAGATACATGATATAGCTCACAGGTCCCACAAACAATAAATTATAGGAATACACTTAATGAGAGTTCACAAACAATTTAATACGTACCATGACTTATTACTATGAGGGATCAACATATAAGTGCATGTAACATGTTAATGTTAAAAATTGGTTTGGATTCAAAAAAAAAATAGATCCAGATCAATCCCCATCTAAATGTCTGTGTTTCATGTGGTTTGAATCAAACAAAGCTCTCGAAGCAACTGTTTAGTGTTATAAGGTTAACAAAAATCTTTTTTTTCTCAACACAAACAAAAACAATATTGATGGATGAAATAGATAATAAGGGATACAACCATCATGCATAGATGGATGCATACAATTTATCAAATAACAAGCTGTGAGATAAATATCACTCCAAAAGCTTTTAGGAACATTCATATGAATATCATTGTCTTAGCAAATTTTACCAAATGTATATTCTTATATAGTTATGTGTGACAGTCCAATTTTTTAAGTATATGAACGTGAAGATTAGTGTATAATGCAAGACTAGGATATTAACATAGGTCAGTTATAAACATGAAGATTAGTGTATATTTATGACAGTCCAATTTTTTTAAGTATATGAACATGAAGGTTAGCCAAATTATATACCTATTGATTCTCCTTCTTTCTGTTCATTCATGATCTCTGATTTACATAGGTCAGTTGCCAACAAGATAAGTTAAAATCAGTCAAAACAATCAACGATACATGCTTAAATGATCTGCGGGAAAGTACTTGCAAATGAACATGAAAATCAAATTATCCATAGATATTCCAACAAAGGGAAGCTAATGCATTTATCCAAGTTGTATGCTAAACTCAAGAAGGTATTTCGAACAAGCAAACAAACCAACACACACACACACACACACGCACGCACGCACGCACGCACGTACACACACACACACACACACAATGTCACACACACTGTCACACACACACCCCCCAGTAAAAAATAATTTGATTCTCATTCTTTCTATTCATTCATGATCTCTGATTTACAGGACAGTTGCCAACAAGATGAAGTTAAAATCAACTCAAAACAATCAATAATACATGCTTAAAAGATCTGCGAGAAAGTATTTGCAGATGAACATGAAAACAATGGTCAGGTACAAGAGTGCTTGGATACAACATGTAGCTGATGTCCAATAGTCATGTTTCTCCCATGACAGGTTCCATCCAAACCTTGTGGACATTTCTTTCACTTGCAAACATTAGACCTTTCATATGTCTACATGCCTAAATCCCTCCAATTTTGGATCCTGCAAACTCCCTTCAACCTTTTTATTAAATCCCAACCCAATCTTTCACATGAAAGGGATACATCTATAATTCTATTCCTCCTTAGATTGGAACAAGGAACAACTCCACTGCACTCAAGCCACGCAAAGACAAACCCCCCTAAAGTTATATCAATAAACAATGACTGGATTCAATATAATTTAATGCTTGTGCTTGGCTACCATCAACCTGAGAGCAGCTATGGAATATTTGCAACATAGGAGAATGATGAACTTATGACATTATTGGCAAAATACAAGGCTATTGGACCAAGTCTAAACTCATAAAATAAAAAATGAACATTAAAAAAAGCCTTATGTGAAATATTTCATATGTTCTCCATGATATTCCCTTCGCAATCTGAAATTTTTGTGGGTGTCAACAACTAACATAAACTGAACTCATGACAGAAACTTTGGAATCAATCGCATACCTGAGTGGATTTGCAGACTAGATCGCTAGGAGTTTCGTTTGGCTCGAAGAAATCGAAGAAAAGTCGGAATATATTGAAGAACTCGCACTGATTTAAGATCTGCACAGAGAAATCAAATAAAACTCAGAAGAAATCGAAGAAACTCGCTTGGATTTGAGATCGGTGCGAAGATAACTCAAAAGAACCTAAGGTAGCGACCGTGGAAAATCGAAGAAATCGAAGAAAATCGAAGAACCTTAGCCGAGCAACGAATTCCTGGGAAGCAATCGAAGAAAATCGATGAAATTCTGGGAGCGACCGTAAAAAATCTGTGATGAAAATCGATGAAGCAACCGTATAAACTCGAAGATGATGAGGGATCGAAGGCGAGAGAAGGCAAGCGAGCGATCGAGTTCGTAGCGATCGAAGGCGAGGAAAATTGTTAGCGATCAAAGGCGAGGAAAATTATCAGCGAGCGATCGAAGTCGAGGAAATTCTGGGGGTGAACACGGCGACGCACAGCCCTAATAAACAATGGAATAATTTATTAATTCTCAACGGAGGGAAATTATTACCTGTTTGTGGCCCTACAGAGTATGTTATAACCGCACGAAAATTTCGTTCCCTCCTTTCTGATTTTTGTTCCTGCCGCAAAAATTTCTTTCCCTCATTTCTGATTTTTTTTCCGCGGTTGGATTTATTATTATTTTATTATTGTGGCGGTTTTGAACCTCCACAGAATATTTATTTGGTACCGGCGGGTCGTAACCGATACAAATAGAAGGATTTGTGGCGGTTTTCCAAACCGCGACAAACAAAACCGCTAGAAACAGCCCTGTGTTTTGTAGTGTGGACGCCTGAACAACAAGTAGACAACCAAATCGACATCCAGCAGATCCAGTCTTGCCACAACCTGGCAGATCTATTTACTAAAGCTTTACCTCGTTGTACCTTCAGAAAACTTGTATTAGGGATTGGGATGAGATAGTTGAAAGATATACAAGCCTGAAGCTTGTACACATCAGGGGGAGTTAATGTTGAGTTGTACTCTTTTTCACTTGGCTATTAGTTTTTCCACTGGGTTTTCCATAGCAAAGGTTTTAACGAGGTAACCACATCAACTCTGGATCCAGAAGTATCCACCTCTGATGATATCCATCGATCAGGGGAAGTTACAGAGACTTGTACTCTTTTCCCTTAGCCACTGGTTTTTCCCACTGGGTTTTCCATGGCAAAGGTTTTGACGAGGCAAGAACTCTTAACTTAGGATCCAGAAGTATCCATACCCCCATGATTAGATAAGCTCTATGAACCCTGAAGCGCTCATATGCGGCTTACAACAATGGATGGATAAAGGGATGTGTTATAAACAGGCTTTTGTAGGCCCATCTGTGTATTGGGTATCCACCCATTATGTAGCCATACTTCTATAAATACGGGGCTATGGGTTCCGTAGCCACAAAGTTTACAACACAACTGTAGTTATTGTGCTGCATTAATTGTTCATCTGTGCCTATTGATGAAATGTTAAAAAAATTCATTAAATTACATTATGTAGCAATTAGAAAAATTAAGGGGACTGTAGGGGCATCTCAAATGAAAGTGTACTAGAAATAACCCGTACACAAAGTGCACGGCGTGAGAAAAAACCCGTACGAAAAGGATGCGGTGTACATGCGCAACTGAAAAGGAGGGAGAAGTGTGTGTGTGTATGTGTCGGTAGTGTCAGGACGTAAAAAGACCCAAAACAAAACCCAAAGCCCAAAACCCCAAAGCCCAAAAGAAAGCCTAAAACTACAAAGCTGACTGGGCTGTGACTGGGCTACTGACTGGGCTGGGCGATGTGACATTTGTCCCAGTCAGCTTGTGACTAGGACAAACGTCACATCGAATGCCTTAGATTATAACTACCCCACTTTACCTCCCGTTGGCTATGCCCTTTAATGGGGTCGGTCCATAGTTTTTTATTCCTTTTGATACATTTGGCTCAAAGCAAATGGTTGAAGGGAGATATGCATCAAGCTATTCGAAAGTGCCAACTTGATCCTCTTTCCCATGGATCCCAAATAATGGAACCTCGCTCATTGGTCGCTGACACAGACTCGATGATAAGCCTGGGTTAAGAGTGACAAAAGACTTCCTGAGCGTCAAATGGTTTACTTTTCAAACCTAGAGAATACGGCATTAAATAATTATTTTACTGAAGCCTTAGTATCTTTATCTTTATTTTAAGTTAGACATCAACTGAAAAACTGACTAATCGAGGGCTTAGAAGGCCTAGGAAAAAACAACGACAAAACGGATAGATTTGGGCTTGCGGGTGCGGGCAGTTTCAAGTCCATGAACTTCATACAGAGCATCTCAACCTCTCGATTTGTCAGGTATACTGCGAAGAATGGCATGGATCGGTAGGAATACCATTCCGGCACAATATGAGGTGGGATGGTCATCGGATTAGTACGTAAATATTGTCAGAATGCCCCAAAACATTAGGAGGATAAAATTCCAAATGAAAAAAAATATATAGTAGAAGCTTCCTGAGACTAACATTTTCTTTCATCCAAAGAACCTGCGAAGGCCCCAGTTTTCTTATTCCCCTTAGCATCTGTCATGGTCACAAAGGTCTTCTCTTTTATCAGTAAGACATGGACAAAATCTCTTTTCTTCTTCAGTGGACATTGATCATATACTTTACTGACTCAGTATCGTGAACAACTCTAAGGCGCTGGCTGTATCCTAGATTGCTTCCCGGGCTTAAGGCATGCCTGGCTGTATTAATAACCTTCTTTATCCTTCCAGTTTCGAGTGTCTTCTTGGATAGTTATAGCGGCCTATAGGCGCAAGATGTGTGTGTGTGTGTGTGTGTGTGTGTGACGGTCTCATGGACATAGTCCTTTCAGGCAGTGGCTGTTTAGTCAATGGTCCGTTGGATGGTCGGTGCAAGGCCAGAAATTGGAACACATTGATTCCGCTCATTTTTGTCCTTCGCTCCAGGGCTTGTCCCTCTGTGGTAAGTAATCCATACTGTCGGACAGCAAAGCCTACACTTGTTTTCTTATTCTGACGGCCGGCTTAACCACAAGTATATTATTATCCATATCCATTTCAGTTGGTAGTGGGAAACTCTTGATGCATGCAAAGCGTGCGACAATGTAGGCAACGAGCAAGCGGGATTGCGATGATTTTGTAGGTTCGAGCAAACATGGGTCTGTGAGACATCTTACAGAACAATTGGTTGAAGGACTTGTCTGACATGCGTTTTGTCTGAGCCCATGCATCACAGATTTACAAGAAAGATTCATTGTGATGAACTGGGTGGTAACGCTGATTCTTCTTTACAATGTTGGGTTTATTTGCTTGCCAAGAAATAACATCTTTTGGTTCATGGGCATTAGGTATCCGCTGAGGTGTCAAAAGCTATTGCTATTTGATGGACAGGTTTAAAACTTGATATATGGACTACTATAAGTATATGTTATTCAAGGCAATTCTTTTTAATACACCAAACACTCCAGAGCCTAATATTTCAAATGAACCCATGGAGTGCAGGATGCTGCCCACATTCACTCGATGCATATGTGAACAAGTGTTGGGGGTTGATTGGAACCATCTCTCTTAGGCTCATATGGCCTCTTGATATGCTTAATAAGAAAAAAAATTGTCCTGCAAAATTTCAAGATCGTAGAACCAATGAACCAATGAACAAAGCTAATGACTTTCTCTACAAAACTTGCAACACCTCATTATATACGAAAAGCAATGCACAACAAAAGATATTTATACCGATTCCATCCAATAATTAGCGTATATCGAGTTAGAGAGATCACTAACGTTTTAATAATCTTATATTACAAGTCATGACATTTGGTTAAAGGAAAAACTAAACACGTTAAACATTCAGAGATTGAAACAATGGAGAAAACGCTTTTTTGGTTCTTAGACAACCATTTTTGGCCCCTCAGTTTGCCATATTAATTTCTATAGGTAGCCACAAATCTTTACATGAAAATTCACACAAAACCTATCTGAAATTAGGGTTTAAATACACTTTACAACCCTTGATGGGTCTATGAGTACAGTAATGAATCAGGTCGGAACCAGATTCTAACATGTTGCACACTATGGCTCCGTGCCCCGCTTGAACATCGATCATCGAATATATCTGCTGTCACCTACCTCTCACGCGATCGCCATCGCTGCAGTCGCGTAGCACGGGCACCGTGAACTCCTTGAGCTATGTGCATGCATGCGCCACGTGCACGCTGCTTCTACTAAACAATACCACGATACTTCGGGATTGGCTCTACTATTCTTCATCCAACTGGACCCCAGAAAAATCAACTTCTTAACTTTAGAAAATTATTGTTTTAGGCTCGTCTCTTAAAAAAAATTGTTATAAATTCTAGATTAAGTATAAAACATTTTTAATTTTTTGTATCACATTTTTCAGCACCAAACCCATGCTTTTGGTGGAATGCCTGGAAGAAGAACTAGCCATTATCTCATGGATGCATAAGCTCACTTTAAGATAGGTCCGCCATTATCTAGGCCGTTGAAGGAGACAACAAGAGAGAGAAGACCGTAATAAAGGACATATGTGCACAACTTTAGCAAGAAGAAAATGCACACAGACTGTCATAAGAAACCTAGGAGAAACAACAGTCCCATAGTAGAGAGGGGCGCAGAGAGAGAGAGACGACGGAGAGAGAGAGAGAGGCTAGCTATCAACACCTTGCATGGCACGAGAGAGAGAGAGAGAGAGAGAGAGAGAGAGAGAGAGAGACTGTATGGCATTATTGTATGGCATTTTGTAGCTACCGACCGTCTTGAAATTAACCAATATCAACAGCTGTTGACAGCAACTGAAAGACACCTCTCAGCTTCACCATCCCAACTGCAGAAAGGTGCCCCCAAGTGCCTTGTGCCCTAATGTCTCACCACTTTCGGGAAAATGTGTCTTCATATCGTGTCTTCAACCTCTTTGAAGTCCCCGTACCAAACCCCCACAAACAAAAGAAGGGATCAGAAATAAAAAGGGATCATAATTAAATGAACGGATCCTCCGAATTGACAGGAAAAGAAAGGTGTGTCTCGGAAAGAAGGTGACAGATGAGGTTCTCAAGCCTGCCCAAAATCTATTGCCATTATTATGGCATTTATACTAGCAAAGGAGTTCCTCCGCCAAACCTATGCATTCCATATGGAATGTCTTTTACTGGTGTCCTTGGCCTTGGGATCATTTAACCAGCAAGTGCTAGCTCACTTTCACTGTACATGTTGAATTAAATCATAGTTAGCAGCCAATGAAGTTTCACGCAAGCAAAGTAGTTGGCCCTTTTTCATCATCTAGGAAAAGAAGAGGACACACTAATATAATACTGCATGTTTTCTTTATTTCCTTGCTAAATAAACATGAATTTTCTTTCAACTGCACCCTTTGCAAATTACTCCTAGCAGCCTATCCTCTGAGAATTAAGGAAATTTTCTTTACAAACTGTAATGGCTATCCCACTTTATATTCATTATTTCTTTCCTATGGCATGCAAGCATTTCGCCATCATTTCAGACCGATCCACCGAGAACTAACAATGAAGACAGTATCATAACAAAATCTTAAGAAACTCTGTCAAGCTGTAATCCCATTTATAGCTGCTTGTACATGTCTCAAATAAATACACTAACAAGAAAAATAATAATCTTCCAAACTGTTATGAATCAACTCCTGGGGGAGGAGCCCTCAGCTCTTTATTTATAGGCAATTGGGGAATACAGATATGAGCTTACAATGATATGGGCCTATCTCTAGGATAGCCCAGAATCTCACCCAACTCCGGTTAAATAACCGTTCACAACACTCCCCCTTATCCAGCCATAGGTGTGGACTCTGATCGTGAATGCTTCAGGATTCTGAGCGTATAAGAGTCTCACATGGGGTGGATACTTCAGGATCCTGAGTTGGTGAGATTTGCCTCGTTAAAACCTCTAGCTATGGAAAACCCAGTGGGAAAAACCATAGTTAAGGAAAAAGAGTGCAAACGCTCTTTAACTCCCCCTGATTTGTACAAGTGACTCTGCTCATGAATACTTCTGGATTCTGAGCGTCACAGAAGGGTGGATACTTCGGGATCCAGAGTTGATTTGATTTGCCTCGTTAAAACCTTTGGTTATGGAAAACCCAGTGGGAAAAACCATAGCTAAGGGAAAAGAGTACAAATTCCCTCAACTCCCCCTGATCTGTAAAAGCACTTAGGCTTTCAGATCTTTTAGGCTTATCTCATCACTCCTATTTACAATATTCCGAAAATGTACACAGATTACAAATTTTGTCACCATCAAGCAGCTGCTGAATCCAGAAACTCTGGAGAGGTGTGCTAAGTTTTGTCGCCTCTTATGTGGTCTTCAGACTGTATGGTCAGCTCCACAGAACCAGCCTCTATCCCAGTCGTCACTGGGATGTGATGTACCACCAGGCGCCCTTAAATACACCATTGGTGTGATTCTGGAGTGGTGAGGATCTCAGAATTATAGGATGATGTTGCCTTCATAAGTTGCTTTGCATATTTGTAGTAGATGGTCATCCCACTGTTGGTACCCATTCTGTGATTTATTAGTATAGGGACCGGACCTGTAACCTGCATTTGCACAAAACATTGGAGGATGCTACTATAATTTGTAAGTCCAAATATTTCGACCCTTGGAGGAAGCGCAGAAGGCTTGACTCCGGTCTAATGGCCCTAGTGAGGTGCCAACTATCTCTGGCTAATGAGTTAACTGCAACTGCTATATCGGGACGCGTGCAGTTTAGCCAGGAGTGCATGATTGCACTTAGATAATGGACTTTAGGACCAGTTATATCCTCCCCCTCTTCCAGCGATCGGAAGGGTTCTTTTTTGTACATCCATTGAGTATACCACCGTAGGTGTACTTTGGATGACAATGGTCCTTTTAATTTCTCTAACGCACTTCTGGGCGTTTGTAACAGGATTCTATGAGCCATGACTTTATATTTTGCCTAGGTCTTTTCATGTTCAAAGGTCAGGCTTGTACATGTAGTTCGGTTTTCTCTTCAGGAGATCCGATGAGATTTTAGTTGTCTCCAACTATGATCTCTAATCCTGTTCTTTGCACAAATGCAAAGACAACCTTCAGTAGGAATCATTGACTTGTCAAGTGATTCTCTTGGTTGTACATTTATTTATACTTATTTTTTTTCTTGAATAGACGTCCCGAAGTCTATTCAGGTATTTTAAGGAAATGTGGAAATTATCTTTACAAGATATCCACGAAGGTATGCCGTCACAACATCCAATAACAGCATATCCAAAATTTTCCTTCGCCAAATCGTAAGGTATTCGCTTTTGATAACTTAGTTAGACTGATGCATCATTTATGAGACATGCTCATTTGAATTTGTTCGATCCCTAGTTTCAGCGAAATTTTCCTTGGGCTATAGGTTGTACCGTATAGCATACGATTTTGTATTTATTTTTCTTATGTTTGCAATACTTTGTTTTATCCACAGGTTTGACACCTTTTGGTGTCTGGACTTCAGGTCCGAACATTTCACGTTTTATAAGTGAGTCCAGCTCATCTTCTATTGCCACGTTCCACATTTTGGCCAATCTCTACGTTTACCTTCTAGCAACGGAGCGTGGAACGATAATTTACAAACATCATCGCCATTGCGATGTATATGACAATATGATACGTGAATATATTGTCGATAATTTATGTTCTATCTGTCCAACACCTCCCCAGTACGTACAACATTTACTTAATTTCACTTTTTCCCGGCAATTCCTCTGCAGTGGATTCCGGGAAGGGTGATGGTGTGGACAGGAGCTCATTGTCATGTGGCAGTATTGTCTTAAGGTCTCCAGGAGTTTCTGTCCTTAGATCCTGGTGGTCTGCCTCTTTTCTGTTGAGGATCAGCCACTTCTGCTGCTAGTGGGTTGCATCCATTCTCGGGGATGTCAATCCTAGCTGGAGTTTTTGCAGCAGGGATGTGTGATCTGACAATCTTCTGGTTGTCAGTAAACGAATCCGGTAATTTATGAACTGTGTTCTGGATGTGTAAGATCTTTAGGATCTTATCATCACATTGTTTTGTTACCGGATCGTAGTGGGTCAGACTTTTTGTATCCCACGTTATAATTTTCTTCGCGCCAGATTTTCTAGTAACTGGGCCTATTTTTGGGAAACTCGTCTCATCGAAATCACAGTCTTCAAGATGTGCCTTAAATGCGTCCCCGTTTGGGGTTCTAGGTATCTTATAAGTGAGGGTGAGTCAAACCCTGCATGGATACCTAGGCGACGTTGAGTACCGTTTTGGTCCTCTTTGGTGGTGCAATGGGGATTTAAGACTGCGTGACCGAAGATTCTCAGATGAGGAATGTTCGGTGGCATTCCATATGCAAGTTGCATTGGAGACTCTGACCTCCAGAGGGTCTTATTTTCATTTACGATGCAGCATGCAGAGTTTGCATGTCCCCATGCATCCATAGGCAATCGGGATTTAATGGACGTTCAGTCCATTGTAGTCTACTTTTCAGTGACTCTGCCGACCCATTTTGGGTATGAACATGCTGCACTTGTATGTTCATTTTCAATTCTCGTTGATTGGCAGTACTCTTGAAAAGACTGGGAGGTATATTTCCCAACATTAACCAGACTTATTTACAACATTTTATTGTCTGGGAAATGTGCCCGCAACATTTTTTATTTTTGTGCCAATAGCTTTGGAAAAGCTAAGTTGCGGGTCTGAAGTAGACACACGTACGGATATTCTGTGGATGCATTTATCAGTACAGTGAAGTATTGAAATAGCCCACTAGGGGTGGTGGATTTTATCCACATCTATCTCCTTGTATTCTTTTTGAGGAAGCGTGGAGATTCTTTTTCAACTTATCGTGGAGATGGCCTTGTAATTAGTTTTCCCTTATAGTAAGGGATGCGAGGGATTTTTTTCCCTTCTGAAGAATCTTCTGGTTCTTCAAGTCGTACCCATAGGATAAGATGCGATGCATCATCACAAATCCAGGGTGGCCAAGTCCACCATGCCGGAGTAAAAACTCGGCTGATGTCGGGCACTTCAGGTGCTCCGTTTAAATTCTGCTTCCTTTCTCCGAATCTTCGTATGGTGGAGGCCTATAAGGCTCTCAAAACGTTCAAGTGTGGATTTTACTCCTTGTTCTTGAGACGTTGCATACGGTAAATTTTTTTTTTTCATTTACATTTGCTGTTTCCAAGTGGAATCCGTTGCAACAGATGTCCTAGAAACTTAGAAAGTTTCTTTTGGAATTCGGAGGGATTAGTGCATCCTTTATTTTTGTGTCGTTTGGGGGCAACAGTGTTGCATTCCCTGGAACTTCAATATAGCCCTGATGTTGGGCTTTGTATTGAAAGAGATCGTACGTGTTTATTGTCTACTAATTATTTATGAGAGCAGTTTCATCTATTGAAAGATGAATCGTTAGGCACATGCATATTCAGATAAACATTTTTATTTATTGTCTACTAAACATTTTCATTCAGAATAAATTTCATAATTAAAATGCTCTCATAAATTATTCTCAAAATAAATTGCTAAGATAAAAATAAAGGCTAATCAAGCAAGTCATCATTTTCGAAGTTGTCAGCTGAAAACTTGACTGGAGCATCAGAGGTCATCAGGTTTGTTTCAGCTTTATTTTTCTTGTTCTCTTTATACAAATCCTGGAGGTGCTGCGAAGTTCGGCACATTTTGGACCAGTGGCTTTTCATGCCACAATTATGGCACTGGTCTTCCCATTCCCTCTTGGGTGGGGGTGAATCATTTTTGTCATTTCTGTGCCACGTGAACTTCTGCTTACTTTCATTATTTCGCTGCTGCTGTACATTGCCCTTGGCATTTTTCTGTTGACCCACCCTTCTGTGGTCTTTCTTTTCTTTTATTATCTCTCTTCTTTTTGAAGGAAGGGGAATGCTGAGCTTCTGGTAGGGGGGGCAGTGCCGGGAGTGCGCATATTGTGAGTGGAGAGAAGAAGCTCTCTTTTTGCTCGGCCATGAGTAAACATGACGGCAGCTCAGAATACTTGGTGAACTTGCATTCACGGTATTGCTGCATGAGTATCGCATCTTTTTCATGGAAGGACGTATACGTCTTTTCCAGCATGCGATTTTCTGAGACTTTTTCACCACACAACTTCAGGCGTGCGGTGGTACTAAAAAGTGCTGAGTTGTACTCAGCAATGGACTTAAAGTACTGTAGTCTCATGTTCTTCCACTCATATCGTGCCCTTGGGAGTATAACATCTTTCTGATGTTTATACCTGTCCTCAAGGGCAGTCCATAGCTCAAGTGGATCTTCGACCGTAAGGTATTTAGCCTTTAAGGTCTTGTCCACATGGCGGCGAATATAGGTGATGGCTTACGCCTTCTCTATATCGCTAACATTTTCTTTTTCAGTCACAGCAGCGATGAGGGACTTTGCCCGTAGGTGAAACTTTACATCTAGCTGCCAGCTTAGATAGTTTCTACCTGATGCTTCCAGTACTTCGAAATTAACGCTTGCAATATTAGCCATTTATCTAACAGAGCACAAACATGCATGAATTATTAATTAATTCAGAGAAAACATTTTCATGCGAAGGCAATATTTAACGAAAAACTAAATGTGTGGATCGGCCAGTCCCACAAGAAAGAGTCCAAAAAAGTCCACAGTCTAAATTATACAAATTTGCAGCTTAAAGAAAATGAAAATACAACTTTGGAAACCACGTGGGTCCCATATGATATCTCCATCTTCAAGCGTGGCCTCCGTCTCCATGGAAGTTGGTCTTCTTTCTTTGACATTTACATAAATTCCTCACTACAATTTCTCTCAAAAATAAAAGAAAAGTGCGGGAAATAAACTGTGGGACTAAACGGCCGATCCAAAAACCACATTTAGCAATTCATGCAGAAAAATTGTGCTCATCAACATTTTCATCAGACATTTTCATCACAGGCATCACAGGCATTTAATATTCGCAGAGATGGATAAATAATTTAAACACTTAATAATTATTGGACCACTGGGCAACGTCATACACCGTTAGGTTAGGTTACTAATGTAGGATCCTGCCAAAACAGAGTTAGGATCGATAAATAAAGTTGAGACTTACTCTTGCGTATGCGGCACGGTAGTCTCGGAACTTTGCCTTCGGATTCGCCACGACGGATCGAGTCTTCTCACGAACGGAGTAAGGCTACTAAATCCACAATCTAAATCTCTACTTTAGATTAAGAACTTGGATAGAGGGAGAGGAAGTATTTCGGCAGAGCTTCGCTAGAATGAAAATGCATGCAAGAATGCCATGCAAAAGTGTAATGAAATGGCTAACCCTTGGGTCTTATTTATAGCCCCCAAGGTAGTTATTTTAGGATCAATTGTTCCTTTGGAACAATTTAACTAAGGTGTACCATCGTACATGGCATATTATAAGCTTAAGTTGTACCATATGCATGGTACAATATAAGCTTAAGATATTACCCCTTTATTAGCCATATGTCGCATGCATTTATGCACATATAATGCGACTTTCCCATCAATCTATAGATCCTCTCCGCAAGGGAACATATTCCCTTTGCGTACGACTTCGAGTACGCGACGTTCGAGGTCCGTATTCCCTCATACATCCCCTACAAGGGTGTACTAACGTCTTCCATATCCAACATCTCCCACTCACACTTGAGGGGATTGTAAGAGAACGTCTTTCTCTTAGTTCTTTCATCTATCATACCGAGAAATAGACCGTGCGACCGTCATGCGCGTAGAGTCTGTTGTTGTGCACTTGTTAGAGATACACAACGACCTCGAAGGTGCAAAGTTGAGTAGTTCAACGCATGCTTTACCCTAGATTATTTCTTCACATTTCTTATACTTTATATTCAACAATTGAATCCCATCTGGATTACAATTGGCTGGCCAGCTTTGAATCATTTAAAGTCCAAATGTGAATATGAAATCAATCTTCCTCTTCTTGCGAACCTTCTGATCTTGACTTGATTCGCTTTTCTAACGTGCCCCGCCGAGCCGAATTACCATAGCCCATTAGAAACATGCTAAGATAGCGATCATCTCGTCAAATCTAAAGGAACCAATTGGAGTCCTTGAGGGTAAGAGTTAAGACCCGTATGGCCTTTGAGTCTCACATAATAGCAAAAACTATTGCTACTAACTCAGTGGTCGAAATGCATACGTGGTATGAACACGTATTACAACATCACTCCTTTCCCAGGGAGAGTATGTCTTAATGATGTTGTACGGATGAAAGATCAGACACCACAGTGCCTATCTTTTGAGTCCCCTTACTACTCATGAAATATTCCCGGACTCTCATCCTGCATAAGACAGATAGGATTTAAAATCCTATGAGATCTCTTTTTAAATATCCTTGTGATACAGATCTCAGATCTTTTGTAAGCATCCATATAATGCAGATCTTTCATTCGACTATCTTGTTTAAGTCACGACTCTAAATCATTTAATGAATTTGACTTTAAACTAGTCTCATCTCTATCTTATCCATCTGATAAGATAAGGCGGTTGCTCATGTGAGAGAGCCAACCTTAATCTGTCCGACATACACACAATAAAATAGCTGAGACTTAAACACAAATGTACATAAAATCATTTGTAAGAAACTTGTATGCAAATTAAACTTTGATCTTCTACAGACATGGGAAATATTATATGATACAGCTCAGCACCTACGTATTCCCATAGATGATAAGTGTTTGAAAAAACACATCTCTGGGGATCGCCTTAGTAAGGGGATCCGCTATCATCTTATGCGTGGATATGTATCCTATGTCTACTTCCTTCCGTTTGTCATAGTTCTTCGTAAACTTGAATCGAATATCAATGTGTTTGGTCTTATAATGAAATTTTAGGATCTTTGATATAGGCAATCGAAGCTTGACTATCACTGTATATAGGAACAGTGCTTGAGTCAGTGGCATCCGTCAGCCTGTCTAAGAATTTCCTAAGCCAAACAGCTTCTTGGACCGCCATGCCGAATGCTACAAATAGCATAATGCATAGTCCGCAGTCCCTTTGAGGTACCTTAATATCCTCTTCACCGCGTTCCAGTGTGCCTGTCCTGGGTTGGATTGGTAACGGCTTACCATACCAACAGCATAGCAAATGTCCGGTCTGGTACACATCATGGCGTACATCAGACTCCTGACAGCACTGGAGTATGGAACCTTTTCCCTAGCTTTCTTTTGGATCTTTGGGACACATTTCCAAACATAGACCCTCGCCTTTGGAGGTAAAACGCACGACAGGAGAGAAAAATCTCTTCGTAGTTTATTCCTTCCTGTTGCGTGAAACTTTTCGCAACAAGGCGAGCTTTATATTTCTCGATGGAGCCATCAGCCTTATGCTTGATTTTGAGAACCCACTTGTTCCCAATGGCTCTACGTCCCTTAGGTAAATCAACCAAGTCCCAGACTTGGTTTGTTTTCATGGATTGAAGTTCTTCTTCCATCGCCGCTATCCATTTATCTTTAGCAGGGCATGTGACGGCCTGTTTGAAATTTGCAGGTTCGTCATCATCTTGTAGTAATGTCATGAATGTTTGAGGAAATTCATCCTCAAATCTCAGAGGTGTTAGCCTCGTTCGATTACTACGTCTTGCTTGAGTTTGATCACTCCCACTTGGAATGATATCACTCCCACTTGGAATAACATCACTCCCACTCGGAATAGGATTGGTATCGTTCGTATCATCCATTGGTGAAGTTTGAAACGTATTTTCTTCTTCACCAAGAATTCTCCCACTCGAACGTTCCGATCCTTCTTGATCCCAAGTTTCAAACAAGGATAAGTCTTGACTTATCTCACCATGTCTTGGAAACTCGTTTTCCAAGAAGACAACATCCCTCGATTCGAATTCTATTAGACCCCCATTGTCCTCTTGACCGACGAAAACATATCCTTTGGAGTTTTCAGCGTATCGGATGAAGATACACTTCCTCCCACGTGGCCCAAGTTTGCCATATTTGTGAGAGGATAAATGTGCATAAGAGGCACAACCCCAAGGTTTTAGAATGCTTAAGTCTGGAGTTCTATTGTTCCACAACTCATAAGGAGTAGAACTTACCGACTTCGAGGGTACACGGTTTAAGATGAATGCTGCTGTCAATAATGCATCACCCCCAAAGGTGATAGGCAAATTTGCCTGAGACATCATTGATCGGATCATTTCCATCAATGTCCTATTTCTTCTTTCCGCAACACCGTTTTGTTGCGGAGTATAAGGCATAGTTATTTGATGAACTATGCCTTTTTATTCACAGAGTTCCTTAAAACTCGTTGATTGATATTCTCCACCCCGATCGGTTCGCAAGACCTTTATCTTGCGATTTAGTTGATTTTCCACTAAACTCATATAGTTTTTGAAGCAAGTTAAAGCTTCATGTTTGTGGGAAATCAACTAAATGTGACCGAAACGGGTGAAGTCATCAATGAAATAGGACTTCCCGTGTCTTGTCTTAACATTCATTGGACCGCAAATGTCCGAATGGATAAGCTGTAATGGAACTTCGGCCCTTGTGCCAGTTCCAAATGGCTTGCGACAAGTTTTCCCTACAAGACAATGTTCGCAAGTTGACATTTCAACTTTTGAAACATTAGATAGCAAGCCACTTTTGGCAAGTCTATCCATTCTAGTTGGTCCAATGTGACCAAGTCTTGCATGCCAACAAATGATCTCAGATTCAGAGTTAGAAGCATTTGTCAAATGGAAACTTTCATTAATAGAAGAAGAATCATCACACATAGTGTTTAATACAATCAATCCATTACAAACATTACCCGACCCAACTAAAGAACTATTTCAAACAGGGTCAACATTTTGTTTATAGAACCTCCATTCATAACTTAAAGACTTTAACATGACCACGGATACGATATTCCTTCGAATATCTGGAGCAAAGAGGAAGTCGTGCAATAATAGAGTCCGGCCGTTGTCGAGAACAAGCTTGCATGTTCCGACGCCCTTGACTTCAACACGAGTGTTGTTGCCGACGTATATCCACTTTGTTCCTTGAGTTATCCTTTGATACTCTACGAAGAACCTTCTGTCCTTCGCTACGTGGTCTGTGGCCCCCTGAATCAATCAACAAAAAATAGTTAGATTCAGCAAGAAACATGGAACTAGAAACACATATGTAACTAGCCCTACAAGTTACCTTATCACTTCCATCCGTACACGTACGGGCGAAGTGACCGTACTTGTTGCACTTAAAGCACTTGATCTTCTTCAAGTTTTTCTTCTTTGAGTGCACATTCTTTTGCCACTTTGTCTTCTTTGAGGTTTCCGGTTCTTGCTTTCGTTCGTTCACAAACCTTAAGCGTTTATTATTCCGCTTATTTCCTCCATGTGAGGAACTAGCGGCCATGTGCACTTCTGCACTAGGTTTTGCGGCTTGAATCCGCTCTTCCTCGAGTTCGAGGGGCGATACATCGCTTAAAGTTTTAATGCACTCATTATGAGTGAGGTGCATTTTCATGTTATCCCAGCTATCTGGGAGTGAACGAATGACTGCTTGGATCTGCTGTTCGTCAGACAGCGTAACACCCGCATCCTTTAATTCAGATATGAGATTCGCCATGTGGCGGAGATGCTTTTTCATAGAGTGATCTCGCCGCATCTTGTACGAATCAAATTGAATATTTAAGGAGCGGAGTTTGGTAACCGAAGTTCCACCAAACTTTATTTCTAGCTCAGACCATATGTCTTTTGCTAGGTCGAATTCCCGAAATAGACGCATTATGTCATTGTCCATTGCGGATAGTAACGTAATACGTGCTATTTTGTTCTTTCGAGTCCAAGTTTCATAAGCTTCCCGGTCCCTCTTGTGTTGGGCCGTATTGCCCAACTCAGGTTCTTCCATTATGTTTTGGAGTGTTTCAAGCACATCTTGCTCCTCCAAAACATATTGGATTTTTATTGACCAAAGTTTATAATTGTCGCCGTTGAGCTTTTCACCTTTGTTAAGCTCTGCGACAATGTTCTTAGAAGCGGTAGACATATTCGATTCAAAAAACTGCAAAGAGAATGAAAAACACGATCAAAATTCTATGCATATAGTTTCGATTCTTTAAACACTTGATAAGTTCCTTGGATGCGTTGAAATGTTACTCTAGGATCGAGAAGTTCACTACGTTCCCAACTACCATCTAGAAGTAACTTTCAAAGTATCCCTCTTACTTATCTCAAGTAAAAAGAAATCAGAAATAATACCCGTATGGTATTAGCAGCGGAAAAATACTTTTGAAAAACATATCTTTAAAAATGGAATAGGTGAGAGTTTGCGCAAAGAATTTTAGCGCAACAATTGCCAAGCCACGAGACCTGTTCTACACACCCATGGGTTAGATAACCATGGCCGGATCGTGGTAGGACTTGGAATTCTAAATTGCGCTATCCCGATTAAGGACGGGACATAACTTATTTGAAAAACACCTTTTTCAAAAATTTGAAAATACATTGGCTAATCTCCGTAGAGTAGAGCACAACGTTATAAGTTCATTGGCTAATCTCCGTAGAGTAGAGCACAATGACATGGCTAATCTCTCATGAAGTAGAGCACTATGGCTAATCTTCAAGGAGTAGAGCCCAAGTAAAAACTTTATAAAATGTTAGCCCCGTATGGGCAAGCCGACACAGTGGTTAGCCCCGTATGGGCTAATCGACACATTCGAGTTTGACCAAGGCCTTTTGTCACCCCGTATGGGTCATTCGGCAAGTTCGCGATCGACCTAGACCTTTCGCCGGATTGGTCGACCAAAACACCAAATTGGTCGACCAAAAATTGGTCTTCATCACTCTCGGCCAGTGCCGATCAGACCGGCCCTTGGCCAAAGAACAACCGCTGCCAGGGCCGACCGTGGCACTGGCAGCGGCCAGGCCCTGGCCTCTGCCAGGGCCGGGGCCAGCCAGGGCCCCTGCCCTGGCCTGAGGCCAGGGCGCTGCCCTGGCCCCTGCCAGGGCCGCCAAGCCCCTGGCCGGGGCCAGGGCCCCTGCCCTGGCCTGAGGCCAGGGCGCTGCCCTGGCCCCTGCCAGGGCGGCCTGGCCCCTGGCCGGGGCCAGGGCCCCTGCCCTGGCCTCTGCCAGGGCGGCCAGGCCCCTGGCCGGGGCCAGGGCCCCTGCCCTGGCCTTGGCCAGGGCGGCCTGGCCCTGGCCGAGGGCCAGGGCCCCTGCCCTGGCCCCGGCCAGGGAGGCCAGGCCCTGGCCTGGCCGCGGCCAGGGCCGGCCCTGGCCTGGCCTGGCCAGGCCGCGGCCAGGGCTCCCTGGCCATGGCCGTGGCCGGCCAGGGCCGGCCGGCCATGGCCCGGCCATGGCCTATTGGCCTTGACCGGCCATGGCCCTTTAGCCATGGCCGGTCTCCCCCCTATCATGGGGTGGCCGCATGCACTCCTCCCCCTTGATGGGGTGGTCGCCGGTGGTTATTGGCCGTAGCCAACCCCCTCCGCATGGGGAGGGGGGTGCATGGCCTTCATAGCCCATTTGGCCATGACGCACATGCACTAAAATTCATCTTCTCCGATGGAGATAACTACCATCATCTTCCTCGATGAAGCACCCGTTCGTCGATGAAGCACCCGTTCGTCGAGAAATTAGTTATTTTCTAATGGCCGTGTGCCAAAAATGAAAAATAACATACTACGTGAACGGTCGGTTCTTCCTGTCACGGAGAGTTCCTACCATATCCGTAATGATAGGAGACCCTAACGTGAAAAGAACAACCGCTGCGTTCTCTCCGTCACGAAGCGTTCCTACCATATCCGTAATGGTAGGAGACCCATTCGTGAAAAAGACAACGACTCGTTCATAGTTTCGACGGGGCGACGGTTTGACCGGGGCGAACCCATATGGCTCTGATACCAATGTTGGATCCTACCAAAACAGAGTTAGGATCGATAAATAAAGTTGAGACTTACTCTTGCGTATGCAGCACAGTAGTCTCGGAACTTTGCCTTCGGATTCGCCACGACGGATCGAGTCTTCTCACGAACAGAGTAAGGCTACTAAATCCACAATCTAAATCTCTACTTTAGATTAAGAACTTGGATAGAGGGAGAGGAAGTATTTCGGCAGAGCTTCGCTAGAATGAAAATGCATGCAAGAATGCCATGCAAAAGTGTAATGAAATGGCTAACCCTTGGGTCTTATTTATAGCTCCCAAGGTAGTTATTTTAGGATCAATTGTTCCTTTGGAACAATTTAACTAAGGTGTACCATCGTACATGGCATATTATAAGCTTAAGTTGTACCATATGCATGGTACAATATAAGCTTAAGATATTACCCCTTTATTAGCCATATGTCGCATGCATTTATGCACATATAATGCGACTTTCCCATCAATCTAGAGATCCTCTCCGCAAGGGAACATATTCCCTTTGCGTACGACTTCGAGTACGCGACGTTCGAGGTCCGTATTCCCTCATACATCCCCTACAAGGGTGTACTAACGTCTTCCATATCCAACAACTAACGGCAGAGCGGTCGCATGATCTTCCTAATTATTAAGTTTTAAAATACAATGCTCAACCACGCATATAATATCCAACAGAATATACCAGAGATGTAAAGCATGTAAATACGATTTTTGTAGAAAAAATCATTACAATGCAAAGGTTGTAAATTGAATGGGTTTAATCAATTAAATTGATTAAGAGCCCAAAATAAACATTTTCTTTGTCAAAGGAAAAAGTTTCCCTCATCATCCCAAAAGCCCCCCCAAGAATCCCCAAAAAGTCTTCGCCTGCCCGATATTTGTCTCGTAATTTACCGTGATTTTTCACGAATATTTTGCCCTTAAATCCCCTTTTTAAATTAATTTTTAGGCTAGCAAGTTGCCTTTTAAGGCTTGTTAATAGCCTTTGCCTCCCCCAATTTTTTTTCTTTCAGATAAAACAGCATGCGGGTCTGAAGCCCGCAGTCGGCCTATGGGCTTCAGGCCCATATGCTTCTTTTTTTTTTCAAATCTGTGGGCATGAAGCCCACAGATCTGCTGTGGGCTTCAGGCCCACAGATCTGGAAAATTTTTTTTTTGAATTCTGTGGGCCTGAAGCCCACAGATCTGCTGTGGGCTTCAGGCCCACAGCTCTGGAATTTTTTTTCTTCTTCTAGGGTTTCATTAGGGGGGCCGGCGCCGCCACCGCCCCCTGTAGGGGGGGGGGGGGCGCGGCCGCTGGGGCCGCCGCCCCCTGCAGGGGGGGTGGCGGGGCCCCCCCTGTAGGGGGGCGCGGCCGCGGAGGCCGCCCCCCTGCAGGGGGGAGCGGCCAGGGCCGCCCCCCTGCAGGGGGCGCGGCCTTGGGGGCCGCCGCCCCCTGCAAGGGCGGCAGCGGGGGCCACCCCCCCTGCAGGGGGAGGCGGCCACGGGGGCCGCCGCCCCCTGCAGGGGCGGCGGCGGGTGCCGCCCCCCCTGCAGGGGGAGGCGGCCAAGGTGGGGGGGGTGGGGTTTTCCAGCGAGGGGGGGTTCCGTCGAGGGGTTTGGGGGGGTCCGGTGACGACTAGCCGCCGGAGGGTTCAAAATTGGGGTTTTACCCTAAAAATTGAGTTTTTCGGATGAAAAATCCGTCGTTTTCATGGCGACGATGAATCCCCATGACGATCTTGCGAGATCTAGGGGAGGGACAATCATACGTATGATTAAAAATATCGTTTTTAGTATTTTTACCTCTATATCTGTCCTCCGGATATAGCGACGGTTGTTCGAAGCCCTACGCGGATGACGACCCTTGATGGAGGAAGCCTTGCACCGCGCTCGTGGATCTCCCGTCTCGCCTTCGCCTTTGCATTCGCAACGAACGGAAAAAAAATTTGTGGAAAGGAAAAAAATTTAGAGGCTCGTGCTGATAACGTGTTATGAATCAACTACTAGGGGAGGAGCCCCCAGATCTTTATTTATAGGCAATTGGGGAATACAGATATGGGCTTACAATGATATGGGCCTATCTCTAGGATAGCCCAGAATCTCACCCAACTCCGGTTAAATAACCGTTCACAACACAAACATAAAATGTTATTATGTTTCATTTATATCAGTTACTTACTGAGTTTATTACAACTTGGCTTCCTTTCAGCTCCGAATGGCATCTTGGATGTGCATGTGCCCATCACTACTACATATCGAGCGTTCGGCCAAGGACAAATCTTCGACCACGGACAAATCCGTGGCCAAAAGCTGCAAATCCGTGGCTAAAACATAACGGCCACAGGAAAAAATTCCGTGGCTGAAAATCCGTGGCCGATACCGTAGTGGCTGTTGGTTCTTTTGGCCACGTACTTTTCTGTGGCTAATAATCTGCCACGGAATAAAGGCCACGGATGTCCGTGTCCGATAAGGAAAGTACAAAACTATTTAAAACTATCGGCCGCGGACATATCCGTGGCCTTTATGGATTTTGAGCCACAGATATGCCCATGGCTATTACTTATCGGCCACGGATTTTGTGCACTAACATGACGTATACCGTGCACATAATCCGTGGCCGAATATTTACGGCCATTGATTTTTCCGTCGCAATGTCCATTATAATCCCATTTATAACTGCTTGTACATGTGTCAAAAAAAAAATCGTCCAAACATTAATTGCTATTATCTTTCACTTATATCAGTTACTGAGTTTATTACACCTTGGCTTCCTTCCAGCTCCCAATGGCTTTTTGGCTATGCATGTGCCCATCCTGTTACAACACAGGGCAGTCCAATGATCATTTGAGCGAACAGGCCTAAATGCCAAGCAAATCCCACAACTTTGACCTAACAGCCCAGAGGCACCCACGTCAGGCCAGCCGTTTCATCATTTAAGGCGACAACTGAGCTAACCGTTGTGCTCCTTCATTTAAAGCATCATGCATTCAATAATTGACAGTTTTCTCGTCATCAACAGCGACAGCTCAGAAGCAATCAAGAGGATTAAAGGCTTAGACGTTACTCTCTAACGTCCCTCCAAAGAGATTCCTATATGTAGTCTCTCGGACAATGGGAGAGTGACTCCTGGACGAATTTTTGGGCGTTTCACACAATCTGGGACCATACTTTCTCACAATCAAGTACGCCTACACCAATCTGCTCCACCTAAACTATATATTTCCTCCATAGCTCGATGTGATAACTTTTGGTGGTCTCCCATCAGATCGGCCACAGTTACCATGAGCCTCCTTGAGTCACCATTTGAATTAAGCATCAGAGGAGATTAGGTCAGATTCCATATCCGACCCACCCTAACGAGCTCTTCATGTTACAGGAAGCAGAAGGTAACTGGGAAATAGCTCGAAACAGCTCGAACCAGAGGTTTAACAGCTCGGATTGAGGCCTATTCAGCCTAGGGACAGCTCACCCAGTCTCTGGCCAACTGCAAGTAGCTCGGACCGAGGTCTATTCAACTTGGAATCTCCTCACCTAGTCTCCAGTCTGCTATTAGTAGCTCAGATAAAGGCCTATTTAACCAAGGGTTAGCTCGCATGGCATCCAGTCAGATGTCAACGTCATCCAACGCCTGCTATGACAACCCCACTGTCATCCAACTACATTAGCTCGGATTGAGGCCTATTCAGCCCAGGGACAGCTCGCCCAGTCTCTAACCAGCTGCATGTAGCTCGGACCGAGGTCTATTCAGCCTGGGGTCAACTCACCTAGTCTCCAGTCTACTACTAGTAGCTAAGATATAGGCCTATTTAACACATGGTTAGCTCGCATTGCATCCAGTCAGTTGTCAATGCAATCCTACGCCAGCAACTGCAACCCCACGGTCATCTAACTACATTATGGGTGAGAAAACACTCGTGAACAATTGGCTTCGTCTGGGGAAAACGAGTTGACATCCACGTCTTTGGCCACACTAATGATGACTTGACCCCCAATCAAGGGCCTAAAAGGCCAATTACTATAGGGACGACAGATGTTACGTCACACCTTATAGATCCCAGTTCTTCCACTCATGTAATGCCTGCACTGCAGTTAGTGACTTTAGAGTAGTTCCATGCATTCTCATAGAAGGTGCGCGTCAATAATCAAGCGCTGGCTGACGTGATAGAACTATTGATGGGTTCGCAGCACCAGCTAACCGTGAACCCAAAAGTCATCCCAACTCCTTTTTAGCAACATCAACATTGTCTCATCTCTCCTCATCCTGAAAGAGCTCAGGACGACGAGATTGAGGGCCACGTCTCAACTCATACGTGATATAGAAACAAGGAACCAATGCTGCACAAGAAGTTCAAACATATTATTTGTAGATATCACCTCATACGTGATATAGAAATAAGGAAGTATATATATAGAACTCCTGAGGGTCCCAACATATGACAATTTAGTAGATCCATTCACCAAGGCTCTGTCATGTGAACGTCCTGAGAGACTCATGTATAAAGCTGATATGTGATACCATGATAATTAGGCCTGAGTGCAAGTGTGAGATGTTGGTAAATGTATGCCCTCGAGGCCAATTATTTTGTAATGGGAATAGCTTGTTTAAAGTAAAAATATGTTATTTTGTGCAATTTATCTGACTATATTTATATGTCTTGTCTGCATTTTATACTTATATAAAGTCTTGAAACTTAATGCAATGTCAAATATGTATCGAGATGAGGATCACGATCAAGGAGAATTGTTTCAACCACTAGTAGCATAAGTCTAAAAATGTTCATAGTCACAGATTCATCGAGAAAGGACTTCCATACATCAGATAGACTATTGTGTGCTCTGTCTTCACCAAGTGTTCGTGGTGAAGATCTCATGATCGTTCAATTTAGTAAAATTGGAGATGAGACACAGGTGATCATTAGAGAATGAGTTTACTGAACGACCCAACGAGAGTTGCTACATGGATAACACATACAATACTATCAATGGTAGCACTCAAGTGATGATATGCAAGCTGGTCATTTATTGTACGAGCATGTGCGTGAATGGTGTCACTTAGATCTCTGACCTAACTTCAAGGCATGGCCTGGCTAAAGGTCTTAGGTTAGATGGCACTTGAAGAGCACGAGGGGAGTAGTGGCCAAGAGAGGATCTGTCTCTCATGTATCTGGGGAGTTAGTGTCGCAGAATCAGTATGGTCCTTAAGCAAAAGCATTGGCTGATGTGTTGGATCTGGATCCTAGCCTGGGGGGGGGGGGTGAATAGGCTAATAAAAATAATTCGTGCAACCCACGAATAAGCACACGCAGTTATAGCATAGCAGGGTAAATAAAAAGCAGACACAGAGTACACAGTAGATTTACCCTGGTTTGGTCGTCCCAACGACCTACTCCAGCCCCCAAAGCAGAACTAGTATTGAATAGCGCAATATGTACAAAACCACAAGTTAGAGCACGCTCAGAGCACCCTCTACGTCTCTACACTCGCCAGGCTCTCAGTACCCCACACACAGTGTTTTCTCTCACTATCAATCCTAGTAATGCTTTCTACCAGCTAGTCCCAAACTAGCTGGGTCCCACTTGTCTAGTCCCAACTAGACAAGTCCCAAAATAGTCCCCAAAAATAGGTAAAGTTTCCCCTACGAAGATCTACGCACTACTACACAAAATAATGAACAGTAGAATTTAGAAAGCTCAGTTTGTATAGCGGCGTAGTCTTCGTCAATCAGCACAGGCCAGATGTCGTCTGGCAAGTAGTAGAAGTCTCCTCTTTCTTCAGTAACTCAAGATGCTCTGACGATACGGCTAGCAATGTGTACGTGCGCAACTCCCCTCAATAATTGTCCCTGCCAGCTTTTTGGAATTGGCAATCAATGCACAGCACCTTAGTTCAATTTTTTCGGCCAACTCCTCTTGTGTTGCCCTACAAACAGAAGGAACAAAGATTAGATCCTTAAGTTAATTACCCAACAAAAACTTACCTTACATTAGGCAATGAGTGCAGCTTGCTTCTGTAATTTGCAACAAATCAATTTGTGGTTGAAAGAGATTGCTTCGAAATTTGCGGCCTGATGCAAACAAAAAAATCGGCCAGCTGATGGTGCTAGGCAGACTTTGTTGTTGCTGTTTGTAAATTGAATTGGCTAGGGAGTCAACAATTTCGGCTTGGTGGAGATGCTAGCTCACGGCCTCTCTTTGTTTTAATTAAGCCAATGCTTGTAGACTGCACTTTATTTGGTGGCCTTGTCAATTGGTGTGATGAGAAAAACGTTGGCCCCTTTGATTGGCTGCTACTCCTTGTATGGTACATGCAAACTACAGCACAAACACTCTTTAGAATAATAATAAAAAAACTTAAATCAAAACAATAGCACTTCCCTTTATTCTTGTATGCACATGGCTCTCCACAATTTTCGGCCCAGGCACAGAGCGGCTCTTGAAGAAATCAATTCGGCTGCTTGGCAATGCTTGGAGATTTTCAGAAGAAAGAATGTGCGGTGCCTCCGAGATTTTTGATGATCTCCGCAAAAATTATTTCGACTGCCTGATCTCTTGGAGTTTCGGCACCTTGCTCCTTCACAAATGTGCACGGCTCCTCTCTCTCCAAATTACTTTGAATGATATAAAGTTTGGATCTTTCTCAATTCTTTTGATTGGTTCTTCCCAAAATAAAGCTACAGCTCCTCCCCTCTTTAAATATTTTTGATTTGTTTTCGGTAGAAACGTGAGGCTCTTGAGGGATTATTTGTGAATGATTCGGCTTGGGTAATTTTGATTGGGAGGAGAGGATTCGGCCACTTGGGGTTTGTGTGGAAAGCTCTCTTGAAATAGAGTTTTAGCTGGCTTAGGATTTTTGCAAAAAAGAAAAGCACAGATTTTTTTATGCAGGCTTCAATAGGGAACTTGGTTCATCATGTTTTTGGCACTAGAGGAATTATTTGTGCGGCTCTGGAAAAACGACGCAAAAGGGAGAGAACTTTTTTATTTGACAGCCGCTCATGGAAAAATATTGTTCAAGCCGCGCGTTTCTTCAACCCTAGAAGATGGGTTTTTATAGGGATATACTAAGGTGATGCGGTTGTGGGGAATCCTATTTTGAATAGGAGATTAGAGATTTGGTTCTATCACTTTGCACCTCAAATAGGAGATTTGATTTGATCAAATTGGGATTTGATAGCAATTCAAATTGAATATGAAATTGAAATTAATCTCTAATTGATTTGACCACATCCCAAATAGATTCCATCTCTCTCCACATTGACCAAGTCAAATCTTCTTTGTGCACACACACTCACTTTCTCCCAATATGCTATGCGAATAGAAATTCCGCCAAAAGGTGAAAATATATTGTTTCGCCAATCCTGAAACACACTAGCACACACATTAGTTATCACGACACGTTTGTCATCATGAAACAAAGAGATCCTAGATCGTTGCGTCCAACAATCTCCCCCTTTTGGTGATGACAAACCCATAAAGATTTGAGCAATAAGTATGGGTGTGTGAAGTGTGTTGAAGGGTGTAATGCAATATGAATCATGGAATGAGATATTCATAGCATGCACAACATTATATCAAATATAAAAGCATGCTCCCCCTTCTCTCAAGCTCCCCCTTCAACATTTATTCAAGTATTTTTCTCAAGCTCCCCCTTCAACAAATAATACTGACAACATACAAATCTTTCATTCTTTTTCATTCTTTTTCCCCCCCTTTGTAATCACCAAAAGTGGATTAACGAAGTCACAAAAATATTCCATGCAAAAATAAACCATTATTAAATGTAGCATGCAATTTGCATGAGTTTTCCAAAAGTAGACAATTCATGCTCATTGAATTTCATAACAAGACTTCTCCACCTCCGTGTAAGTGTAATGATATAGACAATAAAGTACTAAGGAGATTCAATTTCAGAAAATCAACCAAATCAACCCAAATTTTCCAGTTTTCATGAATATCACTAGGATTGATTTTTTCCGCCTCATCAAAGATGACTTCAAGTTACCGAACCCCGAAACATGGCCTAAAAGGACTTTTAAATGCGGGGTGGCATTGCTTGACAAGTTATATACACCAACGCTAATGATTACCCATGTAGCACAAGTTGGATACTCGTGGGTTGTGTATTAGCCATGAAGTGTATCCATTTTTCATACGGAGCAATTTTCATATTTTTTTTCATTTGCAACTCTTTTGTGCTCTATTTTTATTCATGGCTAAACACTTCATATCCCTTAGAAAATTTCAGAAATTAATCATTCCTACATTCACTTTCCATTATTCTTCAAAAGAATCTCCAAAAGTACTAAAAAGTCAAATATCGTGAAAGTGCAAATGTAGGTGTAGAAGTCAAGTTTAGAACTTATGAGACATGTCATGGCTACTAAAAAGAATAAAATCATGTTCATGTAGCTACAACAATAATGAATTGACTTCTACAAGGGATAGAATTGATGATTCATGCAATACCACTTAAGAAATTCATAAGAGGATAATCAATAAGCACAATTTTTTTTGATTTTTGATTTTTCAATTTTTTTTGTTTTTTTCAGAAATAAAAACATTTAAAAAATCATGCATGCAAGCACACAAAATAAAATAAAAACAAGCACACAAAAAATCTATGAAGGTAAGCAATGAAATGCAAAGAGGGATAAAAATTATACCTTCTCGTCGCTATTTGGCTAAGGAGCTAGAAGAATGAAACATTGAATTTATCGCTCCTCGTCAAAACTCCATCACACCTACATGAAAGGTGTTAAGTGTGACCTTGGAATCCAACAAGGTCCATTAGTGTTAGCCAATATTGTTTTAGGAACCCACACTTGTTTAAACTTGATATTAGTGTTCCTAAATTTGCAATAATATGAAGTGTAGCCTACACTATCACAAGTAAAGCACTTTGCATATAAGTTCTTTGCAATAGAAGGTGCATTGTGGAATTTCTTGAATTTCGACTTTTCAACGTTTTTCAAACCGAATCCAAGTCCTCTTCTATTATTGCCATATAGTTGATTCTCTAAAATAGTATCCAACGATTGTTTTCCCATAGAGAATTTCTTAATGGTCAGTAACGACCACTTCTCGTGGTACGTTGTTCGTGCACGTGCTTTTGACCGTGCACGTGTTTGTTTTAGACTTTGTTTGTTTGTGAACACTTTAGTGTGATATGCCGTTGTGAACGTCCCTGAGAGTATTAAATAGTGGCACTATCTTGGAACGACACTTCTCGAGTCGTTTTCTCACAATTTAAACTTACTCGATGAGACGTGACGATTCTCACTCTTGACGGGAGACGTTTCTATTTTTAGTTTCCTCACCCGACGTCGAATCTGAGATCCGTCTTCTTAGTTAGCTCACATTCATCTCCACGATCACCACGATATTTATTTTATAATTTTTGGAGTTTATTTGACCACTTTTATATTTTTAACAAGTCTTATATTATTTTTAATAATTTATTTTTAAATTAATTTCGGCCAAATAAAATTTATTTAAGTTTTAAACGTTTTAAAGAATTTTTGAGCCAATTTCCAGCTCATTTGGACCAGGTCAAATCCTAGATTGGGTTGGAGAAGTTTAGATTTGAATTTTAAATCTTTTTGAACTTCTAATCCTATTAGATTTAGCCCTAGACCAAGTCAACCCACCTATACTATATAAGCAACCCCTAGCAAGACCTATTTTCCAAAGAAATTAGCCCTAGCCTCTTCCAAAACCAAAATTGGACGTTGCGACGATTCGTCGCAACGTCGCAGCCGTCGCATGCGCACGACCGAGAGAACGGGCCCGTTTTCCTCGCACCGACCGCTGCCAACGCCCGCTCCCCCGCTCCGCTCGCTTGCACGGCCGTCGCCCCGCTTCAGCTGTGTCCGACCGAGGAGATCTCTCGGTCAGACCGATGGCCGCCCCCGCTCACAGCCGCTCCCCGCATCGCTGCAAGCCCCGCAGCTGTCGCCCGCATCTGACCGAGGCGCCCGCCCGCCATCACCGAAGCCCGCGACGTTGCAACACTTGCAACGTTGCAACGCTTGTCGCCCCGCTCCGCACCCCGCACGACCGAAGCTCCCCATCGACCAGACCGAAGAGAAACCTCGCACCAAGCATCGCCCGCAGCTGCTGCACACCCCAACGTCGCAGCCCCCGCATTCACAGCGCACGACCGAGGGTTTCTCCCGCATTGGAGGGGTACGACCGAGGGTCACTCGTCGCAACCCCGCACCCGTCGCATCGCTTGCCACCGTGGGCCCCCCAAGTTCTCCAGAGTTATTGTGGGTCCCCCAAAGGCCCCTAGGAGTACTGTGGGCCCCACCTAGGTGCTTGCTCTTCGAGGATCCGTCGCGTACGACGTCGTCGCACGTCGTAGTCCGTCGTCGCACGTGCTAGCTTTGGAATCTGGAACCGTCGCCCCGGTCGAAGCTCTGAATTTTCCAGCAAGGAATATATATTGGAATCAGGACTTGGAGCGCGTTCTATTATTCCAACCCCCGGTGTCGCTACCCGACGCCGGTGTAGCTTTCGCGTCGTGTTGAGGTAACGCGTTGCACCCCTAGGACCCCCAACCCAATTGCATGCTAATCAAGACTAAAATTGATGTTTTAAAGTATTTTAAATGTTTTAAATTCACTAATCAAGATTAATAATATTGACTTTAGGCCGGTGGACTTTGCACGTAGGATAATTGTGATTCTTGGACTCATTGGACGCTATGCTCAGACGTCGTACTTGCAGGCAAGTGAAACTTGCCAACTCTTGTATAGGGCCATGTTTTTAGGCCACTTACTTGCTTTTAGCGTAAAAGAGACTAGTCAGTGAAATGATAGCTGGCTAGACGCCTACTTGATCTAGTTTGACAACGAAACTAGATCCGTCACCTAAATGATCTAGCTTGACAACGAAGCCAGATCCAACCCTTAAACTTGTCATTCATGCATGCTAAACTGTCACGTTTACTTTTCTTACCTGTACGCTTTACTACTTGCCATGCCATGTCATCCATGCATTGAATGTTGCATTCGTAGCACACGCTACAATACTTGTCCTTGTACTACTTGTCCGGCTAGGTGCACCCCTACGCCATACTTGTTTACACACTTCCTGGCTCGTGGTCCAGAAGCGAGCATTCCGTGTTCGGGGGTAAGGCCCTGGCTCGACACACGTGGAGGGGTAGGGATAAACGGTTACTTGAGCTTAGGAGTGGCCTGATCCGCCCTCTAGCCAAAGGACGGAATCTCTGTGCACGAGGTGCTTACTTTTCTTGTCTTGTACTTGTCTTGTGAATGTCATGCCATGCTCGTACCTCACTTCGCTTTACTTTACCTGTTGCACTCATTACTTTAACTGCCATGTCATTGCATCATGCTAGAACTTTTAGGTTGCTCTTACTTGTACTTTCAGTTTCACTTGCACAAGTCTTCCAGACTTGCTGACATGTGCCCCTTGCTCTTTTGGGTGTCACATGTTAGACCTGAGCCAGAGATCGTTGCTGCGTACGTGATGTGTTGCTGACGCTGAGTCTGAGTCCATGATTGCACATGAGGATTTTGGTGGACACCGGTGACCATTCTTTGAGTCTTTGTTGATCTTTATTTTGCTTTAGGCTTTTGTTAGTTGTTGGTGCGTAGCACCGTTGTTTTGTACTTTGTACTTTGTTGGCCATGTTTGGGCCTTTAAACTCTTTTCTTTTCAGCCTGGTGGCTTTTTCTGTGATGTTGAAACTTATTTTATGAATATTCTGAGATATCTCTTTTGTCTCATTTAAATATTATTATCTTTGTTTCGTTCGCGTTGCAAGGACCTGCAGTTTAAATTTGATCGACGCTTATCGGACTTGCAGCTTTGTAGCTTCAAGTCTGAGCGGACCTTCTCACGCTTCGCCTCCATATTTTTGGGAAGCGGGGCGTGACAGGTTTTGTTGGTGGCCCATGCAGGTCCGGTCTTGCAATTGCGAATCAACGAAACAACGATAATAACGGAATGTCCATTAAATAAATTGCAACATCCGAGTCATAAGCCGAGTCTAGTCGTTTTCTTAGGACACTAGGTGATAAGAAGACTCAGTTAGACGCTTGTGCTTGTTAGATAGAGGCCTCTGTTTGTTAGTTAGACTCCCTGTCAGCAATTGATTTAATTGTCGTAGGAGTTACCTTAGTGGTTATTGCCTAACCCTGACCATATTAGACTTCTAGGATTTCCTTCGGTCGTTCGCTTTTGGGTTCATCGATTTCGGACCAAGCTGAACGCATTTCTTTACCGTCCAACCTTTAGAAGTCTTAGCGCCTAGTTCCAAATCTTTAGTTGGTCGACCGTAGGAGTTTCCGTAGACTTTCCTGATTCATAACCTAGGCGTATGAATGTTTTGACCATCCGACCAATTTCCTTGCCTCGATTTACGAGATCGCCCCATGACGATCGTAGTCAATTTCAAACCTTTCCGTTACAATCTTGAACCTTCCAAAAGTATCCTTCGATTTCCTCTTTCCCTAGGTTTAAATTTGTTCAAAATTTTAATATACTTATACTTCATACTTCTTCATTGATTTAAATTTTTTTTTAAAAAAAAAACGTTTGTCGGAATTTTGAACTCTAGCTTATAATATTTTTCCCAGCCTATGTTTTCGTACTCATGTCGTCTTTTCATATATTAATTTTATTCTGAACCGTGCTTTTATTTTGCTCAGTTTGATTTATAATTTTCCCTCTTATTTATGCCATTTGAATAATACATCGTGTTTACTTTTAATATACTTTTCAAGTCACATAGAATTTCAGATTTCAGCAAGTTGGTTTTGCTCGTCGTTCTCACTATTTCAGATTTTTGCAAAATTACTATTTTCATAACCTCTTCCTGCTTTAGACCCTCCCTGATTTGATTTTAAAGATTTGTTATTCGATTCTGATAATTCTTATGCTACGTTACTATTATTCTCCTTCCGCTCACCATACACGCTTATAGAAAATTTTCTAAACCAAATGGAATTTCAACTATTTTTATAACCGTGCCAGACTTGTTGTGCTCATATATTAAGAACCTTGTGCAAATCTGTTACTCATTTTTGGCAAACCTTGGTTCCCTAAAAGTAGTTTCAAATTGATTATCTTCAATTTTCCATGGCCCAAAGTTTTGAAAGCATTTAATCTGATTTTAAATTCTTCCGTTACTTGATTTCATTCTCGACCTTCCAAAACTTTTGACAACATTATATTAAACTATTGACGTATAAATTTTCTAAACCATGTCCTTAATATTCGTGTAAATGATTCTACCTCCTTTTAAAATGACTTTTAAAATCAATAGGCCATTTTCTATTATTTTGAATATTCGACTCAGATTTATTTTTGAACAACTCGTTTTATCGATCCCCAAACATTTCTTCTCAGATGAGGATTTTAAAGTACAACCGTTTTCAATTTTGCGTATTTTAGCATGTGCTACCTACCCTATTTCTTTTCCCCTTCTATAAAGCATCACTACATCTCCTTTTTCCCTCAACCTAAACATCACCTTTGAGTCAATGTTTCGTCTAACCAATCCGTCTCCTTGTATTCGTCCTATCTGAACTCGTGCTTATCGATCCTTCCCTCGTCCCGCTTTTGACCTCGACCTCTCTCTAAGTTGTTTAGGCTTTAGTGCTCGTCAATGTCTGTGTCAACCCCTAGTTGTTAGTAGACCCTTGGACCCTTGTGAGGTGTCGTTGTGCACGTACCTAACTTGTGTACGTGAGCTTGAATGAGTATACCCCGTAGTATATTAATGTTTGCTTATTGTGTGATATGTACGTACTTGGAGTTATTCGTGACATTATAAGTTATTTGTGTGTTATTATTTATAGATTTGTATGTGGTTAGCTATACCATACTAGGGATGCTTGTGTATATTTGAATTAGCGTTGGAATATCTAATGGAGTATATGTAGTAGTAGGAGATACTTATAATGGTTGAAATAAAATGATTGGTAAAGATATGTGTGTGCTAGGTGTGATAATAATAAGTGTACGTATAATTAAGTAAGTAGGCCTATTGAGTGACCCATATATTATTACGAGTGAGTATGTGCTCGTAGGTAGATATATATGGTGCCTATACGTAAGTATTTATGTTTTGTTGCATGGGTATATAGGTGATATACATATGGTAGTAAGATTGTAATTTTGATTGGTATTGCTTGCTTTTGCGGGATGTTGCATGCGTGCATACCGTGAGGTATAAACGACTATTGCACATCTTAATTATGTATGTGTGAATGTGTTAGTATACTAATTATAGGTAGTAGGCTATGGTGTGAATATATATATATTATTTATGTGTGACTATACGGTGAATGTTTGTACTAAGGAGTATATTATAATTATACGTGTGCTGATGTCTGTATTATTATTATGGTATATAGAGTGATTGAACTACTTAAGTATTGCCTGACTAAATATTAAGTGTGATTGATCTATGAAATGTATACGGTTGTATTGGTAGATGTATATATAGGGGAGTGGTATTGGTATAGGTATGAATGTCGTGTTACGTATATAGAATATTCTGATAAGTGTATTGAGTCTCACCCAAGCTTGAATGGGTATACTCTAAGTATATTGAATGAATGTTTGTAGTTTGAATATAGCAATGTTTGATGTATGTATAGTGATAGGAGTGGTTGTGCCTGGTCGTGCTACGCACATGACTGTGGGTCGCTACGCCAGTATATAGTTATAGGTGCTGGCCTTGTGGTATAGTTATTTACTAAGGACTTGTTATGTGAACGTATGTGTACTAGCTAAAACTAGGTGTGTGGATGTACTAGTAATATAATGGTATGATTGGTGTATGTAAATGAAATGTTAGCGTGTATGAGTGTGCACCATGCACGGGTAAGTATGTGCTTAGTTATAGGTTTTGATGACTATGGTATATGTGGCGTGTCGTAAATACAGTTATAGGACCGTACGCGATGTGAATATATGGTGAACTATTTGCATGTATTTGAATGACTATATATTGTGAAATTATAGTAGCGGTGAATGTATATTAGATATAGTGAATTTGATTTAGTAATGGTATGGTGTGACTATAAGTGCTGAGATGTTGGTATTGGATGAATAATTAGAGGGAAGTATACTCTTGATGTTTGTGCATAGGTAGCTATCTATATGTAGAGCAATGGTTGTATTTGCTAAGTGTGACACTATTCTTATGTGAGTACCTGAATTATTGTTTGTGAGTAGTAGTTATATAAGGAATGTATGTTTATATACCTGATTGAAATACATGTATGAATTTGACTGAATATAATAGGTATAAGTGTATACGTATGTGAATGTATATACGTGTTGGTGGTATTAATGTTTGACTACTTAGTGCATATATAAGCACTTGCAATGACTATACTTGGTTTAAATTATAATGTGGCTTGACTGGGGTAGTTATTAGAGCGACTAGATATATTAGAAAGTCCGAGGACGGACTTTATTCTAAGGTGGGGAGGATGTAACGACCACTTCTCGTGGTACGTTGTTCGTGCACGTGCTTTTGACCGTGCACGTGTTTGTTTTAGACTTTGTTTGTTTGTGAACACTTTAGTGTGATATGCCGTTGTGAACGTCCCTGAGAGTATTAAATAGTGGCACTATCTTGGAACGACACTTCTCGAGTCGTTTTCCCACAATTTAAACTTACTCGATGAGACGTGACGATTCTCACTCTTGACGGGAGACGTTTCTATTTTTAGTTTCGTCATCCGACGTCGAATCTGAGATCCGTCTTCTTAGTTAGCTCACATTCATCTCCACGATCACCACGATATTTATTTTATAATTTTTGGAGTTTATTTGACCACTTTTATATTTTTAACAAGTCTTATATTATTTTTAATAATTTATTTTTAAATTAATTTCGGCCAAATAAAATTTATTTAAGTTTTAAACGTTTTAAAGAATTTTTGAGCCAATTTCCAGCTCATTTGGACCAGGTCAAATCCTAGATTGGGTTGGAGAAGTTTAGATTTGAATTTTAAATCTTTTTGAACTTCTAATCCTATTAGATTTAACCCTAGACCAAGTCAACCCACCTATACTATATAAGCAACCCCTAGCAAGACCTATTTTCCAAAGAAATTAGCCCTAGCCTCTTCCAAAACCAAAATTGGACGTTGCGACGATTCGTCGCAACGTCGCAGCCGTCGCATGCGCACGACCGAGAGAACGGGCCCGTTTTCCTCGCACCGACCGCTGCCAACGCCCGCTCCCCCGCTCCGCTCGCTTGCACGGCCGTCGCCCCGCTTCAGCTGTGTCCGACCGAGGAGATCTCTCGGTCAGACCGATGGCCGCCCCCGCTCACAGCCGCTCCCCGCATCGCTGCAAGCCCCGCAGCTGTCGCCCGCATCTGACCGAGGCGCCCGCCCGCCATCGCCGAAGCCTGCGACGTTGCAACACTTGCAACGTTGCAACGCTTGTCGCCCCGCTCCGCACTCCGCACGACCGAAGCTCCCCATCGACCAGACCGAAGAGAAACCTCGCACCAAGCATCGCCCGCAGCTGCTGCACACCCCAACGTCGCAGCCCCCGCATTCACAGCGCACGACCGAGGGTTTCTCCCGCATTGGAGGGGTACGACCGAGGGTCACTCGTCGCAACCCCGCACCCGTCGCATCGCTTGCCACCGTGGGCCCCCCAAGTTCTCCAGAGTTATTGTGGGTCCCCCAAAGGCCCCTAGGAGTACTGTGGGCCCCACCTAGGTGCTTGCTCTTCGAGGATCCGTCGCGTACGACGTCGTCGCACGTCGTCGCACGTGCTAGCTTTGGAATCTGGAACCGTCGCCCCGGTCGAAGCTCTGAATTTTCCAGCAAGGAATATATATTGGAATCAGGACTTGGAGCGCGTTCTATTATTCCAACCCCCGGTGTCGCTACCCGACGCCGGTGTAGCTTTCGCGTCGTGTTGAGGTAACGCGTTGCACCCCTAGGACCCCCAACCCAATTGCATGCTAATCAAGACTAAAATTGATGTTTTAAAGTATTTTAAATGTTTTAAATTCACTAATCAAGATTAATAATATTGACTTTAGGCCGGTGGACTTTGCACGTAGGATAATTGTGATTCTTGGACTCATTGGACGCTATGCTCAGACGTCGTACTTGCAGGCAAGTGAAACTTGCCAACTCTTGGGTAGGGCCATGTTTTTAGGCCACTTACTTGCTTTTAGCGTAAAAGAGACTAGTCAGTGAAATGATAGCTGGCTAGACGCCTACTTGATCTAGTTTGACAACGAAACTAGATCCGTCACCTAAATGATCTAGCTTGACAACGAAGCCAGATCCAACCCTTAAACTTGTCATTCATGCATGCTAAACTGTCACGTTTACTTTTCTTACCTGTACGCTTTACTACTTGCCATGCCATGTCATCCATGCATTGAATGTTGCATTCGTAGCACACGCTACAATACTTGTCCTTGTACTACTTGTCCGGCTAGGTGCACCCCTACGCCATACTTGTTTACACACTTCCTGGCTCGTGGTCCAGAAGCGAGCATTCCGTGTTCGGGGGTAAGGCCCTGGCTCGACACACGTGGAGGGGTAGGGATAAACGGTTACTTGAGCTTAGGAGTGGCCTGATCCGCCCTCTAGCCAAAGGACGGAATCTCTGTGCACGAGGTGCTTACTTTTCTTGTCTTGTACTTGTCTTGTGAATGTCATGCCATGCTCGTACCTTACTTCGCTTTACTTTACCTGTTGCACTCATTACTTTAACTGCCATGTCATTGCATCATGCTAGAACTTTTAGGTTGCTCTTACTTGTACTTTCAGTTTCACTTGCACAAGTCTTCCAGACTTGCTGACATGTGCCCCTTGCTCTTTTGGGTGTCACATGTTAGACCTGAGCCAGAGATCGTTGCTGCGTACGTGATGTGTTGCTGACGCTGAGTCTGAGTCCATGATTGCACATGAGGATTTTGGTGGACACCGGTGACCATTCTTTGAGTCTTTGTTGAGCTTTATTTTGCTTTAGGCTTTTGTTAGTTGTTGGTGCGTAGCACCGTTGTTTTGTACTTTGTACTTTGTTGGCCATGTTTGGGCCTTTAAACTCTTTTCTTTTCAGCCTGGTGGCTTTTTCTGTGATGTTGAAACTTATTTTATGAATATTCTGAGATATCTCTTTTGTCTCATTTAAATATTATTATCTTTGTTTCGTTCGCGTTGCAAGGACCTGCAGTTTAAATTTGATCGACGCTTATCGGACTTGCAGCTTTGTAGCTTCAAGTCTGAGCGGACCTTCTCACGCTTCGCCTCCATATTTTTGGGAAGCGGGGCGTGACATGGTCAATTCAAGATTAGAGACTTTGGATTTCAACAATTTATTTTCTTCCACAAGCAATGTGCATTTACTTATAAAAGTTCTCTTGTTTTCCTCTTCCTTCTTTCCAAATTCAATCATTTTCCTTTTAAAATCATTATCCAACATGCAGAATTTATCATTAAGCTCTCTAATCACATAGTCTTTTTCAGTTTCGAGCTTAATCAAATCAAGTTTAAGCATGCTAATATTATTCATCAAGGAAGGGCAAGAGAGACAAGGTGCTTCATCATTAAAACTGGACTTTTCCTTTTTCAAAGTGTCAATTGTAGAGTCACGAGCAACAATATCAATTTTGAGTTTTTCAATCTCTCTAGACATTTCATATTCAGATTGTTGCATTTCAAAATTCTCATTTTGATAATCATCTATAGTGGATTCAAGCTCTACTATTTTATCTTGCATTTCTTTACAAAGAGTAAGGAGTTCAGTTTTACTACCAGAAATTACCTCATCGTGTATTCCCATCAATACCATGCATGAGTGGGCTTCGTGTTCCTCCTCCTCACTCTCAGCTTCGCTGTCCATATCCCAAGTTAGCACCTTGGATTTTCCCTTTTCTTTAGCTACATGAGCTGTCTCATGTGGGCAATCTCTCATTCCATGTCCTCTTTTCTTGCATTTAAAACAAGTCATTCTATTAGCAGCATTCTGATCATAAGTTTGCTTAGAAGACTGGAAAAAGTTAGAGCGATTAAACCTGGGTGCCATTTCTGTTCGTCCTTGCTTGGTCTGGACATATTTTCTGAAATTTCTGACCATTAGCGCTATGTCATCATCATCATCTTCGCTTTCGTCAGCTATCAGAGCAAGTGGCTTGGTAGCTTTCTCCTTCTCCTCAGGTTTCTCCCTTTTATCCACGTTTTGCAATTCAAGCTCGTGGGACATTAGATTACCTATCAAGTCCTCCACCCTCATCTGCGATAGATCCTTCGCTTCTTGGATGGCAGTAACTTTAGGCCTGAAAGAGATTGGCAGTGCTCTTAATATCTTTCTCACCTGCTCAAGCCTAGAATATGGCTTACCGAGCGAACTAGACTTGTAGACAATGTTGGTGAACCTCGCAAACATTTCTGATATGGTCTCTGATGGTAGCATGTGAAATCCCTCGTATTCCGTGCTCAGAAGTGCAAGTCTAGACTCCTTCACCTGTGACGTTCCCTCGTGCGTCACCTCCAAAGTATGCCATATTTCCTGCGCAGTTAAACAATGTGAGATACGATTGAATTCAGATTTATCTAATGCACAAATGAGAGCATTCATAGCTTTAGCATTAAGAGAATAAAGCTTCCAATCATTATCATCCCATTTATCATCAGGTTTAAGCATATCAGTATTTTCAATTTTAATAACAGGTGATTTATAGCCTTTTTCAACGATTTGCCAAGCTTTATAATCAATAGAAATCAATTAGATTCTCATACGATTTTTCCAATAAGCATAGTCTACTCCATTAAATCTAGGTGGACGTGAAATGGACTGACCCTCAGCAAAAGCACTATCAATGTGGTCCATGGTTAAACTAGGCTAGATCTACTAAACTGGCTCTGATACCACTTGTTGGATCTGATGGATCCTGTCCAAAACAAAGTTAGGATCGATAATTAAAGTGGAGACTTACGCTTGCGTATGCGGAACGATAGTCTCGGAACTTTACCTTCGGATTCGCCACGACGGATCGAGTCTTCTCACGAACGGAGTAAGGCTACTAATCCACAATCTAAATCTCTATTTTAGATTAAGAACTTGGAAGGAGGGAGAGGAAATATTTTTGCAGAGCTTCGCTATGAAGAAGATGCATGCATGAATTTCATGCAAATGTGTAAGGAAAATGGCTACCCTTGGGTCTTATTTATAGCCCCCAAGGTAGTTATTTTAGGGTAAGTTGTTCCTTTGGAACAACTTAATTAAGGTGTACCATGATACATGGCACATTATAAGCTTAAGTTGTACCATATGCATGGTACAACATAAGCTTAAGATATTCCCCCTTTATTAGCCATATGTCGCATGCACTTATGCATATATAATGCGACTTTCCCGCTCATCCAGAGATCCTCTCCGCAAGGGAACAGATTCCCTTTGTACACGACTTTGTGTACGCGACGTTCGAGGTCCGTAATCCCTCGTACATCCCCCACAAGGGTGTACAAACGTCTTCCATATCCAACAGGATCTGGATCCTAGCCTAGAGGGGGGGGGTGTGAATAGGCTAATAAAAATAATTCGTACAACCCACGAATAAGCACACGCAGTTATAGCAGTAGCAGGTGGGATATCAAATAGATATGTCCGAAACGGGTGAAGTCATCAATGAATGTGATGAAATAGGACTTCCCGTGTCTTGTCTTAACATTCATTGGACCGCAAATGTCCGAATGGATAAGCTGTAATGGAACTTCGGCCCTTGTGCCAGTTCCAAACGGCTTGCGACAAGTTTTCCCTACAAGACAATGTTCGCAAGTTGATATTTCAACTTTTGAAACATTAGATAGCAAGCCACTTTTGGCAAGTCTATCCATTCTAGTTGGTCCAATATGACCAAGTCTTGCATGCCAACAAATGATCTCAGACTTAGAGTTAGAAGCATCTGTCAAATGGAAACTTTCATTAATGGAAGAAGAAACATCATACATTGTATTTAAAACAATTAATCCATTACAAACATTACCAGAACCAATCAAAGAATTATTACAAACAAGGTCAACACATTGTTTATAGAACCTCCACTCATAATCTAAAGACATTAACATGACCACGGAAACGATATTCCTTCTAATATCTGGAGCAAAGAGGACGTCGTGCAATAATAAAGTCCGGCCGTTGTCGAGAACTAGCTTGCATGTTCCGACGCCTTTGACTTCAACACGTGTGTTGTTGCCGACGTATATCCACTTTGTTCCTTGAGTTATCTTTCGATACTCTACGAAGAACCTTCTGTCCTTCGCTACGTGGTCTGTGGCCCCTGAATCAATCAACCAAAAATAGTTAGATTCAGCAAGAAACATGGAACTAGAAACACATATGTAACTAGCCCTACAAGTTACCTTATCACTTCCATCCGTACATGTACGGGCGAAGTGACCGTACTTGTTGCACTTAAAGCACTTGATCTTCTTCAAGTTTTTCTTCTTTGAGTGCACGTTCTTTTGCCACTTTTTGTTCTTTGTCTTCTTTGAGGTCTCCGGTTCTTGCTTACGTTTGTTCACAAACCTTAAGCGTTTATTCTTCCGCTTATTTCCTCCATGTGAGGAACTAGCGGCCACGTGCACTTCTGCACTTAGGTTTTGCGGCTTGAATCCGCTCTTCCTCGAGTTCGAGGTATTTCGATACATCGCTTAAAGTTTTAATGCACTCATTATGAGTGAGATGCATTTTCATGTTATCCCAGCTATCTGGGAGTGAACGAATGACCGCTTGGATCTGCTGTTCGTCAGACAGCGTAACACCCGCATCCTTTAATTCAGATATTAGATTCGCCATGTGGCGGAGATGCTTTTTCATAGAATGATCTCGCCGCATCTTGTACGAATCAAATTGAATATTCAAGGAGCGGAGTTTGGTAACCGAAGTTCCACCAAACTTTACTTCTAGCTCAGACCATATGTCTTTGGCTAGATCGAATTCCCGAAATAGACGCATTATGTCATTGTCCATCGCGGACAGTAACGTAATACGTGCTATTTTGTTCTTTCGAGTCCAAGTGTCATAAGCTTCCCGGTCCCTCTTGTGTTGGGCCGTATTGCCCAACTCAGGTTCTACCATTATGTTTTGGAGTGTTTCGAGCACATCTTGCTCCTCCAAAACATATTGGATCTTTATTGACCAAAGTTTATAATTGTCGCCGTTGAGCTTTTCACCTTTGTTAAGCTCTGCGACAATATTCTTAGAAGCGGTAGACATTTTCGATTCAAAAAACTGCAAAGAGAATGAAAAACACGATCAAAATTCTATGCATAAAGTTTCGATTCTTTAAACACTTGATAAGTTCCTTGGATGCGTTGAAATGTTACTCTAGAATCGAGAAGTTCATTATGTTCCCAACTACCATCTAGAAGTAACTTTCAAAGTATCCCTCTTACTTATCTTAAGTAAAAAGAAATCAGAAATAATACCCGTATGGTATTAGCAGCGGAAAATTATTTTGAAAAACATATCTTTCAAAATAGAATAGGTGAGAATTAGCGCAAAGAATTTTAATGCAACAATTGCCAAGCCACGAGACCTGTTCTACACACCCATGGGTTAGATAACCATGGCCGGATCGTGGTAGGACTTGGAATTCTAAATTGCGCTATCCCGATTTAAGGACGGGACTTGACCTATTTGAAAAACATCTTTTTCAAAAATTTGAAAGCACGTTGGCTAGTCTCCGTAGAGTAGAGCACAACGTCTCAAGTACATTGGCTAATCTCCGTAGAGTAGAGCACAATGACATGGCTAATCTCGCATGAAGTAGAGCACTATGGCTAATCTTCAAGGAGTAGAGCCCAATGAAAAACTTCATTAAAAACGTTAGTCCCGTATGAACTATTCGGCACTGTGGTTAGCCCCGTATGGACTAATCGACACATTCGAGTTTGACCAAGGCCATTTGTTACCCCGTATGGGTCAGTTGACAAATTTTCAGCCGATTCTGACCTTCTGCCAGATTGGTCGACCAAAAACACAAAATTGGTCGACCAATTTTCGAAATGCAAATTATCCCGACCAGGGCCTCTGCCCTGGCCGGGGTGTGGCCAAGGACCGGCCAGGGCCTCTGCCCTGGCCGGCCAGGGGCCCTGGCCCCCTCGGCCAGGCCCTGGCCTCGGCCAGGCCCTGGCCTGAGGCCAGGGCGCCGGCCCTGGCCTCTGCCAGGGCCGGCAGGCCGCTGGCCGGGGCCAGGGCTCTTGCCCTGGCCTCGGCCAGGCCCTGGCCTGAGGCCAGGGCACCGGCCCTGGCCACTGCCAGGGCCGGCCTGGCCCTGGCAGTGGCCAGGGCGCCGGCCCTGGCCACTGCCAGGGCCGGCAGGCCGGCCAAGGGCCGGCCCTGGCCACTGCCAGGGCCGGCCATGGCTTGGCCATGGCCGGTCATGGCCAAGGCCATTCGGCGTTGGCCGGCCATGGCCCCTGTGGCCATGGCCGGCCACCCCCTTTAAATGGGGTTGCCGCACTCATTCCTCCCCCTTGATGGGGTGGTCGCCGGTGGTTATTGGCCGTAGCCAACCCCCTCCGCATGGGGAGAGGGGGTGCATGGCCTTCATAGCCCATTTGGCCATGGTGCACATGCACCAAATTTTCCTCTTACCCGATGGAAATAACTTCCATCATCTTCCTCGATGAAGCACCCGTTCGTCGAAGAAATTAGTTATCTCTTAATGGCCGTGTGCCAAAAATGAATAACGTACTACGTGAACGGTCGGTTCTTCCCGTCACGGAGAGTTCCTACCATATCCGTAATGATAGGAGACCCTAACGTGAAAAGAACAACCGCTGCGTTCTCTCCGTCACGAAGCGTTCCTACTATATCCGTAATAGTAGGAGACCCATTCGTGAAAAAGAAAACGACTCGTTCGTAGTTTCTACGGGGCGGTGGATTGACCGGGGCGAACCCATATGGCTCCGATACCAATGATGGATCCTGTCCAAAACAAAGTTAGGATCGATAATTAAAGTGGAGACTTACGCTTGCGTATGCGGAACGATAGTCTCGGAACTTTGCCTTCGGATTCGCCACGACGGATCGAGTCTTCTCACGAACGGAGTAAGGCTACTAATCCACAATCTAAATCTCTATTTTAGATTAAGAACTTGGAAGGAGGGAGAGAAAATATTTCTGCAGAGCTTCGCTATGAAGAAGATGCATGCATGAATTTCATGCAAATGTGTAAGGAAAATGGCTACCCTTGGGTCTTATTTATAGCCCCCAAGGTAGTTATTTTAGGGTAAGTTGTTCCTTTGGAACAACTTAATTAAGGTGTACCATGATACATGGCACATTATAAGCTTAAGTTGTACCATATGCATGGTACAACATAAGCTTAAGATATTCCCCCTTTATTAGCCATATGTCGCATGCACTTATGCATATATAATGCGACTTTCCCGCTCATCCAGAGATCCTCTCCGCAAGGGAACAGATTCCCTTTGTACACGACTTTGTGTACGCGACGTTCGAGGTCCGTAATCCCTCGTACATCCCCCACAAGGGTGTACAAACGTCTTCCATATCCAACAGGATCTGGATCCTAGCCTAGAGGGGGGGGGTGTGAATAGGCTAATAAAAATAATTCGTACAACCCACGAATAAGCACACGCAGTTATAGCAGTAGCAGGGTAAATAAAAAGCAGACACAAAGTACACAGCAGATTTACCCTGGTTCGGTCGTCCCAACGACCTACTCCAGCCCCCAAAGCAGAACTAGTATTGAATAGCGCAATAGGTACAAAACCACAAGTTAGAGCACGCTCAGAGCACCCTATACGTCTCTACACTCACCAGGCTCTCAGTACCCCACACACAGTGTTTTCTCTCACTATCAATCCTAGTAATGCTTTCTACCAGCTAGTCCCAAACTAGTTGGGTCCCACTTGTCTAGTCCCAACTAGACAAGTACCAAAATAGTCCCCAAAAAATGGGTAAAGTTTCCCCTACGAAGATCTACACACTACTACACAAAATAATGAACAGTATAGTTTAGAAAGCTCAGTTTGTATAGCGGCGTAGTCTTCGTCAATCAGCACAGGTCAGATGTCGTCTGGCAAGTAGTAGAAGTCTCCTCTTTCTTCAGTAACTCAAGATGCTCTGATGATACAGCTAGCAATGTGTACGTGCGCAACTCCCCTCAATTATTGTACCTGCCAGCCTTTTGGAATTGCTAATCAATGCACATCACCTTGGTTCAATTATTTCGGCCAACTCCTCTTGTGTTGCCCTACAAACAGAAGGAACAAAGATTAGATCCTTAAGTTAATTACCCAACAAAAACTTACCTTACATTAGGCAATGAGTGCAGCTTGCTTCTGTAATTTGCAACAAATCAATTTGTGGTTGAAAGAGATTGCTTCGAAATTTGCGGCCTGATGCAAACAAAAAAATCGGCCAGCTGATGGTGCTAGGCAGACTTTGTTGTTGCTGTTTGTAAATTGAATTGGCTAGGGAGTCAATAATTTCGGCTTGGTGGAGATGCTAGCTCACGGCCTCTCTTTGTTTTAATTAAGCCAATGCTTGTAGACTGCACTTTATTTGGTGGCCTTGTCAATTGGTGTGATGAGAAAAATGTTGGCCCCTTTGATTGGCTGCTACTCCTTGTATGGTACATGCAAACTACATCACAAACACTCTTTAGAATAATAATAAAAAAACTTAAATCAAAACAACAGCACTTCCCTTTATTCTTGTATGCACATGGCTCTCCACAATTTTCGGCCCAGGCACAGAGCGGCTCTTGAAGAAATCAATTCAGCTGTTTGGCAATGCTTGGAGATTTTCAGAAGAAAGAATGTGCGGCGCCTCCGAGATTTTTGATGATCTCCGCAAAAATTATTTCGGCTGCCTGATCTCTTGGAGTTTCGGCACCTTGCTCCTTCACAAATGTGCACGGCTCCTCTCTCTCCAAATTACTTTGAATGATATAAAGTTCGGATCTTTCTCAATTCTTTTGATTGGTTCTTCCCAAAATAAAGCTACAGCTCCTCCCCTCTTTAAATATTTTTGATTTGTTTTCGGTAGAAACGTGAGGCTCTTGAGGGATTATTTGTGAATGATTCAGCCTGGGTAATTTTGATTGGGAGGAGAGGATTCGGCCACTTGGGGTTTGTGTGGAAAGCTCTCTTGAAATAGAGTTTTAGATGGCTTAGGATTTTTGCAAAAAAGAAAAGCACAGATTTTTTTATGCAGGCTTCAATAGGGAACTTGGTTCATCATGTTTTTGGCACTAGAGGAATTATTTGTGCGGCTCTGGAAAAACGACGCAAAAGGGAGAGAACTTTTTTATTTGACAGCCGCTCATGGAAAAATATTGTTCAAGCCGCGCGTTTCTTCAACCCTAGAAGATGGGTTTTTATAGGGAGATACTGGGGTGATGCGGTTGTGGGGAATCCTATTTTGAATAGGAGATTAGAGATTTGGTTCTATCACTTTGCACCTCAAATAGGAGATTTGATTTGATCAAATTGGGATTTGATAGCAATTCAAATTGATTATGAAATTGAAATTAATCTCTAATTGATTTGACCACATCCCAAATAGATTCCATCTCTCTCCACATTGACCAAGTCAAATCTTCTTTGTGCACACACACTCACTTTCTCCCAATATGCTATGCGAATAGAAATTCCGCCAAAAGGTGAAAATATATTGTTTCGCCAATCCTGAAACACACTAGCATACACATTAGTTATCACGACACGTTTGTCATCATCAAACAAAGAGATCCTAGATCGTTGCGTCCAACATGATGTGTGTTGCATATGATCCAAAATAGACAAACTAAGACCGAACGATACTGATCAATCACGAAGCTATTAGGGGTTGATAGTCAAAATACCATTGGCTTCGCAGAGACATATTGTTGACGAAGGGATTAAAACTATTGAATTCATCACTGACATAGCCAAGGGTAGTACCGACAATATTTATGTCAATGGGTAGACCATGTAATGATGATACTGAAACAAAGACGACAACTGCTGCCCGTGGTTGCTATTGTCAGGGGCCATGAGTCACGCCTGTAGTAGGATCCGGCTATATGGTCACACAAATGCTGAGATTCTTGTCCAAGTAATAAGAGAAAAATGCGTATGATGCATATGAATTATTATGGTCGCAAATAGTTGCGCAGAGGATTTCGGTCACATATGATGTGATGCGAAGATCAAGCCATTCAAACACATAGAAAATCCAAAACATGTCTTGACATGGGGCTAAAGCACATAAAATGGACTCAGAGACACCAAGGCATCCACCTAAGTGAGCCTTGAGGGTCAGCCCAGGCACCTGGGTGCACTTGGGGTTAGCCCATGACTGGACTTGACCCTAGATGAACCTGTGCTCGACCCAGGCACACCCAAGCTCGAGTCCAAGTGGTGGGCAAGCCCTGCACAGCAACTAGATTCACGCCCAAGACGGTGTAGGTGGCCTGGGCTTATCCCATGCCAAATCGGGGTTGGCCCACTCTGGACCAACCCTTACGGCTTACTTCAGGCAGGTGACCGCTTCCGGCACCCAGTTAGCTGGCGTGAAAACCCTTGGGTGTCCCCGACCTGAGCCGTGGAAAGGCCCACTATGGGCCCCACTTACTGCACAGTTGCGGACAGCATTTTGAATTGAATTTGGTGATTTTTGAGGCATCGTTAGAGGGGTCAAACAACATTGGAATTGATCACCGTTTATTTCTATGTGATCTACATTTGATTCTCTTCAAATGATATATCATTTTGATTCCTAGGCGTAACGGAAGGAAGATTAATTACTCAAAGTTTAGTCCCTGAAAGGAGAGACACTTGAGTCAATTTTGATTCAAATTTTTAGTACCACATCAAATGTGACACTATGGTGAATGCTTAGCTCTCCCTATAAATAGGGAGACACCCTTCCTACTAAAACACACCAAGCCTTAATCAAATGAGCTCTCCATAAATTATTGCTGTAAACTTTGAATAAAAGGTGACCTAATATTTTTTCTCATTTTCCTCTTTGTTTCCTTTTAGGTTCTAGCAAAACATAAAGGGAGTTCGGATTTGATCTGAAGCTTGGGACGAGGATTCAACTAAAGTGAAACATTCTGGAGCAAGTGGTCGTCTCTTGACGAGGCATTGTATCGCTTCGGGGCGTCATCCTAAGAAAAAGTTTTTACGACTGCAAAAACTAATGTATGTCCTTTTGTAAACTATATTTAATAGCAGCAATTATTTAGATCTACCTTTACGAGACAAGTTTGCCTTTCTACTTAGATAGTATAGATCCTGCTATGGTTTTAATTTTCTATATGCTTTTTCATAAAATCTGATTTTATGCATTTTCTTTTTCCGTTGCTTTCCCATGTATGTTAAGCCAGAGCTAGACGATGGGAAAAAGGCCAACGGATGCCTGCCGAAAACCCTTTACTGCCACCCTACTCTGGCTGATGATTGACATAAAGAGATCCATCATGGGTGAATTCGTAGCCCTCATCGTAGAACTCACACATGCCTCAAGATGAAGGCTCGGCGAGACATCCTCTGCCATCCGAGCTCTTCCAACAACTCGAATGAGAAGCAAACCCCCTTGAAGAAGAGAATCACCTCAATCCATATGCTGCCCGAAATCAAGATGTCTGACCTAGACAAGTATGATGGTATGGGCAATCCGCTTGAACATGTCCAAAACTATAAAGGATTGATGGAGATACATGGGGCCGACGACTCACTCCTCTGTCTGGCTTTCCAAATAACTCTATAGAAAGCCACAAATAAGTCGTAGAATGGACTACCTAATTAATATTGGTCATTCAAGAGCTTGCTCCAAGTCTTCTACTAATAATTCATGGTAGGGAGATGGATGAGGAGGAGCTCTAACCACCTATTCATCTTGGTGCTGAAAGAGAGGGAGACATTAAGAAGCTTCCTGAAGAGCTTCAATTCAGAGATACTGAATGTCGAGAGCTACAGTAACGAGGTAACCATCACTGTACACAAGAAAAAGGGGTTGGTGTGAAGACTTGATGAACTCTTTGCATCATAAACTGCCTCACAGCTTGGATTAGCGCCTTACTAGCGCAGAGTGATATATAATCGTAGAGGAGACACTGGCCAGAAGAGCACCCAGTGACACTTTGGTCAGATAGGACAACCTAAAAGAGCTACTAGGGATACTCTATCCAGAAGAGCTCACAGGGATACTCTCGTCCATCTTAGTACTAAATACAGAATATCTGTAGAGGTGTTTTCAATAAAACAAGTAAACCGAGTAAACCATTATACTATTTTTTTGTTTTCTCTGAAAATTATATCTTTCTGAGCTAATAACTCCAAAAGAACATTAACGGGAAGACCATAAATGGCTTTTCCCATTTTACTTTCTCTAAAGTACACATGCCTACAAATCAGTGTGAATACATCAGAAGACCGCATAAGCTGATCAACTATATGATTTGAGGCCACTCCTTGCGGGCCGATCAAGCTATACGACCAGGGATGTCAGAAGACCTCATGTGTTGGTCGGATCTACGATCGAGGTCAGTCCCTCATGTGCCAAACTTGTTATATGATCGGGGATAACTATCAAAAGACCTCACGAGTTGATCTGCTATACGATCGGAGGCCAATCATATACTTAAAGATCTTGCTGTATGATCGGGGATGTCAGAAAATCTCTCGGGTTGTCAGCTATACAATCAGAGGGCCACTCCCTTGCAGGCCGATCTAGCTATACGATCTGGGATGTCAGAAGGCCTCACGGGCTTATCGGCTAAGCAATCAGGGGTCACTCCCTCGTATGATAATCTAGCTATATGATTGGGGATATCTAAAGAACTCGTAAGCTGATCGGATATACGATCAGGGCCACTCCCTCTTGGGCCGATCAAGCTATATGATCGAGGATCACTCTCATGACCTCATGGGTTGATCGGCTATAGGATCGGGGCAACTCTCTCGTGATCCGATCTAGCTATGTACGATCGGGGATACCAGAAGGCCTCGTTGGCTGGTCGGCTATACGATCGGAGGCCACTATAGCCCCCTTATTTTTAATATATGAGGTATTAGACTATATATTTTTGATCGTATTTGATGCTGAAGGGATTTCTAGGACCATTGGGCACAAAAACTCTATTCCCATCCTAAGTCGGACGGAACATAGACATACGCAGCGGAAAAAATTATGTTAATCTAATTAACATGCTGCCCTGAGAAGCCAGACCTTCTTAGCCAGGATCTCTGCCAACTCGGGGTGGATCTGACCACCCCAAGAGGGATCTAACTACTGCGAATAATTAAAACAAAAGCTTCTAAAACATACCCGAAATCTCAACCCTGAGGTAGGCGAGATGTTCCGCACCGCACCGTCTTCCGAGCCGCTCCCCGTCTTACACCGAGCTGTTCATTGAACCGTTCCTCAAACTGCTCCGCATCCCAAGGCGATCAATCCTCGTGTCGCCGAGCCAACCATGCGTTGAAAAAAGTTTCACGCGAGTGAAAGCCTTCGTCAAAATTTCGGATCCGAATCCGAACTCCTTCGTGGCTTTGCTAGAGCCCTCGGGAGTAAGGCAAAAATATAGGAAGATAGAGAATATTAATTTAAGCCTAGATCCGAGCGTGCTCCAACATTTACGAGAGCCGCTCATATCTAGAGCTTGGGACGAGTTTGGAGGAAGGGGGGGATGCCCCTATTTATATAGGCGGCTGACTCTCCCCTTTTATCCACAACCGATGTGGGACTATTAAATTTGAGTTAATTAAATTAAGTTAGTTTGCCTTTCACAAAGGGAAAACTTCCGTGAATTTTAACTCGCTCACCATTGAGCTTCAATCTTGGTACAACCTACCAAATCAAAGGGCGTTCAACGGTGAACGCATAGGAAAAAACGGCGAGTCAATCGGAGTCCGTTTGACCCTCCAATTGATCGTCCAAAGTTAGCCAAAACCATTCAAAGATGGAAAATCCAGCCGTAAAAAAATCCCGAGTTTTAAAAAACCCTAACCAGAAAATTCAGGCTTGGTGGGCCTCCATTTTCGCTGGGTTCAGCCCAACAGTTTGGGCTGACTTGTTTTGGCTATAACTTGTGCATTTGGACTCCGTTTTTGACGCGGTTTGAAGCTACGTTTAGAGCGGGACGATCCCGTCATCTAGGTCCATGTGTTTATTATATTTAATATTGTCGTAAACTATTTAAGACACATTTAATCTCCTTTGCATCATTTGCAAATTAGTCCCCTATCTAAGCTTAAATTTTCATTTGCATCAAATACAAACGATCTGAGGGCACATCCCTCTACATCTCCCACTTGCACTCAGGATCATTTATCCCGAATGCAGGAGATTATTACAAACATCTTTTGTAATATTTTATCCCTTGCATCAAATGCATATTCTTCCTAATGTTTCTATCTATTACAGACGAAGGTCGCACTCTATGTGAGACTCTACAGCCTGACCCTTACAACAGGTTGGGCTCAAAGCCCTATACGGCAGTGACCATGAGCAGTGGTTGCCGTCCCTGCTTCAGAATCATAATTACGTGGTTGACTCATCGACATGAGTATTGTTGGGACCACCCTGACTGTGTCCGTGATGAATTCTGCAGTTTTAGTCTCTTCGTTTAAACTATGTCGTGTAGATCAAGTCTAGTGTACGGTCAAATTGTCAACCCCAATAACTTGACTCCAGTTAGTTTTTATCTATCTTTAGTCAACTAATGTTGGACTTCTTCCAACATACTCTGATCAAAGATTTTGCTAAAGACCAAACTAACTCTATGACACTAACTCCCATTGACCGGGAGAGACGAATCCTCTCTTGGTCATTACTCTCCTCGTACGCTTCAAGTGACACCCGATCAAAGACCTTTCGACAGGCCTAGCCTCGAAGCTAGGTCAGTGATCTAAGTGGCACCGTTCACGCACAGGTTCGTAAAATGACCTCAAGTCAAAAGACCAACTTGCCTATCATTACTGAGAGTTATCATTGACAGATTGGTCAATATAACCATATGATAACTCTTGTGGATCTTTCAGTGAACTCATTCTCTAATGAGCACTTGTGTCTCGTCTTCGACTTCGCCAAGTCAAACGATCATGAGATCATCGCCACCGCTAAACGGTGAAGACTAAGACACAAAGGTCTATCCGATGTTTCGATATCCTTGTCTCGAAACATCTACGACCACGAACTTTTTTAGACTTATGCTACAGACGGTCAAACATTTCTCCATGATCGAGATACTCATCTCGATACATGTTTGACCTTGCATAAAGTCTCAAGACTTTACTTAAGTTAATATCTAATTATAATATAACTTAGATAAATTATTATCAAACAGCTTACTGTTATTTCAAACAAAACGTTCGTGCTATACACACAGAGATAAATTGCCTCGAGGGCATCATCTCTCTACATCTCCCACTTGTACTCAGGCCCATTTATCCTGGTATCTTATACCATTTTTTACACATAAGTTTTCCCGACTTCATGTGGTAGAGCCTTTGTGAGTGGATCTGCTAAAACCGTCTACAGTATAGACTTAAGGGTTTTCTATGTTCATGTTGGACCAACCATTTGAATCTTATTCAAATAATTTTCTTGGTCTTTCGGAATCCATAATATTTTATTTTCTTGGATCTTATCCAGTTCATCGTACCTTATGATAATAATTTTAAATTAGTTACTGGTTATTTCAAATGGCTCATATCTATTTCTAATAAAGTATCAAACTGTTTGATTACTTTGTCAAAATATATGTTCCATCCCTTTAATACCTCGCATGTAATTTGTTTGCTTCCATTGACCTTGAAAGCTCGCTGGCTAATTCATATAAGTTGGTTCGTCTAAATCATATTTAGAAAAACGAACGTATAACCGAATGTTCCAGTTTTCATGGTCATCATGAGCATTTACATCGAGTTCGGTCCGAGTAGATCCGTACACATCTGCTGGTGAGACGGTTTCAACATAATCCGTTTATAGGAATTAGGATGAAAACCGTTCTCGACCAACATGATTGCACTTCACTATTTTCTTTCTGCACCAATCTTTCAACTTAAGGATTTACTTGCAGAAAGTGAGGAAACATTTTCCTTGGGCACGTAAACTAAATTCCAAAATTTATTTACACACACGGACCTATTCTGTTTGCATTAAGTTATAAGTCGGAGTTACTACTCCGAATTTCATCCCGGAAGTTGACTAAGTCATCATCGGTTATGATGTCTAACTCGACTCTTCGTCTCACGAGATTCGAGTAATTATACAACTTCCTTATGATTGATTTAATGAATATCTTATTGATAATGTCCTCATAGAACATTATCAAAACCTAGGCATTACTATCTGGGACTTAACCCAGAGGGAGGACTTAACTCAGAGTCACTTGCTATGAATCGCACCAAGTCTAACTGTGATTCATACCTTTTAACACACCGATGTGTTAACAGACTCGACCTGAGAGAAAATCATATTTTCTTTTTAATTTCGCAAGATTTTTATGTAGCTAAGTATTTGACCATTCGATCTAATCGAATCAGTTTAAATACTTTTGTCATTTCGTTCTTTATTTTATCAGACTTGTGTTTCATGAAGAACACGTGTCTTAATAAAATATACGAACAACTTATATTGGTTAATCTAGACTCAGGTACATCAGTAGGTACGAGACTGAGTTCGACAACTCATTCTCACATTGTCTTACAGATGGGTTTCGGCCAGAATATCTAAGAGGATAAGATTCACAAGTGTCCGTAGACCTTATAATACGAGAGGTCAGACCCCTCTTTATGTGACTTGTGAAGTTTAAGTCTCTCGATACGGCCTAGTCTATTTTACCATATAAGTTTGCTACTATCTTGTGTATTTATTTATTAACATTATATATATATAATATATGTATATGTATATATATATATACATATATGTATATATATATGTATATGTATATATATATATATATATGTATATATATATATGTATATATATATATATATATGTATATATATATATACATATACATATATTATATATATAACAATGCCTGCGACGGCTAAGGATACGGGTGATCCTCCGGCGGCTTCTGGTGGATCTCAGGGTGTTTCTCCATTCGGTGATCGCGGGTCTTCAGATTCTGATGGAGGCTGGACTACTATCTCAAGACGAAGAGGATCACAATGACTTCCCCTGGTGCGTGGAAGAGGAGATTCCACGCAACGTCGTTCTCTAGGGTTTCCTCGTGGGGGGGGGATGGAGGTAATCGACCTCGACATTGGGTAAAAGATCAGCCACATAGAGTACATCGAGAATCCCGCCTGCTTTTCCAAAAGGCAAAACACAGCTTGTTCACGGTGATTCTGCCCCCCACCTGTTCGATCATATTCCTGTTAGGCCTCAGGTTCCTCTTACAATTAATACTACGGGAGCTAAGCTTTCTTTCTCTGATGTGTGTGCGAATAGAAGGACTTATGATGAGTCTTTGAGGATGACCTACATTCCCCCCCTTGCTAAGGATGATGGTATCAGTGTTGGGAGAGTCCTTGGATCCTTGATTGAAAAGGGGGCTGAACGTTGGAAGAACACCCTGGTGGGTTATGTCCTTGGTGACGTTCCTTACTTTGGTCAAATACGGGCGTGGGTGGACCGTCTATGGAAGCTGAAGAAGGGGGTTCGTATATTCAGTCAGGCAAATGGGTTTTTTTATTTTAGATTTGAATGCCCTGAGGAATGTGAACGGATTCTTTTCGGTGATCCCTGGCTTTTTGATGGTAGGTTGACGGTGCTTCAAAGATGGAGCTCATCACTTCAATATGATCGAGACATGCTTGCAATGGTGCCTGTGTGGGTTCAGTTCCATGGCCTTCTTCTGAGTATGTGGACTATAGAGATATTCAACATTATGGGTTCTATTGTTGGTAATCCCCTTGTCTTGACAGGTCAACGGCTAAATTGGAAAGATTAACATATGTTCGATGTTTGGTTGAGGTTGATGCGACTAAACCTCTTCCTCGGACGGTGGGGTTGGAGTTATACGATGGTTCCATCATCAACATTGACACTAAATATGAAAGCGAACCACCCAAATGCAGCCATTATGTGTGTTTTGGCCATGCTAATTCACAATGCCCGGATGTCGCAAAGCTGCCTTCAATCCAAGCTTCTAATAATAATGCTGACCTGTTTATTCCAGTAGTAATCACTACTACTCCTGATTCAACAAATGTGAACAATATTGTTTCTGGCTGTTCTGAGCCTAAGGGCCCTCTACTTAACAGTCCTCTGCCCCTTCTTAGGCCTGGAGTTGCTCGGCCTCCTCTGCCAGTTGATTGCTCCATGTCTGTGGTGAATCCTGCCAGTAATCCCATCTCTAGCACACCTGATCCGGTAATGGGTGTGATCCTATCCACTGCGATTGACCCTACTGGACCTACTGCGCACTCTGGAATCCAAGCCATTTCGGCTACGGTGCCTAATACATTAGAAGAGGGTGAATGTAGCTCTGTGAAGTTAGCTCCTCCCCAGTCTATGAATCATGGTCTCTCCCCTAAGTCCCTAGCTTCCCCTATTGGATCCATCAGACCGAATTCAAGACATACACCCACTCCTGTTGTGTTGCAATTAGTTGAGGATACTCACCCCCCCTGAGAATCTCATTGTTCTCAATCCTGCTTGGGAGGAAGAACAATCCTCCGTAAAATCTAAGCTGCCATCTACTATTGCTAAACCGACTTCAGTTTCTCCCTGCAGTATTCGACGTAGTTCAAGGCTGGCACTGAATCAGCCTCATTCCACTTCTTCCTAATGTCTTTGCTTTTCTGGAATTCTAGAGGTCTAAATAACTCAGCACGTCGGGCTGATTTGAGGCATAAACTACAGGTTCACAAGCCTTCTATTGCTTGTCTGTTTGAAACTAAAGTGGAAACTAAAAATAAAGAGAGACTTACAAGGCGTTTTGCTGATGGTTGGAGGAGTACTGATAATTGCCATCTACATAAAGGAGGAAGAATCTATATATTTTACAATTCTTCAACCTGGAAGTGTTCTGTTCATTCGGTTTCTAGTGAACACTTGACGGCTGTCTTCACTAATTCGGGTGGCTTCATTATGGCGTTAATGGATGTCTACGGCTTTAATCTCCCCTCATCAAGACTCCCTCTATGGGATTCCATTTTGGCTGACTCTATTAAGGTTAATCATCTTCCCTGGATAGTTGTAGGTGACTACAATAGTATCCGGAGCTCACATGAAAAACTTGGTGGCCGCATTGTTGATTCTAGCTTTACTGATGCTTTTAACTCCTGCATCTCTGATTGCCAGCTCCTGGAGCTCAAAGGAGTGGGTAACAAATTCACTTGGAACAACCGGAGATCTGGTGGCTCCCGTATCTCTGCTCGTCTTGACCATGTATTCGGCAACTTAAGATGGATCCAATTACTTCCTCACTCCTATTACGAATACACGGCGGCTGGAACTAGTGACCATGTCGAATTCTGGTTTCTCCTCATTCTCAGGTTCTATCTTTCCCCAAGCCGTTTCGTTTCTACAATGCTTGGATTAGCTACTCGGGTTTCATTGAGCTTGTGCAACAGCAGTGGGGTGTCGGCTCCTATGGTAACACTCTTCAAAGATTTGCAGATAAGTTAAAAAATCTGAAATATCATCTTAAATCCTGGGCAATTTCAAACAGTGAGAGGCTGGACGTTGCTTCATGTCGCACAAATCTTGAAACCTTGCAAAAGGACCCCAATATTATCTCTGATCCAGAATTGCAAGAAAGAGAAAAAAGGGCATCTATCCAATTGGCTAAAGCACTTGATGTGGAGGAGGCAGAGTTAAGGCAGCGGAATAGACAAAACTGGCTCAATCTGGGAGATAGGAACACTAGATTTTTCTATGCGGCCATGAAATCGTGACAAAGCCATAACAATCTCACCCACCTAATGTCTGCTGATGGGCTATCGAGCTATAACCCTATTGCTTTTCGCATGGAAGCTTCTTCTTACTTCATGAATTTATATACGCAAACTGATTATTGGAATGTATTTCCAAATCTTACCCCCAAACGTATCTTAACACCTGAAGCTTCTGATTGGATGGATAGGCAGGGATCTGAGGCTGAGATCAAAAATGCTGTGTTTCAGATTGAGCAAGACAAGGCGCCGGGCCCTGATGGGTACAATGCTTATTTCTACCATCAGACTTGGGAAATAATTGGGGAGGATGTTATCTCAGCTGTGTCGTACTTCTTTGAAACTGGTAGATTGCTTCATCACATTAATCATACCTTCCTGACTCTCGTACCTAAAAGTGCGACTGCATCAGGTTTGGGTGATTATAGGCCTATTTCCTGCTGCAACGTCATTTATAAGATTATTAGCAAGGTCCTATGTAACAGGCTGAAGCATGTTATATCTGATCTAATCTCTCCTAACCAAGCTGCTTTTCTTAAGGGCAGGCTTTTAGCGGATTGCACCCTTATTGCCCATGAGCAGATTAGAGACTTTAGCAACCCCATGTGAGCCAGAACATGCATTAAATTGGATCTGTGAAAGGCCTTCGACAGTGTCAACAAAGAGTTCATTTATTTCCAGCTCCATCAGATGGGTTTCAAACACAGATTTATTAGCTGGATCTCAGAATGTATTTCCTCGCCCATGTTCTCTGTCTTAATTGAGGGTTCCCCCGAGGGATACTTCGCTTCCAACAGAGGCCTGAGACAAGGGGACCCACTTTCTCCCTACCTATTTGTGTTGGTTATGGAGGCTTTCTCACTCATGATGGCTAAGGCTGAAGCTTCTCATTCTATACTGCCCTTGAAAAGGATATTATCTATTTCTCACCTACTATTTGCGGATGACCTGCTTATTTTTTGTCGAGCCACGCCACGATCTATTGAAGGACTTAAAGGTATTCTACATCACTTTCATCTTTATAGAGGTCTCCAAGTAAACTGGGATAAAAGCTCTGCCATATTCAGTAAAGGCGTTCGTGATGCTAGAGGTCTGGCATCTTCCCTTGGGATTAAATTGGTTACTTCTTTTTCAATGTATCTTGGACTACCCCTATCTTCTAGGTATCCCAGATCATCCATGTATGGGAGATTGGTAGACAAATGCAAGAAGAGATTGCATGGGTGGTCTTCCTCTTTGCTCTCCACTGCAGGGAAAATCGAATTAGTCCGTAGCGTTATTTATGGCATGGTGGCTTTCTGGATGCAAGCGTATCACATTCCTATGACTGTCATTTGAACCATCAATTCGGCTTGCAGGACTTTCATATGGGGAAAGCTAAGCAGTTGGGCTTGGAATGACTCTTGTGTGCCGAAGCGTGAAGGTGGTGTGGGTCTACGGCAACTTAAAGACTTGAACTCAGCTTCAGGAGTTCGGCTCACATGGCGGCTTCTAACTTCTAATGGTCTTTGGGCAATGTATATGAGAAGGCACCATATGGGAATGTCCAGCAGATTCTATAGCACCAAGCCTCTTGCTACCCAATCTGGTACGCTTAAATTCATGCTAAGAAATCGATGTTTTTCACAAAAATTGATCAAACGAAGTATAGGTGATGGGTTTACCCCTTCATTCTGGTTTGACAACTGGCACCCCAAAGGGCCCCTCCATCTCCTTGTGCAGCCACCCCCTGGGGCTGAGACCATGCGTGTATCTGACTATTGGAGCTCGGGTTCTTGGGACCATTGACGTGCGTTTATATTTCATATATTCACGCACGTTTTCTTTTGTGTTTCTCCGTGTTTTTCGCCATCTTTTATTCGTTTTCTCGTATTTTCTCGTTTTCTTTCACTTTTCTTTGTTTATCCATGTTTGCAGGAGATTGACCGTGTAGGGGACGTTTAACGACGATATCTCAAGTCCCCGGAGCAACGGGAGGAGTCACGCGTGATCCAGGGGGTCAAACGACAAAGAATACATCTTTCAGCCCCTCACCCGGTCGGTTGGCCATCTCCAACCGATCGGATGATGCACGCGTGCACCACCCGGTCTCAGCCGGAGCTCATGTTGAAGTCACCCGATCGGTTCACAGACCGGTTCAGCGGGGGCCTGTTCTCTGTCTTTTCGAGCAAAATTCCAACCGATCGGGTGACTCTCACCCGATCGGTTCATCTGTAGCTGATGATGAGGATCTGAAGACACGGGCATCAAACCGATCGCTTCACCCGGTGGCGCCAAGATCCAACCGGTCACTCCAAGAACTGACCCGACCGGTTCATATGACCGGGTGAAAGCTCGCCGTTTTCTGTTCATTATCTGTAACGGGTCACCCGATCGGTTGATTTGTCAACCGATCGGGTGATGCGAGAGTCTATAAATAGAACCCCTGGGGTTCCAGAAACGAAGAGCTGCTAGTTTTTACTGTTTTCTCCCATTGTGACGGCTGTAATTACTGTTCTTTTGTAAGTTTTCGGATCTTTCTCAAATTTTAGTATTGTCTTAATTACTCAATTACTTCCACATTCCAATCGTCCGATTATGATTCCAATGGTTAAATTTCATTTAGATCGCTTTTCAATGAATTTTTGTGAGTAGTTCCCAAATCTGGGATTTTGGTGGAAACCCCTTCGGGGGCTCTTCCCGATGCGTCCATATGGTTAGGAAATCGATATGGATTAGGAATCTAACGGTTACGCGGGGCGCTTCATTGTCATCGGCGGGAAAAAGACCGCCTTTGACCGTTGGGCCAAGGGGGAATAAACTTGGAGGTTGACTCCATAGCCATAGCTCACGCCCTTAGCGTAGACGCCGAATCCTAGCACGCGGGAGCGGCAGGATGAGACGTTGGGAGTTATCGTTGCGAGCTTAGTGCTCCCGGAATCGATCAGTGTTAATGGACACGGGAGTGCCCACTGATCAAATCCGGGAAGTCCGGTGTATCATCCTGGGCACCGACCGGAATATCGGGCCCATGGGATGCCGGTACCACTTTCAGAGGCAACGTCTCACCATTAGACCCTAATTCCGATCGCTATCCGTACCAGTAGGCCGTATCAGCGAGACTCGCTCGTCGGAGTGGAAACCAAGGTCCCGGGTTTATTTTCTTATTGTTCATACCCTTCATTCCTTTCCGTGACAACCATTTACCGATTCGGGCTAGCTCGCCCCCGGGGTGATTTTGGTCCTACTTGACTCAAGCACAACCTAGCCTCCCTGTGTTCGACCCCCAAGCCACACTACAACACCGTGCGCTTGCGGTTACAAATTTCTAAACCCCCACGCGGGTCCCCCCGGCCATTTGCGGATAGCAAGCCGTGGCGGTCACGTCAAGTTTATGGCGCCGTTGCCGGGGAGGAAACGTGCTTGTTATTTTAGGATCTCTTGAACCCTCGTGTCTAGCTCTCATCCCTACCTCACGATAATTTTTGCATTCTCCCTTTTCCTTTTTATTTTTCTTGTTTTTATTTCTTATTTTATCTGTTTCTTTCCCACTTGTCGCTTCACGGGTGTTTGTTGTTTTTCATGCGCAGGAGTTCAAGAAGTCTCGACGACTTGATTCCTGTTGATCCAGAGATTAACGCCACCCTTAGGCGTTTGGCCGCCGAGAAGCGAAGAAGAGAGGATCCCGAATCCATGGAGGAGAACACCCCGCCTCACAAGTCCCTGCTGGAGTACTCGATGCCATCTATCGAGTCCACTTCCGCCATCCGTTCTCCAGCTATTGCGGCCCAACGCTTCGAGCTAAAGCCGTCTTTGGTGACGTGGATCCAGCAGGATCAGTTTGCGGGTGCACCCATGGAGAGCCCGATCGAGCATCTAGACTCCTTCTTGGAGAAATGTGACACCTTCCGAATTAATGGTGTCACAACTGAGGCTATCCGTCTGAAGCTGTTCCCCTTCTCTTTGCGAGACAAAGCCAAGCAATGGCTTAGGGGGAAGGACCCCAACACTTTCAACACCTGGGAGAAGCTCTCCAACGCTTTTCTGATGAAGTTCTTTCCTTCGGGGAAGACCATGAAGTTGAGGAGTGAGATCTCCTCCTCCTCCCAGGCCAGCCACGAGTCCTTGCATGAAGCTTGGATGAGATATAAGGAAATGCAAAGAAGATGCCCTCACCATGAGCTTCCGAAGTGGCAGATTATTAATCTGTTCTACAATGGGTTGAGGGATGACCTGAAATCTTCTATGGACGCCGCGGCTGGGGGTTCCTTCATGTCTAGGAGCGAGGAAGATGCCGGACATATTCTGGAAAATATGGCATCCAATAATGAGCGGTGGTGTGACGAGAGAGCCACACCCAGGTCTGGGGGTATACACAGAGTCGAGGACGTCGACAAACTTTCAAGCAAGTTCGACTTGCTTTCGACCCAGATCTCCGCACTAATGGTAGGAGCCGGTGGCACCGGTACACAGCAAATTTCAGCGGTGGAATCCGAATTCTTTGGGGAATTCGACGGTGGTGACATCTCACCACCGTTGGATCAGGCGAGCGCACTATTTTACAACCCCACGGGAAATGCGCCGTATCCGCCAAGGACCAATTCCAAACCGGCCTACTCTCCAAACAACCGGAACCACCCAAACTTCAGTTACCGGCCACCATTTCAGCCCTTGCCGCCTCAGCAGCCGCAGCAACAAACATATCAGCCGGCTAGGCCGTAGCAAGGTCAGATTCAGCAGCAACCATATCAGCAGCAACATCAGCAACAATTTTATGCCCCCAGGAATCAGCAGCCAATCCAGCAGCAGCAGCAGTATGGCCAACAGAGGGCCGTCTCTCCGGTTGAGTCTCTCTTGACTCAATATATAACCAACCAGGAGAAGATCAATCAAAAGCTGGAAATGGGTCAGCGGGCCCTCACGGACCAAGTAACCCAGCTGGGGTTACAAGTGGCGAACCTTTCAAGGTCACAAAACCAATTGCCGCCACAACCGGAGGTGAACCCGAGGGGAGCAACCCAAACGTCGGCACTCGTGCACGAGCACGCAAATGTGTCTGCTATCGTTCTGAGAAGCGGGACACAAATCCCTACTAGAGTGCCCCCTAACAAACCGGAAGCACCGTTGGTCGTTGAGCGACCAATCGAAAAATCAAACGACGCCGGTGCTTCGTCATCAAATCCTATAACTCCGGAGGGAGTCTCTGAAGAAGAGAAGAAGAAGAACGAGGAAGGGAGCCCGAAAGTGTTCAAACCCGTTGTGCCATTTCCATAACGGTTAGCTCAGGCCAAAATCGATGAGAAATATGGCAAGTTCTTCGCCATGGTCAAGGACCTGAGCTTGCAAATCCCCTTCCTAGAAGCAATCGAAACAATCCCCTCCTATGCAAAATTCCTGAAGGATTTGGTGACTAGAGGGTCTAGAAAGGAGAAAGTAGTATTGACGGTGGAATGTAGAGCTCTTATCCAGAGGGCAAATCCGCCGAAACTTAAAGACCCGGGGAGCTTCTCAATTCCTTGCACGATCGGGGCAGTAAAGATTCATCGTGCACTCGTCGATCTCGGAGCGAGTGTAAGTTTGATGCCCTTGTCGATGTATAAAAGGATAGGAATGGGTGATTTGGAGCCCACCGGTATGACCCTACAACTAGCTGACCGGTCGGTCAAATATCCGGTGGGAATTGTGGATGACCTCCCCGTTAATGTAAAAGGGGTGCATGTGCCAGTGGACTTCGTAGTCATGGACATGCCTGAAGACGCACACACCCCCATCATCCTGGGACGGCCTTTCATGTCCACTGCTGGTGTTTTGATTGATGTGAAGAACGAAAAACTTTCTCTAAACGTCAGCGGAGAAAAAGTTGAATTTGATCTGGGGTTGTCCATGAAGTATCCCGATCCCCCAGATGACCTTCGGTGTAATTTGCTTGAGGTAGAAGAAGAAAAAGCTGCTGAAGAGAGCTCCTGGGAGATTCTATTAAGAAACCCCCCGATGACTTGGGGGATTCAGAGGATGGAGACGGCCCCAAGAACAAAGATGCTGCTGAGAAAGCGAGTGCAGCAAGAACGACCCCTCCCGGGTTCCCCAAGTCTCCTCCTGCGAGGAGAACAGGGAAAGAGCCCATGGAACTCACCAAAGACGAGGTCCGGATCCTAAAGAAGATGGCGGGAAGCGCCAATACGAAAGAGAAGCCCCCGGATCCCAAGAACAAGGAGAGGGTAGTCGAGCAAATCTTTCTCCAGCTGCTGACTACTCCAAAAGCCTTCAGTTCCAATGAAGAAGAGATGCCGAACTTCGGGCGTCACCCGTATCGACCACCGTGAACATCTCTTACGGGCGTCGAGCCAACGACGTTAAACAAGTGCGCTTCATGGGAGGCAACCCATGTTCTAAACTTTTCCCCCACTTTTTAGTGTTATTTTTTTACTTTATTTTATCTATTTTTATAAATAAAATCAGCCGCGAGAACATCCGTTCAGGGACTTAGACAAATCTGTTGGTTTTTGCAGGAAACAAAGCCCCAACCGATCAGTTGATAACTCACCCGATCGGTTGGGATGTATCAGATACAAGCCAAAATCTGTCCCCAAATGAACCGATCGGTTGAAGAATGAGGAGACCGGGTGACAGACCGGGTGAGCTGGGGAGAACTCTCGGGAAATTTTTGGGGAATATCAACCGACCGGTTAAGTTCGAGCGCGATCGGTTGAAGCGACCGGGTGAGCAGCCCTCAATTCTTGGGAAAATGAGTGGAGTGGCCAACCGATCGGTTGACAAGTCAACCGACCGGTTCGCCTGTAGCGCTTCTTCGGGAAGAATTTTTGACCTAATCGTCAACCGATCGGTTGACAAGTCACCCGATCGGTTCGACTTAAAACCATATATAAACCCCCGACCACCCGTTCGTTTTCACCCTCGCCCGATTGCCATTGTAGCCGTCGTTTCGCCTGCTTCTCCTCCCCAACGGCCGATTCTCACTCCCCCACGTCCTCTACCCCTCCATTACTCCTTCTCTCCACCTCCTCCATCAATCCCTCCATCATCTTCAACCTCTCTCTCCTTTCACTTCAAATTTCTGACCTAATTCCCCCCCACACAACCCCATTTCGAAAATTCTTGCTGAAAGAGGTCACCGCAGCTCCACGCTACTCTCATTGCATAGTGTGGGGACATCTACGAGCAAGCTCCGCCATTTCGCTTGGGTACACTCGCTCCTACGCTCTTATTTCTATTTTTGCCCTATAAATTGTGCTTGCCCATTTAGCTTGTGTTAGTGTGCATTCATCGCTTTTGCACTCATTCATACACGCACACTCACACATGGCTAAGGATAGAGACAAGGGGAAGGGGATTATGCGGGAGGAGGAACCGTCTCGAAAGAGACGAAAACAAACACGTCCCCCTTCTCGTACACGAGCACTTACACTTGGCCCTCCCCCGCCTGTTATCCCCCCTGTGGACCCAATGTTGGGCCCGCATGGGTATATCTTTAGGAACCAGGAGCACAAGGATTTTTACCGTAGGCTCGATGCTCGGGGGCATCTATCTACTAAGTTCCCGCACACACAAACACTTGTCGATCTCGGTGTCTACACCGAGGTCGAATCTCTTTTCGTTAACTTAGGATGGTTGGCCTTTCTTAATGCTTCTGCCATATCCTACCCGGCACTCACCCTCGAATTTCTCTCTACACTTGTTTGGGAGTTCGGGTCGATCATTAAATTCAGGGTGCGTAACAGGAGTATCACCATAAATCTGAACACGATTAATGATATATTTGGTTTCCCCAATCTTGGGGATGATTCCATCCGACACTACGGGTACACGCCCGAGTTTAACGTCGATCAATTCTGGTTCCGCCTCACAATGTTCCATGACTATCCCCGAGGAAGGGCCAAGGCCTCCTCCATCATTCATCCCGTGTTTCGTTTGGCCCACAGGATTATATCATCTGCATTTTTTCCCAGGGACGAGTCCGGCACCGTGACTATCCCTGACCTTTTTATCCTCTGGGCCATGACTTTCCCTTTTGTCCGGGACGATGAGGGAATTAGCTTCAGGGCCCCTACCGTCCCCATCCATGGCGGCGATTGGCTTGTTTACAAGCTACTCGAGATCAGCCGGGCCGGTAAGGGGAAGTTTTGTTGTGGGGGCATCATTACGATCATCTGCTCTTACGCCACATTCAATATTCCCATCCCAATCTTCCCGCTGTCGCAGGACCCTCACAGCTAGATATTGATGTCCTGCGGCACATTCACATGATTAGACCCCACTCCGATGGCCGCTTCATCTTCAATTATGGCCACCCCCAGCCCCTTACACCATTCTCCTTAACCCCGCTCGCATGACCATTGCTCTTGTGGGAGATTGGACCTTCCCACCTGATCCCAACTTCTTAGCGGTGTTGAATCTTCCTTTCCTTCCCGCGGACACACGCAGACCACCATCCCCTGCCGCCCACTTAGGCGAGCAGGATATCCCTGCGTCTCGGGGAGATTTAGGGGCTGGCCCGAGTCGTCCTGTTTCTGCTCCAGGACCCATCACGTCTGAGCACCTCTTTACGGCCATTTCTGGCCTTGTCTCCTGTGCCGACATGACCACTGCCGCCGGCACCTCTTCGACCTTACCTGCCGGCACCACTTCTGTCTCACGTCAGTCCACATCTTTTGGTCGCCGTCAGGTCTCTGCCCGTCTGGGTCTTGAGAGAGAGGTCGCTGCCCTTCGTGAGCTCGCCATGTCCTCTTCCTCCTCGGACCCATCACCATCCTCTTTTCTTACTCACCCACGTTTCCTCGCACTTGAGAGGAACGTGTCCGCCATTCTTCGCCTTCTCACTCATATCCACGGACCACCTCCACCTTCACCACCTCAGCGATCTTCTCCTCCACCCTCACACACGTCCCCACATCCATCACATCCCTCACCACATTCTTCTCCTCCCTCATCTATTCCCGTCCCGGTATCCACTTCACCCCTCCCGACCACTCCCATCGCACCCACGCTACCTCCTCCCTCCTCCTCCATCACTGCATACGTGCGTCAGAGGAAATTACCGGTATGCTCCAGATCTCTTCCACCACCACCCACCACCGTCACCACCGTATCTTCTTCTCCCATTTCTATTCCTCTCACCACCGCCTTGATCGCCTTCCTACCGTCACCACCCACCTCCACCGACACTCCTTCTATCGTTCACACCACCGCTGCCCCTATTCCTCCACCTCGTTCCCCACTTCTCTGCACACCCCCAACCTCCCCCGACCACCCAATCCCACCCTCTTCCGAGGAGGACGAGGACTCACCTTCTCCTGCTTACTGATTCCACCTTGTTTGTTTTTGACTCCCCCTTGCATATCTCTGCATTTCATTGATCATATCATTTCGCTAGCACTGTCAGGTCTAGCTTGGGGGACGTCCATTTTGGTGTGCTGTCGTGTTTTGTTGTTTTTCTCATTTTTGTGTGTGTGCTTGTTTTTCCCCTTTTCAGTGTCGTGTCGTGTGATTTCGATTTTATTTTTATTTTCAGTGTCGTCCATTTTGATCATATCATTTCCTGTACTCACTCATATTGCATTAAGGGCAACGCAAACTTCAGCTTGGGGGAGTCGCACTGTGTGCGTCATTTGAGTCCTTCTTTTTCGTTTTTTGTGTCGTTTTCATCGTGTTTTTTTATTTTTTCTTTTTTTTCTCTTCTCTTCTTTTTAGCTCTTTCTCCTAGAGATGAATCCTATGATGAATCACCACAAAATCACACACACCTAGCATTGCATCGATAATCACACTCACTAACCCTATGATTTCGAGTCCTCTTGCATTTCACTCATCGTGGGTCCGCTTAGCTTTTTTGTGAGTCGTGCGTCATGACTAGCTATTTGATGTGCTTCTACTTGGTGATTTTACTTTATATACCCGTCCAGGAATGACCCCTAGATTATCATGCTTCGATTTGAATATGCGGTACTTGCTTCCATTATATGCATGCTATATTTATATCGTATATTTCAATTCGCATGCGTCGGGGTTCCACAATTAAGGACTAGGATAACCCATTTAGCCTATGCTCTATTTAGCGAGAATAGTTTCCTTTGCCCAAGTGTTTAGATTTCGACTTCTTTTTTGTTTTACTTGGTGCAAATCCCCTCGTCGTGTACCGTTCTCCCACTTGGGAGAGTACACATGTGTATAGCCAAAAACCCAAAAATCCAAAAAAAAAAGAGAAAAGAAAAGAAAAACCCAAAAAGAAAAGAAAAGAAAAATTTTGTATAGCCAAAAAGCCAAAAAAATATACAAATACCCAAAACCCAAAAAAATTCCCGTGTGAATATTTTCCTACTTGCCGAGAATAAAGGGAAGGCGAGAATTTGCACCGAGTGTTCTACTCCACATCATCTCAACCCCCGTCGTTTTCGAAAACACTTGGCTTAGGAACTTTTTAGCTAGTATCTAGGCTATAGTGGCGTGATTTCCTTAACCCTAGTTGTGGAGTCCCCGACGCATGATATGTTTCACTTCTTATACTCTTCTCATGCATGCTTGAACTAATATTCACCGCAATTTCAAATTCGAATCGGTATTTGGGTCATTTCCTGGATTTGCGTATATGAGCTCATGGCACATTGTAGAAAGCGACACCGTTTGCTAGCACACGACTGCACTCACTCGCGCTTCACCGCGTGGGCCCACGACACTTATTTGGACTCGTTTTCCTAGGTTTAGTGGTGTGATTTGACGTTTGCTTGCTTGGTGTGTCGTTTTTGATTTTGTTGGCTCTGACGGACGATCTAGGATATAGAGTTTTCTTTTTCTTTCTTCCTCTCTATTTTCTCCCTCCGAGCTCCTACTCTCACTCGTCTTCCTCGAGGACGAGGAAGAGTTCAGCTTGGGGGATTTTGACGTGCGTTTATATTTCATATATTCACGCACGTTTTCTTTTTTGTTTCTCCGTGTTTTTCGCCATCTTTTATTCGTTTTCTCGTATTTTCTCGTTTTCTTTCACTTTTCTTTGTTTATCCATGTTTGCAGGAGATTGACCGTGTAGGGGACATTTAACGACGATATCTCAAGTCCCCGGAGCAACGGGAGGAGTCACGCATGATCCAGGGGGTCAAACGACAAAGAATACATCTTTCAGCCCCTCACCCGGTCAGTTGGCCATCTCCAACCGATCGGGTGATGCACGCGTGCACCACCCGGTCTCAGCCGGAGCTCATGTTGAAGTCACCCGACAGGTTCACAGACCGGTTCAGCGGGGGCCTGTTCTCTGTCTTTTCGAGCAAAATTCCACCAGATCGGATGACTCTCACCAGATCGGTTCATATGTAGCTGATGATGAGGAGCTGAAGACACGTGCATCAAACCGATCGCTTCAGCTGATGGCGCCAAGATCCAACCGGTCACTCCAAGAACTGACCCGACCAGTTCATATGACCGGGTGAAAGCTCGCCGTTTTCTGTTCATTATCTATAACGGGTCACCCGATCGGTTGACTTGTCAACCGATCGGGTGATGCGAGAGTCTATAAATAGAACCCATAGGGTTCCAGAAACGAAGAGCTGCTAGTTTTTACTGTTTTCTCCCATTGTGACGGCTGTAATTACTGTTCTTTTGTAAGTTTTTGGATCTTTCTCAAATTTTAGTATTGTCTTAATTACTCTATTACTTCCGCATTCCAATCGTCCGATTATGATTCCAACGGTTAAATTTCATTTAGATCGCTTTTCAATGAATTTTTGTGAGTAGTTCCCAAATCTGGGATTTTGGTGGAAACCCCTTCGGGGGCTCTTCCCGATGCGTCCATAGGGTTAGGAAATCGATAGGGATTAGGAATATAACAGTTATGCGGGGTGTTTCATTGTCATCGGTGGGAAAAAGACCGCCTTTGACCGTTGGGCCACGGGGGAATAAACTTGGCGGTTGACTCTCTAGCCATAGCTCACGCCCTTAGCGTAGACGCCGAATCCTTGCACGCGGGAGCGGCATGATGAGACGTTGGGAGTTATCGTTGCGAGCTTAGTGCTCCCGGAATCGATCAGTGTTAATGGACACGGGAGTGCCCACTGATCGAATCCGGGAAGTCCGGTGTATCATCCTGGGCACCGACCGGAATATCGGGCCCATGGGATGCCGGTACCACTTTCAGAGGCAACGTCTCACCATTAGACCCTAATTCCGATCGCTATCCGTACCCGTAGGCCGTATCGGCGAGAGTCACTCGTCGGAGTGGAAACCAAGGTCCCGGGTTTATTTTCTTATTGTTCATACCTGTCACGCCCCGCTTCCCAAAAATATGGAGGCGAGACGTGAGAAGGTCCGCACAGACTTGAAGCCGTGAAGCTCCAAGTATGATAAGCGTATAAAAAACACTTATTATGGCAAGTCCTTGCAAAGCGAAACGAAACAACAATGATAATAAGGAAATGAGACGACATTTTATTAAATCTCCAAATGTCCATAAACAAATTACAATATCGCAGAAAAGCCATCAGGCTAAAAGAAAAAGGGTCTAAGGCCCAGACATGGCCAACAAAGAATAACATACATACGAGGGTGCCACGCACCAACAACTAACAGCAAACCGAAACAAAGAAGTGAACACGAGCGGTCTTCAAGACAGGCCCCTGGTGTCCACTCACCACCACAGCAAACATCAGCATCAGCAACACCATATCCCCTGCAACAAGGCTCTGGCTCTGGGTCTAACATGTGACACCCAAAAGAGAGAGGGGCACATGTCAGCAAGTCTGGAAAGACTTGTGCAAGGAAACTGAAAGGAAGGTAAACTAGCAACCTAGCAGTTATAGTATGCATGACATGGCAGTTATAACATGAGTGTACAAACAAGACATGGCAAGACAATTTGTACAAGAGAACAATTATCGGGACAAGACAAGACAAGAGTAGCCAAGCTACTAACAATCTCAATCAATTGACTATTCACGTTCCTCGTTGTTTTGTAGATGTTTACGCCTTACAGCTGAACGGTTTCACATTCACGCTGAGTGGCCGCTTAACAACTACCCCAAACCCAGAGTTTACGCCTTACCACTGCAGTTGCTGATCGGGCAGACTCCCAGTTGATTGGCCGCTTAACTCTTACCCCCAATACCCACATGTAATCGAGCCAGGGTCCCCGCACATGAGCTCAGCAAGTGAGCTGGGGTTGCCCCGCACATGAGCTCGCATTCTAAACATTTGGCGTAGGGGTGCACCTAGCCGGAAACAAGCAATTCGGGCATTTGCTATCAACCAACACATGGCCCGCTTCTGGAACACGAGCCAGGAACACAAGCATTGTAGCGAAGCTACGCAATCACAGAAACACTTAAAAAATGCAATGACATGACAAATAATTTGCGTACCGTTAATGGAAAGTAAACATGACATGGTAATTGTGCAACATGATATATGTCGGAACTAGCTTCGTTGTCAAGCTAATTCCCCAATTTGCGCCTAGGCGAGTATCATTTCGTCGCCTAGTCTCTTTTATGCCTACAACAAGCAAATGGCCTAAAACATGGCCTAAACCCTAAGTGGCAAGTTTCACTTGCCTAGCACCGGGGATGACGATCACGAAGGTTCGTCTCGCGGATGCTAATCTACGGGGGAAATCACTGTTATGGGGAAACAATCATCAAACAACATGAAATTTCATTAGGGTTTCATAAAAATACAAATAGGTTATGAAAACATCGAGAGATCGATTTCTTGCCGAGGGGAGGCGGAAGAAACACTCCGGAGAACCTATGGATCAGATCTAGAAACCAATGGAGAAGTTTGGAGAACTAGGGGTTTTGGGGGATTTTGGGGATTTGATGAGATTTTGGGGAAGATGAGGGGTAGAATGAGTTGAGGGATGGTTTGGATGATGGAGGAGGAGCTTGGAATGAAGGAATAAGGGTTTGAGGAAGATGGGGTTCAATGGGGGAGAAATTAGGGTTTTAGGTCGAGTGGAGGAAGAAGAAAACGTTTGGGAGGGGTATAAATAGGATGGGCTGGCGGCTGCCCAGAAATTAGGGTTTTAACACAGACTAGTCGGTCAAAGAGCAACCACTGACCGACTAGTTTGACAACTAGTCGGTCGGTCGACCAACGCAGACCGACTAAGTGTAAACAGTAACTTCTGAACAAAAATAGGATTTGGATTTAGTCGGTCAATGAACAACAGCTGACCGACTAGTTTGGCATCTAGTCGGTCGATGAACGTTCTTAGACCGACTAAGAATGAACAGTAACTCGGCTGTACAGAAGAACTAGGAATTAGTCGGTCTGAGTACAAAACTTAACCGACTAGTTTGACAACTAGTCGGTCGAAAGATGAACTTAGACCGACTGAACAGATACAGTAACTCCTGAATTATAATCAAAGCCCACTAGTCGGTCCATTAAGGATTGCCGACCGACTAGATTGAAATCTAGTCGGTTGGTTCTCCTTCTTGAACCAACTAACGTGCACGAAAAGTGTCGATTCGAAGCGCGAAGCTTCGGGAAGATTTCTATGGCTTCTAGGATCGATTTATACTCTAAGATATGAGCGATTTGGAGCTCGTCACGAATGACTTACTCCGAAATCGACGATTGAAGGAAGAAGCTAGAAAATCACGATGAAACGATCGAAAGTGAAAGCTATGGCGACGAAAACCACACATCCAAGGAGAAAATCCACCAAGCATATATTTTAATATAGATAATCCAATTACACGAAAACCAGTCGTTACATCCTACCCACCTTAGAATAAAGTCCGTCCTCGGACTTTCTAACTATAGCTATATCTAGTCACCCTAGTAACTACCATCAATCAATATTACATCAAAATTTCAACCAAGTACATTCATTTCAAGTGCTTATATATATATATACTCTAGGTAGTCAATTATTAACACCACGGAAGTAAATATATATTCACGCACATAGTACACTTATACTTATTATAATCAAACAACTCCATTCACGTATTCAAATCATTCATATAGGCAAGTATATTCCATATAACTATAAAAAACTTATAACACACTATATGAAAATAACCAAGTCTCTTACTTATTTGAAAATAATTTCACACTAGAAAATACCATCGGAATCTACACGTATAAGTAACTACCTATGGACAAGACAATAAGAGTACACTAGTCCCTATATCTCCTAGTATGCGCCAAACAATCAACATGCGAAATCACACCATACGATTGATAAAACAAGTTCACTATATCTAATTTACATTCACCATCATTATAATTTCACAATTTATATTCATTCAAATGCATGCACACATTTCACCATATTATCACTCCATATATAGTCCTATAGCTATAATCACGACACACCACACATACCATAGTCACCAATTCCTATAACTATCACATACTTACCCGTGCATGGTGCACACCCACACACGCTATTATTTCATTCATATATACACCAATCACACCACTATATGCTTAGCACATCTACACACCTAGTTTAGCTAGCGCACATATATTCACGCAACCAAATCCTTAGTGAATAACTATACCACAAGATCAACTCACATAACTATATATTGGTATGGCCACCCACAGTCGTGTGCGTAACACAACCATGCACAAACAATCCAAACATTATACATATATCATCCATCACTATACACCAACCACATACAATACACCAATGTACATAGAGTGTACCCACTCAAGCTTGAGTGAGACTCAAAATCATAGCGGAATAATTCCATATACATAATATAGCATCCATATATATGCCAATACTATCTAATGGATACACGTCTACCAACATAACCACATACATATCTAAATGTCAAACACCCTTAATGTCTAACCAGGTAATATCACATATTTCAATCACTTCATATACCATGATATTATTACAAACATCAGCACACCTATAATTACAATACTCTCCCTAATAAAAGTATTTACCTATAGTCACACCCAAGCATCGTATATATTCATACCATATCCATCCACCTATAATTGGTACATCAATACACATTCACTTCATACATAAGTTAAGATATGCAGTAGTCGGGGATACCTCATGGTATACACACATACGACATCTCATAAAAACAAGTAATACTAATCAAACATTATAATCCTACTATCATATGTATATCACACTTACACTCATGCAGCTAATACATAACTACCTACACACAATATACCAATACCAACCACAAACAACTTCATATGCACCATGGAATTAAATACACTACGACGACACATCAGATTACACTAATGGGGCCCACCAAACTATATTAAGGTCGACACAGCGACGACAAGCTCTATTGGCTAGACAAAAGGAACGAAATTGAAATCAAGAGCGTAACGAATAGAAGGATCGAAAAGCATGAAAACGGTTGTGTAATGATGTAATGATGCTCCATTAGGACACATGGAAAATAGTGTAAATAACATATTCTAAAATACGAAAAGTTTGAAAACTGTCACACTTCAAAGTTGGAGTCCTTTTCCGTATAAAAATATTTAGAGGTCAACAAAACAAATTGTTTGAAATAAGTTTGAGTCGAATATACATAATAGGAGAAAACGGTTTGTTTCAGAGTGTTTTCTCACTACAACGCGTTGACCGTGGAGAACCCGGTCAACGTGGTCAAGGGACCCGCTTTGGATCCCTCGGGGGCTTCGAATCAGTGCAGAAGGGGCGAGGGGAAGCCTCGGCCCTGGTTGAGACGCTCAGCCTCGGACAGACGCGCTCGGCCTCGGCTGGGAGGGGGACGAGGGGTAGCCTCAGTCGCCCGGGTAGATGCACGGCCGTCCGGTGGCGAGGGTGAGTCTCAGACCCGATGAGGACGCTCGGCCTCGGTAGGGCGTGCTCGGCCAAGGAAGGCTGAGGGTGAGGGGAAGCCTCACCATCTGGTTGATCGAGTGGTCGGAGAGGGGCAAGGGGTAGCCTCGGCCCGTTGGTCTGTTGTTCACCTGCGCAGACGAGAACGCTCGTCAGGGGGCCGGACCTTGGTTCCGGCCAAATCCCCTCCGATGCCTAAGTCAGATAGAGATCTGAGAAAGGAGGCCCGGCGGAGACGGTCCGACTCGTGAGGAGGTCGTAACGGCGTCTCTCGGCGCGAGCGGGGGAGGAAGGAGGTGAATTGGGGGAACGAGGTCGTTGATGGAGTACCTTAGGTTTTGTTACCTGAGATGCGGTCCCCTTGGATGATGTCCACCCTCCCCTCATATAGGTGACTCGTCCTGATAATGTGCCATGATGTGACATCATGGCCATCATTCATGGGGACGTGCAAATGTGGGAAGTTTTGACCTCCACTAATTGCGCCCATCTTGATGAGGAGATGAATGTCCTGAAGGTGGCCATGATGGCTGGAGTGATGGACTCGGGCGGTTGCCATATCTGGTGGGCCTTGATGGCTGGAGAGTGATGGCCATTTAAGTCGGGCCATTAAGCTGAGCCATTAAGCCGAGCCATGATGGCTAGAGAGTGATGGCTTTGGACGGTTGCCATATTTGGCGAATGTTTCCTTGACTTGGGCCCCGATTTCCTCCATTGTGGAATGGGCCTTCGTCATGTGTGGAGAAGCGCGGCCCGCCCGTGAGATCCTTGGGCCGAGGCCCCAAGGTCGTAGTAGTCTGGTTGACCAGTCGTAGTTGACTTGGCTCCTCCGGGCCCGGCCAAACTAGTCCCGTTAACATGCCCCCATCTTCTGAGCTCTACCATTGTTGAGGTGGAGGTCGGGAGATGTAGTATAATGGGGAAGAAGTTGTACTCTCTGCAAAACTTTGGCCCGTCTTGCGGAGTTTGGCCGGGGACGATAAATCGTCAGCCCGAGATTCGTTCGGTCGTGGGGGAGTCGCCCATCGACTTACTGCCGACGAAGGAGATTCGTTCGGCGGCGAGGGGAGTTGCCCCTCGACTTACGGCCGACGAAGGAGATTCGTTCGGTGGCGAGGGGAGTTGCCCCACGACTTACGGCCGACGAAGGAGATTCGTTCGGTGGCGAGGGGAGTTGCCCCTCGACTTACTGCCGACGAAGGAGATCCGCTCGGTGGCGAGGTGAGTTGCCCCTCGGCCTACGGCTGGCGAAGGAGATTCGTTCGGTGGCGAGGGGAGTTGCCCCTCGGCTTACGGCCGACGAAGGAGATTCGTTCAGTGGCGAGGGGAGTTGCCCCTCGACTTACTGCTGACGATGGAGATTCGTTCAGTGGCGAGGGGAGTTGACCCTCGACTTACGGCTGACGATGGAGATTCGTTCAGTGGCGAGGGGAGTTGCCCCTCGACTTACGGCTGACGATGGAGATTCGTTCAGTGGCGAGGGGAGTTGCCCCTCGACTTACGGCTGACGATGGAGATTCGTTCAGTGGCGAGGGGAGTTTCCCCTCGACTTACGGCTGACGATGGAGATTCGTTCAGTGGCGAGGGGAGTTGCCCCTCGACTTACGGCTGACAATGGAGATTCGTTCAGTGGCGAGGGGAGTTGCCCCTCGACTTACGGCTGACGATGGAGATTCGTTCAGTGGCGAGGGGAGTTGCCCCTCGACTTACGGCTGACGATGGAGATTCGTTCAGTGGCGAGGGGAGTTGCCCCTCGACTTACGGATGATGATGGAGATTCGTTCAGTGGCGAGGGGAGTTGCCCCTCGACTTACGGCTGACGATGGAGATTCGTTCAGTGGAGAGGGGAGTTGCCCCTCGACTTACGGCTGACGATGGAGATTCGTTCAGTGGCGAGGGGAGTTGCCCCTCGACTTACGGCTGACGATGGAGATTCGTTCAGTGGCGAGGGGAGTTGCCCCTCGACTTACGACTGACGATGGAGATTCGTTCAGTGGCGAGGGGAGTTGCCCCTCGACTTACGGCTGACGATGGAGATTCGTTCAGTGGCGAGGGGAGTTGCCCCTCGACTTACGGCTGACGATGGAGATTCGTTCAGTGGCGAGGGGAGTTGCCCCTCGACTTACGGCTGACGATGGAGATTCGTTCAGTGGCGAGAGGAGTTGCCCCTCGACTTACGGCTGACGAAGGAGTGAGTCAGCTATCCGGGGGAGTTGCCTTGACCCTTCGACCGATCCGCTCATTCGGTGGCGAGCATCTCCCCGGTCAGGCGACTCTTGAAGCTGAGATGCTCAAGAATCTTGAGATGCCTCTTGAAGTGTTGATGACGGAGTGTCGTTTGGGAGAGCTTGTACTGGTCTGCTTGGAAGGTTGTATTGGTCCGCTTGGAAGGCGGAGGTTTTAAGTCATCGCCTCGGTTTCTGCTCTGTTGCTGTTGAGTGAGCTTGGAATGCAGAGGTAGTCGGTGTCCCCACACGCACGTCATCCTTGCCCCCTCCAAAGCTCAGTTTTGCCCAGAAAGGTGGCAAACTCGATCCGTCGGAAATTTCATCGAGCCGGCGCAAGTCAGCGGGCTCGGACTGAGGTAGGTCTGCTAGCTCGACTGGTTCAACAGCTCCGTCGCTGTGTGGATAACTTTTTAAGCTCGACAAGGTGGCTCGGTGTTGAGACTCCGATACTCGACAAGGCGGCCGGACTCGTCTGGTCGGCCTCCTCCTGAGTCGGTTGAACTGGTGTGGTCGGCCTCCTCTTGGATGGGTCGGCCTCGTCTAGACACAGCTCCCGTTCCCTTTCCAACTTCAGCTCCGGCTCCAGCTTTTGTCTGGATCCTATCCTCGCTCCAGCTCCGGCTCCAACTCCAGCTGCGGCTCCAGCTTTTGTCCGGATCCTTGCTCCTGCTCCAGCTCTTGCCCGTTCAGCGGCACGACCAAGGTAGATCGGCAGGGGCGGCACAGTGGTGGGAGTTCAGCCCATATGTTTGACGATGGCAGCACGGTATTGGCCGGACGTCGAGACAATGGCCAGAGATGGTGGCAGGGCCATTGATGAAGGCCGAGTCGGGGCTAAGGCCGACGCTTGCGAGGATCGTTGGTGTTGTCTCTTGTCTGAACTCGATCAAGATCTCATTCTCCTTGGCGGCCTTGCCAAGCCACTCGTAGCCCCACATCTTCCTGGCCCGTCCCTGGATCTAGACGCACTCCTTGCACCTCTCCCTCGGTTGGCCGAGGCTGCAATGCCGGTCGCCGTGTTCTCCGGTGTTTGTCGCGGCCATGGTAGCAAGCTTCTTGTGAGGCATTTGTTGAAACCGAAGGATGTGGCTTTTTATCACCATCTCGCAAGAATTTTAAGGGAGGAGAATTGTTAAGAGAGCTCTTGCAGTTGTGTTATAGCACACAATTGATTAGCAAGGGGGAAGAGGACAGTTTGACCTTTTTTTTGCTGGCTGCGAGCTCGGCCGATGCTGGATCGAACGGGTGCCAGATGTAACTTGGGCCCTGATCGGTGAATTCAGATCTTTTGCATCCCCAAGCTTGGTCGAACCATGGCGATGCCCAAATCGGCTTGATGAGGCACGACTAGGCTGCTCGTCCCATGGTGAGCCCGGTTCAGTCTTCTGATGAGGTAGGACAAGATCGAACGACCCCTTGCTAGGCCGGGCTGGTCTTCGTTCGATCTTTTGAGGAGATCGGTTGAGGGGGATGTGGCCTGCTCCAGAGCGATTAAGTCGAACTCTCCAGTGCTTCCCTCGGCGATGTCGGAGACCACTGAGGAGAATTCGCTAGCCTGGGAACTGCGGCGTCGCACCTCTCCGAGCCTCTCTCGTCGGTGGTGAAGCTCGCAGTGGAGGGCTCAATCAACTCGGAGGCGGGTTTGCACTCAGGTACAGAGATTGAACTCGAACGGAGCTTCCGGCGGTCCGGTTCGATTGACGCTTGCAGTAGAGGCGTGGTTTGCTTGCACCCCACTCCGCAGGGAGTCGTGGAGTCATCGACGGGTCGAACCTTGGTAGGGCCATTTAGGATCAGTTGGGGGTCCGACAGGCCTAGAGCCTCGCACGGAGGATCTTCGTCAGATCCAGTATTTGGCTGGGTCGAGGAACTTCGATCAGTCGACCTGGGGGTCGTGGCTTCCTTCTTCGGCGACAGGAGGGTGGTTTTCGACCCGGTTTGTTCAGTGGGCCAGAGCCTCTCACGACGGGTCGATGGTGGGGAGCCGTGTTTCCCTACAAATCGATGGTGAGGTGGTCAGAAATGACGGTCTCCGGTGATTCGAGCTTCGGCAAGGCTGGCATTGATCGGAGTACGATCGACCCCCCTTCATCTCCCTGAGGAAGGACCGACGCTCGACTCTCGCCGTTCGACCCAGCTCCGGGCATCGACCCATTGCTCCGTCAGGCCTCGATCTCTGCGGGGTGGTCGGAGATTCGAAGAAGATCAAACGTCGCAGAAGCCCTTTGACTTGCCCTGTTGATCGATGAGCTGGGTACCGTCCGACCTTCGAAGGTCGGACGATGGCGTCTGACCTTCGAGGCCGTGGATCTGACTACCATGAACCCACCTCGGCGTCATCCGGACGGATCCGTCCGCTCTGTCCTCGATCAGAGGGAGATCGACGTCGCTGAGGGGTCGTACTCTGGAGGCGGCCCCTTGTCATCGTTGGGCCGAATATCGGATCTGAGCTCAGATCAGTGTCGTAGGTGATCACCGAATGCACAACTCCATCAGAGCTCGGAGCTTGGAGATTAGAAGATGGGTCGGAACCACAAGGCAGCCTTTTTGGCGAGCTTCGACGAGGGCTTTGCTGGGTCGGAGCCTCCGCATCGTAAAGGACTCGGTGGGCGTTGACCGCCCGGACCCCACCGAAGGCCATCATCGATTGGGCGGCAGCGGATTCATTGAGAGTTCTTCATATTTAGATCAACCTGTGGAAGTCCATTATGCGAGCTGTAGGCCTGCTCACTTTAGTAAATATAAAGTGGAAGAGAGGCCGATCAAATACAGACGTATTTGTCAATGATATGTTAGCTCAGTCAAATATCATAATCCATCTTAAAAATAGAGAAAGAGGTTGTAGAACGAGCCATCATTGTATGTGTATTGACGTAGGTGTTGACTCGTTCCCACAGACGGCGCCAGATGTTTCAGAGTGTTTTCTCACTACAATGCGTTAACCGTGGAGAACCCGGTCAACGTGGTCAAGGGACCCGCTTTGGATCCCTCGGGGGCTTCGAATCGGTGCAGAAGGGGCGAGGGGAAGCCTCGGCCCTGGTTGAGACGCTCGGCCTCGGACAGACGCGCTCGGCCTCGGCTGGGAGGGGGACGAGGGGTAGCCTCAGTCGCCCGGGTAGATGCACGGCCGTCCGGTGGCGAGGGTGAGTCTCAGACCCGATGAGGACGCTCGGCCTCGGTAGGGCGTGCTCGGCCAAGGAAGGCTGAGGGTGAGGGGAAGCCTCACCGTCCGGTTGATCGAGTGGTCGGAGAGGGGCGAGGGGTAGCCTCGGCCCGTTGGTCTGTTGTTCACCTGCGCAGACGAGAACGCTCGTCAGGGGGCCGGACCTTGGTTCCGGCCAAATCCCCTCCGATGCCTAAGTCAGATAGAGATCTGAGAAAGGAGGCCCGGCGGAGACGGTCCGACTCGTGAGGAGGTCGTAACGGCGTCTCTCGGCGCGAGCGGGGGAGGAAGGAGGTGAATTGGGGGAACGAGGTCGTTGATGGAGTACCTTAGGTTTTGTTACCTGAGATGCGGTCCCCTTGGATGATGTCCACCCTCCCCTCATATAGGTGACTCGTCCTGATAATGTGCCATGATGTGACATCATGGCCATCATTCATGGGGACGTGCAAATGTGGGAAGTTTTGACCTCCACTAATTGCGCCCATCTTGATGAGGAGATGAATGTCCTGAAGGTGGCCATGATGGCTGGAGTGATGGACTCGGGCGGTTGCCATATCTGGTGGGCCTTGATGGCTGGAGAGTGATGGCCATTTAAGTCGGGCCATTAAGCTGAGCCATTAAGCCGAGCCATGATGGCTAGAGAGTGATGGCTTTGGACGGTTGCCATATTTGGCGAATGTTTCCTTGACTTGGGCCCGATTTCCTCCATTGTGGAAGTGGGCCTTCGTCATGTGTGGAGAAGCGCGGCCCGCCCGTGAGATCCTTGGGCCGAGGCCCCAAGGTCGTAGTAGTCTGGTTGACCAGTCGTAGTTGACTTGGCTCCTCCGGGCCCGGCCAAACTAGTCCTGTTAACACGGTTCATTGGCTCACGTAAGGTCATTAAAAGAAAGTGAATCATTCACACAAATTTTGAGGTCGTAGTTTAGAAAATATTACACGGCGGTGATTTAATAATGTTGGCAAAAGTTTAGAAACGAAATTAAATTAACGAAAGAATTTTAAACTCACGCCAAGTACTTTCAAAGTCTTTAAGCCAGGAAAAAGCTCAAATAATCAATATTGAAACTACCTTTTAGTGTAACCAGGATTTGCCAAAAAGAGACTGTTTTACACAAAGCTCTTAACATACGAGCACCACGAGCCTGGTGCTAATATAAAAATAATTGAAATTCCATTTTGGCTAGAAATTCTTCTAAGGGCATGTAGGGTGAACGGAAAGATAACACTAGCTTATTAGTAGTATTATCAAGATTTATGGTGAAAATTTAAAATCAAATTTATGGAGGGTCTAGATCAGAAAAGGTTTTGAAATAATGATTTTTACAAAAATCTGAAATAGGGGAAACGAGGAGCATAACGGTCGTAGTACTGATATATAAAAATTAATTGAAGTTCTACTTTAGAAATCATTTTTAGAAATATGTATGACGAATGGAAAGATAATAACATCTTAGTGGTATGGAAGTAAGTGGGGGAAATATATACATATATAGAATTTTAAAGTTAGTAGTAAGCTTTAAAACCGAATTTTGGAGGTCTAAATCAGGAAAGGACTTCGAAAAGTAATTTTACAAAAATATGAACTAGGGAAAAAGTTGAGCATAAAATCGACTCGCTGAAAGCTAAAGTCCCATGTGACTTGAAAGGTACGTAAGAAGCAAACATGATGCGGTATTCGAATAAGTTTTAATGGCATAGGTAAGAAAAGAAAATTATAATTCATGTTAGGAAAAACAGAAGCACGGTTCAGAAGAAAATTGGTATATGAAAAGAGGCAAGTCATTTATATCGATATGAAAATATAGGCTGAAGAATATTATAAACTAATAATCAAAAATCTCGACAAAAGTTTCAATGTTTAGAAAAGAACAAATAAATTTAAGTCGCGAAAGAGTACAAAACCTAATATATGCATTAAAAGTTCGCGAACAAATTCAAACTTAGCGAAAGAGGAACATCGAAAATACCTTTAGGGGAAACAAGGATTTGCCACAAGAATGGGTTGGTAAAAGACTTGAAGTACGGGTACGACAAACTTGTAATTTAGTATATATTCATAAATTAATTGGAGTTCTATTTATCCTGAAAGAAGTATTTTAAAGCACGTATAGTAAATAGCTAAAATGAATTTCGTGATAGTAGGAGAGGTGGTATATCGAATCATCGAAATAGTAGTAAAGTTTTGAGATAGAGAAGCGAAGATATAGGTTAGAAAATGGTTACAAGATAGTAATTTAAAATTACGGCCAAATAGTTTTTTCAAAATCTAAGAATAACTTTGAGCTCAAATGGGAGTAATGGTAATATATTGAAAGAAGGTTTAAAACAAAATTCAAATCAAGTGGAAACTTTTAATAAGGAAAATTTGGAAACGACTTTGGAAGAATCAAGATTTGCAACGGGAAAGATTTGAAAGGTCAACGATAATAGTAAGGAGGGGATCATGTGAATCGAGGGCAATGAATGTGGTTGTGTGAGGCATGCACCTAAATCACAATGCAAGAAAACCATGATGAAGATCTACGGTCAGTAACACCAAAGTGTAGTGACCAGGAAAGATTGCATCAGGGGGGGGGGGGGGGGGGGGTTCTAATCATCGGGTTAACTAAAGGCAAAGGGATTTGGTCGGATGATCAAAACATAAATACGCCTAGGTTATGACTTAGGAAAATCTACGGAAACTCCTACGGTCAACCAACCAAAGATTTTGGAACTAAGCGCTAAGACTCTCTAGGGCTAGACATCGATGAAATGAGTTCAGCTGGGTCCGAAATCGATGAACCCAAGCGAACGGCTAAAGAAATCCTAGGAATCTATCATGGTCAGGGCTAGACAGGAACCACTAAGGTAACTCTTAAGACTATCATAACGATCACTAGCATGGAGTCTAACTAACAATCAAGGATCCCTAACTAGCAAGCACAAACTTCTAACTAAGTCTCACTATAGTCCTGACCTAATGGATTTCCTATCAAGCTGGGACAGGTGCTCTAACACGCCTACTAGCCACCTAAGGCATAGGAACGCTAAAATCCTAGACTCTGGGCTTATAACTTGGATGTTCTAATTTATTTAATGGACATTCTATAATTATTATTGTTGTTCCGATAGTTCGCATTTGCAAATGGACCTGCATGGGCCACCACTAAAACCTGTCACGCCCCGCTTCCCAAAAATGTGGAGGCGAGACGTGAGAAGGTCCGCACAGACTTGAAGCAGTGAAGATCCAAGTCTGATAAGCGTATAAAAAACACTTATTATGGCAAGTCCTTGCAAAGCGAAACGAAACAACAATGATAATAAGGAAATGAGACGACATTTTATTAAATCTCCAAATGTCCATAAACAAATTACAATATCGCAGAAAAGCCACCAGGCTAAAAGAAAAAGGGTCTAAGGCCCAGACATGGCCAACAAAGAATAACATACATACGAGGGTGCCACGAACCAACAACTAACAGCAAACCGAAACAAAGAAGTGAACACGAGCGGTCTTCAAGACAGGCCCCTGGTGTCCACTCACAACCACAGCAAACATCAGCATCAGCAACACCATATCCCCTGCAACAAGGCTCTGGCTCTGGGTCTAACATGTGACACCCAAAAGAGAGAGGGGCACATGTCAGCAAGTCTGGAAAGACTTGTGCAAGGAAACTGAAAGGAAGGTAAACTAGCAACCTAGCAGTTATAGTATGCATGACATGGCAGTTATAACATGAGTGTACAAACAAGACATGGCAAGACAATTTGTACAAGAGAACAATTATCGGGACAAGACAAGACAAGAGTAGCCAAGCTACTAACAATCTCAATCAATTCACTATTCACGTTCCACATTGTTTTGTAGATGTTTACGCCTTACAGCTGAACGGTTTCACATTCACGCTGAGTGGCCGCTTAACAACTACCCCAAACCCAGAGTTTACGCCTTACCACTGCAGTTGCTGATCGGGCAGACTCCCAGTTGATTGGCCGCTTAACTCTTACCCCCACTACCCACATGTAATCGAGCCAGGGTCCCCACACATGAGCTCAGCAAGTGAGCCGGGGTTGCCCCACACAGGAGCTCGCATTCTGTCACGCCCCGCTTCCCAAAAATGTGGAGGCTAGACGTGAGAAGGCCCGCACAGACTTGAAGCCGTGAAGCTCCAAGTCTGATAAGCGTATAAAACACTTATTATGGCAAGTCCTTGCAAAGCGAAACGAAACAACAATGATAATAAGGAAATGAGACGACATTTTATTGAATCTCCAAATGTCCATAAACAAATTACAATATCGCAGAAAAGCCACCAGGCTAAAAAAAAAGGGTCTAAGGCCCAGACATGGCCAACAAAGAATAACATACATACGAGGGTGCCACGCACCAACAACTAACAGCAAACCTAAACAAAGAAGTGAACACGAGCGGTCTTCAAGACAGGCCCCTAGTGTCCACTCACCACCACATCAAACATCAGCATTAGCAACACCATATCCCCTGCAACAAGGCTCTGGCTCCGGGTCTAACATGTGACACCCAAAAGAGAGAGGGGCACATGTCAGCATGTCTGGAAAGACTTGTGCAAGGAAACTGAAAGGAAGGTAAACTAGCAACCTAGCAGTTATAGTATGCATGACATGGCAGTTATAACATGAGTATACAAACAAGACATGGCCAACAATTTGAACAAGAGAACAATTATCGGGACATGACAAGACAAGAGTAGCCAAGCTACTAACAATCTCAATCAATTCACTATTCACGTTTCACATTTTTTTGTAGATGTTTACGCCTTACAGCTGAACGGTTTCACATTCACGCTGAGTGGCCGCTTAACAACTACCCCAAACCCAGAGTTTACGCCTTACAACTGCAGTTGCGGATCAGGCAGACTCCCAGTTGAATGACAGCTTAAATCTTACCCCATCCCACACGTAAACAAGCCAGGGTCCCTGTACATGAGCCCAGCAAGTGAGCCAGGGTTACCCTGCACGAGAGCTTGTTTTCCTATTTCACAATTCAATATCGAGCGTTGGGGTTTCCAACTCATTATGCTCGCTTCTGGTCACGAGCCAGGAACTATCAGTCAAGTAATCGAGCCAGGGTCCCTGTACATGAGCCCAGCAAGTGAGCCAGGGTTGCCCCGCACAGGAGCTCGTATTCTATATCATGATTCATAAACAATTGGCGTAGGGGTGCACCTAGCCAGAGACAAGCAATTCGGGCATTGGCTATCAACCAACACATGGCCCGCTTCTGGAACACGAGCCAGGAACACAAGCATTGTAGCGAAGCTACGCATTCACAGAAATACTTAAAGGATGCAATGACATGACAATTAATTTGCGTACCGTTAATGGAAAGTAAACATGACATGGTAATTGTGCAACATGCTAGATGTCGGAACTAGCTTCGTTGTCAAGCTAGTTCCCCAATTTGCGCCTAGGCGAGTATCATTACGTCGCCTAGTCTCTTTTACGCCTACAACAAGCAAATGGCCTAAAACATGGCCTAAACCCTAAGTGGCAAGTTTCACTTGCCTAGCACCGGGGATGACGATCACGAAGGTTCGTCTCGCGGATGCTAATCTACGGGGGAAATCGCTGTTATGGGGAAACAAGCAACAAAACAACATTTATTCATTAGGGTTTTCATAAAAATACAAATAGGTTATGGAAACATCAAGAGGTCGATTTCTTACCGAGAGGAGGCGGAAGAAACACTCCGGAGAACCTAGGGATCAGATCTGGAATAGATGGTGAAGTTTGGAGAACTAGGGGTTTTGGGGGATTTTGGGGATTTGATGAGATTTTGGGGAAGATGAGAGGTAGATAGAGTTGATGGAGGGTTTAGATGATGGATCTAGGGCTTGGGATGAAGGAATAGAGCTTGGAGGAAGATGGGGGCTCAATGGGGCAGATTTTAGGGTTTTAGGTCGAGTGGAGGAAGAAGAAAACGTTTGGGAGGGGTATAAATAGGATGGGCTGGCGGCTGCCCAGAAATTAGGGTTTTAACACAGACTAGTCGGTCAAAGAGCAACCACTGACCGACTAGTTTGGCAACTAGTCGGTCGGTCGACCAACGCAGACCGACTAAGTGTAAACAGTAACTTCTGAACGAAAATAGGATTTGGATTTAGTCGGTCGATGAACAAATGCTGACCGACTAGTTTCTCATCTAGTCGGTCGATGAACGTTCTTAGACCGACTAAGAGTGAACAGTAACTCGGCTGTACAGAAGAACTAGGAATTAGTCGGTCTGAGTACAAAACTTAACCGACTAGTTTGACAACTAGTCGGTCGAAAGATGAACTTAGACCGACTAAACAGATACAGTAACTTAGGTAAAATTAATCCAAGGAACTAGTCGGTTTGAGTAGAGTTGCCGACTGACTAGATCTCAATCTAGTCGGTTGGTTCCCCTTCTCGAACCAACTAAGATGCACTAAAAGTGCCGATTCGAAGTGCGAAGCTTCGGGAAGATTTCTATGGCTTCTAGGATCGATTTATACTCTAAGATATGAGCGATTTGAAGCTCGTCACGAATGACTTACTCCGAAATCGACGATCGAAGGAAGAAGCTAGAAAATCACGACGAAACGATCGAAAGTGAAAGCTATGGCGACGAAAACCACACATCCAAGGAGAAAATCCACCAAGCATTTATTTTAATATAGATAATCCAATTACATGAAAACCAGTCGTTACACATTCTAAACATTTGGCATAGGGGTGCACCTAGCCGGAAACAAGCAATTCGGGCATTGGCTATCAACCAACACATGGCCCACTTCTGGAACACGAGCCAGGAACACAAGCATTGTAGCGAAGCTACGCAATCACAGAAGCACTTAAAGAATGCAATGACATGACAAATAATTTGCGTACCGTTAATGGAAAGTAAACATGACATGGTAATTGTGCAACATGATATATGTCGGAACTAGCTTCGTTGTCAAGCTAATTCCCCAATTTGCGCCTAGGCGAGTATCATTTCGTCGCCTAGTCTCTTTTATGCCTACAACAAGCAAATGGCCTAAAACATGGCCTAAACCCTAAGTGGCAAGTTTCACTTGCCTAGCACCGGGGATGACGATCACGAAGGTTCGTCTCGCGGATGCTAATCTACGGGGGAAATCGCTGTTATGGGGAAACAATCATCAAACAACATGAAATTTCATTAGGGTTTCATAAAAATACAAATAGGTTATGAAAACATCGAGAGATCGATTTCTTACCGAGGGGAGGTGGAAGAAACACTCCGGAGAACCTATGGATCAGATCTGGAAACCAATGGAGAAGTTTGGAGAACTAGGGTTTTTGGGGGATTTTGGGGATTTGATGAGATTTTGGGGAAGATGAGGGGTAGAATGAGTTGAGGGATGGTTTGGATGATGGAGGAGGAGCTTGGAATGAAGGAATAAGGGTTTGAGGAAGATGGGGGCTCAATGGGGGGAGAAATTAGGGTTTTAGGTCGAGTGGAGGAAGAAGAAAACGTTTGGGAGGGGTATAAATAGGACGGGCTGGCGGCTGCCCAGAAATTAGGGTTTTAACACAGACTAGTCGGTCAAAGAGCAACCACTAACCGACTAGTTTAACAACTAGTCGGTCGGTCGACCAACGCAGACCGACTAAGTGTAAACAGTAACTTCTGAACAAAAATAGGATTTGGATTTAGTCGGTCAATGAACAACAGCTGACCGACTAGTTTGGCATCTAGTCGGTCGATGAACGTTCTTAGACCGACTAAGAATGAACAGTAACTCGGCTGTACAGAAGAACTAGGAATTAGTCGGTCTGAGTACAAAACTTAACCGACTAGTTTGACAACTAGTCGGTCGAAAGATGAACTTAGACCGACTAAACAGATACAGTAACTCCTGAATTATAATCAAAGCCCACTAGTCGGCCCATTAAGGATTACCGACCGACTAGATTGAAATCTAGTCTGTTGGTTCTCCTTCTTGAACCAACTAACGTGCACGAAAAGTGTCGATTCGAAGCGCGAAGCTTCAGGAAGATTTCTATGGCTTCTAGGATCGATTTATACTCTAAGATATGAGCGATTTGGAGCTCGTCACGAATGACTTACTCTGAAATCGACGATCGAAGGAAGAAGATAGAAAATCACGATGAAACTATCGAAAGTGAAAGCTATGGCGACGAAAACCACACATCCAAGGAGAAAATCCACCAAGCATATATTTTAATATAGATAATCCAATTACACGAAAACCAGTCGTTACAATACCCTTCATTCCTTTCCGTGACAACCATTTACCGATTCGGGCTAGCTCGCCCCCGGGGTGATTTTGGTCCTACTTGACTCAAGCACAACCTAGCCTCCCTGTGTTCGACCCCCAAGCCACACTACAACACCGTGCGCTTGCGGTTACAGATTTCTAAACCCCCACGCGGGTCCCCCGGCCATTTGCGGATAGCAAGCCGGGGCGGTCACGTCATCCATGCGCCTGAGCTTCACTGTATTTGGCAAGATCTCATACCAATTAGTCTCGGCAGCCTGGGAGATTCTTGGAAGTGGTCAAATGGCCCGGTTTTCTCCTTCAATTCTGCATGGCAAGGTACCCGAGTGCCCAAGCCAGCCTTCCCCTACTTTGGTATTGTTTGGTACATGATGCATGTGCCGAAATTGTCGCTCACTCTTCTACGTGCTCTGCATGGTAAGCTCCCTACTAGGGATCTTCTTTTCAGATGGGGTATTCTCTTGGATCAAAACTGTGTTCTATGTGGAGATAATGTACAGGAAAGTGCGGCTCATCTGTTTTTTGGATGTGCATACTCCCGATACATACTTACTAGATGTCTTTTAAAGCTTGGGTATACGGGGATTGTCCCTACTAATCTTTCGAGCGTGTGTGACTTGATCCAATCCAAATATAGGATTTCTGAGCCAGTTGGAGTCCTAGCCCGTACTGTGTTGGCGGCCATGGTATGGCATATTTGGAAGCAACGGAATAAACGGATTTTTGAGTCCAAAGAGTTGTGCAAGACATTGCTTTTTGAAGACATAGCCGCGGACGTCACTATATCCCTTCGAGACCTTAATCGGGATGAGGCTACTGATATTACTCCATTCTCAAACTGGGGATTTTTGGATGCTGGTTAATTTGTATAGACCTTTTGGTATTTTGGTATTTTGTTTTTTTTATTTTCTTTGGTCACCCATAGTACGGTGGATATAGGATTGTATAGGGTGACGGCGCTAGTGCCCTCTCCCCTCTCTTTCTTCTACCTGTTGTACTCTGTGGTGATCCTCTCTTTGTACATCATTTTTGAGATCAATAAAGGTTTTCTTACTTGTATATATATATATATATATATATATATATATATATATATATATATATATATATATATATATATATATATATATATAAAATCGTTATACATATTAATCATTGCTTCAGAAGCAATGTGACGACATTCGTCAAAATGTGTTAAACTTTTGTATAACAATAATTATGAAATCGAGACATCAAAATATGTCACATTTTCATTTCCCTCCTCCTTATGCCTTTACGAATGATAAATACAACTAACATTCTCAATTGACTTTCCTGAGTGCCTTCTTCCTTTTCTAAATCACATTTAGATATTAAATAGCCCAACATAGATGAATAGCTATACAAGCATCTCATGTATTCAAACGCCTGAACTTTGCAACCTTGAGTGTAGCTCAACAAGTTGTTTGTCTCAAGATCCGGTTGGGATACATAACCTTTCACCGTTCATGTACTCGTATTCGACTCAAATAGTTTGATCGAATTCTTGAACTTTGCAGATCAAAATTGTTTGTCCATACAACCTTGAGTGTAGCTCGATAAGTTGTAGGGAGAAACATATTTCGAATATCCTATATGTTCAAGCTGCCCCACATAGAGGCAAGTGACATGTAGCGTGAATTTGTTTGTTGGACTCAGAACTTAATGAAATCATATTTCTTAAGTCTGTTCTTTAGAAGGTCATTTTAATGTCAACGAGAATATAGTTTGATTCTATCAATTAGAATTTAACTTGATATTCAATTAATCAACCTATTTGACCAGTTAACATATTTCATTAAAATATTGTATTTTGATTCCATTTATAAACTTAGAACTTACCCTAGTTTAGCATATGTTCAATATTAAATATAGGTAGAATGGCTTTTATCTATCTATATCCTCCCACTATTTTACGATCATTTTAAGCCTTAACAATGAACGATTTAATCGAATTAAATAAATGGGTAAGAGATCCAATCACCCTGAGCCTAACAACCTTGAGTGTAGCTCAACAAGTAGCTTGACTCTGTAATCGGAAGATGACTCTTCATCGACCATATCAGATATGACCCTCTTATCGGTTTTTACCCCTAGCCATTTGTGATCATGAGTGTGCTCATCCAAATCACAATGTCTAGTCTAGTCGGACCCTTGTTTTCGCGTCTAGCCTGACTTGCACCGGCGCTCGGTGTATTCACGATACGTCGGTTTGAGTCAGGTCTTAGACTACATCTAGCTAGACTACATCATTGACTTAACTTACGCCGACGCTCAGTGTATTCACGACACGATGGTTTGGGTCAAGTCAAGATTTCATCTTATGCATTTAAGGAGTTGGTTTCTACAAGGTTGCCATGTCACAGCTTGAGTGTAGCTCAACAACTGGAACACGGGTCCTATAGTTGCCAACCCCTAAAACAAGGAGGGCTACGACTAATCTTGAAGAAGATTAGTAACGTATTTGACTTAGATATAGTCCAGGGTGTCATACAATCATGATTCACGTCATTGTGGTCCAGCGGAACACAGTCAGTGAATTGACTAAGCCAGGATCACTATCCCTTATAGGGTGATCCAACAAACTTAGCCAAGAACATTGACTGGATCATGGTCCATTGAATGAAGCTTGTCATTTTTATATGCGTGCCATAGACTAAAAGACTTTTATTAACAACTAATTAATCCTATCAACTAGTTGAATACTTAAATTCAAAATTTTAGGATTTGTTTAATAACTTTTATTAAATCCTTATCAACTATAAGGTTCATGTGCTATCCTAATCGTTATAAGGATTTTAATAAATTTATTAACAACGCAAAAGCGAAGCCCTTTAATGAGAATTAATTTCATAACAATTAGAATTAAAATTTCATTAAAGGGACTACCCTAATCAGGAATTAGATCTTAAAGTGTTGTTAATGTGTTATTAAAACATAGCATGTCATTAGAATTTATCTCATAAATTTTAACGAGTTTCTTAATGGCTAACCTAAAAAGGTTATCTTGTGTTATCAAATAAGAGACAAGATGACATAGCCATTAACATAAAGTTACACTAATTTTATCGCATAAAAGAGTGTACAACTATTTAACAATTAAACAAAACAATGTTGATCAAATAAACAATTTTAGCATGCATTCTTAAATTTAACATTTAAATTTAAAAATATGATTTTTAAAACATTTTATTTTATCTCATAAAAACTTGTTTTAAAAGATCACAAAATTTGCATGCTACTTAAAATATTTATCGCATAAAAATTTTGAACCTTTAAAATCAGTTTTAAAAGTATCACATAAATGTAAAACATCATTTTATAAAAATTTCTTTCTTAAAAATTTATCATATAAAATTTTTTTTAACATCTAAAATTATTTTAAATTTATCGCATAAAATTTTAAAGTTTTAAAATTAGTTTTAAAATTATCACATAAATTTAAAACATCATTTTAAAAAATTTCATGTTTAAAATTTATCATATAAAATTTTAAACATCTAAAAAACATTTTAAACTTATCGCATAAATTTTTTAAAGTTTTAAAATCAGTTTTAAAATTACACATAAATTTAAAACATCATTTTAAAATTTTCATGGTTAAAAATTTATCATATAAAATTTTTAAACATCTAAAAACATTTTAAAATTATCGATAAATTTAAAGAAGTAATCAATTAATTAATCGCAGTCCTAGATCAGCATACAGACAAGGCTCTGATATCATTGAAGGGATTTCTAGGACCCTTAGGGCATAAAAACTTTATACCCGTCCTAAGTCAGACGGAACATAGACATACGCAGCGGAACAAAATTATGTTAATCTAATTAACATGCTGCCCTAAGGAACTAGACCCTATTAGACATGATCTCTGCCAACACTGGGTGGATTTGACCACCCCAAGAGGGATCTAGCTACTGCGAATAATTAAAAAAAAGCTTCTAAAACATACCCAGAATCTCAACCCTGGGGCAGGCGAGATGTTCCGCATCATCTTCCGAGCCGCTCCCCGTCCCACGCCGAGCTGCTCCTTGAACCGCTCCTCGAACTGCTCCGCATCCCGAGGCGATCAATCCTCGTATCGCCGAGCCAACCACGCGCCGAAGAAAGTTTCACACGAGTGAAAGCCTTCGCCACGATTTCGGATCCGAATCCGAACTCCTTCGTGGCTTTGCTAGAGCCCTCAGGAGTAAGGCAGAAATATAGGGAGATAGAGAGTATTAATTTAAGCCTAGATCCGAGCGTGCTCCAATATTTACGAGAGCCGCTCAGATCTAGAGCTTGGGACGAGTTTGGAGGAAGGGGGAGGCCCCCTATTTATATAGGCGGTTGACTCTACCCTTTTCTCCACAACCGATGTGGGACTATTAAATTTGAGTTAATTAAATTAAGTTAGTTTTCCTTTCACAAAGGGCAAACTTTCGTGAATTTTAACTCCCTCACCGTTGAGCTTCAATCTTGGTACAACCTACTAAATCGAAGGGCGTTCAACGGTGAACGCATATGAAAAAACAGAGAGTCAATCAGAGTCCGTTTGACCCTTCAATTGATCGTCCAAAGTTAGAAAAAACCATACAAAGATGAAAAATCCAGCCGTAAAAAAAATCCCAGTTTTTAAAAAACCCTAAGCAGAAAATTCAGGCTTGGTGGGCCTCCATTTTCGCTGGGTTCAGCCCAACAGTTTGGGCAGACTTGTTTTGGCTATAACTTGTGCATTTGGACTCCGTTTTTGACGCGGTTTGAAGCTACGTTTAGAGCGGGACGATCCCGTCATCTAGGTAACCTTTTCCATGTGGTTATTATATTAAATATTGTCGTAAACTATTTAAGACACATTTAATCTCCTTTGCATCATATGCAAATTAGTCCCCTATCCAAGCTTAAATTTTCATTTGCATCAAATACAAACGATCTGAGGGCATATCCCTCTATAGATACATCTAAATTTTTATGTATTTTGGATGTTTCCATAATTTTTAAAGATTATAATAATACAAAAACTTATTTTTATATATTGTAAAAAACATACCATGTATCATATTTGTATACTACATGATAGCTACATGATATTACATGTAAATACTTGTATTAATATTTTTCAAAAAAGGAAAAGCCTAATATTTCCTAACATGCAACATCTTCATACTTGTGTCTTTTGCTCCATAATTCATGTATCTATTTTTAAAACCAAAATTCATGTATCTATTTTTAAAACCAAATTTTCTAAGGATGACACCTACCCCTACACTAATCCATCATTAGGATGAGTCAGGGCACACATGTGATTTGGGTTGAATATTGCATATTTAACCCCCCATTTAGCCCTATTTTGTTCTTATATGATGCTTAATTGGTCTCTAATACGTTCGTATTTTGTAAACCATCATTTATTAGAGAAATCACCTTATTTGAGAACAAAACAACAATTAACTGAGTATTTCTGCACTTTTTATATTTTTCATAGCTTGGTATCGATCTCACGATTCCAACGACTATTTATTAGTATTTTTCTGAGATCTGTGCTAATTACTGTGAATTTTTGAATGCATAATACAAATTAAATGAGAAATACAAAGAAATTCAGCGCACGAATCTTGGCGCATGACGCGGCGCCAAAAGGAAGAGCCACGTGGTGGAAATCCACACTCTCCCGCCTTCATCCTACGGCCTCAGCGAGGCACCGACGCGGTCGACTCTCGACCGTTCGATCGAGATCGAACCGATGCGGCGACGATCCATCACAGCAGCGGGAGGCGAATCAAAAGGGCCACGTGGCACACATCGAGCGGACTTCTACCTTCATCCAATGGCTTCTGAAGACGGGTGAGGCGGCAGCATACTGGCCATCGATCTCTCATCCGATGGCGGAGATCGGCTCCGTTCAAATTCAAAAGCGCTGCGATGTGGCGACATCCGAGCGACGCCCCGCTTCATCCAACGGACGTCATTCACTCCAAGCAAGATTCGAAGAGCACGAAATCGACGATCGACGCGGCTGCATCCACGCCGTTGCTTCGAGATCGAATGGCTCTGATTAACTCCGAGCGGGCTTCGGAGAGGAAAGCGGATGCGGCCGCGGATACGACCCGTAAGGCCACGTGTCAAGCTCCAATTCAATCCCGCCTCGAATCCAACGGCCAAGATTTGATCCGAAGGTCGGTAACGGATCTGAGCAGATTTTGGGTAGATTTGAGCGTAATTTTCGGATCCGAACCGACTTAAAATCCCCTATAAATACCCTAGTATTCCAGAGGGTATTCTACACCAGTTTTGAGCGTATTTTGAGCGTATTGGAGGGGGGGTTACAGAGCGTATTTTCGTGAGATTTTCTGGGGCTTTGGAAATAGAGAATAGAGGGTCTTGCAGAAGAATTTCAGAGGCTTTTTGAAGAGTTTTGGTGATAGAAATCTCAACTTTACTCCTGTATTTCACGTATTTAGCATGTATTTTGACGTTTTGATCATGTATTTGCTAATGAAACTGAGTTTTCTCATCTCCATGTGTGGCTAGTGACCTCATGTGTTGGTTGTGATGTAGTTAAGGCTATGTGATCGTTGATTTTGTTATCTTTTCTCCCTATATACATGTTTTAATCACGTATTTCATCGATTTCTATGTATAATCTAATTAAGTATGTTAATCGGAGATGTGTGCATGCTTAATTGAATATGATCTGAGTAAGACTTATTCGTGATACGCTCCGAGAGGACGTATCATGACCCGAGAGGGCACTTGTGCGTACTTTCTTTATGAAATCGACGATATATGTGATTACTTTTTTGCACTCTTGTTTACGCGTTTTATCGCCATAATTTCCGACGTTCTCATGCCCTAGCCGGATGAGACATTGAGTTATAAAAAAGATATTCAAAATCATCGAGTACAAAACCCTTAACAAAATCACAACCGATACATGCTCCTCTTATTGGCTCTCTATATCGACTCTCCGTACTTGCTTTAGTTTTAATTTCTCGATTACTTAAACCATCATCACAATTGTCTCACATTCGAAAGGTGGTAATTTTTTCATCGTCGTATTAATATTTTGAAATTGATTCTTTTGGTTTATAGGTCGACTGTCCCGTGGATTCGATACATGACTCTCCAGGTTTACTACTTGATCGATCTCATGCACTTGGGAGTAGCACTCACATCTTTTGAGACGAGTCATGTTTTTGGCGCCGTTGCCGGGGACAGCGGTAGTTGTGATCCAAACTTTCAGTTTCCCTCGAGGAATATTCGGTGAGATCTTTCCATCTTTTACTATAGGATTTTTATCTGGTTTCTAAAAACACATAAAAACACATCTTTTTCTGCTAGTTTATGTGGCATAGATCCCCTACTTCACATAGATTAGTACGAACGGAAAATATGGCAAATAATAATGATGGAGCACACATCACACCACCTATACAAGAAAGGCCTTTATTGGAAATTTATATGCCATCTAGGGTGGTGACTGATTCATGCATAGTTCTGCCTGCTGATGCTCATACTTTTAATCTGAAGCCAGGTGTAATTCAACTCTTACCATCTTACCATGGCATTGAAAATGATAATCCTTATTTGCATGTCAGAAACTTTGAAGAAATATGCTCAACACAGTTGGATGGAAAAATTAGCTCTGATTCGGTTTATCTTAAACTATTTCCATTCTCGCTGAAAGATAAAGTTAAACATTGGTTTAATTCATTGCCACCTAGATCCATCTCTACTTGGTTACAATTGCAAACAGAGTTTCTAAAAAAATTCTTTTCTTTGCAGAGGACCCATGCCTTGAAGCGACAGATCAAGTCCTTTTCGCAGAAGGAGAGGGAGTCGTACGACCAAGCATGGGATAGATCAAGGACCTTCTGATCGTGTGCCCACACCATGGATACGACAAAGGACGTGCTATTGGATTCTTTTACGACGGCATGCAGCCGCAAACTAGGCAGTATATGGAGATGATGTGCAACGTCGAGTTCTTTCAGAAAACTCCTACGGAGGCATGGGATTACATGGAAACCATAGCAGAACATGCGCGGAAGTGGGAGTCTACTTCAGAGTTTGACAGGTCGGAGCCACTTCCACCATCTAAAGGAGGCATGCACTCATTGAAGCCAGACGATGCAGTAAGAGTGCAGGTGGATGCATTACTGACGCAAAGGCTACAAGGCCTAGAGTTGAGAGCAGTAAAAGCAGTCGAAGCTGGAACGTTTTGTGCCATTTGTGATGGGGACCACAACAACCGGCGCAACAGACAACCACTCCTTACCAACATCCAAATCATGCAAGTAATCAAGTGAAGAAGGAGCAGAGCACTGATATCACTGTTGTACTTCAGCAAATGATGCAGATGCAGAATCAACAACAACATCAGCTTCAGCAACAATTTCAGCAGCAGTTTCAGCAGCTTAACGAAAACTTTTCTAAAATTGCTGCATCTTTAGAAAAAGGTACTTTACCAGCTCAATCTGTTGCAAATCCTAACATAAATTCCTCTTCTTTTTCAGGTTTTAACGTGAAACCATGCAAGGCGGTGACTACTTTACGTAGCAGAAAAGAGATAGAAAAGCCAGAACCACCTAGGCATGAACAAATAGTCGAGGAGAAGGAGGATGAGCTTGTACCACGAAAGCTGCAGGAGGAGGAGAAAAGCTTGGAAAAATAGGAGGTCAAAGAAAAGGAGCCTGAACCATATACACCTCCAACTCCATTTCCACAGAGGCTAGCACCACCTTCAAAAGATAAGTATCAGGCAGAAATTAGGGATATCTTCAAACAGGTAAAAATTAATATTCCCTTGCTTGACGCGATAAACCAAGTGCCTGCCTATGCTAAATTTTTAAAGGACTTATGCACTGTGAAACGGACGCTTAATGTGAAAAAGAAAGCTTTTCTCACGCAACAGGTAAGTGCCATAGTTCAACACAACACTCCACCTAAATACAAAGATCCAGGTTCCCATACTATTCCATGCACTATAGGAACAAAGAGCTTTGGAAATGCGTTGCTTGATTTAGGTTCGAGTGTGAATATTTTGTCTTACTCTGTTTTCTTGAATCTAGGTTTGGGAGAGCTGAAACCAACGCTAGTGGTGCTACAATTAGCAGACAGATCAATGAAGGTTCCAAGAGGTTGCGTGGAGGATGTTTTGGTTCAAGTGGACAAATTCTAATACCCCGTGGATTTCATCGTCCTAGACATACATGGACCACCTTCTGGTAACATCACTCCTATCATTTTGGGATGTCCATTCCTAGCTACATGCAATGACGTAATCAATTGTAGGGATGGACAATTGAAAATAACGTTTGGTAACATGAAGATTGAATTAAATATCTTTAAATCATGTAAGTTGCCCACGGGTGTTAAAAGTATTGAAGAGGTATGTTTTATTGAAAATTTAATTGAAGACTACTTTGAGGCTGAGTATGAATGTGACTCTAATTATATTGATTATAATTTTGATGATATTAATAAGTCTTATTTTGTGCAGGGCACTCCTGAGAAATCAAGGGTAGCATGGGCACCGATGTTTGAACCATTGCCAGCCAGACTGCCACCACAACTACCCTCTGACGTGGAGCATCCAAAGCTTGAGCTTAAGCCATTGCCGGACTACTTGAAGTATGCATTCCTTGGAAAAGATGAGATTTTCCCTGTGGTAATATCCTCCAAACTCACACTTGAACAGGAACACTCATTGCTTGATGTGCTTAGGGAACATAAAGGGGCCATTGGATGATCCATTGCAGACATCAAAGGTATAAATCCCTTAACTTGTACACATCACATTTATCTTGAGGATGATTCAAAACCTACGCGTGAAATGCAACGTCGGTTGAACCCGACGTTAAAAGAAGTGGTAAAAGGTGAGGTTCTTAAATTACTTGATGCTGGAATCATTTATCCAATCTCTGATAGCAAGTGGGTCAGTCCAACTCAAGTCGTGCCTAAGAAATCTGGTTTAACTGTGGTTAAGAATGAAAATAATGAGCTCATACATATGCGAACCACCACTGGACGGAGAATGTGTATTGGTTATAGGAAGCTTAATTCGAAAACAAGAAAAGACCACTTTCCTTTGCCTTTCCTAGATCAAATTTTAGAAAGAGTGGCTGGTAATGAGTATTATTGTTTTTTAGATGGCTACTCAGGTTACTATCAGATAGAGATTGCCCTAGAGGATCAAGAGAAAACCACTTTCACTTGCCCCTTTGGAACTTTCACATTTAGGAGAATGCCATTTGGTCTATGCAATGAACATGCTACTTTTCAACGTTGCATGTTGAGCATCTTCAGTGATATGGTTGAAAAGATAGTAGAAGTATTTATGGATGATTTCTCTGTATATGGCACATCCTTTGAAAATTGTTTATCTAACTTGGCCCTTGTTTTGTGTAGGTGTAAAGAGAAGAACTTGCTACTCAATTGAGAAAAGTGCCACTTCATGACTACGGAAGGTTTGGTACTTGGTCATTTAGTTTCTAAAGCGGGTATTCAGGTGGACATGGCAAAGTTTGAAGTAATAGAGAAGTTGCCAACGCCAAAAAGCGTCAGAGATATTCGCTCCTTCTTGGGACATGCATGATTCTATAGACGCTTCATAAAGGATTTCAGCGCTATCTCTCGATCTCTTTGCAATTTATTAACTTCAAATACTGAATTTATTTGGACGCAAGAGTGTCGAAGTTCTTTTGAAAAACTGAAATCCTTACTTGTATCATCGCCTATTTTACAGGTTCCAGATTGGAATCTTCCTTTCGAGATAATGTGCGATGTGAGTGATTACACAGTAGGGGCAGTTCTTGGACAAAAGAAAGAAAAGGTTTCGTATGTGATTTACTACGCAAGTAAGACCATGATCGATGCTCAAAGAAATTACACGACAACAGAAAAGGAATTACTTGCGGTGGTATTTACGTTGGACAAGTTCAGGAGCTACATTTTGGGATCACCCATCGTCGTCTATACGGACCATTCTGCACTCAAATTTTATTATCTAAAAAGGATGTAAAACCTAGACTTATACGATGGATTCTTCTTTTGCAGGAGTTCAACATCGCGATACGAGACAAAAAGGGAGTGGAGAATCATGTTGCAGACCACCTCTCTCGATTGACGGTAGGCACAGAGTCATCAGATATACCACTAAGAGATTCCTTCTCCGATGCGCAACTTTTCGCCGTCTCTACTCTACCATGGTATGCGGACATAGTAAATTATTTGGTGACAGGTAGAACTCCATCACATTGGTCCTCTCTTGATTTTAAATGTTTCAAACATGAGGTAAAATCTTTCTGCTTTGACGATCCATATCTCTTTAAATATTGCGGAGACCAAATTGTGAGACGATGTATACCTGATCATGAGATCAGTAGTGTTCTACAATTTTGCCATGATGGGATATGTAGAGGACATTTTTCTGCTCATAAAACTATTGCAAAAATTTTACAATGTGGTTTTTTTTGGCCCACCATGTTTAAAGATGCATATGCTTATTGTAAATCATGTGTGCGTTGTCAACAGTTGGGGGAATCACAAAAAGAAATATGATGCCTTTAAATCCCATGTTAGAAATAGAAATATTTGATTGTTGGGGGATTGATTTTATGGGACCTTTTCCACCTTCGTTTGGTTATGTCTTCATACTCGTTGCGATTGATTATGTTTCTAAATGTGTGGAAGCTATTTCTTGCAGGTCTAATGACGCATCCATCGTGCTAAAGTTCTTGAAAGAAAATATTTTCGCACGTTTTGGAGTGCCAAAGGCCATTATTAGTGATGGAGGTTCCCACTTTTGCAATAGGCTCTTCGCAAATTTAATGAAGAAGTTTGGGGTGACACATAAAGTTTCAACTCCATACCACCCCCAAACGAACGGACAAGCTGAACTTGCAAATAGGGAGATCAAGAGTATACTTCAAAAAACGGTGAATCCCATGCGCAAAGATTGTAGTCTTCGCTTACCTGAAGCTTTATGGGCATACAGGATGACATACAAGACCATTCTAGGGATGTCTCCTTACCGTTTAATTTATGGAAAAAATTGTCATCTTCCTGTTGAATTAGAACATAAATCTTATTGGGCTATCAAATCATTAAATTTGCTTGATGACTCATTAAATAATTCTCGTAAATTACAGATTTTGGAGCTTGAGGAGTTACGGAGGGAGGCATATGAAAATGCAAAATTGGCGAAGGAACGAATGAAAGCTGTGCACGCTAAGGCGATCCTTCAGAAAGAATTCAAGCTCGGGGACAAAGTTCTTCTTTACAACTCATGATTGCATATATTTCCAGGGAAGCTACGTTCCAAGTGGTCGGGTCCATTTCATGTCAAACAAGTTTTTCCACACGGAGCAGTAATTGTGGTGAATGAAAAGGATGGAAGCGAGTTCAAAGTCAATAGGCAACGACTGAAACACTTTCAAGAACTTTGGACCAAGGAGGACACGACCATGGAGCTTATGGATCCACCTTCGGGTGGCACTTAAACCGGTGTGTTCTTTCCTTACTCAGTAGTAGTAGATTTTCTTTTCTTTATTTTACACTTTTTTTAGGAATTTTGCCTCTAGTATGCTCTTTTCAACTTTGAGGACAAAGTTTGTCTTTAAGTTGGGGGGAGTGTATTAGAATTTTTTGGTTAGAATTTTTATTTAGTTTAGATTTTCTATCTTAAAAAAGAGAATAAATCACCATCACTCATCCTCTGACCATCATCTTAGCCCTCTTAAAGTGTCACTTTTTTCGGATGATTACACATTGATTGAGTTCTAAAAATTGTTTATGGTGTGAATTAATTTTTATTCCTTCATGGATTTACTGTTAATATGCTATTCATGAAAATTTTCAATTGTCATGATTAATATCTCGAAATAGTTTGAATTTATTTCATGCATGCTATGGTAATGAAAAAGCTTAAGTATATACGATTTATTAGAAAAGTCTTCAAGTTGAAGAGGAATTTGGCCATTGTTACTACTGTTTATGTTCATATTTATGGGTGTTGAGTTGCTTACAAAGAAGAAAAAAAGGAGAAAAAGATGAAGAAAAAAAATGAAATGAATAAGTTTGTCACTAAATAAATAACTTGGTTGGCTCGAGTAGTACAGTCCGAAGGGTCCTTTTTGGCCTAATGCCTTATGATCGTCTGATTTGGGAGCCATTGACCGGAAACTCACTCATTTGATGGAGCGATCCAAGTTATACATTTTTCCGCAAATGTTGCTTTATGCGCGTTACGCGGAACTAATAAAAGAAAAGAAATGGTGAATAAACTAAGCAAACTCAATACCCATGATTTGAATGATCTTTTTGAGATGCCAATTCCTTGGAAATGAGAAAACTAGAATATAACAACGTGTTATACTTTCGCTTGCGTAAGACGATGTTTGCATGCTATTTATTCAAGTTAAATTAGAGAAAATATCTTGTGATTGATCTTATTCATGAATTGTGTATATTGATGGTCAAGATCATGTTGGAAAGCGTATAATTGAGCCATGCCATAAGCGATTGATAGAATTTACTGTTTTACTAATCATCCCTCTTCATCGCTCTTTTTGCTAGAGACTAGCAAAATGCTAGTTGGGGGGTGTGATTCGGGTTGAATATTGCATATTTAACCCCCCATTTAGCCCTATTTTGTGCTTATATGATGCTTAATTGGTCTCTAATACGTTCGTATTTTTTAAACCATCATTTATTAGAGAAATCACCTTATTTGAGAACAAAACATCAATTAACTGAGTATTTCTTCACTTTTTATATTTGTCATAGCTTGGTATCGATCTCACGATTCCAACGATTATTTATTTGTATTTTTCTGAGATCTATGCTAATTACTATGAATTTTTGAATGCAGGATACAAATTAAATGAGAAATACAAAGAAATTCAGCGCACGAATCTTGGCGCATGACGCGGCGCCAAACGAAAGAGCCACGTAGTGGAAATCCACGCTCTCCCGCCTTCATCTTACGGCCTCAGCGAGGCGCCGACGGGGTCGACTCTCGACCGTTCGATCGAGATCGAACCGATGCGGCGCCGATGCATCATAGCAGCGGGAGGCGAATCAAAAGGGCCACGTGGCACACATCGAGCGGACTTCCGCCTTCATCCAACGGCTTCTGAAGACGGGCGACGCGGCAGCATACTGGCCATCGATATCTCATCCGATGGCAGATATCGGCTCCGTTCGAATTCAAAAGTGCTGCGACGTGGCGACATCCGAGCGACGCCCCGCTTCATCCAACGGACGTCATTCACTCCAAGCGAGATTCGAAGAGCGTGAAATCGACGGTCGACGCGGCTGCATTAATGCCGTTGCTTCGAGATCGAACGGCTCTGATCAACTCCGAGCGGGCTTCGGAGAGGAAAGCGGATGCGGGCGCGGATCCGACCCGCAAGGCCACGTGTTAAGCTCCAATTCAATCCCGCCTCGAATCCAACAGCCAGGATTTGATCCGAAGGTCGGTAACGGATCTGAGCAGATTTTGGGTAGATTTGAGCGTAATTTTCGGATCCGAACCGACTTAAAATCCCCTATAAAAACCGTAGTATTCCAGAGGGTATTGTACACCAGTTTTGAGCGTATTTTGAGCGTATTGGAGGGGTTACAGAGCGTATTTTCGTGCGATTTTCTGGGGATTTGGAAACAGAGAATAGAGGGTCTTGCAGAAGAATTTCAGTGGCTTTTTGAAGAGTTTTGGTGATATAAATCTCAACTTTACTCCTGTATTTCACGTATTTAGCATGTATTTTGACGTTTTGATCATGTATTTGCTAATGAAACTGAGTTTTCTCATCTCCATGCGTGGCTAGTGACCTCATGTGTTGGTTGTGATGTATTTAGGGCAATGTGATCGTTGATTTTGTTATCTTTTCGCCCTATATACATGTTTTAATCACGTATTTCATCGATTTCTATGTATAATCTAATTAAGTATGTTAATCGGAGATGTGTGCATGCTTAATTGAAGATGATCTGTAAGACTTATTCGTGATACGCTCCGAGAGGATGTATCATGAACTGAGAGGGCACTTGTGCGTACTTTCTTTATGAAATCGACGATATATGTGATTACTTTTTGGCACTCTTGTTTACGCGTTTTATCGCCATACTTTCCGACGTTCTCATGCCTTAGCCGGATAAGACGTTGAGTTATAAAAAAGATATTCAAAATCATCGATTACAGAACCCTTAACAAAATCACAACCGATACATGCTCCTCTTATTGGCTCTCTATATCGACTCTCCGTACTTGCTTTAGTTTTAATTTCTCGATTACTTAAACCAGCATCACAATTGTCTCACATTCGAAAGGTGGTAATTTTTTCATCGTGTTATTAATCTTTTGAAATTGATTCTTTTGGTTTACAGGTCGACTGTCCCGTGGATTCGATACCTGACTCTCCAGGTTTACTACTTGATCGATCTCCTGCACTTGGGAGTAGCACTCACATCTTTTGAGACGAGTCAACATGTCATATTCTTCTTGATTTCATGGGATTAGAATAGAAAGAATGAAAAAGAGAAGAAAAGGAAAAATAATGGATTATATCTCTCTTCCTCTTAGGGATGGCAGTAATGGCCTGACCCGACTGGCCCGTCCCGGCCCGACCCTGTTTTGACCCGGCCCGCAGACGGGTCGGGGCAAGCTTGGGCTTTGTATGCGACCCGCCCCGCCCCGGTAAACAATTGAAGTTCTAAAAAACCTTACTATTTTGATGCGGACCATGCGGCCAATCCATAACCCATAACTCAAACTCTGTTCCACTGTTCTTCCAATTGAGCCAATTTCCAATTACCAAATATATCACAATTCTCCCAATTTTGAAATAAAAATTTTATTTTGGATTCATAGGGATGGTAGTAATGACCTGACCCGATCAGCCCGACCCGGCCCGACCCAGTTTTGGTAAGAAGCCGCCCCGGCCTGAGACTCGTCCTGCCCCGACCCGTAGACGGGACGGGGCAAGCTTGGGTAGTTAAATACCTGGCCTGCCCCGCAATATTTCCATTCCTACTTTCTCTCTTTCTCTCCTCTTTCTCTCCTTCATGGTTAGCCACCCCCTCACTTCTTCCTGCCTTGGCCGAACCACCACCATCCACTTCTCTCTTTTCCCATTGGTCGACTGCATCATGCCATCGCTCTCTCTTTCATTTGGTGGAGCATCTAGAATGGAAGGAGAATGAGGTAAGGATTTGAGAAGAAGGAGAAGCTTCATTTGGCGTAGGAATTCACAACTCAAGAATAGGGAATATTATGTTTAAACATGTTGCATCCACACTCTAAATTTTAGAAAACATGATGTTAGTTTTAATAAACTTGATGATAATTGTAGCCACATGCACATGATGATATTTGTCGCCACATGCATATGATGATATTTGTATCCACATGCACATAATGATATTTGTATCCACATGCCCATGATGTTATTTGTATCCACATACCCATGATGTTAAATGTAGCCTCATGCCAATATGTTAATTGTAGCAAATCCCATGTTCATTAGGCTAAGTTCATTATGACATTTAAGTATGTAATGTTAATTATGTTATGTCAAGAATGTCATGTTCATTATGCCAAATTCCATGCTATGTTTACTGCATGCTTCATGATTTAGCTTCATACCATGCTATATGTATGACAAGCTATATTTACACCATGCTTGAAGATCTAGCTTCATACCATGCTATGTTCATGACATGCCATGCTTACACCTTGCTTCATATTCTAGCTTCATACCATGCCATGTCCTTGACATACCATGTTTACACTAAGCCTCATGTTCTAGCTTGATATGTCCATGCCATGCCATGTTTACACCATGCTTCATGTTCTAGCTTTATAACATGCTTTGTTTATGCCATGCGATCTTTACACCATGCTTCATGTTCTACCTTCATACCATGCTATGTTATGACATGCCATGTTTACACTATGCTTCATGTTCTACCTTTATACCATGATATGTTATGCTATGCCATGTTTACACCAAGCTTCATGTTCTAGCTTCATACCATGATATGTTATGCTATGCCATGTTTACACCATGCTTCATGTTCTAGCTTCATATCAAGCTATGTTATGATATGCCATGTTTCACCATGCTTCATACCATGCTATGTTCTCGCTTCATGCTATGTTATGTTTATGGCATGCCATGTTTATACCATGCTTCATGATCTAGCTTCATACCATGCTATGTTTATGGCATGCCATGTTTACACCATGCTTCTTGTTCTAGCTTCATGCCATGCTATGTTTATGTTATGCTATGTTTACATCATGCTTCTTGTTCTAGCTTTATGACATGCTATGTTCATGACATGCTATGTTTACTCCATGCCTCATGTTCTAGCTGTTGGGAGATGTGTATGCCCTTGAGGCAATTTATATCTAATACAACCATCTTGTTCGAAATAACAATACGCTGTTTGGTAAAAATTTACCTAAGTAAATAATAATGTAGTCTTCATTAGAACTTAGGCAAAATTCTGAGACTTAATGCAAAGTCAAACAGTATCGAGATGGAGATCTCGATCATGGAAAAGTGCTTGACCGTTTATAGCATAAGTCTAAAATTGTTCGGGGTCGTAGATATTTTGAGAAAAAAGATATTGACACATCGGATAGACCATTGTGTCTTTGTCTTCACAATGGATTGGTGATGATGATCTCATGGTCGTTCGACTTGGCGAAGTTGGAGATGAGACACATGTGCTCATTAAAGAATGTGTTCACTGAACGACCCAACGAAAGTTATCACATGGTTAACATAAACTCATCTATCAATGATATCTAGCAGTGATGAAATAAAAGTTGGTCCTTAATCTTGAGGTCATTGTACAAACCTATACATGAATAGTGTCACTTAGATCTCTAACCTAGCTTCAAGGCAAGGCCTGTCAAAAGGTCTTTGGTTGGGTGACATTTGAAGCATGTAAGGAGAGTAATGACTAAGAGAGTATTCATCACTCTCATTTATGGGGAATTAGTGTCGCATGTGTTAGTTTGGTCCTTAGTAAAAACTTTACCAAAGTATGTTGGAAGAAGTCCAACATTATTAAACTAAAGACCAATGGAGACTAACCGATCTCAAGCTACTAGGGTTGATAGTTGACTAGACTCTAGGGTTGGCTAAGCGATATTGTCACGCCCCGCTTCCCAAAAACGTGGAGGTGAAGCGTGAGAAGGTCCGCTCAGACTTGAAGCTACAAAGCTGCAAGTCCGATAAGCGTCAATCACATTTAAACTGCAGGTCCTTGCAACGCGAAACGAAACAAAGATAATAATAACGAAAAGAGACAAAATAAACATATCAGAATATCCATAATAATACATCTCAACATCGTAGAAAAGCCACCAGGCTAAAATAAAAGAGTCTAAAAGAGGCCTAGCAAGGCCAACAAAAGTACAAAGTACGAAAACAAGGAAATGGTGCAAGCACCGACAACTAACAGCAACCTAAAGCAAAAGCAAGTAAAATCAGTCTCTAAGACTGGTCTCCGGTGTCCTCGAACTCCTCGACGAACGTAGGCTCGGGCTCAACGTCAGCAAACACCTCGTCCTCAGCAACTGTCTCTGGCTCAGGGTCTAACATGTGACACCCAAAAGAGCAAGGGGCACATGTCAGCAAGTCTAAAAGACTTGTGCAAGTGAAACTGAAAGTAGGTGAAAGTAAAGCAACCTAGCAGTTCTAGCATGATGCAATGACATGGCAGTTTAAAGTAATGAGTGCAACAGGTAAAGAAAAGTAAAGTAAAGTACGAGCATGGCATGACATTCACAAGACAAGTACAAGACAAGTAAAGTAAGCACCTCGTGCACATAGATTCCGTCTTTTGGCTAGAGTGGCTGCGCGGGCCAACTCCTAAGCTCAAGTGACCGTTTATCCCTACCCCTCCACGTGTATCGGGCATTGGTTTTTAGCCAACACATGAGGCCCGCTTCTGGACCACGAGCCAGGAAGTGTTTAAACAAGTATGGCGTAGGGGTGCACCTAGCCGGACAAGTAGTACGAGTACAAGTATTGTAGCGTGTGCTACGAATGCGACATTCAATGCATGGATGACATGACATGGCAAGTAGTAAACGTACAAGTAAGGAAAGTAAACGTGACAGTTTAGTATGCATGAACAACAAGTTTAAGGGGTTGGATCTAGCTTCGTTGTCAAGCTAGATCATTTAGGTGACGGATCTAGTTTCGTTGTCAAACTAGATCAAGTAGGCGTCTAGCCAGCTATCATTTCACTGACTAGTCTCTTTTACGCTAAAAACAAGGAAGTGGCCTAAAAACATGGCCCTAAACAAGATTTGGCAAGTTTCACTTGCCTGCAACTATCACGTCAAGAAAACACCAACCAACGAGTCCAAATTCACGATTCCTACGTGCACAAGTCCACCGGCCTACATCTGTTTTATTAATATTGATTAGTGATTGCTAAAACATTTAAAATACTTTAAAATACTGATTTTTAATCTTGGTTAACGTGCAATTTGGTTGGGGGTCCTAGGGGCGCAAAACGTTACCTCAACACGACGCGAAAGCTACACCGGCGTCGGGTAGCGACTCCGGGGGTTGGAATAAAAGATCGCGCTCCAAGTCCAAATTCCAATTAGATTCCTCGCTGGAAATTTTAGAGCAATCAACCCGGGCGACGATTCCAGCTTCCAAAGTTCGCACGTGCGACGACAGGCTACGACGTGCGACGACGTCGTACGCGGCAAGTCGTCGAAGAGAACGCACCTAGGTGGGGCCCACAGTAGTCCTAGGGACCTTTGGGGGACCCACAATACTTCTGGAGAACTTGGGGGGCCCACGAAGGCAAGTGGTGCGACGGATGCGGGGTTGCGACGAGTGACTCTCGGTCGTACCCCTCCAATGCGGGAGAATCCCTCGGTCGCTGCGGGGGAACGGCGCTGTGCAGCAGCGGGGGTCGGTCGCAGCAGCGGGTGCGGGCGCTTCCTTCGGTCAGATCGATGGGAGCGGTCGGTCATGCGCTTGGGATACGAGGCGGGCGATGTTGCAACGTTGCAACGTTGCAACGTCGATCGCTGCGGGCGGGGCGACCGGTCAGACGCTGTGCGGAGCGGGGCGACAAGGCGGGTCGGTGCGGAGTGCTGTGCGGAGCGGGGTGCGGGCCAAGCGGTCGGTCAGACCGAGCGAACGGAGCGGGCGCTGTGAAGCGATGCGGGTGGCGATGGATGCGGGGTTGGGGCTTCGGTCGGAGCGGGGGAACGGGGGCGTTTTTCTCGGTCGTGCGGCAGCTGAACGTCGCAACGTTGCGACGAATCGTCGCAACGTCCAATTTTGCTTTTGGAAGAGGCTAGGGCTAATTTCTTGCGAAAATAGGTCTTCCTAGGGGTTGCTTATATAGTATAGATGGGCTGACTTGGTCTAGGGCTAAATCTAATAGGATTAGAATATTAAAATAATTTAAAATTTGAATTCCAACTACTCCAACTCACCCAAGGGTTTGACTTGGTCCAAATGAGCTGGAAATTAGCTCAAAAATTCTTTAAAACGTTTAAAACTCAAATAAATTTTATTTGGCCGAAAATAATTTATATATTAATTATTAAAAATAATATAAAACTTGTTAAAAATATAAAAGTGGTCAAATAAACTCCAAAAATTATAAAATAAATATCGTGGTGCTCGTGACGACGAATGTGAGCTAACTAAGAATACGGATCTCAAATTCGACGTCGGACGACGAAACTAAAAATAGAAACGTCTCCCGTCAAGAGTGAGAATCGTCACGTCTCATCGAGTAAGTGTAAATTGTGGAAAAACGACTCGAGAAGTGTCGTTCCAAGATAGTGCCACTATTTAATACTCTCAGAGACGTTCACAACGGCATATCACACAAAAGTGTTCTCAATCAAATAAAATCTAAAATAAACACGTGCACGACCGCACGTGCACGAACAAAGTACAACGAAAACGTACCGTTACATCCTCCCCACCTTAGAAATGATTCCGCCCTCGGAATCAACATCAAGCACTGCTCGAGAAAAGGTGCGGGAAACGCTCTCTCATCTCATCTTCACGCTCCCAGGTGGACTCACCAGGCGAACCGTGACGCCACTGCACTCGAACCAAGTCGACGGTCTTATTCCTCAACTGCTTCTGTCGACGATCCAAAATCTCAACGGGCTGCTGATCATAAGACAGATCCGGACGAACCGTAATCTCTGAGAAATCCACAGCGTGAGAGGGATCACTAACGTATCGACGTAACTGAGATACGTGAAATACGTCGTGAACTCCCACAAGCGACGGTGGCAACGCCAAGCGATAAGCCATAGCTCCAACTCTCTCCAGAACATCGAACGGTCCAATAAACCTCAGACTCAGCTTGCCTCTCTTCCCGAATCGAATAACTCCGCGGTTTGGAGAAATCTTCAGGAATACATGATCGCCAGGCTGAAACTCCAAGGGCCTCCGCTTAGCATCTGCCCAATGCTTGAAACGGTCCTGCGCAATCCTCAGCTTCTCTCGAATATTCCTCACAACATCCACGGCCTCCATGATCATCTCCGGTCCTAACAGCTCCCGATCTCCAATGTCATCCCAGCTCAGTGGCGATCGACATTTCTTTCCATATAGCGCGGCGAAAGACGCCATTCCAATACTCGCCTGGTAGCTGTTATTGTAGGCAAACTCAACGTGATGGAGATGATCCTCCCAAGATCCCTTAAAGTCCAACATGCAAGCTCGCAACATATCCTCCAAAATCTGAATCGTCCTCTCGGACTAGCCATCCGTCTGCGGGTGGTACGCCGTGCTGAAACTCAGACTCGTACCCAAGCTCTTCTTCAGACTCTGCCAAAACTGAGATGTGAATCTCGTGTCTCTGTCTGACACGATACTCACGGGGACTCCGTGAAGTCGTACGATCTCCTGCACGATTCATGTTACATCACTATCTAAACTAGTAAAAGGAAATAGGAACGGAGAGTAAACGAATTTACCTCCATGTATCTCCTCGCTAGCGTCTCGGTCGACTGTCTTACTCGGAAGGGGATGAAGTGTGCAGATTTGGTCAATCGGTCTACGATCACCCAAATCGCGTCGTTCTGCTTCGGACTCCGAGGTAGTCCAGTCACGAAATCCATAGTGATGTGCTGCCACTTCCACTCCGGAATCGGAAGCGGTTGTAGCAACCCTGCCGTACGCTGATGCTCCGCCTTTACTTGCTGGCAAACCAAACACTTGGCTACACTCCGAGCCACACTCCTCTTCATTCCATGCCACCAAAAGTTCAGACGAAGATCCTTGTACATCTTGGTCCCACCAGGATGCACAGAATACGGCGAACTGTGTGCCTCCACCAATAATTCCTCTCTGATATCTCCAGCTGGCACACACAACCTGGCTCCAAATCTCAACGAACCATCCTCGTGGATCGAAAAGTCAGTCCGCAGACCGGCTTCCACCTGCTCCCGAATCCTCACCAGCTTAGCATCTCCAGCTTGCCCAGCCTTGATCCTATCCACGATCGACGATTGTATCTGCATGCTCATCATCGAAGAAGTCTCTCCAGGAAGAATAATCTCAATACCAGCCTCGCAAAAATCCTACTGTAATCTCCACTGCGAGGTCAACATCATCACCGCTGGAAGCCTGCTCAGCGCATCCGGAACCACATTCACCTTGCCAGGGTGATACTGCAAGTCAATCTCATAGTCTGCCATGAGATCCAACCATCGACGCTGTCGCATGTTGAGCTCCTTCTGAGTAAAGATATACTTCAAGCTTTTGTGATCGGTGAAGATCTTCACCTTCTCACTCAGCAGGAAGTGCCTCCAAATCTTCAGCGCAAACACGACAGCAGCCAACTCCAAATCATGTGTCGGGTAATTCTTCTCGTGAGCCTTAAGCTGACGAGAAGCATACGCAACCACATGCCCATGCTGATGCAGCACACACCCTAAACCTTTTCCAGAAGCATCACAAAAGATCTCGAATCCTCCACTCCGGTCAGGCACATCAAGTACAGGGGCAGTCGTCAATCTCTCCTTCAGAATACCAAAAGCCTTCTCGCAATCTTCAGACCAAACATAAGGCACATCCTTTCGCGTCAGTCGGGTCATCGGCTCAGCAATCCGAGAAAAGTCCTTAATGAAACGCCGATAATATCCTGCAAGCCCAAGGAAACTACGAATCTCTGACGCCGACTGCGGAACCGGCCACTCTCTGATAGCCATAATCTTCTCGGGATCCACCGAAATCCCATCACCAGACACCACATGCCCGAGAAAGGCAACTCTATCCAACCAGAACTCGCACTTGGAATACTTAGCATACAAACGATGCTTCCTCAAGATCTCCAACACTGTCCTCAAGTGCAAGGCATGCTCTTCCTCTGACTTTGAATAGATCAGACTATCGTCAATGAAGATGACGACGAACTTGTCTAGAAAGTCGTAGAAGACCAAATTCATCAGGTTCATAAAGACTGCGGGCGCATTGGTTAAGCCGAAGGGCATAACCACGAACTCGTAGTGACCATATTTCGTCCTGAAAGCTGTCTTCGGGATGTCGTCCTTCTTCACCTTAAGCTGATGGTAACCACTTCTCAAATCCAACTTAGAGAACACCCTCGATCCTCCGAGCTGATCAAAGATGTCATCTATCCGAGGCAAGGGATATTTATTCTTGATAGTCATAGCATTCAGCTCCCGGTAATCCACACACATGCGACGCGAGCCATCCTTCTTCTTTACCAGCAACACCGGTGCTCCCCACGGAGACACGCTAGGATTGATGTATCCTTTCTGCAAAAGCTCGTCCAGCTGCCTACGCAACTCCTCCAACTCTGCTGGAGCCATCCGATACGGCGCCTTCGAAATAGGCTGCGCTCCCGCATAAGATCGATCGAAAACTCGAGAGCTCGATCGGGCGGCAGTCCAGACATCTCCTCAGGGAAGACGTCGTCGAATTCACGTACCACAGCTGGTCTATCCTGCTCCATCTGCATAGCAACAAGCTCCACCGGTCTGGCCCGAAATCTGACAGGGCCAAGCGAACTGCTACCTCGACTGAACTCAAACACTGGGTGTCCGGGGATCTCGAACACCACCTTCTTCCTCCGACAATCGATCGTAGCATATAAGCTCGCAAACCAATCCATCCCGAGCATGGCATCGTAGTTGATGTTGTCATGGACAATAAAGTCAGCATAAAGCTCATGTCCACAGACCACCAAAGGGCAAGAAGTGCACCCACAATGCACCGAGATCACGCCATTTCCCGTAACGATGTTCCAACTCTTGGGAAGAGAGGAAGTCGTCAAGGAATGCTTCTCCACGAAGCTCCGAGAAATAATGCACATCGATGCACCGGAGTCAAAGAGGACTCGTGCAGGAAATGTGCAAACCAAAATCACACCTATCAAACAATCTAACAATCAAACCCTATTCTAACAAACAAACATATGCAAGCAACAAACATGAGCAATCAATCAAACTATCTAAGGAAGGAAACAACTAGTTTGAGAGTTACCTGCGATAACCTCATCCACAGCCTCGCTCTCCACTGCCGTCATCAGGTAAGCCTGCCTCCTCGGCTGCATGGCCTGCTGAAAAGCCTTCTTCTGAGGAGCGAGAGGTGCTCCACGACCTGTAGGTACAGGTGCTCTCTGCTGCAACAGCTGTGCGGCGACTGGATCCTTCCAAGGTAGCTTAGATCTCGGGCACTCCTTCATAGCATGAGTAGGGTCTCCACAAATCAGGCACTGACCCAACATCTTCCTACACTGATCCTTGACATGCCCGGTCTTGCCACAGAAATAGCAAGTCTTCTCAGGAGGCACACCTGGCTTCTTGAACTGCACTGTCTGATTAGGCCTAGTCCCAGGCCTAGCCACTCCTCTGACCTGCTCCATAGGCCTCTTCCCAGCTCCAGAAATCAGTCCTCTCTTCTGCTTCGCAATCCTCTCCTGTCTCCGAGCAGCTACCAGCAACTTCTGATATGACTCCATGTCCGTCGTAGACACCAGACTCTGCAAGTCTAGAGAAAGACCCTGCAGAAACCTCTGATCCATCTCCTCAGCATCCTCTACCATCTTCGGCGCGAAGCGGCTCAATCTAGTAAACTCCTGGTGGTACCGGTCCACCGACAGACTCCCCTTCTTCAGCTCAATGAAGCGCTGCAACATCTCCCTCCTAGCAGCCTTCGGAAAGTACTCCTCATCGAATCTAGACTTGAAAGTAGCCCAAGGGATAGGGCTCACCAACAACTCCTCCTCTGCATCCCACCAATTTCGGGCATTATCCTTAAGCTGCTTCTTCGCCAGATCAACCCATCCAGCCGGGTTGACCTTCGACATCTTCAGATTATCCTCAGTGTTTCTGATCCACTCCTCTGCAGCCAACGGTCCTTCAGATCCATCAAAGTAAGTCGGGCCCAGCTCCCGAAACTGCTTCGCTCCTGGCTCGAAGCGAGGAGCACTCTGGGTATTCTGGAGCATGCCCTGCTGCACCTGCATCATCTGATGCATCATCCTCATGATCTCAGCATTGGTGGGCTCTCTATCCGGCTCCTCAGCACGATTGGGCCCACTTCCAGATCGGGTCTGTCGTCGTCCAGCCATCTAAGGACAAGGAAAACGAACAAACAAATTAGACTCAAAGCTTAATGACTTGGATGTTGCAATTTATTTAATGGATATTCCGTTTATTATCGTTGTTCCGTTAGTTCGCAATCGCAAGATAGGAGACCTGCATGGGCCACCAACAAAACCTGTCACGCCCTGCTTCCCAAAAACGTGGAGGCGAAGCGTGAGAAGGTCCGCTCAGACTTGAAGCTACAAAGCTGCAAGTCCGATAAGCGTCAATCACATTTAAACTGCAGGTCCTTGCAACGCGAAACGAAACAAAGATAATAATAACGAAAAGAGACAAAAGAAACATCTCAGAATATCCATAATAATACATCTCAACATCGCAGAAAAGCCACCAGGCTAAAATAAAAGAGTCTAAAAGAGGCCAAACATGGCCAACAAAAGTACAAAGTACGAAAACAAGGAAATGGTGCAAGCACCGACAACTAACAGCAACCTAAAGCAAAAGCAAGTAAAATCAGTCTCTAAGACTGGTCTCCGGTGTCCTCGAACTCCTCGACGAACGTAGGCTCGGGCTCAACGTCAGCAAACACCTCGTCCTCAGCAACTGTCTCTGGCTCAGGGTCTAACATGTGACACCCAAAAGAGCAAGGGGCACATGTCAGCAAGTCTAAAAGACTTGTGCAAGTGAAACTGAAAGTAGGTGAAAGTAAAGCAACCTAGCAGTTCTAGCATGATGCAATGACATGGCAGTTTAAAGTAATGAGTGCAACAGGTAAAGAAAAGTAAAGTAAAGTACGAGCATGGCATGACATTCACAAGACAAGTACAAGACAAGTAAAGTAAGCACCTCGTGCACATAGATTCCGTCTTTTGGCTAGAGTGGCTGCGCGGGCCAACTCCTAAGCTCAAGTGACCGTTTATCCCTACCCCTCCACGTGTATCGGGCATTGGTTTTTAGCCAACACATGAGGCCCGCTTCTGGACCACGAGCCAGGAAGTGTTTAAACAAGTATGGCGTAGGGGTGCACCTAGCCGGACAAGTAGTACGAGTACAAGTATTGTAGCGTGTGCTACGAATGCGACATTCAATGCATGGATGACATGACATGGCAAGTAGTAAACGTACAAGTAAGGAAAGTAAACGTGACAGTTTAGTATGCATGAACAACAAGTTTAAGGGGTTGGATCTAGCTTCGTTGTCAAGCTAGATCATTTAGGTGACGGATCTAGTTTCGTTGTCAAACTAGATCAAGTAGGCGTCTAGCCAGCTATCATTTCACTGACTAGTCTCTTTTACGCTAAAAACAAGGAAGTGGCCTAAAAACATGGCCCTAAACAATATTTGGCAAGTTTCACTTGCCTGCAACTATCACGTCAAGAAAACACCGACCAACGAGTCCAAATTCACGATTCCTACGTGCACAAGTCCACCGGCCTACATCCGTTTTATTAATCTTGATTAGTGATTGCTAAAACATTTAAAATACTTTAAAATACTGATTTTTAATCTTGGTTAACGTGCAATTTGGTTGGGGGTCCTAGGGGTGCAAAACGTTACCTCAACACGACGCGAAAGCTACACCGGCGTCGGGTAGCGACGCCGGGGGTTGGAATAAAAGATCGCGCTCCAAGTCCAAATTCCAATTAGATTCCTCGCTGGAAATTTCAGAGCAATCAACCCAGGCGACGATTCCAGATTCCAAAGTTCGCACGTGCGACGACGGGCTACGACGTGCGACGACGTCGTACGCGGCAAGTCGTCGAAGAGAACGCACCTAGGTGGGGCCCACAGTAGTCCTAGGGACCTTTGGGGGACCCACAATACCTCTGGAGAACTTGGGGGGCCCATGGAGGCAAGTGGTGTGACGGATGCGGGGTTGTGACGAGTGACTCTCGGTCGTACCCCTCCAATGCGGGAGAATCCCTCGGTCGCTGCGGGGGAACGGCGCTGTGCAGCAGCGGGGGTCGGTCGCAGCAGCGGGTGCGGGCGCTTCCTTCGGTCAGATCGATGGGAGCGGTCGGTCGTGCGCTTGGGATGCGAGGCGGGCGATGTTGCAACGTTGCAACGTTGCAACGTCGATCGCTGCGGGCGGGGCGACCGGTCAGACGCTGTGCGGAGCGGGGCGACAAGGCGGGTCGGTGCGGAGCGCTGTGCGGAGCGGGGTGCGGGCCAAGCGGTCGGTCAGACCGAGCGAACGGAGCAGGCGCTGTGAAGCGATGCGGGCGGCGATGGATGCGGGGTTGGGGCTTCGGTCGGAGCGGGGGAACGGGGGCGTTTTTCTCGGTCGTGCGGCAGCTGAACGTCGCAACGTTGCGACGAATCGTCGCAACGTCCAATTTTGCTTTTGGAAGAGGCTAGGGCTAATTTCTTGCGAAAATAGGTCTTCCTAGGGGTTGCTTATATAGTATAGATGGGCTGACTTGGTCTAGGGCTAAATCTAATAGGATTAGAATATTAAAATAATTTAAAATTTGAATTCCAACTACTCCAACTCACCCAAGGGTTTGACTTGGTCCAAATGAGCTGGAAATTGGCTCAAAAATTCTTTAAAACGTTTAAAACTCAAATTAATTTTATTTGGCCGAAAATAATTTATATATTAATTATTAAAAATAATATAAAACTTGTTAAAAATATAAAAGTGGTCAAATAAACTCCAAAAATTATAAAATAAATATCATGGTGCTCGTGACGACGAATGTGAGCTAACTAAGAAGACGGATCTCAAATTCGATGTCGGACGACGAAACTAAAAATAGAAACGTCTCCCGTCAAGAGTGAGAATCGTCACATCTCATCGAGTAAGTGTAAATTGTGGAAAAACGACTCGAGAAGTGTCGTTCCAAGATAGTGCCACTATTTAATACTCTCAGAGACGTTCACAACGGCATATCACACAAAAGTGTTCTCAATCAAATAAAATCTAAAATAAACACGTGCACGACCAAAAGCACGTGCACGAACAAAGTACAACGAAAACGTACCGTTACAGATATAGTTATGACGAAGGGACTAAAACTACGGCATTCATCACGGACATAGTCAGGATGATCCTAATAATACGCATGTCAATAGGCTAACCACATAAGTATGATACCGAAACAGGAACGACACCTGCTGCTCGTGGTCACTACCGTCTGGGGTTTCAAGCCCCACCTGAAGAAGGGTCAGGCTATAGTGTCTCATATAGAGTGAGACATTCATTAAGTAATAGGTAGTTAAGAGAGATAGTGCATATGATGCATCTGAATTAATTATGTCACAAAAGGTTTGAAATATTGGCTTTAGAATATTAATAATGTGGGATTAAAGCATATGATCCAAAGTAATTAAATATTTTGTAAAAGGTTTGTGAGCATATTTTAAATCACACATAATGTGGTACGCACAAATGCATAGAAAGGATCCATTCGACAAAACGGGGGTTCGAGAATGTCCCGGACCGGATGCTCAAGCTCAGGTCAGGTGCAACCCATTTGGAAATGGGGGCCCGCTTAGCTAGGGTTTACCCTAGTCAAAAAACGGCTAGAAATTTCCAGATTCGGTTTTTATAAGGGAGTCAACTTTGAGGACGCAATTGAGGGGTCAAATGACCTGGAAATTGCACGTCGTTTGTTTCTATGCGTTCACTATGTAAAGCCCCTTGAAATGACATATTGCATGTCTTTGGAAGATCACTTGTGAGATAGAAACAATTGCTTAAAGAAAGAATGAATCTGGACTCAAATCTATCCAGATTCGGTTTTCAACAGTTTTGGGCCAATTTTGTGCAAATGTTTTGATGGTCAAATGACCTCGAAATTGAGAATCGTTTGTTTCTATGCGTTCACCGTTCAGTGCTATTTGATTTGATATAAGATATTTCTTCTGAAGTTGAATGTTGCGGGAGAAAAAATTCATTAATGTTTGGTCTTCATGGAGGGCAAACTTGTAATTAATTTTTCCCTATATTTAATTAGTCCCACAACGGTTATTTTGATACTAGAAGGGCTCAGCTCCCTATATAAATAGGGGCTAACTCCCCTTCTTGAAACTCGCACCAAGCCTTGGATCAAGGGAGCTCTCAAAAGTTAAGAGCACACCTAGATCGAATATGCCAAAATATTATTCCATCTTTCTCCATTTTATTCCCTACTCCTATTCGGGTCCTAGCAAGACTACGTAAGAGTTCGGATCCGATTCGAAGTCTTGACGGAGGATCCACTCAAGATGAAACTTACTGGATCGCATGGTTGACTCGGTGACAAGGGGATTGCTCGCCTCAGGACGAGGTGTGGCTCAAGGGAAGCGGTTCAGGCCCAACGTGGGGCATTGGGTCGTAAGGATCGACGTTCTGCTAATATTCAGACAAAGGTATGTCCTTTATTATTCATGCATTTATAATTGGAGTTATTTTTTAAGATCTATTTTTAGGGTTGGTCAGACCCACCTCGGGATAGTAGAGATTATGGCGATGGTTTTAATTATGGCGTTTTTAAAATGGTTTTAATTTTAATTTTCTGCTGCTTATATGTTTTCGTCATCTACCTGACTAAGGCTAGACATCGATTTTAAGCCCTAATGATCGCAGAAAAACCTTTGCTAGCTTCATGACATGCCATGTATATGACATGCTATGTTTACACCATGCTTCATGTTCTAGTTTCATGTTGTGTTCATTTAATTATGATTAAGCCTCATACATATAAGATGGCATGTAGGAAATTCAAGGTGAGAGTATGAATATTATTCCTAACATTGTGACAACCATGGTGCAAGTGGTAGTGTGTTGATGTTTCTTAATGCACATGGGACTCATTATATTACCTTGTTAAGAATGCTAGATTTATATGTTAATATTTGTAATTCTCTTATGCATGAAGTGGCATTATATTGATTCATCCCAATGATAATATTCATTATGCATGTGATGAGGTTATGTTAATGGTGTTTCATTCCATTATAAGATTTTGATGCCATATTGTATGTAATAGTTATGATTGGTGGTCATGGAAAGTTGACATTAATGCGATCATGGCGGTATATGAAATGATGTGCACCAGTGGGTATGACCGCATAAATATTGAGATGATAGATATGATCAATTCTATTTGAGTGAGGACACGAGAGTATTATAATAACATGGATATCTCGATCTACACAAATTTAGCTGAGTTATTCTAGAAACGGGGTTAGGGGGAACCTCACGTGGAATGTGTACATAAGGACTGGACTAGAATTAATGTGTATCTCACTCGCACTCCTGGCAACCATCAGGGGGATTTTGACAGAGTAGGAGAGGTCCATGGGTGTACTCGTGATGCACTATGTGGTATATGATGTGTTTGATTTGACAATCTCACTCCCGAAATGGAGGAGTTACACGAGGCCCGTTAAAATGGATCAGTGCTCGTATTCCATTGGAGGGGTACCATTTTTCTACCCATCCTAGGTGAGGTCCAAAGCCTTCTGTATTACATCTTAACCTGGATTCTAAAGCGTTAGTTAATAACAATAACAATACAAGTGATGTTGAGATTTCTTTCTTGCAGTAGTTTAATTACCTCCATGCCTAAGAATATTGCATGATTCTATGTCTGTTTAGAATTTCATTTAGATTACTTCTTAATGCCATAGGTTTACTTTCTTGTTTATAGCTTTGTGTAGCTTGCCCTTAATTTTCCTAATATAAATGTTGATTATTTTGTTGTGATAAAACAGTGTAAAATATAGTATTCCACTTCTAGAGTTGTATTTTTCCTATTCGGCACGCGTTGATGTGTCCACCCACATGGCCAGTCTTCCTCTTTTTGTGTGTGTGAGTTGTACTTATTTTTGGGTGTAAACTTTTGCTGATGAGATCTAAACATTTTTATGTATTTCCCCTTTAGATTTCTCATGTATCTTTTGTGTAACTTTAAAATGTACATTTTTTGAAACAATAAATGTATATGTATGTGTACTAGTCATAATCCGTGCCCTCGGGCACGGTTCATTTAAAATCTTTGTTTCCCAAAAATTATTTCTCCCTCCAACATTTTGGGACATATAATATTCCACCTTACAATTTAAAAGAACAAAAAATTAGCGGGCGCCTCCGGCGCGGGCGATCATTTACTTAAAATAAGTACAAAAAATTGTCATTCATTATTACCATTTAATTTTATTTGGAATTTGAATGGAACTTGGTTATAATAACCCATCATCCGAAAAATAATTTCAAGCTTCCTTGGGGTTGCCATTAAGTCCTACAACTTTCCTAGTTTTCATATTTTTCTAAACTTTTAAACATCCTTAGGTTTCCATAGCATAATATTCCAACACCTATAGATTCAAGTTCAGATTCCCCAAATAATCTGGAATGAACGATTTTCGATCCCACCTACGTTTGTTAATCTCGTTACTTTGGTGCTCCCTTTAGGAAGATGTCTTCAATTTAAATCATAAAACTTTTAACACTTGCACGGGATTTGTACTCTTTCTTTTCCTTGGATGATCCAAATACAAACAGTAGCATCAATAGCTATAGTTGTACAATTCAGTAGCAGCTAAAAGTTCTCTTTAATTCATAATTTCATAATTTCTTGGATGAAACTATTCATATAATAGAAGTCCTCTTTAATTCCTTGGATGACCCAAATGAAAAATAAATGATAATATCCTCTTTTTCTTTTCTACAAAGATGAATTAGAATAAAAGCATATGTTGTATCAATTAGCACACCATGGAGTACAAAATTTACAGTAATAAACAATCAGCCAACAATCAAGCCCTTCTCACAGGCTTGTGGATGTTGCCAGCATCACACCTTTCCTCCTCTCTTCAGAAAGAGGCTCTCTTGGAGAAAGAGGCAGGCCGCAGAGCAGTCATCCACCATCGATGAAGGGAACTTGTGCCTCCATGCTCGAACCACGGCCTAGACGATGGCCCTCGATGCCTTCTCCTTGCTCCCCACCGACCACACTATCGAAACCACCTGCTCATTGCTAAGCACATACCACACCTAAAACATTGAACCAAGACCAATTAGATTGTGTTACCCCATCAGTTGCCAGGACTATGAACTGGTCTAGACTCGATAGACGTCGATACAAAACATGAGGTATGGCGATGACGCCGTAGTTCTTGAGCTGGAAGTCCCCAAAAGCACAGGCCATCGCCATGCCCGTGAAGTTGTGTTGGGCAGCCATACACGCTGAGTGTTGGGCTCATCCCTGAGGGCGACCACTCAGACCCTTTAAATGAAATCGGATACACCAGAAACAGATTCAGAAACCCTTTGTAATTATGAGACCATCACGCAACTAAAATGGCCAAAACTGAGAAAGAACCCAACATTTTCTGGGTGGTGCGTTTGCGTGCATCTCAACAAAGAGACTGCAATAGGGGAGTTTGTTTACCATCAAGAACAATGGACCACATGAGCCAAGAAATTGGTATCCAACCCAACTCTAATTCATTTTAGCAAAATTAATGATCAAATTAACATCACATACATTAAGCAATAGATGTATGGGATGCATTTTGTTGCTTTCAGGTTTGTGATGCATACATCATCATAAGCAGTAGCTGAGGAGGATAAAGCTGTGGATTAGATCAACTGCTTCATTATATAGAGGATAACTTGCACTCATTCTCTCTATCCTATGAGATTCATGTTACTTAACACACTTGTTCATTGAAACTAACAACTCCATGAGTTGCCTACCTAGCCTCAGATTCAGAGGGCCGGGCCTCAACGCAACCATTCTTCAAGTTTCAAAAGATCTAAGTGCAACATTTCTCATAGATTGTATTGTCAATCTCAAAGATTAGGAGCGAAAAGTTAAATGATACCCACAGAAACAAAATTTCATGACTAAGTCTTCATCCTGAAAGCTTTTACAGGCGTATCGTGCAGCTAACTCCATCACCAACTGTAGATCCTGCAACAGGTTAAAAAATAGTCATCAACTAAACGAATTATGATGTTAACGATAATTTCTATCAAAAAATAGTTTGCAAAACAATAAATATTAATCTTTGAAAGGAGAACAAAGCAAAGATTCTAAGACACCGGCAACAATCAATATTAATCTTTGAAAGAACAACAAAGCAAAAAAAATAGTTTGCCTGCGGGAACAGGAGTAGCTCATGGCACCGGCGATGCCTCCAGCCAAGAGATGAGAGACCGCCCTGACCTGATGCTGATGTTGAAGCCCCAGCTGTGTGGGCTACTCGTATTGACGATTCCGGTGGCATCCCTGTAAGGGTTGGCGGCACATTGATATCAAAGCCCTCCCGCTTCATCCTCAATCCTCGTTCATCCTCGATCCCTGCGCTCTGCTCCTTCGCAGGCTGTCGGAGTGGCCCATCCTTAACCGCCTCAATCCGAAGCCAAGGTGATTCTATTTCTCCCGTTAGTGGATTCGGATCCAATCAAATCCTTCGCTCGATTCAACTAGATCCGATCACTGTGAGGTATCACGATCTTCAATATACGTATCAGATCCTTTCCATATTTAAGGATGATGTTGAAGTCACAGCATCAACGGTGGCAAGCCCACTGCCCCCGTGGACGAAACTAAGAGCTCTCTCGTCGATTCTCTCCTCCGTCTGCATCCCAAATTCAAACCTCTCTCCTAGCCCTAGAAACCAAAGGAGGAAACTGGAGATTTGGAAACAGGAGTGAGCCATACACAGATGGAAAGAGGGGTGGGGGAGAAAGAGCAAAAAAAAGCAACAAACCTCGATGGGGGGACTATTCACTCACCTGCTGTATATGCGGATGATGACCTCGCTTATTTCCATCATCATCCATATATGTGGATCTATGGGGGGGACTATTCCCACACACAGAAGAGAAGACGATGAAACAAGTGAGGACAATTGAAATCAGCCAACAAATCCGATGAAGACGAAGAGAGCAGATCATTGGAGCAGTAGCAAAAAGGTTTTTTTTGGAGCAGCAGCAAAAAAGATCGTTGGAGCAGCAGATTGTTGTTCGGGAATTTTTACGATAATCCGATGAAAACGACATAAATCTCTTCTTTCTCTCTCTTCTCTCCCCCTTTCTCTCTCTTTTACCCAAAACCCCAACAAAAGAGAGTGTGAGCAGCAGCAAAAAGGTTTGAACTGTTAGAAATTGTGACGTTAATTGCTTTTTTAAGATGAGAGAGAGTGCGTGAATCGAGGAGCCCTTTTGAAATAGCGGAATAAGGGAGGACAGGTCACAACACTCATTGCATTCATTGTCTGTTGTTCTCCCCCAAAAACACCTTTACTCTTCCCAAATACAAAGAGGCTCTTGCTCTCCCCATGTCACGTAAAGAGTTATCAAATGGGACCCACAAATCAAAAGGCTGTCTTCCAAAATACAAATAATTTCTCTCAAAACTTCATCTCAACTATTGATTCCCCTGGTTTTAATCTGAGCCGTCTTTCTATCAACCTCTTTGTCATAGTCAGCTTGTCTTAGTCAGCTATAGGATTCAAAAATCACTGTCAAATGTATAATAGATTTTGCAACTTGTGATCTTTCTTTGTATTGAAGCATGTACATTATTTATTTTTTCTGTCATCCGTATTGTTGCAATGTTTGAAGTGCCTCTGGGATTTATATTACAATATCCCATTTACATTGGGTAGTATTTGGAGTCAAGGGGTCAAATCCTTGGGTCTAAATACTGTCGCGGCCTTGTCACCTTTCGTCCTCTACATACGCCTTGGAAATTTTCGTATTTCTGGGTATTTCGGAGAACGAGATGTGACACCACTCCTTCGTGGGCTGATCTAGCTATACAGTTGGGGATATCAGAAGATATTGTGGGTGGCTATATGATCGGGACCACTCCCACACAGGCTGATCTAGCTATACGATCTGGGATGTCATAAGAGCTCAAGGGCTGGTCGACTGTACGATCTAAGGCCACTCCCTCGCATGCCAATCTAGCTATACGATCGGGCATAACTATCAGAAAACCTCGTGGGTTGATCGGCTATAGATCGGGGGCCTCTCCCTCGTGGGCCGACCTAGCTATACGATCGGGGATGTCAAAAGACCTCGCGGGCTAATCAAATACGATCGAGTGCCACTCCCTCACGGGCCAATTTAGTCATACGATCAAGGATATCAAAAGACCTCGTGGGTTGATCGGCTATACGATTGGTGGCCACTCCCTCATGGGCCGATCTAGCTATACGATCAGTGATGCCAGAAAACCTCACGGGCTGATCGGCTATATGATCGGGGGCCACTCATTCACAGGTCAATCTAGCTATACGATCAAAGATATCAGAAGACCTGACATACTGATCGGAAATATGATCAGGGTCACTCCCTCGCGGGCCGATCAAGCTATACAATCGGGAATAACTATTAGAAGTCCTATAGGCAGATAGGCTATGCAATCGGGGCCACACCCTTGTCGGTCGATTTAGCTATACGATGAGGGATAACTGTTAGAAGACCTCACATGCAAATCTAGCTATATGATCGGGGTCCACTCAGCTCACATGTCGATCTAGCTATACGATCGAGGATCACTCTCAGCAAACCTCTCAGGTGACCTAACTATGCAACCAGGGTTATCTCAATTAAATGCGAACCACATCACCTGACCTCAACCTCTGTAACGATTAAGCTCGGAAGATGGGGCCATTGTTACATCACCGGGCTGGCCTGATGATCATTTGACCAGAGAGGCCTAAAATTCCAGCAAATCCCACAGCTTCGGCCCAACAACCCATAAGCACCATGTCAGCCAGACTGTTTCATTATTTAAGGCGACATTCGAGCTGACTATTGAGCTCCTTCATTTAAAGCATCAGGCATTCAATGACTGACCGTTGGCTTGCAATCAATGGCGAGAGCTCAGAAGAAATAGAGCAGCTTAAAGGCTCAGACGTTACCATCCAGCGTCCCTCCAAAGCATGCATATCTATAGTCTGTCGGACAATAGGAGAGGGACTCCTTGATAAATTTTTGGGGACAGTTTCACACAATATGAGACAATACTTTCTCACAACCAGGTACTCCTACAACGATATCTGATGGATCTCCTGGCATGACAAATACACTAGAGGTGGGTGAATAGTCTATATCACGACGATATTGCAAAATTAAAAGTAAATAAAAAATTGAAATTAGAGTGTGGAAGTAAATGAACACAACCTAGAGATTAACAAACGCAAACACAAAGATTTATCCTGGTTCGGATCCTTGTGATCATACGTCCAGTCCTCTACCTCGTAGAGATTTGAATCCAATATAACACTTGCACCCGGCAAGTAATCAACATACAAAGATGCCAATACTCCCAGTGTTGCAAACTTGTACGATCTCTTCAACAAGAGATTCACCAAATAAAATAAAATAAAGAGTATGAAATAATATCACGTATAGCCTTGATAATGTAGGAATTATGCGCAAGGTTGGTGATGGAATCTCCAAGGTTCTTGATATGGATTGTGGTAGAACACTCTTGGAAATTGGACTTCTTAAAGGGGCAAAATTTCTGCAGAGGTTCCCCCATAGAAATATGAAAATCACACACTTTCTAGAGAGAGAAAGAAAACGTAAGAAAAGAGAGAGTGAGTGGATTTTCGTAATATTTAGGCAGGGGTCTGGGGGTCTATTTATAGCCCAAAAAAGTTAGTTTTTGAACGTTGGACAACTGCCTAAACTTTCAAAAATTCTGAGCCGGTTTTCCAAAAATTAGTCGACTAGCTAAAAGTGTTAGCCGATTAACTGTGCTATCAAACCAGAAAATGACAGTTGAAGTGTCCTATGAAAGAAGATAGTTAATAAACGGCTAAAAACTATCATAAACGGCTAGAAACTATCCATATCTATCCATTGACAGGTAGTTATAACTTTCATTAATGAATTAAAAATTAATTAATAGAAATCAGTAAAAATAACTACTGATATAACTATATGAAATATTGTCTGTTAGACCAGGAAAACCTATTAGTCGAATAGGAACAAAAATTTGAGAAATTTTCAGAAACTGATCCTTATGATTGGAAAATATATTATAACCAAAAAATATTTTATTTTTTAATAAAATAAGAAAAAATTTATTAGTCGACTAGAGGGAAGTGCTGGTGTGCTAATTTTCTTAGACTTGGATTTTGAGGTTGAATACTAAAGAACTAAGATAGAGTATTATCAAGTCTTTGGCAATCTAAAGATATGCAAGAATAAGAAGAAAAATTAGATAATCTTTCTTAAGATATAAGAATTCATCGCTTGAGCTTCTTCTTGTGTTTTGATTCTTTTTCTTACAAAGTAACTTGACGACTGTCATATGTAAAGAAGTTGAGCTTGATAATCTGCATCCAAAGAGTTAGTATACACACACAAATATAAAATGATTGTATCATCAAAAACTTTATGGGAAGAAAACTTTATGTTTCCAACATTCTCCCCCTTTTTTGATGATTATAATATATCTAAAGATACTATGAAATATATGTGATTGTAAAGCTTCCACTGAATATATGCTTGCTAGAATGAATAAACAATTTGACAATGTGAATGATTGTGTAATAACAAGCCATTATTAAATAATATGCCATTAATAATATGCCATTATTCCATATTTAATATTCCATATGCTTATTGAACATTCCATATTTTTCTCCCCAATTGAAATTATCATAAAAAGGGGGTGGAATTCTGTCTTGATATGAGATGCAAAAGTTGGATAAAATAGAATACGAAACAGAAATACTAAACAGAATAAAAAGTTCATTCAAGGGTCAAGCAAACTAATTACATACTAACTTGATTACACCAACAACTGACACAAAATGAAACATTCAACTAAGACATTCAACACAACAACTTAAAAACAAAACAAACACCAAATACCACATCATAACTAACAACCAACCATTACTAAGCCTTAGCTGACTAAGTGATAGCCTTAGCCGACTAACAACCGAACTTTTCCTGAAACCAAATCGTGCCAAACTTAATATGGTGGAGGAGGGTGCTGCGAAGTGGAAGGTGAATATGGGGACTTACGTTCAAGGAGACTAAGGATCTTGTCCTGACTGCCTTGCGAAGTCTCGAAGACCTTGTTCATTGTGGAGGTGATGTTCTCTAGACACGTTTCTAAACCACTCAAATGTTCCTGCACTCCCGCAAATCCCTTGTTAACATCCTCGAGCAAGGTATCAATCTACGATTATTGAGAGGCACGATGAGGAGGAGGGTTATGATTATGGGGACTAACACCAAAGCTGCGGCGATGTAGAGGAGGTTCAACGGGGCGGTCATCTTCGTCATTTTTTGGGAGGAAGAGCCAGTAGGGTCATGCGATTAAGGACGGAACGATCAAAGTTGACAGTAGGAAAAACTGAAACTTCACCAACAAGAGGGATATTGAAATGATTGAAGATCCGGGTAATGGTGCGTGGTAAGTATATATGTGTAGAAATTGGCTTGGTAAGCACCATCAGGAGAGCATAAACCCAGTTTACCTTTAAATCACCTACAATGGCATAAAGGCAGCGAGCAAGATGATGACTAACATAGTTGAGGGAACTAGATTTGGGAAGGAGATTGTAAATCTGGACTTTGATGAGGAGATGCGGAGTGGGTAGCAAATCAATCGCGTTCATGCCCACATGGAAAGTAAGACTTAAGCGACCAAGAATAGTGGAGTTATCCATGGGGAGCAAAGATTAGAGACATTGGAACGAGGAATACCTAAGCATTTGGTAAGGGTAGCGTAGGTAAGATGGATCTCGTGGCCTTTGACAATTGAATCAAAATAGACATTGTCCTCATCTTGAGTGACTTCCATATTAGCACAAAATTCATTAACAAGGATGGGATAGTATGGTATGATCTCAGCGTAACTTCAGAGATGGAGTAGGGAGACATCATGAATAAGAGTGAAGACATCATAGTTATTGCTTTCAGAGTCGTTGAAATCGATAAATCTCTCTGGGTAAAAAGGAGTATTGGCATTGCAATCAAACTTCTCACGAGCGTCATCAGAGTTGAACACCAATGATCGACAGTCAGAGGGATTTTGGCGATGTGAGGAAGATGAAGCCATTCGAGATCTGTAACAAAATAGAAAGGAACTGTTTGATCAAAGAGAAAGGGGTTTTCATATTGTAAAATTCAGTGACAACCCATGGATTAAATAGAGATAAAGAGAGGGAGTTTCGAAATTCGAATCAGTAAAAAATGAAAATGAACCAATTGAAACTTCCCTTAACTGCTGTAGACGTTGAAGAACCAATTGGTGCAGAAAATTATGGAAGAACACGGTAAAAATCACAGATTTTTCAGAAAACTGGAATTTCTGGTCGACTAGTCATATCTGCTAGTCGGCTAATCGAGTCAGAAAATATTCTTATAGGGGAAGACGTTATAAGGATATTTTATTAATAAAGTTGTTCAACTAGAAGGACAAAAGTACATGTCCTATAACTGATGCCTGGGGAGTAGGTGTATTTGGATTGGACTTGGCCATGCCCCTTTTCAATGAGCAATGTACTTTGGTCATATTTGGAGGGAGAAACAAAAAGTTGGGTTGTATTGTCTTTTGTGAATTCAAAAAGTGTTGACCGATCAGAAATTCCTTGTTTTAATATATTTTAAAAAATAATAATAATAATATATATATATATAATTGAGATATAATAATATCTAGCGACCTAGTCGACCAGAGCTATGTGCTAGTCGACTAATAAAAATATAAAATAATTCTGAAAAATCCAGAAAAAATTCTATAATGATATAATATGTAACTATAGTATATAGTTAAAATTCAGAATCACTAACTATACCAAGTTCTCTTCTAAGTTTTAGAAAAGTCTCTTCCTTTAGAGGCTTAGTCAGGATATCGGTAATTTGATTCTTAGTATCTATATACTTAAGTGTAATATCACCTTTTTGGAAATGATCATCCAAGAAATGGTGACATATATCTATGTGTTTAGTGTGTGCATGATGTACCGAATTTTTGGATAAATTTATAGCACCAGTGTTATCATACATGATTTGACATGTGTTGCATTTAATGCCATAATCTAGTATCGTTTGTTTCATTCATAAAATCTGTTCACATGCTAAACTGACGAAAATATATTCTGCTTCTGTAGTTGATAAAGAAAAAGAGTTTTGTTTCTTACTAAACCAAGATACTAAAGCATAACCTAAAAAGTGACAAGTCCCACTTGTACGTTTGCGATCAGATTTGCAACCAGCAAAATCTACGTCACTATATGAAACTAAATCAAATGAATTTGATTTTGGATAATATAAATCAAAATCAGATGTGTGTTTGATATACCTAATTATCTGTTTGACAGTAGTTAAATGTGATAACTTAGGATCAAACTAATACCTAACACATATGCAAACAGAAAACATAATATCTGGTCTATTAGCGGTAAGATAAAGTAAAGATCCAATCATTCCTTGATATAATGTTTGATCAACATTCTTACCATTTGGATCTTTGTCAAGATTTGATGAAGTACCCATTGGAGTATGCTTTTCTGCAGAATTCTCTAATCCAAACCTTTTGATGAGTTCATTTGTATATTTATTTTGGTTTATAAATATATCTTCCTTTATTTGCTTGATTTGAAGTCCAAGGAAGTATGTCAATTCACCCATGTGACTCATCTCAATTTCATTCTGCATTTCCTTAGAAAATTCTTGACAAAGAGTATCATAGTAGAACCAAAAATTATGTCATCAATATATATTTGTACAATGATAACATCGGAACCTATATGTTTGGTAAATAAAGTAGAATCTATCATTCCAATAGAATAACTAGAATTTAACAGAAAGCTCTTCAATCTTTCATACCAAGCACGAGGTGCTTGTTTTAATCCATGTATTACTTTCTTTAACTTAAAAACATGATTATCCAAACTTTCATGTTAAAATCCAGGTGGTTGTTCTACATAGACTTCCTCCTTTACAATACCATTTAAAAATGAGCTGTTAACATCCATTTGATATTAACTTAAAATCTTTGTAACATGCATATGCTAAAAACATTCTGATAGATTCTAATCTTGCTACAGGTGCATAGATTTCATCATAATCTATGCCTTCTTCCTGGTTATAACCTTGTACAACTAATCTAGCCTTATTTCTAACCACTTATCCAGATTCATCCAATTTATTCTTAAATTCCCACTTAGTTCCAATAACAGGATGGACTGAAGGTCTAGGTACTAATTTCCATAAATCATTCCTTTTGAATTGATTAAGTTCTTCCTGCATTGCTATAATCCATGAACTATCTTTACAAGCTTCATTAACATTCTTTGGTTCGATGGATGATATAAATGCACAATAAGTCATTTGTTCTTTTTGTGATCTAGTTCTTACTCTTTAAGAAATAGTTCCAATAACCAAATCATGTGGATGGTTAGAAACTTCGACATATGCCAGAGGAAAACTTGTATTATCAGGAATTGATTCAGGATTTGAATCATATCATCATTGTCATCTAACTTAGTATTCTCTAATGAACTAGTGATGGGTATTGAATCATCTTCATCAATAGGTGTGATGGGTGTATAATTCTCATCAAAACTTACTTGAAGAGATTACTCAATGCATAAGGTTCTTTTATTATATATCCGATATGCTTTACTACGTGTAGAATATCCTACAAAAATACCTTCATCAGATTTAGAATCAAACTTATCTAATGAATCCTTAGTGTTAAGAATAAAACATTTACAACCAAAGACTTTAAAATATGATACACAAGGAATACGATCATAGAAAAGTTCAAAACAAGTTTTATTGAATTATGGTCTTACTAAAATTCTATTCAATACATAACATGCACTAGCAACAGCTTCTGCCCAAAAATAGTTTGGTAAAGAACTATCACATAACATGGTTCTAGAACATTCTTGTAAAGTTCTATTTTTTCCTTTCAACTACACCATTTTGTGGTGCGGCTCTAGGCAAGGAAAAATTATGTGTTATGCCATGTTTATTATAAAATTTTTAAATAATTCATTTTCAAATTCTTCACCATGATCACTACGAATAGTAATAATGGATGAAGATTTTAACTTTTGAATTCTTTTAAAAAATATTGTAAATTCTTCAAATGCATCATTTTTATGCTTCAAAAATAATATCCAAGTATATCTTGAATAAGCATCAACAATCTCGAATGCATCTTTATTGTCATTTAAAGAAGCTATTATAGAAGGTCCAAACAAATCTAACGCAAACGTTCAAGTGGTCTTTTAGTAGAAATAACATCTTTCAATTTAAAAAGAGGATTTATGCATTTTTCCTTGTTGACATGCATCACAAAATTGTGTGAATAAAAGATATATTAGGCATTCCAGAAACTAACTTATGTTTTGAAATACATGCTAAATGTTTAAATTAGTGTGTCCAAAAAGTTTGTGCCATAATAATGTATTATCAGTAAACAATGATCATTTGAAGTTATTCTCATGTAGTGTGTTTATATATATATATATATATATATATATATATATATATATATATATATATATATATATATATATATATATATATATATATATATATATATATATATGGCGGCGGCTGGCGATTTTCGGGGTCCTAACCCTAAGGGGGGCGGATCCTTCAACAGCGGCAAAAACATCCTCGGAGGGGACTTAATCCTTGGCGGCGACATAGTTTCAGCGGCATCTTCAGGCGTTTTAAGGTATTCAAAGCACATAGGGAACGGTCCCATCGGCGGCTCACATCGGGATGTTGATGAATCCCTTGACGGCGTTCGTGATGCTCCCTGGCAGCTTGTTTCTCATCGGAGGAGGGTTAAAAAGCCGGTCACTTCAGGTTCTTCGGCCGGAGGCTATTCGGGCGACAGATCCAGATCTGTTTTTCGCGGAAGACCTATTAGGCATGGTGGGCGAGATCGCTCATTGGCAAATCCCAGGCAAGCAATCCCTCTGATCCATGCGAAGGTGGGGGTTAGGCCCAAAACCCAATTCCATGTTGCGCCATCTGACGGGAAACGTTCTTGGGTGGATATCTGTGCATCTAGGAGGAAGTATGCTGATCCTCTGGTAATGAGTTTTGTTCCCCCTATTATCAGCCCAGATGGTGTGGAAAAGGCCAAAGTAGCGGATGCAGATATTCAGAAAGGTACTGAGCGTTGGCAAAATACTCTTGTCGGCTACGTTCTAGGGGATGTCCCCTATTTTGGTCAAATCAAAGCCTGGACTGAGCGTCTTTGGCACATTAAAGGAGGAGTTCGTATTTTCTCTAGGGAGAATGGCTATTTCTACTTCAAATTTGAGAATAAGGAAGACTGTGACTCAATTCTCCACGGTGGGCCATGGCTCTTTGATGGGCGTCTAGTGGTGCTGCAATATTAGACTCCATCTACCAAGCATGATAGGGATATCCTTACTGCTGTCCCAGTGTGGGTACAGTTCAATAACCTGCCCCTGTCAATGTGGACTTTGAGTATCCTTAACTCCATTGCGAGCATCGTCGGTAAGCCTATTTGTCTTGATAGGGCTACGGCAAACTTAGACCGTATATCCTATGCACGCTGTTTGGTTGAAGTCAATGCTAAAAGTGCTCTAAAGAGATCGGTACCAGTCGAGTTGGATGACTTATCTAACATTATGATTGATGTTCAGTACGAAGGGGAACCTCCAAGATGTGGAGCTTGTGCCTGTGTTGGCCACCTGGATACTCAGTGCGCTTCAAAGGTTGTACATATATCTCCAAATGAAGGGAGTGGCGTTGCACCTGTTACTGCTGCGAGCCTGGGCGTTGGATGTAATTCTCTGCTACACTCAGGTAGCCTATCTGATGAGTTGAGGGTTCCCAAACTCCCTCATAAAGTACTTGAAAAAGGCGAATGTAGCAGATCATTCCCTACAGAGCCTTGCAATGCAAAACAGTCCCCATTGATGGGGGTTGTTCACGTGCTGAGGCTGATTTTTTCTCTTCGGAAGGCTCAAGTTAATTCTAGTTCTCATGTTGAAGCCCAGCACTCTCCTCCTACAAATTTGGAAGAACCCCAGCCTTATTCCCAGGACCCGGCCCCCTGCTATTCTAACTATTCCAAACCCTCAGTGGGAAGAGGAGCAAGCTAACATACTGAAGGAGAGGGCTATTGCTAAGGGTAAAAAAGCACTGGTGCCTCCGTCCCCTATTCGTCGCAGCCCTCGGATTGTCTCCTGAGTTGGTAATCTCTTATCTATTCTATTTATTATGTCGATTTTATACTGGAATACAAGGGGTCTAAATAATGCTTCGCGGCGTGCTGATCTGAAGCTCTTCCTAAGGAAGCTTAATCCTTCTATTGTCTGCTTATTAGAAACAAAAGTGGAGGCTAATAAATCTCAACGCATCTCTAGATGTTTTGCAGTTAATTGGAAAAGTTTAGATAATTGGAGTCACCATAAAGGTGGACGTATTGTAATTTATTACAACCATACGGTCTGGAAATGTGTTCCAATTTCCTCCTCTCCACAACACATCTCTAGCAAATTCACTAATGCCGCAGGGCTGGCTATGAGATTAACTGCTGTTTACGGGTTTAATTTGGTGACCTCCAGAACCTCTCTCTGGGACAATCTTGTTGCTGACTCCGGTACTCTGAATAACTTACCTTGGATCATCGGTGGCGACTTTAACTGTGTTCGGTTATCTAATGAAAAACTTGGGGGACGCCCTGTAGACGTTGTTTCTATGGAGGATTTCAATTCCTGTATCCAAAGCTGTCACCTGAATGAGCTTAAAAGCATTGGTTGTAACCAAAGCTGGAATAACAGGCGTGTGGGCGGATCACGTATTTCAGCACGTCTTGATCGTGTTCTCTGTAATTCGCACTGGATTGATCTTCTGCCTCACTCTTATTATGAATATATGCTTGCTAGTACTAGTGACCACTCCCCTTTGATGGTCTATCTTCTTCCAAAGGTAACTTCTTTCCCTAAGCCATTCAGATTCTATAACTCTTGGGTTTCATTGCCAGGATATAAGGACTTGGTGAGAAGTTCCTGGGAAAATTTCGGCTCTGATGACTCCCCTCCATTGTTGAGGCTAGCTTCAATGCTAAAGTCCCTTAAAAACAGATTGAAATCTTGGTCCACTGAACAAAGAAATGGCCTTGATTCTACCAAGATCCGCAACTCCCTGGAGGTAATTCAATCTAATCCCAACATTGGATCAGACCCGGCCCTTCAACTATTGGAATCATCTTCTATCCAGAAGTTGGGGTTGTCATTGCATATGGAGGAAGAAGACTTGTGGCAAAGGAGCCGCCAAAATTGGTTGACCCTGGGAGATAGAAACTCTAAACTTTTCTATGCAGCAATGAAATCGAGACAGAGTCATAATTCTCTCAGTCACTTGGTCTCTGCTGAAGGGGACATGAGTACTAATACCGAGATACTTCGTTCTGAAGCGTCTCTTTTTTATGAGGAACTCTACCATCAGGATGATTACTAGAATGTATTCCCAGATTTAACTCCAAAACGGATTCTCACTGAGGAATCTTTACATTGGTTGGACAGGCCGGTCTCTTTTACTGAAATCAAAAGTGCTTTATTCCAAATTGGTAAAGACAAATCCCCTGGTCCTGACGGCTTTAACGCCTATTTTTTCCAACATGAATGGGAGGTAATAGGTAAGGATGTTGTGGCTGGTGTATCATCTTTCTTCACTACTGGATGTCTGCCCCCCTCTATTTGCCACACTTTTCTAACCCTTGTCCCTAAAAATGCTAATGCTATGGGGTTAAGTGATTATAGACCGGTTGCGTGTTGCACTGTCTTATATAAAATTATTAGTAAAGTTCTGTGCACTAGATTGAAGCCAGTAATCTCAGATTTAATCTCCCCTAATCAGGCTGCTTTTTTAAAAGAAAGGTTACTGGCTGATTGCACCCGTATTGCTCATGAGCAGATTCGGGACTTTAGTAATCCTATGGGGGCCAGGACGTGTATCAAAATGGATCTTCGCAAGGCATTTGACAGCGTTAATAGAGAATTCCTCTTTTTTATCTTGCACCAGATGAGATTCTCTCACAATTTTATCAACTGGCTTACTAAATGTATTTCATCCCCTTTGTTCTCGGTCATTATGGAAGGGTCTCCTGTTGGCTACTTTAACTCTAATAGGGGCCTTCGACAGGGGGATCCCCTTTCGCCCTATCTTTTTGTCATTGTGATGGAAGCTTTTTCGCTACTGATGGCCCAGGCTGAATCTTTAGGTACTATTCAACCCATGCGTCGCACTGGAGCTATATCCCATCTGCTTTTTGCTGACGATCTATTGGTTTTCTGCCGGGCAAATCCCCATTCTCTCAAGGGCCTGAAAGACTTGTTACATAGATTTAATCTTCTTTCTGGTCTTTAGATCAATTGGAATAAGAGTGAGGCAATTTTCAGTAAAGGAGTGCGAAATGCAGGTAACCTATCGGATATTCTTGGTATTAAAATGGTCTCCTCTTTCAATATTTATTTGGGCCTTCCACTCTCCTCAAAATACCCAAAATCAACTCTGTTTAACAGACTCATAGATAAGTGTAAAAAAAGACTGCTGGGGTGGTCTTCCTCCCTCCTTTCTACCTCTGGGAAGATTGAATTGGTGCGCTCGGTCATATATGGTAGGGTGGCTTTCGGATGCAGGCGTACCGCCTGCCATCTTCTGTTATTCGTATGATTAATTCTATTTGCAGGAAATTTGTTTGCGGTAAACTCAACATTTGGGCTTGGAAGGATATGTGTATACCGAAAAAAGAGGGTGGTGTTGGACTAAGATCCCTTGAAGATTTAAATGTGGCGTCTGGCATCCGACTTACATGGAGAGCACTATCTGCTAAAGGTATTTGGGGAAATTATATGAGAAAACACTATGTGGCTCTTAATTATGGATTTTACTGTTCGAAAGCAAGGCCAAGTGACTCTGGTTCATGGAAATTCCTATTGAAAAGTCGTACTTATTCTCAAAAGCTTATAAAACGTGTGGTGAAGGATGGCACTTCCACGTCTTTTTGGTACGACAATTGGCACCCTAACGGTCCTTTACACTTAGTGATGAGGCCTCCTACAGGTGACGAAATGGCCCGGGTTAGTGACTACTGGGAGGGTTCTGGATGGAGTAATAACCCCAATATTGATGGTGTGCGGCAACTACTCTGCAATATTGCCTTGCGTGAAGGAACGGATGAGTGGAAGTGGCTTCCTGGGCCGGCTTTCACTCTAAATGCGGCATGGAATGGGTCGCGTGCTGCTAGTCAACCCTTTTCTTATTATGACTCTGTGTGGTTTCCCTATCAGGTGCCGAAATTTGCCCTTACTATGCTGAAAGCTATCACCAATAAGCTTCCTACTAAAGTTCTGCTAGCAAACAGAGGTATCATTAATGACACCACTTGCGTCTTATGTTCTGCTGAATGTCAAGAGAGCATCTCGCATTTATTCTTCAATTGTGAATTCTCTAGATATATTCTAGCAAGAGCTCTGTTGAAACTGGGCCACACCGGCCCCATTCCACATACTATCCAAGAGGTTTGCGATCTATTTAATGCTTCTTACAGCAAGAAGGATCCCCTGAAGGTATTGGCCAAGTCTGTCCTATCCTCTATGCTATGGCACATATGGAAGGAACACAACAAGCGTATTTTTGAGAACAAATACAAGGGAAAGACTGTGGTGTTTGATGAGATTGCAAAGGATCTGTCCATTACTCTGCGACAACTAAATAGGGATGAAGCTTCTGATCCAGTTCCGTTCTGTAACTGGGGTATATTTGACGTGGGATAGTTCTAAGATGTTCCGAGTTTGTTCCCCAACTGGTGGGATTTTTGTGTTTTGTGTTTTAGCTTTTATGTATGTATTTTGTCTTTTGGCTTGCATTGTAATAGCGGAAGATAATTTTTAGTAGAAGGTGACGCGCTTGTGCCATATCCCCTCTCTAATTATAATCTTCTTGTTATTGATTGCAAGGGCACTCTGTATACCTATTTCATGTGTAAATAAAGACTAACTTCACTCGTCAAATATATATATATATATATATATATATATATATATATATATATATATAATTCTTACGATTACCTTGAAATAATATATTAGAAATGTTAACATCATATATAATGCATGCATTCTTTTCGAAAACAATTTTAAAATCTTTATCGCATAATTGAGAAATGGATAAGAGATTGTGTTTCAAACCAGCAACGAGGAGCACGTTTTCGATGATTGGCTTAGTTGGATCACCAACTGTTCCAATGCCAATAAATTTATCTTTGTTGTTATCACCAAAAGTAACGGTGCCACCATCTTTGAATTGTACGGTTGATAGAAGTTTGATGTTCCCGGTCATGTGTTTAGAACATCCACTATCTAGTATCCATCTTTTTTTATGGGTACCTGAAAGGTAAACAATAAATATTGGTACCCTTTTATATGGGTCCTTAGGAAACCAAACCCAAGTGGAATTTGGTTTCTTTATATGATTAGAAGAAAGAAAACATTTTACATAAAGTTAGAAACATATAAATACTTGTCATATTAGCAAACATCTTTAGGAACGTAAATAGTATGCATAATGGATTTCTTAGAAGATGTAACAAAATTAGTCTTCTTTGAAGTATGAATAGTATCCTTTTGCAAAATAATAGAAGAGTCAATTTTCTTTGCTTTAATAAAAACATGTTGTTTCTCTTTCAAAGTAATATCAAAATCATTGGATTTGTAAATATGCTTATAACCCAAACCTTGTCGATGATTAAGAGGATGTTGTATGCTAAGTAAATCATCGAGATTATTATTTCCTTTATTAAACTTATTAATGTTAGAAGACATAACATCACATTTCAATTTTAAAGAAGAAATATCTTTATCCAATATAGAAATACGAGATATCATATTATGATTATCAGATTTGAGAATCTCATTTTCATGAAGCAACTTATCATTTTGAGAAGATAAGGATTCCTTCTCAATTTTAAGATTATCTAAAGAAGATGAAGATGAAGAAACTAAGTCATGATTAGAAATTATTAGAACCTTGTGTTGTGCATTATGCTTTTTAAATCTAATGAATAATTCATTAAAGGCATCTAATAATTCTTCATTATCTAACTTACTTACCTCATATTCATTTTGTGCCATGAAGCACATTTGGGCATTTTCTTTATTAGTGTCTTCGTAGGTTTCTTCTTCTTCATCAGAAGATGAAGAATCACATATTGCTGCTAGTGCTTTCTTTGTTTTCTTGAACTTCTTATCCTTTTTGAAATTGTTGGATGTTTTCTCTTTTGGCTTTAGGAGTGGACAATTCTTTTTCATATGTCCAGGCCTGTTACATTGAAAACATAGAGAAGCATAATTAGTTTTAGGTTTGAAACTTTTAAACTTAACTCTTCTTAGAAACTTCTTGAATTTTCTAGTTATTAGTGCCATGTCGTTACCGTCCATGTCTGAACCATCGATGTCTGAAGATGTGTTGAAGGAAAGAGTTTTCTTCTTTGAGTCTGCTTGTTCTTTACGACCTTGGATTTGTACTTCGTAGGCCATTAAGTTACAAACCAAGCTTTCAACTGTGAGAGTTGACAAGTGATTAAACCGGAGGACGCACAAAGGAGCACGCCTTTCACTCCCAAGTGTAGGAGCATCAATGCAATATAAAATATATAACCGGTGAGTACTGGGTCGGATCACGGGGAAGAGTCGTTTGAAATCGCACGTTTGGTCAAAAATGGATGCGGGATGGCGAGAAATCACCCTCCATATTTACTGGTTTTTTTAGAAGAAGAGAGAATGGGAGAAGGACTAGTGGGGGCCATCTACCAACCCTACACACTATGGACAAGGGTTCGGGAGCTCAATCAAGCAAAGAGGCGAGCTTCGCATTCAACCAAACACTTGGCGTGCGGAATGGTGAAAGGTATAGGAGGAGCTCTTTCGAGTTCTCTTGGCCACTGATGGTTTAACTAAGGAGATGTGTATATCAGCCTACTTGTTTGCTAGGCGGGTGGTTAGGTTGGTTCGAAAATCAGGACTCCTTTACACTGCTCTTTATTTGAAGCAGTGTGCATCATCCTTACAGATGGTGTGTGGAGGTGATAAAGATGTTCCTTCCTTACTTCCTGTACCAGTCTCCCTCACCCGATCAGGCATGGATTATCCCTTCTTTTCATCACAATATGAGTGAGGTCAACGCGGTGAGTAGTGGGCGACTAAGCTGCTTGCCCACCACGGGTGGCTTGTTAGGCCTACCAATGAGTGACGACCTGGGTTTGGGTTCGAATCACCTGCATGAACTCACAATCAATCACAAAAGATGAAAGCCCAAGCACGAAATGAGAATTAAAACATACCCAAGCAACGAATCAAATACACAAACACCACATATTAAGAGGAAAGTATGTAAATGAAATCATTCATCTCTAACATCATCCAGTTACATACAATAACCATAAATCTAAGATACAAGAGAAAAAGAACGAAGTCACCTGAGGTGTCACTCCCGAGGCGGTGCGTTCGGCTCCTCCTTGCGTTCGGCTCCTCCTTGCGTTCGTCCAAGCTCCGGTGAACTCCAAAACCCTAGCCCTAAGATGAAGAATGGGGAAGCAGGAATCAAGCAAAGAAATAGATTCAAAAAGTGGGGACCACTTTACAAGTCGTCCAACATCTCATATTTATAGGCCCCCACACAAAACCCTAACAGTTCGGGTACAAAAACCCACTAAAACTGCTGAAAAGGGCCACCCGATCGGGTGGAAGTTCACCAGATCAGGTGGAAACAAACAGAGACACTGAAATACTGAAAATAGGCTCACCCAGTCGGATGGATAGCCCACCTGATCGGGTGGAAATCAGATTCCAGACAGCCCAGAATTTCAGCACCCTGCTGCGCTCAGAAAATTTCAGAAAAATGTAGAAAAATCAGATTTGGGCATGCGACTTACCGTTGGAAAGCTGACGATGATGCCGACGATAGAAAAATTAGAGATCATTCAATCTTCCACTGGAATGATAGCAGATCTTCAATGAATGCAGCAGCAGTGCACGAAAGGGGAAGAAAAGACCACCCGATCGGTTGAAGTGTCAACCGGTGGGTGAGTTCTTCCTCAAAATGACCCTATGGGGTGACCCGATCGGGTGAGAACTGAGACATAGTCATCTTTGACGAATGGCTCTTGGGATCTCGTGCGACACTTCACGTTGCTCTGGGGACTCATGATGTTAGCCATATATGTCCCCTGCGCTTGCAATGTCGTCAAAATAGCTCTGAGCTCCAGAAAATTCTGGAAAAATTCCAGAAAATCCAGAAAAATACCAGGAGTACCTGAAAAATAAGGGAAGTAAATATTAGTTCACAAAAAACACATTTTATGTATAAAATAGGATTATGCTTTAATATTACACAATATCTCGAATACGCACGTATCAAATCCAAAATTAACATTATATACACATAAAATGCCCATAAATGGGGGGATATGCAATTTATATCCCGAATCACACCCCCAACTAGCTTTGTGCTAGTCCCTAGCAAAATATGCGATAAATTCGGATTAAATTGAAAACATGCACCAAATTTAAGATATCATCATGGCATGCCAAAAATATTATTTCCAAGTGATTTCAAAGCCAATATACTCAATGTATGAAAGTAAACAACAAATGAGATCCTCCTCAATTGAATTCTAAGAAAAGTAAGGAAATAAGCACCGTATCACATTCTTTGGGGTATATCACAATGTCATAGTTTCTAAAATTCAAGGGAATGGCCGAAGCAAAAGAAATTGCGTCTAAGTTGTGGGAGATGAGATTACATCACTCATGTTGCTTATTCATTCATTCATTCATTCATTCATTCATTTTTTTCTTTTTCTTTTCTTTTTCTCCCTTTTTTTCTATGTTTTTGTTTTTGTTTTGCATTCACACAATAATGCTATGAAATGCAAACACGGCCACATTTGCATACACGCGATAACGCTATATAGGCAAAGGGATGGAAAGATCCCCCGCGTCTCATCTTTGGCGTACTCCCCAATGTTTCGTGTGGCACCGGCTACTCGATTTGATTAGAAGAAATATTCACTTATATTAACTCTCATTCTCATTCTAAACACAAGTTATCAACTCATCCACCCACTCCTTAAGAGGAAAACAAAGCATGCGCCATTGGCCACACCCTTTCCAATCAAAAACTGAGCCATTCATCCCAAATCATGCAATCACTTACACCAAACTATTCCCAAATTATTTCAAAGAGATATCACGACGTATAAAATAGTTTCATACATGGCATATTAACATTTGACTCCAAAATGGAAAGAAATTAAAACGTGCCAATCAAACATCGAAGAAGTTGATACCAAAATAATAATCCGAAAAAAATTGCATGGCATTAAGCATGTAGGGACTACGCATAAAGCTAGCGATGTAGGGAAGAGGAGGAAAAATATGATTGCAATAAAGAGCAATGGGTGATGACAAAATTGAGGTATCTCAAAAAAAAATTAAGCTAAAATTAAAATCCTAACAATCCCAAAGATTCTAACACTCTTTTGTTTTTGTTCCAACACACCAATCAACCACTCCTCAAGCATAAACCGAGCATATATCCAAGGCCAAATCCCATCAAATTGAAAACCAATCTACACCAATGAATTAATCCAACTCGTGCATCACAAAGTTTGCACAAAGCTAATCCAAACCACATCGAAGACAAAATTCATCGAATTATGCACTAATTTTATGAATGGCATATTAAAATTGATCCCACGAAGAAAAAGCAACAACATGTATGCCAATCACAATTTAGGAGTTTGAATCATAAGATTAGAATCCAATGTATGCATGAATATGAAGCATGTAAGGGACTAATCCAATTGATTGAGCCAGAGGACGTGCATGGGAGCACACCTTCCACTCCCAAGTGTAGGAGCGTCAACGCAATATAAAATTTATAACAGGTGAGTACCGGGTAGGATCATGGGGAAGAGTCGTTTGAAATCTCACGTTTGGTCAAAAATGGATGTGGGATGGAGAGAAATCGCCTGCTATATTTATTGGTTTTTTAGAAGAGGAGAGAATGGGAGAACAACTAGTGGGGGCCATCTACCAACCCTACACACTATGGACTAGAGTTCGGGAGCTCAATCAAGCAAAGAGGCAAGCTTGGCATTCAACCAAACACTTGGCGTGCGGAATGGTGAAGGGTGTAGGAGGAGCTCTTTCGAGTTACTCCTCACTACGGAGTGAGGTCAACGCGGTGAGTAGTGGGCGACTAAGCTACTTGCCCACCATGGTTGGCTTGTTAGGCCTACCAACGAGTGAAGACCCAGGTTTGGGTTTGAATCACCCGCAGGACCTCACAACCCAATCACAAAAGATGAAAGCCCAAGCACGAAATGAGAATTAAAACATACCCAAGCATCAAATCAAACACACAAACACCATAGATTAAGAGGAAATCATGTAAATGAAATCATTCATCTCTAAAATCATCCAATTACATACAATAACCCTAAATCTAAGATACAAGAAAGAAAGAACGAAGTCACCCATGGTGTTACTCCCGAGGCGGTGCGTTCTACTCCTCCTTACGCTCCTCCAAGCTCCGGTGAACTCCAAAACCCTAGCCCTAAGATGAAGAATGGGAAAGAAGGAATCAAGAAAAAAAACGGCTTCAAAAAGTGGGGACCCCTTTACAAGTCGTCCAACATCTTATATTTATAGCCCCCCCACAAAACCCTAATAGTTCGGGTACAAATACCCACTAAAACTGCTGAAATAGGGCCACCCGATCGGGTGGAAGTTCACCTGATCGAGTGGAAACAAACAGAGACACTGAACTACTGAAAATGGGCTCACCCGATCGGGTGGATAGCCCACTCGATCGGGTGGAAATCAGATTCCAAACAGCCTAGAATTTCAGCACACTGCTGCGCTCAGAAAATTCCAGAAAAATGTAGAAAAATCGGATTTGGCCATGCGACCTATCGTTGGAAAGCTGACGACGATGCCGATGCTAGAAAAATAAGAGATCACCCAAAATTCCACTGGAATGATAGCATATTTTAAATGAATGCAGCAGTAGTGCACAAAAGGGGAAGAAAAGGCCACCCGATCAGTTGAAGTGTCAACCGGTTGGGTGAGTTCTTCCCCAAAATGATCTGAGGTGATGACCCGATCGGGTGAGAGCTGATCATAGTCATTTTTGACGAATAGCTCTCAAGATATCGTGCGTCACTTTCCGTTTCTCCGGGGACTCATGATGTTGGCCATATATGTCCCCTACACTAGCAATGTCGTCAAAATAGCTCCGAGCTCCAGAAAATTCTAGAAAAATTCTAGAAAATCCAGAAAAAATCCCAGGAGCACCTGAAAACTAAGGGAAGTAAATATTAGTTCACAAAAAACATATTTTATGTATAAAATAGGAATATGCTTTAATATTACACAATATCTCGAATATGCACGTATCAAAGCCAAAATTAACATGATATACACATAAAATGCCAAAAGGGGGGATATGTAATTTATATCCCGAATCATACCCCCCAACTAACTTTTTGCTAGTCCCTAGCAAAATATGCGATAAATTCTGATTAAATTGAAAACATGCACCAAATTTAAGATATCATTATGGCATGCCAAAAATATTATTTTCAAGTGATTTCAAAGCCAATATACCCAATGTATGAAAGTAAACAACAAATGTAACGACTGGTTTTCATGTAATTGGATTATCTATATTAAAATATATGATTGGTTGATTTTCTCCTTGGATGTGTGGTTTTCGTCGCCATAGCTTTCACTTTCGATCGTTTCGTCGTGATTTTCTAGCTTCTTCCTTCGATCGTCGATTTCGGAGTAAGTCATTCGTGACGAGCTTCAAATCGCGCATATCTTAGAGTATAAATCGATCCTAGAAGCCATAGAAATCTTCCCGAAGCTTCGCACTTCGAATCGGCACTTTTAGTGCATCTTAGTTGGTTCGAGAAGGGGAACCAACCGACTAGATTGAGATCTAGTCGGTCGGCAACTCTACTCAAAACGACTAGTTCCTTGGATTAATTTTACCTAAGTTACTGTATCTGTTTAGTCGGTCTAAGTTCATCTTTCGACCGACTAGTTGCCAAACTAGTCGGTCAGCTTTTGTTCATCGACCGACTAAATCCAAATCCTATTTTTGTTCAGAAGTTACTGTTTACACTTAGTCGGTCTGCGTTGGTCGACCGACCGACTAGTTGCCAAACTAGTCGGTCAGTGGTTGCTCTTTGACCGACTAGTCTGTGTTAAAACCCTAATTTCTGGGAAGCCGCCAGCCCATCCTATTTATACCCCTCCCAAACGTTTTCTTCTTCCTCCACTCGACCTAAAACCCTAAAATCTGCCCCATTGACCCCCCATCTTCCTCCAAGCTCTATTCCTTCATTCCAAGCCCTAGATCCATCATCTAAACCCTCCATCAACTCTATCTACCTCTCATCTTCCCCAAAATCTCATCAAATCCCCAAAATCCCCCAAAAACCCTAGTTCTCCAAACTTCACCATCTATTCCAGATCTGATCCCTAGGTTCTCCGGAGTGTTTCTTCCGCCTCCTCTCGGTAAGAAATCGACCTCTTGATGTTTCCATAACCTATTTGTATTTTTATGAAAACCCTAATGAATAAATGTTGTTTTGTTGCTTGTTTCCCCATAACAGCGATTTCCCCCGTAGATTAGCATCCGCGAGACGAACCTTCATGATCGTCATCCCCGGTGCTAGGCAAGTGAAACTTGCCACTTAGGGTTTAGGCCATGTTTTAGGCCATTTGCTTGTTTTAGGCGTAAAAGAGACTAGGCGATGAAATGATACTCGCCTAGGCGCAAATTGGGGAACTAGCTTGACAACGATGCTAGTTCCGACATCTAGCATGTTGCACAATTACCATGTCATGTTTACTTTCCATTAACGGTACTCAAATTAATTGTCATGTCATTGCATCCTTTAAGTATTTCTGTGAATGCGTAGCTTCGCTACAATGCTTGTGTTCCTGGCTCGTGTTCCAGAAGCGGGCCATGTGTTGGTTTATAGCCAATGCCCGAATTGCTTGTCTCTGGCTAGGTGCACCCCTACGCCAATTGTTTATTAATCATGATATAGAATACGAGCTCCTGTGCGGGGCAACCCTGGCTCACTTGCTGGGCTCATGTACAGGGACCCTGGCTCGATTACTTGACTGATAGTTCCTGGCTCGTGACCAGAAGCGAGCATAATGAGTTGGAAACCCCAACGCTCGATATTGAATTGTGAAATAGGAAAACAAGCTCCCGTGCGGGGCAACCCTGGCTCACTTGCTGGGCTCATGTACAGGGACCCTGGCTTGTTTACGTGTGAGATGGGGTAAGAGTTAAGCGATCATTCAACTGGGAGTCTGCCTGATCCGCAACTACAGTTGTAAGGCGTAAACTCTGGGTTTGGGGTAGTTGTTAAGCGGCCACTCAGCGTGAATGTGAAACCGTTCAGCTGTAAGGCGTAAACATCTACAAAACAACGTGAAACGTGAATAGTGAATTGATTGAGATTGTTAGTAGCTTGGCTACTCTTGTCTTGTCTTGTCCCGATAATTGTTCTCTTGTTCAAATTGTTGGCCATGTCTTGTTTGTACACTCATGTTATAACTGCTATGTCATGCATACTATAACTGCTAGGTTGCTAGTTTACCTTCCTTTCAGTTTTCTTGCACAAGTCTTTCCAGACTTGCTGACATGTGCCCCTCTCTCTTTTGGGTGTCACATGTTAGACCCAGAGCCAGAGCCTTGTTGCAGGGGATATGGTGTTGCTGATGCTGATGTTTGCTGTGGTGGTGAGTGGACACCAGGGGCCTGTCTTGAAGACCGCTCGTGTTCACTTCTTTGTTTAGGTTTGCTGTTAGTTGTTTGTGCGTGGCACCCTCGTATGTATGTTATTCTTTGTTGGCCATGTCTGGGCCTTAGACCCTTTTTCTTTTAGCCTGGTGGCTTTTCTGCGATATTGTAATTTGTTTATGGACATTTGGAGATTCAATAAAATGTCGTCTCATTTCCTTATTATCATTGTTGTTTCGTTTCGCTTTGCAAGGACTTGCCATAATAAGTGTTTTTATACGCTTATCAGACTTGGAGCTTCACGGCTTCAAGTCTGTGCGGACCTTCTCACGTCTCGCCTCCACATTTTTGGGAAGCGGGGTGTGACAACAAATGACATCCTTCTCAATCCAATTCCAAGAAAAGTGAGGAAATAAGCACCATATCACATTCTTTGGGATATATCACAATGTCATAGTTTCTAAAATTCAAGGGAATGGCAAAAACAAAAGTAATTTCTTCTAAGTTGTGGGAGATGAGATTGCATCACTCATATTGCTTATTCTTTCATTTATTCATTCATTTTTTCTTTTTCTTTTCTTTTTCTCTCTTTTTTTGTTTGTTTTTGTTTTTGTTTTGCATTCACGCAATAATGCTATGAAATGCAAACACGGCCACCTTTGCATACATGCGATAATGCTATATAGGCAAAGGGATGGAATGATCCCCTATGTCTCATCTTTGGCGTCCTCCCCATGGCACCGGCTACTCGATTTGATTAGAAAGAAACATTCACTTATATTAACTCTCATTCTCTTTCTAAACACAAGTTATTAACTCATCCACCCACTCCTTAAGAGGAAAACAAAGCATGCACCATTGGCCACACCCTTTCCAATCAAAAACTAAGCCATTCATCCCAAATCATTCAATCACTTACACCAAACTATTCCCAAATTGTTTCAAATATATATCACGATGTATAAAATAGTTTCATACATGGCATATTAACATTTGACTCCAAAATGGAAAAGAAATTAAAACGTGCCAATCAAACATCGAAGAAGTTGATACCAAAATAATAATCCGAAAAAAATTGCATGGCATTAAGCATGTAGGGACTACACATAAAGCTAGCGACGTAGGGACGAGGAGCAAAAATATGGTATGTAATAAAGAGCAATGGGTGATGATAAAATGAAGGTATCTCAAAAAAATTAAGCTAAAATCAAAATCCTAACAATCCTAAAGATTCTAACACTCTCCCCCCAACTTAAAATAAACATTGTCCTCAATGTTGGGAGAGTCTTAGATCTCACAAAAGATCCTAGAGAAGAAAAGAAAAGTGGTTGAAAGCAATAAAAAAAATTTATTTTATTTATCTACACTACTAGATAGAAATTACCGCGGTCAAAAGGCGGATCTCGGATGTACACCGGTGGAGGCAGCTGCTCTATCAGCTCCTTTTGCTCCTCCGCCAATGCTCCTCGTCTGAATGTGGTAATGGTGGTTATGTATAAAACCCCAAGCATCTTCTCAAAGTGTGTACCTATATAAGAAAGGAGACGGGTTGTGTAAGAGAAAGATGAGGACACATTCCCAAAAAACGACCTCCATACATAGTCATCAATATAAAATACAGAATAAAAGGTAGGTTGAATGTGTGAGAAAACTCCCTGGATGGTTAAATATGATGTGGTTTGCAGCTCGTTCCTGCGGCATTCAATATCAATTGGGGGAGGAAGTGATATCTCCATAGAAACTACTGAAGGAGAGGAAAGCTCGGGATCCATGATAGCATGTGGTATAAACTCCACCTTGCTTGACTCTTCTTCGGGCTCATCAACACAAGAACAATCCTCCTTGCCCACTTTGCTCCCAAGTGTGCGCACGATCGGCTCCTCTATTTCCACCATGTCAACGACCAATTCCTCCACGACTACTTGACAAGGCACAGCAGAAATAGTAGGTGCCGGCATGATAATTTCCTCCACCGGCTCAACCAACTCTTCCAAGCCAACACTTGGTTCCTCAACTACTACTTATCATGGGGCACTCAATTATTCAACTACAGGTGGTGTGAGATCCACAAAAACTTCTTCATCCAGGGCTTGGTGGACCAAAACTTCACGGCTTAGTTCATTTAGAGTCACAACCAATGTGTGATCTTCCTCCTTATAGGACTCCAAATAATGTCAAGCCGCATTCTCATCCATGTCTAAAAAGTGGCCGTTGTCCAACATATCCACAAAACCATGCGTCTCAGGAAGCAATCCTTCCATGAAGAATCCAAGAAGACGCATCTTGTCAAATCCATGATTTGGGCAACCATACACTAACTCTGAAAATCGCGTCCAAGCCTGAAAAATGTCTCACCGATGCGCTGATCATAGTTCACCATTCTTCTTCACCATCTTATGGTCCTGTAAGATGGAAAAAACTTCGTACAAAATTTATGCTTTAGTACATGCCAAGATGGAATAAGATATGTGAGATAAACTTTAAACCATTTTAAAGCACTACCGTCCAAAGAATAGGGAAAGAATTTAAGATAAAACTGTTCTACACATGTGTTCCCATCAAAATGAAGCTTGCAAGCACTCTCAAACTTCTTAATATATAGGTAAGGTCTCTCCTCATCCTTACCAAGAAATCTCGGTAGGGATTTGGTCACCCGTATGTCAAACTCAAGAGAGTTTGAAATACTTGCCATGTTTTAAAAAAATAAAAACAAACAATAAAAAAAGACTCAAAAGGTGAAAATAAAGAAATTTCAAATCAAAAAGTGAAAAATAAAGAATCGAAAAATACTCACACTAATAAAAAGAAATTCCTCAACAAAACATCCAAGTTCGATCAAAAATGCGAAAAATTTCAAAACCGTCTTCCCCGGCAACGACGCCAATTGATTGAACCGGGGGACGCGAGGGAGCACGCATTCCACTCCAAGGGTAGGAGCGTCAATGCAATATAAAATTTATAACCGGTGAGTACCGGGTCGGATCACGGGAAAGAGTCGTTTGAAATCGCACGTTTGGTCAAAAATGGATGCGGGATGGCGAGAAATCGCCCGCTATATTTACTGGTTTTTTAGAAGAGCAGAGAATGGGAGAACGACTAGTGGGGGCCATCTACCAACCCTACACACTATGGACAAGGGTTCAAGAGCTCAATTAAGCAAAGAGGAAAGCTTGGCATTCAACCAAACACTTGGCGTGCGGAAAGGTGAAGGGTGTAGGAGGAGCTCTATCGAGTTATTCCTCACTACGGAGTGAGGTCAACACGGTGAGTAGTGTGCGACTAAGATACTTTCCCACCATGGGTGGCTTGTTAGGCCTACCAACGAGTGACAACCCGGGTTTGGGTTTGAATTACCCGCATGAACTCACAACCCAATCACAAAAGATGAAAGCCCAAGCACGAAATGAGAATTAAAACATACCCAAGCACTGAATCAAACACACAAACACCATAGATTAAGAGGAAAGCATGTAAATGAAATCATTCATCTCTAAAATCATCCAGTTACATACAATAACCCTAAATCTAAGATACAAGTGAGAAAGAACGAAGTCACCCAAGGTGTCACTCCCGAGGCGGCACGTTTGCCTCCTCCTTGCGCTCCTCCAAGCTCCGGTGAACTCCAAAACCCTAGCCCTAAGATGAAGAATGGGGAAGAAGGAATCAAGAAAAAAAACAGCTTCAAAAAGTGGGGACCCCTTTACAAGTCGTCCAACATCTCATATTTATAGGCCCCCCACAAAACCCTAACAGTTCGGGTACAAATACCCACTAAAACTGCTGAAAAAATGCCAACCGATCGGGTAAAAGTTCATCCGATCAGGTGGAAGGAAACAGAGACACTGAACTACTGAAAATGGGCCCACCCGGTCGGGTGGATAGCCCACCCGATCGGGTGGAAATCAGATTCCAGACAGCCTAGAATTTCAGCACCCTGCCGCGCTCAGAAAATTCCAGAAAAATGTAGAAAAATCGGATTTGGGCATGCGACCTATCGTTGGAAAGCTAACTACGATGAAAACACTAGAAAAATAAGAGATCACCCAAAATTCCATTGGAATTAAAGCAGATCTTCAATGAGTGCACGAAAGGGGAAGAAAAGGCCACCCGATCGGTTGATGTGTCAACCGGTCGGGTGAGTTCTTCCCCAAAATTACCCGCGGAGATGACCCGATCGGGTGAAAGCTGATACATAGTCATCTTTGACAAATGAATCTCTGGATCTCATGCCACACTTCCCGTTGCTCCGGGGACTCATGATGTTGGCCATATATGTCCCCTACGCTAGCAATGTCGTCAAAATAGCTCTGAGCTCCAAAAAATTCTGGAAAAATTACAGAAAATCCAGAAAAATCCCAGGAGTACCTGAAAAATAAGGAAAGTAAATATTAGTTCATAAAAAACATATTTTATGTATAAAATAGGAATAGGCTTTAATATTACACACAATATCTCGAATACGCACGTATCAAAGCCAAAATTAACATGATATACACATAAAATGACCAAAAATGGGGAGAAATATGCAATTTTTATCCCAAATCAACAATTCATTGCTTGTTTCATTGCTGTGGTCTTCTTCTCCCATTCTGATGTTAAGACACGAAGAATCTTCCTTACTTGTTGCGTTTGAGTATAAGTTTTACCGAGAGCTATTAGAGAGTTGACAATGTCGGTGAATCAAGTGATTATCTCTCCAATTGGTTCATTCTCCTTATTTCTAAATAACTCAAACCTATTAACAAGAACGAAGATTTTAGTTTCCTTAACTTTACTAGTTCCTTCGTGTGTTACCTCGAGTGTATGCCAGATGTCATACGCTGATTTGGCCTGGGATACACGATTGAACTCATTCTTGTCCATGACGCAGAATAGTGCATTCATTGCTTTTGAGTTGTGAGTTGCAGCAGATTTGTCAACAACAGTACATTGGGCATATGGAGTCGTACGCTTCTCATATCGAGTTTTCAACATGTTCCAGAGTTCGTAGTCGATGCTTTGAAGATAGATGTCATCATTGTCTTCCAATAGGAGTAGTTGGAACCGTTGAATAGTGGAGACCTTGCGTTAGAGTGCTCTTCTGGAAATTATGATGAAGACATTGAATTTTTCGTCGGATGCGTGTAGGCCATCTTAACCATGAGGCTCTGATACCAAATGTTGGATCTCCTGGCACAACAAATACACTAGAGGGGGTGAATAGTGTACATCACGACGATATTACAAAATTAAAAGTAAATAAAAAATTACAATTAGAGTGCGGAAGTAAATGAACACAATCTAGAGATTAACAAACACAAACACAGAGATTTAACCTGGTTCGGATCCTTGTGATCCTACATCCAGTCCTCTACCCCGTAGAGATTTGAATCCACTATAACACTTGCTCCCCGCAAGTAATCAATATATAAAGATGTCAACACTCCCCGTGTTGCAAACTTGTACAATCTCTTCAACAAGAAATTCACCAAATAAAATTAAAGAAAGAGTATGAAACAGTACTACGTATAGCCATGATAATGTAGGAATTATGACGCAAGGTTGGTGATGGAATCTCCAAGGTTCTTGTAGAACACTCTTGAAAATTGGTCTTCATAACGGGGCAAAATTTCTGCGGAGGTTCCCCGATAGAAATATGAAAATCACACACTTTCTAGAGAGAGAAAGAAAACGTAAGAAAAGAGAGAGTGTGTGAATTTTCGTAATATTTAGGCAGGGTTCTGGGGGTCTATTTATAGCCCAAAAGTTAGTTTTTTAACGTTGGACAACTTCCTAAATTTTCAAAAAATTCTGAGCCATTTTTCCAAAAATTAGTCAACTAGCTAATAGTGTTAGTCGACTAACAATGCTGCTAAACCATAAACTGACTGTTGAAGTGTCCTTTGACAGAAGATAGTTCATGAATGGCTAAAAGTGTCATAAACGGATAGAAACTGTCCAAATCTATCCGTTGACAGGTAGTTGTAACTTCCATTACTTAATTAAAAATTAATTAATAGAAATAAATAAAAATAAATAATGATATAACTATATGAAAAATTGTTTGGTAGAGTAGGAAAACCTATTAGTCGACTATGAACAAAAATTTGAGAAATTTTCAGAAATTGATCCTTATGATTGGAAAATATATTTTGACCAAAAATTATTTTATTTTTCTTAATAAAATAAGAAAAAATTTATTAGTTGACTAGAGGAAAGTGTTGGTCTACTAATTTTCTGAGACTTGGATTTGAGGTTGAATCCTAAAGAACTAAGATAGAGTATTATCAAAGCTTTGACAATCTAAAGATATGAAAGAATAAAGAGAAAAATTACATCATCTTTCTCAAGATATAAGAATTCATCGCTTGGGCTTCGTCTTGTGTTTTGATACTTTATCTTACAAAGTAACTTGACGATTGTCATATGTAAGAAGTTGAGCTTGATAATCTACATCCAAAGAGTTAGTACACACACACACACATAAAATGATTGTATCATCAAAAACTTTATGGAAAGAAAACTTTATGCTTCCAATAGTATCTGTTCCACCTAAAGTCTATATTTACTCCATAGCTCGGTCTGATAACTGTCGGTTGGTCTCCTAACAGATCAGCCATAGTTACAATGAGCCTCCTTGAGTCACCATCTGACCCCAGATCCAACCCTCCCTAACATGCTTTTCACGTTGCAGGAAGAGGAATGTAGCTCAAAAACAGAACGGACCAGAGCTCCAATAGCTTGGATTCAGGACTATTCAGCCCAGGGACAGCTTGCCCAGTCTCCAACCAACTACCAGTAGCTCAGACCGAGGTCTATTCAACCTGGAGTCTACTCAGTAAGTCTCCAGTCAGCTACCAGTAGCTCGGATAGATGGCAATCTGACACGGGTTTATCTCTCATTGCATCAGTTAGTTGTCAACGCTATTCCATGCCAGCTACTACAACCCCACTGTCATCAAACTGCATTATGGGTGAGAAATCACCCGTAACCAATTGGTGCCGTCCTTGGGAAATGGTTTGACATCTACGTCTTTAGCCACACTGCTGATGACTAGACCCACCAATCAAGGGCCTGAAAGGCCAATTACTGTAGGGGCAACGGATGTTAAATCACACCTCATAGATCCCAGTTATTCAACTCATGTAATGTCTAAGCTTCATTTTGTGACTTTCGAGCAGTTCCATGCATTCTCATTGGAGGTGAGCATCAATATTCAAGTGCTGACTGACGTGATAGAATGATTGACAGGTTCGTAGACCTAACCAACCGCGAACACACAAGTCATCCTAACTCCTTTTCATTAATAACACCAGTGTCCCATATCCCCTCGTCCTAAAAGAGCTTAAGATGACGAGATTGACGGCCACATCTCAACTACAGTTAGTCTCCGAGTCATGTGACCCTCACCTGACGAAGATAAGGGCCGCCACCTACTCTAGCTGATGACCGACATAGAGAGTCATCATGGGCGTAGTCACTACCCTCATCGCAGGACTCACAAAGGCCTTAAGAGGTAGGCTTAGAGAGACATCCTCCACCATCTGAGCTCTTCTAACAGCTTGGATGTGGAGAAAACCACCTTGATGAAGAGGATCACCCCGGCCCCAATGCCGCCCAGATTCAAGATGCCCGACCTAGACAAGTATGATGGTTCGATCGATCCGTGTGAACACGTCCAAAACTATAACGGAGTGATGGACATACATGGGGTCGATGACTCCCTCTTTAATCGGGTTTTCCAAACAACTATACAAAAGGCCACAAAGGAGTGGTAATGGACTTCCTAATCGGTATATTGGATCATTCAAAATCTTGGCCCAAGTATTCTGCCAATAATTCATGGCAGGGAGAAGGATGAAGCAGAGCTCGGACACCTATTCATTTTGGTGTATAAAGAGGTGGAGACATTAAGAAGCATCCTGAAGTACTTCAATTCAAAGATGCTGAATGTCGAGAGCTACAGTGACGATGTGCCATCACTGTACTCAAGAAAGGGGGCTGCTGTGAAGACTTGATGTAATCGCTACATCATAAACTGTCCAATAGCTTAGATTTTCTCCTTATCAGAGAAGAGCGATATATGAAGGAGGTACTGGCCAGTGTTGAATATGGATCTAAGCCTAGAGGGGGGGTGAATATGCTTATAAAAATTCTCGTGCAATCACGAGAAATCACACGCAGTTATAATCACATGCATGGTAAACAATAAGCAATCACAGATGCACTACAGATTTACCCTGGTTCGGTCGCACCCACGACCTACGTTTAGCCCCGAAAGCAAATACTATATTAGAAATGTTACCTAGTGCAGCTTGTAGCTAGAGCACCTACTCTACAATCACCTGGCTCTTAATAACTGCACTCACCAAAGTGCTCAACAAAACTAATCCTAGTATATGCTCTCATTTGACTAGCCCAACTAGTCAAGTTCCTCTTGTCTAGCACCCACTAAACAAGACCCCAAAAGTACAAAAAAGTGGTAAAGTTTCCCATACAAAGTTCGTTACTACTACACACAAATAATAGTAAAGAGTTTAGAGAATCTCAATAGTAGGCGTAGTCGTCTTTGTCAATCGGCACGGGCCAGCTCTTGTCTGGCAAGATGTAGATGTCTCGTCTTGTCCTCGCCACTTTTCAACTTGTAGCCTTGCTCCTCAATAGAAACTTGCGGCTAGGCTCCTCAATAGCAACTTACGGCTAGGTCGACAAATCCTCCAAGAAGGTCGTGGCACTTAGAATCCACTCTAGAAATTGCAGATGTCCCTTAATAATCTCTTCTTACTTGATTTGATTGTGTTTTTCCTGTACCAAAAAAACATGCGAAATCATATACGAATAATCAACCAGAAATCAAGTGTACCTCAATTCTTTGTTGAGTGTGGCCCTTGGAAATTTTTTGTGTTGCTTGGAGTTAAATAATGCGGCTTGAGAATTGGGAATCCAAGCCAAACATTGCAGCCTTGTATTAGCTTGCATGTGATGGCTAAATTAAATGTTGAAGAAGACTTGATGCTGATCCTTTCGTACAATTTTTCCTTAGCATTAATTCAGTTTCTTCTTGGATTCATGCAAGTGATTGTGCACAATCTCCATCATCTGTGCTTACAGGAACCAAATAAGAGTGCTTGCATTCGTACCCCCTGCAAAGAAAAAAGACAAAACACAAAAGTTAAAGTTTAATTAACTAAGGAGATTAGTACATGGGGGGACAATGGCACATGGGGTAGCAGCAAAGAGCTGCTCTTCAATGCTTGGAGAATAAAGATGCAGCTGATTCCTTCACTGCCTGGTTGCGTGTGCACATGGAGAAAGCCAAGAGAATTGCGGCTGATGCTAGGAGATTAGGGCATGAAGGCTATAGACTTTTTGGCTTGAGGGTGTTTGGCCTTTTTGGATTGGGGCTTTGCGTGACTCTCCTTGGGAAGATGATGTTGTGGCTTGTGGAGTTTTACGTGGAGTAATGATGAAGGCCGCAAGGGAGGGGATGTTGAAGTTTTGGAGATGCAAAAGCCTACGTGACTATTGCCTGCTATGAAAAATTGTTTTGGCCTTCCCCCTTTGGCCTAGGCTTAGGATGATAGTTTATATAGCATGCTAGGCTGCGGTTTCAAGGAGATGGTGCGAAAATAGGAGAGGAGGAATTCGGCTAGGGGTAATTTCAAGGAACGTAGGATTTGATACAATCTCTAGTTGATTTTAGGAATATGAATTTGAACAAGGATTGTATGGGATTTGGTATAAGATTTGGTAGAGATTTGAATTAGGATTGAATAGGAAATTGATAATAGCTAATCTCCAATAATTGATTTGTTTCAATACCAATAGAGATGAATTGGCTCCATCTCTTTGTTGGGGAATTCGCGGTCCCTTAGGGCACAAAAACTCTAGTCCCGTCCTAAGTCGGACGGAACATAGACACAAAAACAATAGCAGCGGAAGAAAAACCAATGTTAACTAATTAACATGCAGTTAAAACATTTTTAACTTAGCCCTAAGGTCCAAGACCCTATGCCAAGATCTATGCCGACTTGGGATGGATCTGACCATCCCAAGAAGGATCTAGCCTACTGCGATTAAACTAAACTAATGCTAATAAAATACTTTAATCACATACCCGGAATCTCAGCCCTGGAGCAGGCGAGATGTTCCGCGCCGTCTTCCGAGCTGCTCCCGTCCCACGCCGAGCCGCTCCTTGAACCGCTCCTCGAACCGCTCCTCGAACCGCTCCACATCCCGAGGCGATCAATCCCCGTGCCGCCGAGCCAACCACGCGCCGAAGAAAGTTTCACGCGAGTGAAACCTCCGCCAAGATTTCAGATCCAGAATCCGAACTCCTTTGTGGCTTTGCTAGAGCCCGCAGGAGTAAGGCAGAAATTTAGGGAGAAGAGAAATATTAATTTAAGCTTAGATCCGAGCGTGCTCTAACATTTACGAGAGCCGCACAGATCTAGAGCTTGGGAAGAGTTTTGAGAAAGGGGGGATACCCCTATTTATATAGGCGGCGGACTCTCCCCTTTTATCAAAATCCGATGTGGGACTAAACAATGAGTTAATTTAAAATCAAGTTAGTTTGCACTTCACAAAGTGCAAACTTCCGTGAATTTTAACTCACTCACCGTTGAGCTTCAAGATCGATACAACCTATCAATACGACAAGCGTTCAACGGTGAACGCATAGGAAAAAACCGTTCGTCAATCGGAGTTCGTTTGACCCTCCAATTGAGTGTCCAAAGATCAGCCCTAGGCTAGTTTTTCGCAAAAACTGAGCCGTCAAAAACTGCCCATTAAACCTAGGGTTCCACACCCAAAGGTGGGACCCACAAAACCTGACTGGGCGCCCAAACCCAGACCTGGGCACGGGCGCCCAAGTCTGGGAGCGGGCGCCCAGGCGCCAGCCAGGCGCCGGGCGCCGGGCGCCAGGCACCCAGGCGGGCGCCTGGGCCGGGCCAGGCGCCCGGCCCAGAACGCCTGGGCGCCCAGTGCCCAGGCGTCCTGGGCCGCCTGGGCCCAGGCCCAGGCGCACAGCGCCTGGGCCTGCGCCCAGGCGCCCGGGGCCAGGGCCTGGGCCGGGCGCCCAGGCCCAGGCGGATCTGGGCGCCCAGGCCGGCTTGGGCTTGACTGGGTCTGGCCAGCAGGCCAGACCAGATCCAGACTAAGCTGGTCTGCCTGGTCTGGCCTGATCTGACCCTTTGGGCTGTTTTGAGCATAACTTGATCATCTGGTGTCCGATTTGGACGTCGTTCGAACCTGGGTCTAGACCGGGACATTCCCGTCTTACCCGTGAACTTTTCCTTGCATTTATTTTATTAAATATTGCATTAAACAATTTAATACACATTTAATCACTTTTGCATCAAATGAAAAATAGTCCCTATCTAAGCTTAAATTATCATATTGCATCAAATGCAATTATCTCTTCTTTTGCATCAAATGCAAATATTCTCCCTAACTATTTTCTACCTATTACTAGACGAAGCGTTGCACTCTGTGTGAGACCCTACAGCCTGACCCTTACAACAGGTTGGGCTCGAAGCCCTATACGGCAGTGACCACGAGAAGTGGTTGTCGTCCCTACTTCAGGAATCATCATTATGTGGTTAACTCATTGACATGAGTATTGTCAGGACCACCTGACTGTTTCCGTGATGAACTCCGTAGTTATAGTCTCTTCGTCTAAACTGTGTCGTGTAGATCAAGTCTGGGGTACGGTTAAACTGTCAACCCCAATAACTTGACTCCGGTTAGTTTCGATCAATCTTTAGTCAATAAATGTTGGACTTCTTCCAACATACTCTGCGCAGAGTTTTTACTAAAGACCGAACTAACTCTACGACACTAACTCCCATTGACCGGGAGAGACGAATCCTCTCTTGGTCATTACTCGCCTCGTACGTTTCAAGTGACACCCAATCAAAAGACCTTTCGACATGCCTTGCCTCGAAGCTAGGTCAGTTGATCTAAGTGGCACCGTTCACGCACAGGTCCGTCAAAATGACCTCAAGTCAAAAGACCAACTATCCTATCATCACTCAGAGTTATCACTGACAGATTGGTCAATGTATCCATATGATAACTCTAGTGGATCGTTCAGTGAACTCATTCTAATGAGCACCTGTGTCTCGGCTTCGACTTTGCCAAGTCAAACGATCATGAGATCATCGCCACCGCTAAACGGTGAAGACTAAGACACAATGGTCTATCCGATGTTTCGATATCCTTGTCTCGGAACATTTACGACCACGAACCATTTTTGACTTATGCTACAGACGGTCAAACGTTTCTCCATGATCGAGATACTCATATCGATACCCGTTTGACCTTGCATAAAGTCTCAGGACTTTACCTAAGTTGATATCTAATGTTAACTACATTACAATATAACTTAGATAAATTATTACCAAACAGCTTACTGTTATTTCGAACAAGATGTTTGTGCTATTCACACAGGAATAAATGGCCTCGAGGGCATCATATTCCTACATCTCCCACTTGCACTCAGGCCCATTTATCTCGATATCTAATATCGTTTTTACACACAAGTTTTCCTGACTTCATGTGATAGAGCCTTCGTGAGTGGATCTGCCAAAACCGTCTACACTATAGACTTAAGGGGTTTTTATGTTTATATTAGACCAACCTTTTGAATCTTATTTAAATAATTCACTTGGTCTATCGGAATCTATAATATTTTATTTCCCTGGATCTTATCCAGTTCATCGTACCTTACGATAATAATTTTAAATTAGTTATTGGTCATTACAAATGGCTCATATTCATTTCTGATAAAGTATCAAACTTTTTGATTACTTTGTCAAAATGTATGTTCCATCCCTTTGATGATTCGCATGTAATTTATACGCTCCCACTGACCTTGAAAACTATCTGGCTAATTCATATAAGTCAGTCTGTCTAAATCATATTTAGAAAAACGAACTTATAAGTGAATGCTCCAATTTTCACGGTCAACTTAAGCGTTTTACATCAGCTTTGGTCCGAGTAGATCTGTACACATCTGTTGGCGAAAACGGTTTCATCATAATCCGTTTTATAGGAATTAGGATGAAAAACCGTTCTCGACCAACATGATTGTACTTCACTATTTCCTTTTCTGCACCAATCTTTCAACTTAAGGATTTACTTACAGAAAGTGAGGAAACATTTTCCTTGGGCACGTAAACTAAATTCTCAAATTTATTTACGCACACGGACCTTCATCAAGTTTTAAATCGGAGTTACTACTCTGAATTTCATCCTAGAAGTTGACTAAGTCATCATCAGTTATGATGTCTAACTCGACAATTCGTCTCATGAGATTCGAGTATTTTTACAACTTCCTTACGATTGATTTATTGAATATATTATTGATAATGTTCTCATAGAACTTTATCAAAACCTAGGCATTACTATTTGGGACTTAACCCAGAGGGAGGACTTAGCTCAGAGTCACTTACAATGGATCACACTAAATCTAATTAAGTGTGATTCATACCTTTTAACACACCGATGTGTTAACAGACTTGATCTGATAGAAAATCGCATTTTCTTTTAATTACACAAGATTTTATTTAGCTATGTATTTGACCATTCGATCTAATCGAATCAGTTTAAATACTTTAGTCATTTTGTTCTTTATTTTATCAGACTTGTGTTTCATCAAGAACACGTGTCTTAATAAAACATACGAATAACTTATTTTGGTTAATCTAGACTCAGGTACATCAGTATGTACTAGACTGAGTTCGACAACTCATTCTCCCACTGTCTCACAGATGGGTTTCGGCCATTGTATCTAAGAGGCTAAGACTCACAAGTGTCCGTAGACTTCATAATACGAGAGGTCAGACCCCTTTTTATGTGACTTGTGAAGCTTAATCTCTTGATACGGCCTAGTCTAATTTTACCATATAAGTTTGCTACTATCTTATGTATTTATATATTAACATTTAATATATATATATAGTTATTTACAAATTACTTAACACAAAACATTACTTCAGAAGCAATGTGACGACATTCGTCAAAATGTGTTAAACGTCTTTTGTATAACAATTTATTCTGAAATCGTGACATAAAAATATGTCACATTTTCATTTCCTCCTACTTATGCCTTTATTAATGATAAATTAAACTAACTTTCTCAATTGACTTTCCGAAGTGCCTTCTTCCTTTTTCTAAATCACATTTAGATATCAACATAAATAAAAAAATGCAAGCAACTTATGTATCCAAACGCTTGAGCTTTGCAATCTTGAGTGTAGCTCAAGAAGTTGCTTGTCTCAAGATTCGGTTGGGATACATAGTCTTGCATCGCTCATGCACTCGTATTCGACTCAAACGGTTTGATCGAATTTTCGAACTTTGCGGATCAAAATTGTTTGTCCATACAACCTTGAGGGTAGCTCGACAAGTTGTAGGGAGAAACATACTTTGAATGTCCTATATGTTCAAGCTGCCTCATATAGAGACGAGTGACATGTAGCTTTAATTTATTTGTTGGACCCAGAACTTAAGGAAATCGTATTTCTTAAGTCTGTTATTTAGAAGGTCATTTAATGTCAACGAGAATATAGTTTAATTCTATCAATTAGAATTTAACCTGATATTCAATTAATCAACTTTTGACCAATTAACTTATTAAAATATTATATTTTAATTCCTACGATAAACATAGTCTTGCCCTAGTTTTAGCATATGTTCAATATTAAATATAGGCAGATTGGCTTTTATCTATCTATATCCTCCCACTAATTTTACGAACGTTTTAAAGCTTAATAACGAACGATTTAATCGAATTAAAATTAATGGGTAAGAGTTTCAATCACCTTGAGTCTAAACAACCTTGAGTGTAGCTCAACAAGTTGATTGACTCTGCGATCGGAAGATGACTCTTCATCAATCATATCGGATATGACTCTCTTAATCGGTTTTTGCCCCTAGCCATTCGTGATCATGAGTGTGCTCATCCAAATCACAATGTCTAGTCTAGTCGGACCCTTGTTTTCGTGTCTAGCCTGACTTGCCCCTCAGCTCGGTGTATGCACGACACGTTGGTTAGGGTCAGGTCTTAGACTACATCTTATGTATTTAAGAAGTTGGTTTCTACAAGGTTGCCATGTCATAGCTTGAGTGTATATCAACAACTGTAACACGGGCCCTATAGTTGCTAACCCCTAAAACAAGGAGGGCTACGGCTAATCTTGAAAAAGATCATTAACGTATTTGACTTAGATATAGTCCAGGGTGTCATACAATCATGATTCGCGACATTGCGGTCCAGCGGAACTCAGCCAGGGAATTGACTAAGCCAGGATCACTACCCCTTGGACTAGCAAGGGTTGACCCAGAACTCTTAGCCAAGCACATTGACTGGATCATGGTCCATTGAATGAAGCTTGTCATTTTTGTATGTATGCCATAGACTAAACAGCTTTTATTAACAACTAATTAATCCTATCAACTAGTTGAATCCTTAAATTCAAAATTTTTAGGATTTGTTTAATAACTTTTATTAAGTCCTTATCAACTATAAGGTTCACGTGCTACCCTAATCGTTATTAGGATTTTAATAAATTTTATTAACAACGCTAGAAGCGAAGTCCTTTAATGAAAATTAATTATAACAATTAGAATTGAAAATTCATTTAAAGGACTACCCTAATCAGGAATTAGGTCTTAATATTGTTGTTAATGATTTATTAAAACATAGCATGTCATTAAAATTCAAGTAATAAATTTTAATTATTTTTAATGGCTAACCTAAAGGGTTGTCTTGTGTTATCAAATAAGGGACAAGATTAACAAGCCATTAAAATAAAGCTACACTAATTTATCGCATAAAGATAGTGCACAACTATTTAACATTTAAATATACTAATTTTATCGCATAAACAATTTTAGATTTTTAAAATCAGTTTTAAAAATGTCTTATAAATTTAAAACATTACTTTTTAAAAAAATTTCATGTTCAAAAATTTATCATATACAATTTTTAAATATTTTAAACATTTTAAACTTATCGCATAAATTTAAAGCCTTAAAATCAATTTTAAACTTTATCACATAAATTTAAAAACATCATTTTAAAATTTCCATGCTTAAAAAATTTATCATATAAAAAATTTAAGGCATCCAAAATAATTTTAAACTTTTAAAGATTTAAAATTATTACATAAATTTTAAAACGTCATTTTAAAAATTTTCATGTTCAAAAAATTTATCACATAGAATTTTGAACGTTAAAAAAAACATTTTTAAAATTATCTAATAACTTTAAAAAATTTAAAAGTATTTAAAAGCATTAACAAGTTTAATGAAATCGCAGTACCTAGATCGACTACGCAAACCTAGGCTTTGATACCACTGTTGGGGAATTCGCGGTCCTTTAGGGCACAAAAACTCTAGTCCCGTCCTAAGTCGGACGGAACATAGACACAAAAACAATAGCAGCGAAAGAAAAACCTATGTTAACTAATTAACATGCAGTTAAAACATTTTTAACTTAGCCCTATGGTCCAAGACCCTATGCCAAGATCTATGTCGACTTGGGATGGATCTGACCATCCCAAGAAGGATCTAGCCTACTGCGATTAAACTAAACTGATGCTAATAAAATACTTTAATCACATACCTGGAATCTCAGCCCTGGAGCAGGCGAGATGTTCCGCGCCGTCTTCCGAGCTGCTCCCGTCCCACGCCGAGCCGCTCCTTAAACCGCTCCCCGAACCGCTCCTCGAACCGCTCCGCATCCCGAGGCGATCAATCCCCGTGCCGCCGAGCCAACCACGCGCCGAAGAAAGTTTCACGCGAGTGAAACCTCCGCCAAGATTTCAGATCCAGAATCCGAACTCCTTTGTGGCTTTGCTAGAGCCCGATGGAGTAAGGCAGAAATTTAGGGAGAAGAGAAATATTAATTTAAGCTTAGATCCGAGCGTGCTCCAACATTTACGGGAGCCGCTCAGATCTAGAGCTTGGGACGAGTTTTGAGAAAGGGGGGAGACCCCTATTTATATAGGCGGCGGACTCTCCCCTTTTCTCAAAATCCGATGTGGGACTAAACAATGAGTTAATTTAAAATCAAGTTAGTTTGCACTTCACAAAGTGCAAACTTCCGTGAATTTTAACTCACTCACCGTTGAGCTTCAAGATCGATACAACCTATCAATACGACAAGCATTCAACGGTGAACGCATAGGAAAAAACCGTTCGTCAATCGGAGTTCGTTTGACCCTCCAATTGAGTGTCCAAAGATCAGCCCTAGCCTAGTTTTTCGCAAAAACTGAGCCGTCAAAAACTGCCCATTAAACCTAGGGTTCCACACCCAAAGTTGGGACCCACAAAACCTGACTGGGCGCCCAAACCCAGACCTGGGCACGGGCGCCCAAGTCTGGGCACGGGCGCCCAGGCGCCTGGCGCCTGGCGCGGGCGCCCAGGCGCCTGGCGCCTGGCGCGGGCGCCCAGGCGCCTGGCGCCTGGCGCGGGCACCCAGGCGCCTGGCGCCTGGCGCGGGCACCCAGGCGCCAGGCGCCCAGGCGAGCGCCTGGGCCGGGCCAGGCGGCCGGCCCAGAACGCCTGGGCGCCCAGCGCCCAGGCGTCCTGGGCCGCCTGGGCCCAGGCCCAGGCGCACAGCGCCTGGGCCTGCGCCCAGGCGCCGGGGGCCAGGCCCAGGGCCGGGCGCCCAGGCCCAGGCCGGCTTGGGCTTGACTGGGTCTGGCCAGCAGGCCAGACCAGATCCAGACTAAGCTGGTCTGCCTGGTCTAGCCTGATCTGACCCTTTGGGCTGTTTTGAGCATAACTTGATCATCTGGTGTCCGATTTGGACGTCGTTCGAACCTGGGTCTAGACCGGGACATTCCCGTCTTACCCGTGAACTTTTCCTTGCGTTTATTTTATTAAATATTGCATTAAACAATTTAATACACATTTAATCACTTTTGCATCAAATGCAAAATAGTCCCTATCTAAGCTTAAATTATCATATTGCATCAAATGCAATTATCTCTTCTTTTGCATCAAATGCAAATATTCTCCCTAACTATTTTCTACCTATTACTAGACGAAGCGTTGCACTCTGTGTGAGACCCTACAGCCTGACCCTTAAAACAGGTTGGGCTCGAAGCCCTATACGGCAGTGACCACGAGAAGTGGTTGCCGTCCCTGCTTCAAGAATCATCATTATGTGGTTAACTCATTGACATGAGTATTGTCGGGACCACCTGACTGTTTCCGTGATGAACTCCATAGTTATAGTCTCTTCGTCTAAACTGTGTCGTGTAGATCAAGTCTGGGGTACGGTTAAACTGTCAACCCCAATAACTTGACTCCGGTTAGTTTCGATCAATCTTTAGTCAATAAATGTTGGACTTCTTCCAACATACTCTGCGCAGAGTTTTTACTAAAGACCGAACTAACTCTACGACACTAACTCCCATTGACCGGGAGAGACGAATCCTCTCTTGGTCATTACTCGCCTCGTACATTTCAAGTGACACCCAATCAAAAGACCTTTCGACAGGCCTTGCCTCGAAGCTAGGTCAGTTGATCTAAGTGGCACCGTTCACGCACAGGTCCGTCAAAATGACCTCAAGTCAAAAGACCAACTATCCTATCATCACTCAGAGTTATCACTGACAGATTGATCAATGTATCCATATGATAACTCTAGTGGATCGTTCAGTGAACTCATTCTAATGAGCACCTGTGTCTCGTCTTCGACTTTGCCAAGTCAAACGATCATGAGATCATCGCCACCGCTAAACGGTGAAGACTAAGACACAATGGTCTATCCGATGTTTCGATATCCTTGTCTCGGAACATTTACGACCACGAACCATTTTAAACTTATGCTACAGACGGTCAAACGTTTCTCCATGATCGAGATACTCATATCGATACCCGTTTGACCTTGCATAAAGTCTCAGGACTTTACCTAAGTTGATATCTAATGTTAACTACATTACAATATAACTTAGATAAATTATTACCAAACAGCTTACTGTTATTTCGAACAAGATGTTTGTGCTATTCACACAGGAATAAATGGCCTCGAGGGCATCATATTCCTACACTCTTTAGCATTTTACTTAGTCCAAGTCCAAATAGGATTCCTCCATCTTTCTTTACCATAACTTGACCAAGTCCAATTGACTATATGTATAGCAATTCCTCCATCTTTTGACTTAGTCACCTCTTGACAGATTTACCATTTTGCCACTCCTGAAATGCACTTAGCATACATGTTAATTAGTTCATATACGTGTTTGCCTTCATTAAACTAGAAGTCGTAGATCGTTGCATCCAACAATCTCCCCATTTTGATGATGACAAACCAATACATGATTTGAGTACTAACAATTCAGATAATACATCGTGATGTGTGTGTGTGTGTGTGTGTGTGTGTGTGTGTGTGTGTGTGTGTGCATGGAGTGTGATAATGGGAGGATGTATGTGTAGAGGGATGTGCCCTCAGATCATTTGTATTTGATGCAAATGATAATTTAAGCTTAGATAGGGACTATTTTACATTTGATGCAAACCGGATTAAATGTGTTGTAAATATTTTACGACAATATTTAATGAAATAAACGCAAGGAAAAGTTCATGGGTAAGATGGGAATGTCCCGGTCTACGCCCAGATTCGAACGACGTCCAAATCGGACACCAAATGCCCAAGTTATGCACAAAACAACTCACAAGGGTCTGACCCATGCCCAAATTGGGCATGGGTCAGACCAGGCTGACCCAGGCCCGGGTGCCTGGCCAGCCAGGGCCAGGGACCTTGGGCGCCAGGCGCATTAGGCCTGGGCACGGTGCCCAGGCCCAGGCGGCCAGAGCCTGGGCGCCCTGGGTGCCAGGCCTAGGCCAGGCGCCCTGGCCTGGGCCAGGTGCCCATGCTGGGCGTGCCCAGGCTGGGAGCACCCAGACCAGGCATCTAGCCTGGTCTGGGCTCGCCTAGCTGGCACTGTGGGTCCCATAGCTTGGGTGCAGAACCCTAGGGGCTATGCAGTTTTTGTTGCGGTTGATTTTGGACGAAAATCAAGCCTTGGGCTGAACTTTGGGCGATCAATTGAGGGGTCAAACGGACTCCGATTGACTCGCTGTTTTTTCCTATGCGTTCACCATTGAACGTTCTTCGAATTGATAGGTTGTATCAATTATTAAGCTCAACGATAAGGGAGTTAAAATTCACGGAAGTTTGCCCTTTGTGAAAGACAAACTAACTTGATTTAATTAACTCAAATATAATAGTCGCATATCGGTTGTGGAGAAAAGGGGAGAGTCCGCCGCCTATATAAATAGGTGCCTCGCCCCTTCCTCCAAATTTGTCCTAAACTCAAGATCTGAGCATCTCCCAATAACATTAGAGCACGCTGGTATCAAAGCTTAAATTAATTCATCTTCTCCTTAAATTTCTGCCTTACTTCTGAAGGGCTCTGGCAAAGCCACAAAGGAGTTTGGATTCGGATCCGAAATCTTGGCGAAGGCTTTCACTCGCGTGAAACTTTCTTCGGCACGTGGTTGGCTCGACGACAAGAGGATTGCTCGTCTTGGGATGCAGAGCGGTTCAAGGAGTGGCTTGGTGTGGGACGAGGAGTGGCTCGGAAGATGGTGCGGTACACATTGCCTGCCCCAGGGCAAGGTTCCTGTATGTGTTTTAAGAATCTTTCGTTTTAATTATTCGCAGTAGTTTAGATCGCTCTTGGGGTTATCAGATCCACCCCGAGTTGGCAGAGATCCTGACTAAGGGTCTTGTTCCTTAGGGCTGCATGTTAATTAGATTAACATGTTATTTCCCGCTGCATTTTTGTTTTCGTGTTCCGTCCGACTTAGGACGGTCATAGATTTGTGCCCTGAGGGTCCACCAAATCCTACATTGGTATCAGAGCCATATCTGCACGTTGAGCTAGGACTGCGATTAATTAATTGAATGATTTTAAAATACTTTAAAATGTTTTTAAGTTATGCGATAATTTTAAAATGTTTTAGATGCCTTTTAAAAATGTTTTAAAATTTATGTGATATTTTTAAAGATGATTTTTAAAGCCAAAAAATTTATTCAATAAGTTTAAAGTGATTTTAGATGATTTAAATTTTTATATGATAAATTTTTAAGCATGAAAATTTTTTAAATGATTTAAATTTATGTGATATTTTAAAAAACTGATTTTAAAAACATTGAAACTTTATGCGATAAATGTTTTAGTAGCATGCATATTATATGATCCTTTTAAAACTATTATATTTTTATGAAATAAAAATTAAAATGTTTTAAATTCATTATTTTACATTTAAATGTTAAATTTAAGAAATGCATGCAAACTTTTTTATTAGATAAATAATTTTATATTTAATTGTTAAATGGTAGGACACTCTTTTTATGTGTTAATATTAGTGTAACTTTATGTTACTGGCTATATCATCTTGTCCCTTATTTGATAACACAAGACAACCCTTTAGGTTAGCCATTAAGAAATCATTAAAATTTAATAATTGAATTTTAATGACATGCTATGTTTTAATAAAACATTTAACAACCCTTTAAGACCTAATTCCTGATTAGGGTAGTCCCTTTAATGAAAATTTTATTTTAATTGTTATGATTAATTCTCATTAAAGGACTTCCTTTTCAGCGTTGTTAATAAATTTATTAAAATCCTAATAATGATTAGGATAGCTCGTGAACCTTATAGTTGATAAGGATTTAATAAAAGTTATTAAACAAATCCTAAAATTTTGAATTTAAGGATTCAACTAGTTGATAGGATTAATTAGTTGTTAATAAAATCTTTTTAGTCTGTTGTATGCATATAAAAATGACAAGCTTCATTCAATGGACCATGATCCAATCAATGTGCTTGGCTAAGTTTGTTGGATCACCCTAGCTAGTCTAAGGGATAAGTGATCCTGGCTTAGTCAATTCCCTGGCTATGTTCCGCTAGACCGCAATGATGCGAATCATAATTGTATGACACCCTGGCTTATATCTAAGTCAAATACGTTAATAATCTTCTTCAAGATTAGCCGTAGCCCTCCTTGTTTTAGGGGTTGGCAACTATAGGACCCGTGTTTCAGTTGTTAAGCTACACTCAAGTTGTGACATGTCAATTTTAAATAAACCAATTTCTTAAACACATATGATGTAGTCTAAGACCTGACCTAAACCGACGTGTCGTGAATACACCGAGCGCCGGGGCAAGTCAGGCTAGACGTGAAAACAAGGGTCCGACTAGACTAGACATTGTGATTTGGATGAGCACACTCATGATTACAAATGGCTAGGGGTAAAAACCGACAAGGGAGTCATATCTGATATGATCGATGAAGAGTCATCTTCCGATTATAGAGTCAAGCAACGTGTTGAGCTACACTCAAGGTTGTTAGGCTCAGGGTGATTGGATCTCTTACCCATTTATTTTATTCGATTAAATCATTCATTGTTAAGACTTAAAATGATCGTAAAATAGTGGGAGGATATAAATAGATAAAAGCCATTCTACCTATATTTAATATTGAAAAAATGCTAAACTGGGGGCAAGATTATGTTTACCGATGGAATAAAAATATAATATTTTAATGGAATTAGTTAACTGGTTAAATAGGTTGATTAATGGAATGTCAAAGATAAATTCTAATTGATAGAATTAAACTATATTCTCGTTGACATTAAAATGACCTTCTAAAGAACAGACTTAAGAAATATGATTTCATTAAGATTTGGGTCCAACAAATAAATTCATGCTACATGTCACTCGCCTCTATATGGGGCAGCTTGAACATATTGGATATTCGAAGTATGTTTCTCCCTACATCTTAGTAAGCTACGCTCAAGGTTGTATAGAAAAAAAATTTCGATCCGCAAATTTCGAGAATTCGATCAAACTGTTTGAGTCGAATACGAGTGCATGAACGGTGCTAGGCAATGTATCCCAACCGGATCTTGAGACAAGCAACTTGTTGAGCTACACTCAAGGTGGCAAAGCTAAGGCGTTTGGATACATAAGATGCTTACATAGCTTTTCATTTATGTTGGGCTATTTAATATCTAAATGTGATTTAGAAAAAGAAGAAGGCACTCTGGAAAGTCAATCGAGTTAAATAGTTTAATTTATCATTAGTAAAGGCATAAGTAGGAGAGAATGAAAATGTGACATATTTTGATGTCACGATTTTATAATTATTGTTATACATAAGGTTAACACATTTTGACGAATGTCGTCACATTGCTTCTGAAGCAATGAGTAATATGTATACCGATAATATATATTAAATGTTAATATATAAATACACAAGATTGTAGCAAACTTATATGGCAAAATAGACTAGGCTGTATTGAGAGACTAATCTTCACAAGTCATATAAAGAGGGGTCTGACCTCTCGTATTGTGAAGTCTACGGACACTTGTGAATCTTATCCTCTTAGATATAATGGCCAAAACCCATCGTAAGACAGTGGAAGAATGAGTTGTCGAACTCAGTCTCGTACATACTGATGTACCCGAGTCTAGATTAACCAAAATAAGTTATTCTTTTATTTTATTAAGACACGTGTTCTTGATGAAACACAAGTCTGATAAAATAAAGAACGAAATGACAAAAGTATTTAAACTGATTCAATTATATCGAATGGTCAAATACTTAGCTATATAAAATCTTGCGTAATTAAAAGAAAATATGATTTTCTCTCAGGTCAAGTCTGTTAACACATCGGTGTGTTAAAAGGTATGAATTACACTTAGTTAGACTTGGTGCGATCCATTGCAAGTGACTCTGAGTTAAGTCCTCCCTCTGGGTTAAGTCAAATATAGTAATGCCTAGGTTTTGATAATGTTCTTTGAGGCATTATTAATAAGATATTCATTAAATCGATCATTGGGAAGTTGTATAATTACTCGAATCTCGTGAGACGAAGAGTCGAGTTAGACATCATAATTGATGATGACTTAGTCAACTTCTAGGATAAAATTCGGAGTAGTAACTCCGATTTATAACTTGATGCAATCAGAATAGGTCCGTGTGCGTAAATAAATTTTGAAATTTAGTTTACGTGCCCAAGGAAAATGTTTCCTCACTTTCTGCAAGAAAATCATTAAGTTAAAAGATTGGTGCCGAAAGAAAATAGTGAAGTACAATCATGTTGGTCGAGAACGATTTTCATCCTAATTCCTATAAACGGATTATAATGAAACCATTTTCGACAGCAGATGTGTACAGATCTACTCGGACCAAACTCGATGTAAATGTTCATGATGACCATGAAAACTAGAACATTCGAGTATACATTCGTTTTTCTAAATATGATTTAGACGAACCAACTTATATGAATCACAAAAGGAGTTTTCAAGGTGGGTGGGAGCAAACAAATTACATGCGAGGCATCAAAGGGATGGAACATATATTTTAACAAAGTAATCAAAAAGTTTGATACTTTATCAGAAATAGATATGAGCCATTTGAATTAACCAGTAACTAATTATTATCGTAAGGTACGATGAACTGGATAAGATCCAAGGAAATAAAATATTATGGATTCTGAAAAACCAAGTGAATTATTTGCATAAGATTCAAATGGTTGATCCAACATGAACGTAGAAACACCTTAAGTCCATAGAGTAGACGGTTTAGCAGATCCACTCACGAAGGCTCTACCACATGAAGTCTAGAAAGACTTATGTGTAAAAACAATATTAGATACCGAGATAAATGGGTCTGAGTGCAAGTGGGAGATGTAGATAGATGTATGCACTCGAGGCATACATCTCTGTGTAAACAATACAAACGTCTTGTTCGAAATAACAATAAGCTGTTTTGTAATAATTTATCTAAGTTATATTATACTGTAGCAAAATTAGATATTAACTTAGGTAAAATCCTGAGACTTTATGCAAGGTCAAACATGTAGCGAGATGAGTATCTCGATCATGGAGAAATACTTGACCGTCTGTAGCATAAGTCTAAAAGGGTTTATGGTCGTAGATGTTTCGAGACAAGGATATCGAAACATCGGATAGACCATTGTGTCTTAGTCTTCACTGTTTAGCGGTGGCGATGGTCTCATGTTCATTTGACTTGGCGAAGTCGAAGACGAGACACAGGCGCTCATTAGAGAATGAGTTCACTGAACGATCCACAAGAGTTATCATATGGTTATATTGACCAATCTGTCAATGATAACTCTTAGTGATGATAGGCAAGTTGGTCTTTTGACTTGAGGTCATTTTACGAACCTGTGCGTGAACGATGCCACTTAAATCACTGACCTAACTTCGAGGCTAGGCCTGTCGAAAGGTTTTTGATTGGGTGTCACTTGAAGCGTACGAGGAGAGTAATGACCAAGAGAGAATTCGTCTCTCCCAGTCAATGGGAGTTAGTGTCGAGAGTTAGTTCGGTCTTTAGTAAAATCTCTGATCAGAGTATGTTGAAAGAAGTCCAACATTAGTTGACTAAAGATCGATTGAAACTAACCGGATTCAAGTTATTGGGGGTGACAATTTGACCGTACCCTAGACTTGATCTACACGACATAGTTTGGACGAAGAGACTAAAACAGTAGAAATCATCACAGACACAGTCAGGGTGGTCCCGACAATACTCATGTCGATGAGTCAACCACATAATTATGATTCTGAAGCAGGGATAATAATTACTGCCAGTGGTCTTGACGCGCGTTTATATTTTATATATTCATGCACGTCTTCTTTGTGTTTTTCCGTTGTTTTCCGTCGTCTCGTACTCTTTTCTTGTGATTTTTAGTTTTCTTTCACCTCTCCATGTTTTTGTGTATATGCAGGAGATTGCCAGCATAGGGAATATATAACAAAGATATCATGAGTGCCCAGAGCGGGAGGAGTCACGTGTGATCCAGTGGATCAAACGACGAAGATTGCTATTTTTCAGCCCTCAACCGATCTGTTGGACACATCCAACCGATCGTGTGATGCACGCGTATCCGACCCGGACAAAGGCTGAAGTGGAGTGCGACTCAACCGATCGGTTCGTCAACCGGTTCAATCCAACAGAGATCCCTGCCATTTGGAGCTGAATTCCAACCGATCGGGTGACACCTCGCCCGATCGGTTCATCTGAAGAGAAATTTCCAAGCGACGACCCGGAGAGCTCAACTGACGGTTCGCTGACTGTGCCATTTCAACCGTGTTCTCTGTTATTTTGGGCGAAAATCCAACCGATCGGTTGATAACTCAACCGATCGGTTCACCTGATGCCGCATCCCTCCAAGCGATGACCCGAAGACGCCAACCGGTCGGACCAAGTGAGCGATTGAAGTTCTGAAGCCTGACGGCCGAAGCATCAAGCAGCTCACCCGATCGGTTGATGCTTCAACCGATCAGGTGACGTCGATTTCTATATATAGTTGCCCTAGGTTTCTGAAAACGAGAGATGCTATTTTTTATGTCTTTTTCTTGTAAGGTGACGGCTGGAATTTTACTGTTTTTGTAAGTCTTCTGATCTTTGTGAAACTTTGATATTATCTTATTAGCATTGTTACTACCTCGTTTCAATTGCCTGATCATGATTTTTACGGTTGATTTTCATTTAGATTGCTTTTTAACCATGATTTGTGAGTAGTTCCCAAATGGGGTGTTTCATTGTCATCGACGGGAAAAAGATCGCCTTGGACCGTCGGGCCAATGGGGAATAAACTTGGCGGTTGACTCCCTAGCCACAGCTCACGCCCTTAGCGTAGACATTGAATCCTAGCGCGTGGGAATGGCATGATGAGATGTTGGGAGTTATCGTTGCGAGCTTAGTGCTCCAGGAGTCGGTCAGTGTTAATGGACATGGGAATGCCCACTGACCGAACCTGGGTAGTCCGGCGTATCATCCTGGGCATCGACCGGAACATCGGGCCCATGGTACGCCGATATCACTTTTAGAGGCAACTTCTCACCACTAAACCCTAAATCCGATCGTATTCCTATCCATCGGTCGTAATAGTGAGAACACATGATATGGTGAAAACCGAAGTCCTTGGTTTCCTTTTATATCGTTTATCCTTCGTATTTACATTCTGTGACAAACCATCGATCGTTCGGGCTAGCTCACCCATAGGGTGAACTGGTTTCTCTTTGACACAAGCACAACCACGCCTCCCTGTGTTCGACCCCCAAGCCACACTACAACACCGTGCGCTTGCAGTGTAAATATTTAAATCTGGTATCCCCAATCATATTGCACCCTTTATGCGTCACACATCTAGGGGACGTCAAGCTTTATGGCGCCGTTGCCGGGGAGGTAACGTGCTTGTTATTTTAGGACCTTTTGAACCCTTGAGTCTAGCTCATATCCCTATCTCGCGATAATTTTCGCATTCTACTTTTTCTTTTTTATTTTCTAATTTTTATTTTCTATTTTTATCTGTTTCTATCCCATACTTGCTTCACGGGGTGTTTGTGATTTTTCATGCGCAGGAATATAAGGAGTCTCGACGACTTGATTCCTATTGACCCAGGGATCAACGCCACTCTGAGGCGTCTGAACGCAGAGAAGAGAAGAAGAGAAAAGTCTGAAGCCATGGGAGAGAACACTCCTCCCCAGAAGTATCTGCTTGAATAATCAATGCCATCCATCGGGTCCACCTCCTCCATCCAACCTCCTGCTATTACAGCACAGAGTTTCGAGCTTAAGCCGTCGTTAGTGACGTGGATCCAGCAGTATCAGTTTTCTGGGGCACCCATGGAGAGCCCTATTGAATATCTGGACTCCTTCATTGAGAAGTGTGACACATTCAGGATTAATGGTGTCACGACTGAAGCTATCCGACTGAAGCTATTCTCCTTCTCTCTGCGGGATAAGGCCAAGCAATGGCTTAGGGGAAAGGACCCGAACACCTTCAATACTTGGGAGAAGCTCTCGAATGCTTTCTTGACTAAGTTCTTTCCCCCGAGAAAGGCAATGAAGCTGAGGAGTGAGATCTCCTCCTTCTCCCAAGCCAGCCATGAGTCCCTGCACGAAGCTTGGATGAGATACAAAGAGATGCAGCGGAGATGCCCTCATCACGAGCTTCCAAAGTAGCAGATTATAAATCTGTTCTATAACGGGTTAAGGGATGACCTGAAGTCTTCGATGAACGTCGCGGCTGGGGGTCCTTTATGTCGATAAGTGAAGAAGATGCCGGTAACATTTTAGAAAACGTGGCATCAAACAATGACCGGTGGTGCGATGAGCATGCCACACCCAGATCTGGAGGCATTCATAGAGTCGAGGACGTCGACAAGTTGTCTAGCAAATTCGATTTGCTATCGACCCAGATCTCAGCGCTTATGGTAGGAGCTGGTGGTGCCAGCACCCAACAAGTATTGGCGGTGGAAGCGGAAGTCCTGGGAGACTTTCGAGGGTGGTGATAGTTCACCACCGGTGGATCAAGCTAGTGCACTTTTCTTTAACCTGACGGGTAATGCGCCGTATCCACCAATGACTAGCTCGAATCTGGCTTATTCTCCCAATAACCGAAACCACCCCAATTTGAGCTATAAGGCACCATATCATCAGCCCCAGTAGCAGCAGCAAAAAATATATCAGCCCCCACAAATGTACCAACAGTATCCCCCAGGAACCAGCAGCCCATGCAGCAGCAGCAGCCATATGGCCAGCAGCGAGTTATCTCCCCGGTTGAGTCCCTCTTGACCTAGTATATCACAAACCAGGAGAAGATCAACTTGAAGCTGGAGATGTGGCAGAGGGCCCTCACCGGCCAAGTAACCCAACTGGGGTTGCAGGTGGCGAACCTTCAGAGGGCGCAAAACCAATTGCCGGGTCAACCGAAAGTAAATCCAAAGGGGCAAATCAGACTTTGGCACTAATGCATGATCATGCGAATGTGTCCGCTATCGTCTTGAGAAGTGGGACACAAATTCCTACAAGAGTGCCTGCTAAGGAACCTGAAGCACCGTTGGTCGTAGAGCAACAAATTGAAAAATCAAATGACGACGGAGGTTTGTCACCAAAGACTACGACTCCGGAGGGAGTCTCTGAAGAAGAGAAGAAGAAGGACGAGGATGGGAGCCTGAGAGTATTTAAGCCCGTTGTGCCTTTTCCACAAAGACTTGCCCAAGCTAAGATTAATGAAAAATATGGCAAATTCTTTGCCATGGTCAAGGATTTAAGCTTGCAGATCCCTTTCCTCGAAGCCATAGAGACAATTCCTTCCTATGCGAAATTCTTAAAGGACTTGGTGACGAGGGATTCCAGAAAGGAAAAGGTCGTTCTCACGGCGGAATGCAGCGCTATCATTCAGCAAGCGAATCCACCCAAGCTTAAAGATCCGGGAAGCTTCTCTATTCCTTGTTCAATTGGGGAAGCGAAGATCCATCAGGCGCTCGTGGATTTGGAAGCGAGCGTCAGTCTAATGCCCCAGTCACTATACAGGTGGATAGGGATGGGAGACCTGGAGCCCAGGGGTATGACCCTTCAACTAGATGATAGATCGGTCAAATATCTGATGGGGATTGTAGACGACCTGCCTGTTAATTTCAGTGGAGTGCATGTGTCGGTAGACTAAGTGTTGAAGGACATGCCCGAAGACACTCATATACCCATCATCCTCGGGAGGCCCTTCATGGCCACTGTTGGCGTGCTAATAGATGTGAAGAAAGGGAAGCTATCCCTTAATGTTGGGGAACAGAAGGTCGAGTTTGACTTGGGGCTATCAATGAAGCACCCTCCGAATGAACCTGGTTACAATATGCTGGACATTGAAGAAGAAAGAGATGTGGAAGCTGGGGCCTGGTAAATTCTCTCAAGGAACCCCCCCGACAGCTTGGGGGACCTTGAAGAGCATGTCGGTTTGAAGAAGGAAGAAGTTTCTCGGAAAGCGGGTGTCTCACATACGACCCCTCCCAGATTCCAAAAAGCTGCTCCGATAAGGAGAAAGGGAAAAGAGCCCATGTGGCTCAATGCTGATGAGATCCGAATACTCCGAAGAGTGGCGGTAGACGCCAATATAAGTGAGAAGCCATTGGACTCCACCAGCGGAGGGGTCGTCGAGTGTGTTTATTTATCGCCGCTGTCAACACCGAAGGCCACCACTCCAACATCTGAAGGGATGCCAAACATTGGGCATCACCCCCGTCCTCCTTGAAAATCATCTACCGGGCGTCGAGCAAACGACGTTAAACAACAGTGCTTCATGGGAGGCAACCCATGTTCTAAACCATCGTCTTTGTTTTTAGGTTTATTTTTCTTAGTTTGTTGAATAAATTCAGCAACGGGAACTTTCGTCGAGGAACTTAGGCTATTTTTGAACTTTTGCAGGAAACAAGCCCCCAACCGATCGGTTGAGCCCTCAACCGATCGGGTGGGACGTATCTGAAAGTGGCTGATCGGCCCCGGATTTACACCCGGAGAATGATTGTAGTTTTACCGCAAGCGCACGGTGTAGCGGTGAGTGGGTATCGAACACAGGGAGGCTTAGTAACCGTGTCTTCTTCAATCACCTGGCTATAGGAAAAGTCGAGAAATGTTCGCAAATATGCGGTCACAGTCGTTCAAATGTAATAAAGGAATAACAAATTAATAAAGATGCTTAGGGGATAGGGAATCCCCGCTACTTGCCGTATCTCATCATTGTGATTTGTAGGTTTCACAATTGCTAAACTTGAAACTTGGGTGAACTAGTTGCAATAAATGTGGAACCAAGCTCACGCTCTCGCGCTATTGCCGGTCTATAGCCAACCTAGGGTAGGGTCCAATCTCTTACAAACCCTAACCTAGGCAAACTAGCGTGAAGAACAACATCATCGTTCAATCGTATCTCGAGCCCACTCTCGTGCAAACTCGAGCTACGACCTAGGTTAGGATAGTTCCTACCCGTCCAATCTCTTGCAAACGGGTATTGGTATAGAATTGCAGTCGAAAACCCTAGTTTCGGTCTAATCTCTTGCAAACCGATTCCGGAGAAATTCAATTGCAACCCAATTCGAATATCTAGGGCTTCCTATCGAATTGGGATCCAATCTCTTGCAAATCCCAATCGATATGAATTCCTAGCTATTCGTATTATAGCAATTCCAAACTAACCCTAATCAATCCTAGCAATAGTTTCACCAATTCATCACAATTTCGAAATTGGGCTCGTAGGGTTCATCCCTACGCCCTAAGACGATGAACTACTCACAATTCATAATCAAATTCAATAGAAATTCACAAGTAAAATGAATGGAATTCATAGCAATATTCAACAAATCAATAAAAAATGAGTTTTTGAGAGAAAGAGAGACAAACCAATGAAGAACAAGATAGCATCCAACAAAATCTCACTTTTCTCTCCTCTCTAAAAGCTCAATCTAATCCCTAAAAAGTTAATCTAAAAAGGCTGCCAAAGTTCTGAAAAAAGGCTCTCTAAACTAGGTTAAAAACTGGGGTTAAATACCCCCCAAAATCGCCCAAAAACCCTGATGAAAATGCCCCTGCGCAGCCTCAAAATCGCAGTTTACGCTACAGGGAGCGCGGCTCACTCGGCCGAGTGACAAATGTCACTCGGCCGAGTGACGAACCCTGTACAGAAACAGAGAGTTGGGGGTCTCGGGGGTCGTCTCCTCGGAGGTCACTCGGGCGGACAGTCTTTCGTCACTCGGGCGGACGTCGGTTGTCACTCGGGCGGACCGTCTTTCTCCACTCGGCCGAGTCAGTCATCGGGACTGTACAGACGAAAAACAAAGAGTTCGGCATCTTTTGTTGCCGTCGTCTTGGCTCCACTCGGGCAAGGGGTGACTCGGTGCTCGGTCGAGTGGCATGGCGATGCTCTGCCGAGTGCACGCTGATATTGGCTCTGTTGCATGTCCGATCTGGCCGACCAAGCGGGCTTCCTATGGTCGGCCGAGTGACTCCTTCACTCGGCCGAGTGAAATGCTCAAAGTGCCCAAACTTCATATTTTCGCCTCCTCGTAGCTCCTTCGACGTTCTTTCTCCTTCCACTCCTCTCCAATAGCAAAATACCCCTCAAGAGAGTCGTCAGTGACACTCCGGAGTGGGTGCATCTCAGAATCACTCAAAATCGCTCCAAATCTCCTGAAATACAACAAAAATAACAAATCGTGAAAAGCCTCGCAATATTGTCGAATAAACGTGAAAAACACGATTTGAGCGATCTAAATGGTATGCAAACATGCAGGAAAAAGGTGTAAAATACAGAGTGATCAAAATCCCCCAAGATTACCTCTTACTCGTCCTCAAGGAAGATAAGTAAAAAAGCGAACCTGGTGGATAAAGATAAAGAAAACGGCGGAAAGGCGGAAAACGGAAAACGAAAAACGAAATAGAAAACGAAGAGGGAAGTTGCTAGATCATTTTCTCAGGACGTGGGTTTTGCTTACTCAAATAGCATGCATCGAATATGAAACACATGTCAAAGACTTTTATTCTGATACCATAGTATAATGATGCATTTGAAATAGAAAACCCAAGAATATCAATATAGCATGAAAAATAGAATAATTCTAAGATTAACATCGTCTGAGGCATCTAAAGCGTTATACAACATCGTAGATCACACACTTTTCAATTGAATGCTTTCTATAAGGAGTATAAGAGATATCACACGATAGAGTATAAAGAATAGAAAAAGTGTGGTTTTCATGAAATGAATGCTAAGCGTAGATTTCTGGACTTCGTAAAACTTTAGCGATCTCACCGAGTGTAAAATATTACTTAGCCTAGGTTGTCATGCACCGTCAGGTAGTCACTCTCTCACACATCATTGGATTCTCTCCCCAAGCTTATCTATAAGTGTGGTGGCATATATAAAACGATATTTACATCCCCATTTTTATGAAGCTCCAAAAGTCAAAAATAAAAACAAAAGAGGGAAGAAAGAGACAAAGTATATGAGATGGGATCGTTTTCGAATTACTTTTCTCTTTTCTTTTCTTATTCTCAAATATTTTTCTTTTTTTCTTCTTTTTTTCTCTTTTTTTCACTTTTTTTATAGAACATATATACATAATGATCCCAAATCAAAGAGAAGGATATACAAGTATTTTTTTTCTTTGGATTTTGGGGAGTTTGGAGCATGTGATTTTAATAACGGGGAATGCCAATAATAGAATCGCTAAGGGGAGATTCACCAATGAATTTAAAATAGAGAAATAATGTTCAAGATATGTGGAGAAAGAAATAAATGTATCTCTAAGTTCAATCTATAGGACGTGCATGACAACTTCAGCAGGGCAATATAATTCACTCAGTTTAATCTCAAAAAGTAAACTAATCCAGATTTATCAAAGCTAGCAAACATTTCAATCAACCCGAAGTGAAGCGTACAAATCATGCAAATAGAAGTGATGTGAGAAAGGAAATCAGTACTCCAGATATAAGCATCAATGCGTGAATCTTGGTGTGTTTTCTACGATAGCATACATATGAATTATCAGACATCAGCTAATAATAGAATTTCATCCATTTTCATACAGCAAAAGAGAGTGGGTTACTATTTCTAAATGCAAAGCAGAACATAGCATATGATATCAGAAATAAGAAGCTATGACATGACAAGTATAGCATGCATATAGAGAAAAGCTAACACCACGTCATCATCATCACAGAAAAGTCATCTCTAGCAAAAGATGAAAGAAATAAAGATAAACGAAAATAAAACTATTGACAATGCAACACACAAGAAAAATAAGAAAAACGTGATGCATGGTAAAAAAAGAAAAAGTGATGAAAAATGAGTGAAAAAGTGGAAAAACGTGAAAAAACTAAAAATAAAGGTGACAAAAGCAAAAAATGTGAGAACTCACCCCCCAAGCTGAAGTGCATAGTGTCCTCAATGTGCGAAGTGTGGCACACCGAGAGACGGGTAATGGAAGGGGGGGTGGGTATGCATGCATGAGAAAAAGAAATAAAAACAACAAAATGAAAAATATTATGTGAATGTGATGCATGCAAGGATAAGAGTGATGTGGGTATGTGTGTGTCACCAAAAAGACCCTCCTGCGCTCCCGAAAAGGATATAGAATAATATGATCAAAATGTGGACAAAAATAGTGCTGGGATGGGGGGTGGGCAAAAATGCGTCAGGACCAAGCAGAGAATGGGCAGCATAACGACAAAAAATATCGATGGCATCAAGGGTGTGCCTAAGATGGTGGTGATGCGCCATCTCCGTCTTGAGGTAGAGGTGGGGGTGGTGGAGGATGGATGACAGTCTCCTGGGTGGGTGGTGGTCGTGGCAGTCGCCCGAGGATCTGGGTAAGGCAAAAGTGCATGCCGGGAAGTAGCTCGAGGCAGTGCTGCATGGCGGTGACTGTGGAAGACAGAGCCCTAAAATCGCCCCACAGTCCACTCATCGCCCCCTCAAGAGCGCGAACGATCTGAACTAAGGCGTCAGGGGGTGGTGGAGCGGAGGGACGGACATGTCTAGGCTTAGCAGGTCGGGGCTGTCTAATACGTGCAGTGTAGGTGATCGGGGCAGCAGGCATGGGTCGAAAGGGTGCTGTGCTCACTAGTGGATGCCCAGCCTCAGTGTGAGGCTGTGACGCAGGTTGGTGTGAGGTGGAAGCAGCAGCAGTGGGAGTGGAAGACAAAATCAGTGAGGAGGCGGCAAGAGAGGTCAGTGACACAGACGTGGGAACAGACGTCACGACACTCTCAGATAGGACGGCTGCCGTGGAGACAGAAAGGTCAACCGCCGGGGAGGAAGTGAATGGACCAAATGGTGACAACCCAGTGGAGATCATACTGGCCATGGTCTCCACGACGGCAGTGAAAGAAGGCTCACCGCTCTCAAGTATGGTGGGTAGACGCTCGGGTAGCAGAGAGGTGAGTGGCTCAACCGATAAGGGCACATCAGTGGTGGTGGTAGTGGTAGACATGGTGGGCGTAGGCTAAGCAAGTGTACTCCCGACACTGGCAGAAGTGGGGACAGAAGTGTCGGGAGCGGCAGAAAGTGCAGGCGCAGGCTGAGGGAACACGGGGTCTACAGGTCCAGGGTGTGCCTGATCAGCCTCCTCGGCCTCAAGCACGTAGGCGGTGGGGATCAGGAGATCCATCACCGAAAGCCAGTCGTCGTGTGCTGGTCCTATGTGTGTCTGAGCGGGGCTCGGAAGGATCATGTAGTCAGCACCGAACGAACCGTGTGACCATACCCAGTGCTGTTGGCTGTGCGGACGAAGCATCTTCATCCGGGCCATGACGTCTATCGAGAGTGAAGTAGGGCCCGAAGGTCGACGCAGGTCGGCCGGTAGGTCCTCGTCGGTCATCAGAGCTAGCAGGGTGATCAGGCTGCTGCAACATATTGGGGAGCGAGCACCCACTGATACGATGATGCGGTCTAAAAACCAGCTAGCGACATCAATCTCAATGTCGGGGACCATCGTGTCACCATCCCTATCAAGAACTCTGGGGCGAGTCATCGCGTAGAGCATATAGAGCTGAGGCGTCGACATTAGCCCAGGCTCGTACCTCGCTAGAAAGGTGGTCCCCATAAGGCGCTGTGCTATGTGGAGGCAGGGGTGGACTATGGCCGAGGCCTTGGCCCTACTAGGGTCAAAGGCATGTGGTAAACCTGTGATCCGGGCCTAAAGGCATGTGAATCGAAGGATGGGGGAGGGATGTGTGTGGGGGCGTAGGCTCGGTCGGGCGTGGGGACTGCGGGCCACTGAAAGAACGCTCGAAGCATATCGAGAGTGATCTGACACTCTCGATCCATAAGTCGGAAGGAGCATCCCTCAGCGGTCCGGGCGATCGAGCTGAGCACCTCGAGTGTCGGACGGATGTAGGTGTCCGCCGACACCGAAAGAAAGTCTCGCCAACCCACGTTGTCGTACAACGTGAGCAACCCCTCAAGTACCCACAGGCGGTCTAGGTCAGCAGGTGTGCAAACCTGGAGGGCACTATCGAGCGCTGGGAGATACGCTCAAAAGCGACGCGATGTGCGTCGTCTCGGAACGTAATACCCAGCGGCCCGACGATAGGAGCCGGTGGTGGCTGTGGGTGTATGGGCTCGGCTGGAAGTGGCTGTGGGTGGACTGGATCGGCAGGATGTGGCTGTATGGGGTGAGGTGGTGTAGGCGGAGGAGAGTCCTCCATCTCGTGGGAGGGGCCGGGCTCATTCAGCCGCTTCCGCTTGGCAGAAGCTCTCCTAGTGCGTGGCCGTGTTCGGGGTGGCATGTGTGCCCCGAGTGATCACCCAATGAATATAAAATGCAGCGTGTCAAAAATAATGGAACGAAGGTACCTGAACATGCCGCGAGAGAAAAACAGCGGATGCGTGCGAAGACGTCGACTCCACAAGGTCAAAAGCACGCCCTGGAAGCTCCCCTAAGCTCCCCTAAGCTCCCCAAGATAGCCTACACATCAAACAACGATATCAGCGTGTAAAATTCAAAATACATGGGGGGTTAGGGGTATAATGGATAGACAATGAAATTGATTTAAGGTAGGGGCTCGATAGGTGCACGGATCGTCAAAAAATAGGAGAAAATGGAGAAATGGGGCGAAATTGGGGTTACCTGAGGTCGACCGGCGGCGAGGGAGTCGCCGGCGGTGAGGGGGTGTGGCGGTCGGTGGTCGGCGCTCGACCGCCGGTGGTCGGGCGGTCGAGGGCGGCGTTCGGGCGAGGGGGTGGTCATAGTGGGCGAGGAGAGCAGCGGTCGCACGGGCTCGGGCGAGAATTGGGAATAAGGCGCTTCGAATTCCGCGCCGAGCCCACTGCGCTTTATATAGGAGAGGTTACGACTCGGCCGAGTGACGGTGTCACTCGGCCGAGTGATCGTAACGAAAAATATTTTTAAAAACTCCTCCCCTCATACGACTCGACCGAGTGGCTTTGCCACCCTCGGCTGAGTGGAAAAAAGTCCATTCGGCCGAGTGGCACAACTACTCGACAATCCTCGCCCTAGGAGCGTATCAGTTTCACTCGGCCGAGTGAAGATATATACTCGGCAGAGTGGCAATTTATACTGAAATCGAAAAAAGAACAGAGAGTTGGGTGCAGCAGACTTCCCTTGTTGGTGTGCTCGGGCGGACGACGTTGGTTGCTTGGCCGAGTGGCTATGGTACTCGGCCGAGTGATGCCCTGTTTTCTGCTGTGATGCTCCGTTTTGGCTCTAATATCTATCTTTCTTTCTCCAGTTGATTTCTTCCTTCTCCTAAGCCTCGAGCACGTTCCTGGAGCGCTCTTCTTCGCCTTAGTCATCCTCCATATGATAGATATCCCGTTCTCCTCTCCTGTCAAAGAAAATAGGACCTGTTATCAAAATTTTTCGGGCAAACGACTCAAAAACACTAATAAAGTCTAAAACCAAAATAAAAACCAAAATAGAAAAAATGCGATAACCGTCGGGTTGCCTCCCGACAAGCGCTTGTTTAAGGTCTTGAGCTCGACCCCTTTAAATCTTCAACTTAGCGCTTGATGTTGGGTGCATACGAGATGCACCCGTCGAACTTGCTTGGAAGACCACTCGGATTTGGATCATGGTGGGGTGTGGTCTTCTTCAGCGCCCCTTCGTCATGGGCAATGTTGGGGGGTGGCTCCCCCAAGCTAGAGCTTGCTCCTGTCTTCCTCTTTGCCGGTGACACCGATCTTCGTATCGGTGGAGCTTTCTTCGGAGTCCTCAACTTCGAGAGCTTGCAGAGCTCCCGTATTCTTGCGACATCAGCGTCGCCATCATCAATTTCCATGGAGATATCGGGGGAGTGCTCCATCTTCTCTTCTTCGGCCAAGTCTAGGCCTTCTTCAAAGCTATCTTCGTGGGGTGCGTCGATGGAGTGGGGTATCGCCTCTTCAATGACCTCATCAAGGAGGTCCATGTAATCTAGCTCTTCATGATACGGCATGTGCTTCATTGCCTTCGGTATATGAAGCTCCACTTCGATGTTGCCGACGTTCAAGGTATGGGTCCCCTCCCGCACATCGATGATGACACCGTCGGTGGCGAGGAATGGGCGTCCAAGTATGAGTGATGTATCGCCCTCCTCCTTGATGTCCATTATCACGAAATCGCATGGCAAACATATGCCCCCCGAAACTTGGAGTGGTATGTCCTCCGCGATCCCAACCGGTCTTGTAATCCTCCCGTCCGCTAGTTGAATCCGCATGTCGGTAGGCTTCAAATCCGTGCCGATATTCAACTTTCGGAACATGTAGAGAGGCATGAGGCTAACGCTAGCCCCCAAATCTACCAATGCTTTTTGTAGGGGGGCGCCGCCTAGAGTGCAAGGAATCCGAAAACTCCTTGGATCTTTAAATTTGGCGGGCTCTTTCTCCCTCTTTGTGAACCAAGTACCTTCCTCCGCGAGCATGATCTTCTCCTTCCTCTTCTTTCACGTGATCAAGTCCTTTAAGAACTTGGCGTAAGATGGGATTTCCACTATAGCGTCGAGGAAGGGGATATTGAGGCTCACCCCTCTCAAATACTCGAGAAACTTGGATAGCCGTTTCTCCATCTTGGCTCTAGCTAGCCGTTGAGGGAAGGGTACCGGTGGCATAAATCGGCGCTCATCAATAAGCTCTTCCTCTCTAGACTTCACTTCCCCTTGCGGCTCCTTCTCCTTTTCAACTTCAATTGTCGGCTCTCTCTCTTGTAGATTCTCCACCACGGGTTCCTTAATTTGAGTCAGGGGGGTGGTATCCTTCCCTCCTCTCGTTGTAACCACAACGACCGCATTGATGTGGCCGGTGTTGCCCCGTGGATTCGGCTCGGATTGAGCCGGCAATTGTTGGTTGTTCCTATTGAGCAAAGCAAGTTGCTCCCCGATTTGGGCGACGACGGTGGCGAGGGAATCTTCTCCCGCCTTCAAGGTGGCGTTAATCTTTCTTTGTTCCACCATAAACTCATCCACCTTAGCTTCAAAATCCGAACGTTGTTGAGCTTGTGGAGGGTTGGGATTTCTCCACCCTTGATTATACCCGGGTGGACTATATGGTCCCACTTGTTGCCTCGGTGGGAAATTTTGTTGCGGTGGCCCCCTTGGTGGATAATTCGGTTGTGGTGGTGGTGGAGCCCGAGCTTGAGGAGGTTGTTGTGGCGGGGGGTTCAATGCACCATCATTATTGGCATATGAGAAACCCGGATGGTTTCTAGCGGCCGGATTGGCCCAATATCCAGAATTCACCGCGACGTATTGAACTTGCTCCAAAGCTCCTTCTCCTTGCTCTCCTCCCACATATATGGATTGGGATTGGTCTTGCCAATCGCTCATATGATTTATCGACGTGGATGTAGGAGGGGCTCCTTGAGGCTCCGTAATGAATTTCTCCAATCTCTCCACAACCTTGTGGAGAGAGTCAAACTTGCTAGAAACCATCGCCACGGCCTTGGCCTCATAGATACTTGTGGGCTTCAAGGAGGATGAAGAATTTCCTCGCTCGTCCCCCTATTGTTGGTTGTTCGAGGCCATCTCCTCAAGCAAGGCCAAGCTTCATTGGGAGTCTTTGACAAAATGGCTCCATTTCCCATGGCATCAATAATTTGCTTCGTCCCCGGTTGGAGTCCATTGTAAAAGCTATGGACAAGCTCCCAATCATCAATGCTATGATGGGGGCATTGATGTAGCAAGTCCTTGAAGCGCTCCCATGCTTCATAGAGAGTCTCTTGTGGTCATTGCTTGAAGGACATGAGAGCACTTCTTATCTTCATCGTCTTGGAGGGTGGGTAAAATTTGTCGACGAAGGCACTCGCCAACTCATCCCAAGTGGTGAAGATTCCTTCAGCTTGCATCCTCAACCAATATAATGCCTTGTCCTTGAGTGTGAAAGGGAAGAGGCGCAGTCTGATAGCATCCACGGAGACGCCCGGCATTTGGAAGGTGGCACACTTTGATAGGAAGAGCTGCATGTGGTAATGAGGGTTTTCATGGGAGTTCCCATGAAAAGGATCTTGTTGCATAAGGACCACCAATCCGGTCTTCAATTCAAAATTTTTGTCGGCCGCCAACCCGGCATGGCTATGGACGAGGTCGTGGAAGAAGTCTTAGGCCGAAGCCTATCTCTTATGGAGATGATCCTCGCCATTCGCGCCGCCAATTCTTCTGGTGTCTCAGGATGGGTAATAAAATTTCCTTCCGTGACGGGTCTCCTCTCTGCTCGGATCCTCAATGTACGCTCGATCTCCGGATCGTATAGTATCTCTTCGGGGTTCACCGAGGATCTCGTGTATATGCAAGGAAAAACAGAGTTTCAAAGAAATAGTTAGCACAACGGAAGGGCAAAATAAAAATAGAAATAATAGAACAAAAAGAAAGAAATATCTAGGTTAGGAATCAAACACTATTGCCTCCCCATCAACGGCGCCAAAAACTTGATGGGCCACGGATATACACCCGGAGAACGATTGTAGTTTTACCGCAAGCGCACGGTGTAGCGACGAGCGGGTATCGAACACAGGGAGGCTTAGTAACCGTGTCTTCCTCAATAACCTGGCTATAGGAAAATTCGAGAAATTTTCGCAAATATGCGGTCACAGTCGTTCAAATGTAATAAAGGAATAACAAATTAATAAAGACGCTTAGGGGATAGGGAATCCCCGCTACTTGCCGTATCTCATCATTGTGATTCGTAGGTTTCACAATTGCTAAACTTGAAACTTGGGTGAACTAGTTGCAACTAAATGTGAAACCAAGCTCACGCTCTCGCGCTATTGCCAGTCTATAGCCAACCTAGGGTAGGGTCCAATCTCTTGCAAACCCTAACCTAGGCAAACTAGCGTGAAGAACAACATCATCGTTCAATCGTATCTCGAGCCCACTCTCATGCAAACTCGAGCTACGACCTAGGTTGGGATAGTTACTACCCGTCCAATCTCTTACAAACGGGTATTGGTATAGAATTGCAGTCGAAAACCCTAGTTTCGGTCCAATCTCTTGCAAACCGATTCCGGAGAAATTCAATTGCAACCCAATTCGAATATCTAGGGCTTCCTATCGAATTGGGATCCAATCTCTTGCAAATCCCAATCGATATGAATCCCTAGCTATTCGTATTATAGCAATCCCAAACTAACCCTAATCAATCCTAGCAATAGTTTCACCAATTCATCACAATTTCGAAATTGGGCTCGTAGGGTTCATCCCTACGCCCTAAGACGATGAACTACTCACAATTCATAATCAAATTCAATAGAAATTCATAAGTAAAATGAATGGAATTCATAGAAATATTCAACAAATCAATAAAAAAGGAGTTTTTGAGAGAAAGAGAGACAAACCAATGAAGAACAAGATAGCATCCAACAAAATCTCACTTTTCTCTCCTCTCTAAAAGCTCAATCTATTCCCTAAAAAGTTAATCTAAAAAGGCTGCCAAAGTTCTGAAAAAAGGCTCTCTAAACTAGGTTAAAAACTGGGGTTAAATACCCCCCAAAATCGCCCAAAAAACCCTGACGAAAATGCCCCTGCGCAGCCTCAAAATCGCAGTTTACGCTACAGGGAGCGCGGCTCACTCGGCCGAGTGACAAATGTCACTCGGCCGAGTGACGAACCCTGTACAGAAATAGAGAGTTGGGGGGTCTCGGGGGTCGTCTCCTTGGAGGTCACTCGGGCGGACGGTCTTTCGTCACTCGGGCGGACGTCGGTTATCACTCGGGCGGACCGTCTTTCTCCACTCGGCCGAGTCAGTCATCGGGACTGTACAGACGAAAAACAGAGAGTTCGACATCTTTTGTTGCCATCGTCTTGGCTCCACTCGGGCAAGGGGTGACTCGGTGCTCGGTCGAGTGGCATGGCGATGCTCGGCTGAGTGCACGCTGATATTGGCTCTGTTGCGTGTCCGATCTGGCCGGCCGAGCCGGCTTCCTATGGTTGGCCGAGTGACTCCTTCACTCGGCCGAGTGAAATGCTCAAAGTGCCCAAACTTCATATTTTCGCCTCCTCGTCGCTCCTACGACGTTCTTTCTCCTTCCACTCCACTCCAATAGCAAAATACCCCTCAAGAGAGTCGTCGGTGACACTCCGGAGTGGGTGCATCTCAGAATCACTCAAAATCTCTCCAAATCTCTTGAAATACGACAAAAACAACAAATCGTGAAAAGCATCGCAATATTGTCGAATAAACGTGAAAAACACGATTTGAGCGATCTAAATGGCATGCAAACATGCAGGAAAAAGGTGTAAAATACGGAGGGCTCAGTGGACTATATCTGTTCATCAGCGAACCACTCGGATGGAACAGCTGAGACCAGGTGGCAGATCGAGTGAGAAGAGCAGAGTTCTCAGGAAATTTGAGGATTAATTTAACCGATCGGTTGACTGGAGCTCTGATCGGGTGACTGTCTGGGTGAAGTCGGGGATGCTCTCGAGAAAATTGTGAAGCGGACAACCGATTGGTTGAAATCTCAACCGATCGGTTCGCCTGTAGCTGCCGTCCAACAGAAATTTTCGAAAATCGCCTCAACCGATTGGGTGAAATCTCACCCGATCGGCTCGCCTAAAAACCCTATAAATACCCCGGCCTTCACCCGATTCATTTCTCTCACCCGATTTCAAATTTCCGCCGTCGTTTCGCATTCTTTCTCTCCCAACCGGCCACCTTGCTCCCTCAACCGGCCAACAATCCCCCTCAATCGATCTCCCCACATCCGCAATCTCTCTCTCCATCAATCCTACCCTCTCTCCATCCCCATTCTTCCCAAAATCTGCAGCAACCCTAAGCCCTAACTTCGCTCTTTTTCGAAAAATTTCAAATTTCGTTGGAACGGCATGCAGCGGCTTCACACTTCCCTCATTGCGCTGCGTTGGGTGATTTGCGAGCAAGGATTCAATACGCTAATGGGTAACTTCACTCCTTAGCTCCATTTTTAATTTTGCCCCCGTGGTATATTTTGGCTCAATTGTCATTTGGTCGTGTGCATTCATATAGACTTGCATACACTTGTATCACACACTGTCGTGGCCAGGGACAAGGATAAGGGTATGGCTATCATGCATGAGGAGGGGTCGTCTCGTAAGAGACAGAAGACCACAAGTCCACCTAGTTCACGTCCTCCTCCTACACAGCCTACACAATCCCAACCCTAACCAATTATCCCTCATGAGAACCCAATGATGGGACCGCATGGTTACCGTTTTTTGAGTCTTGAGCAGAAAGATTTTTATAATAGACTCTATGCACGAGGACACATATCCACCAAGTTTGCACATGCCCAAACTCTTATCGATCTCGGAGTTTTCTCCGAGGTCGAGACTCTCTTCGCTAACTTAGGATGGATAGCTTTCTTAAACGCCCACGCGGCGTCCTACCCCGCCCTCACACTAGAATTCCTATCTTCCCTTAAATGTGAGTCGTGATCGATCATCGTTTTCCACGTTCGAAACAAAACCATCCGCACACACCTGAATATTATCAATAACATTTTCGGTTTCCCCATTCTAGGGGACGATGCTATCCGTCCCTACAGATATTACCGTGATTTCGACGTCGATCAATTTTGGTTTCGCCTCACCCAACACGATCATTATCCTCGAGGTAAGGCCAAGGCCTCCTCCATCATTCACCCCGTATTTCGTCTGCCCCACCGAATCATATCTTGCACATTCTTCCCCAGGGATGAGTCCGGGGCCATGACTATCCCTGCCTTTTTATTTTGTGGGCTATGACATTTTATTTTATTTGCGGTGACGACAGGATCGCCTTCGGGGCCCCTCGCATTCCCATTTATGCTGGTGCTTGGCTTATTCACAAGCTACTTGAGATTAGCCGCGTCGGCAAGGGCAAGTATTGTTGCGGGGGCCTCATTACCATTATAGCTTCATATCCACAGTACAATATCGTCATCCCCCGAGATTTGCCTTCTGCCGCAGGACCTCCACGTCTAGATCTTGATGTCCTGCGGCACATACATGATCAAGCCTCGACCCGACGGTCGTTTCACTTTCTACTACGGTCACCCCCTGCTCCTTACACCATTCTGCCCAACCCCGCTCGTATGCCTATCCAGCTTGTGGCAGATTGGACATTCCCTCTTGACCCTGAGTTTCTAGGGGGGTTACATCTTCCGTTTCTTATCCCGGGCGCACCCAGATCACCTCCCCCTACCGCCCACTTAGGCGAGCAGGACATACCTACGTCCCGAGGAGACACCGGGACTGGACCCAGTAGTGCCACCCCGGCTTCTGTCCCCATCACCACCGTCACCACCTCTCTTGTCCGTACGACCACTACTTCTTCCTTTCGTCGAGCCACCTCTGCTCACCTCGATCTTGAGGCTGAGTTAGCTGCACTGTGTGCTGGCGTATCCACATCGACCTCCTCGGTTCCGTCCTCTTCTATCTTTACCCACCCACGTTTTCTCGCACTTGAGAGGAACGTGGCCGCCATCCTCTGCCTTCTCACTCACATTCATGGACCATCACCACCCTCACCACCACCTTCACCTCCTCGACGATCTTCACCTCCACCATCACATTCTTCACCTCCACCTTCACGATCATCCCCTCCCAGCACCACTTCCATTCCCACTACTTCCTCTACACACACCGTTTCTGACCCACCACCTCCGCCACCCTCCACTTCACTCACCCCATACATGTGCTGCAAGAAATTACAGGTGCGATCGAGATCCCTTCTCACATCATCCTCTCCTACCCCGTACCTCTCCCATCTACCACAGCGTTGGTCGCCATATCCCTACCACTCACCATCATCACCACCACACCACCCATTGTTCACACCTCCTCCACACCCACCCATCCATCACCTCGACCCCTTTCTCCACTTCTCAGCACACCCGTCACCTCTCCCGTCCACACCCCTCCATCTTCTATTGAGGAGGACGAGGATAGTTCCTCTCCTGCATTCTGATTCCTTTTTCTTTTCCGACCTACCCCTGGCATATTTCTGCACCATCAATCATATCATATCACTAGCATTGTCATGACTAGCTTGGGGGAAGTTGTTTTTTATGTGTGTTGTCGTGTGATGTTTTTACGGTGTGCTTGTTTATATATGTCGTGTGGTGTGATTCTCTACCCTTTATTTTCTTTGTTTCTTTTTCCTTCTTTTTATTTTTCCTATTCCATATGTGTGTTTTTCTTGTTTTTCATTTCTCTTTGAGTCGGTGCGTATTCCCCCCCCTTTTCATTGCCCTCCCGTATTTACTTCTATTGCATTGAGGGCAATGCAAGTTTCAGCTAGGGAGAGTCGCACTTCGTGCGTCATTTGTGTCTTTTTATTCGTTTTTGAGTCGTTTTCTTCATGTTTTTCTTTTTTCTTTTCTTCTTTTTATCTCTTTTTCCTAGAGATGACCCCATATGATGAATTGCCATAGAATCACACACACACACACACACACCTAGCATGGCTTCGCTAATCACATTCACTAACCCTAGGAAGCCGAGTCCTCTTGCATTTCATGCATGGTGGGTCCACTTAGCTTTTATGTGAGTCGTGTGTCGTGACTAGCTTATAGTGTGCTTCTACTTTGTGATTTTGATTTATATACCTGTCCTGGGATGACCCCTAGATTATCATTCTTCGATTTGAATATGCGGTATTTACTTCTCCTGTCTGCTTCTATATGCATGAATATATTTATATCGTATACTTCAATTCGCATGTGTCAGGATTTCACAATTAGGACTAGGATAACCCATTTGTCCTATGCTCCGATTAGCGAGATAAATGTCCTTTGCCTAAGTGTTTAGAATCCGATTTCTTTTTTATTTTACTTGGTGCAAATCCCCTCGTCGTGTACCGTTCTCTCACTTGGGAGAGTACACATGTATATACCCCAAAAATCCAAAAATCCAAAAAAAAGAGAAAAGAAAAACCCAAAAAAGAAAAGAGAAAAGAAAGAAATATATGTATATGCCAAAAATCCAAAAAAACACATATATCCAAAACCCAAAAAAATTCCAGTGGGAATATTTTCCTACCTACCGAGAATAAAGGGAAGGCGAGAGTTTGCACCGAGTGTTCTACTCCACACATTCTCAACCTCCATCGTTTTCGAAAACACTTGGAATATGGACTTTCTAGCTATTATCTAGGCGATAGTGTGGTGATTTCCTAGTCCCTAGCTGTGGAGTCCCTGACACATGATACGCTTCGATTCTTACTCTGTTCTCATGCATACTTGAGCTATTTATTCACCGCTTATTTCAAATCAAATCGATATTTGGGTCTTTCCTTGGATTTGTGTATATGAAGCTTATTGCACAATGTAGATAATGATACCGTCTGCTAGCACACGACCACACCCACTCGCGCTTCACCGTATGGGCCCACGACACTTGTTTGGACTCGTATTCCTTGGTTTAGTGTTGTGATTTGTCGCTTGCTTGCTTGGTGTGGCATGTTTGATTTTGTTGGCCCTGACGGGCGATTTAAGATTTTGATTTCTCTTTCTCTCTCTATCTCTCTATATTTCCCTTCGAGCTCCTACTCTCACTCGTCTTCCTCGAGGACGAGGAAGGGTTCAGCTTGGGGGATTTTGACGTGCGTTTATATTTTATATAGTCACGCACATCTTCTTTGTGTTTTTCCGTTGTTTTCCGTCGTCTTGTACTCGTTTTCTTATGATTTTTAGTTTTCTTTCATTTCTCCGTGTTTTTGTGTGTTTGCAGGTGATTGCCAGTGTAGGGGAAATATAACAAAGATATCATGAGTCCCCAGAGCAACGGGAGGAGTCACACGCGATCCAGTGGGTCAAAAAATGAAGATTGCTATTTTTCAGCCCTCAAACCGATCGGTTGGACACAGCCAACCGATCGGGTGATGCACGTGTATCCGACCCAGACTAAGGCTGAAGTGAAGTGCGGCCTAACCGACCGGTTCGTCAACCGGTTCAATCCAATAGAGCTCTTGGCCATTTGGAGTTGAATTCCAACCGATCGGGTGACACCTCACCCGATCGGTTCATCTGAAGCGAAATTTCCAAGCGATGACCCGGAGAGCTCAACCGACGGCTCGCTGACCGTGCCAGTTCGACTGTGTTCTCTGTTCTTTTAGGAGAAACTCCAACCGATCGGTTGATAACTCAACCGATCGGTTCACCTGATGCCGCATCCCTCCAAGTGACGACCCAGAGACGCCAACCGATCGGACCAAGTGAGCGGTTGAAGTTCTAAAGCCCGACGGCCGAAGCATCATGCAGCTCACCCGATCAGTTGATGCTTCAACCGATCGGGTGACGTCGATTTCTATATATAGTTACCCTAGGTTTCTTAAAACAAGAGCTGTTATTTTTTGTCTTTTTTCTTGTACGGTGACGGCTGGAATTTTACTGTTTTTGTAAGTCTTCTGATCTTTGTGAAACTTTGATATTATCTTATTAGCATTGCTACTACCTCATTTCAATTGCCTGATCATGATTTTTACGGTTGATTTTCATTTAGATTGCTTTTTAATCTTGATTTGTGAGTAATTCCCAAATCTGGGATTTTGGTGGAAACCCCTTCGTGGGTTCTCACTAATGCATGCATAGGAATAGGATTTCGATAGGGATTAGGAATTTTGATGGTTACGCGGGGTGTTTCATTGTCATCGGCGGGAAAAAGACCACCTTTGACCGTCGGGCCAAGGGGGAATAAACTTGGCGGTTGACTCCCTAGCCACAGCTCACGCCCTTAGCGTAGACATTGAATCCTAGCACGTGGGAATAACATGATGAGATGTTGGAAGTTATCATTGCGAGCTTAGTGCTCCCGGAGTCGGTCAATGTTAATGGACATGGGAATGTTCACTGACCGAACCCGGGTAGTCCGGCGTATCATCCTGGGCATCGACCGGAACATCGGGCCCATGGGACACCGGTATCACTTTTAGAGGCAATGTCTCACCACTAAACCCTAAATCCGATCATATTCCTATCCGTCGGTCATAATAGTGAGAACACATGATAGGGTGGTAAACGAAGTCCTAGGTTTCCTTTTATATCGTTTATCCTTCGTATTTACATTCTGTGACAAACCATCGATCGTTCGGGCTAGCTCACCCATAGGATGAACCGGTTCCTCTTTGACACAAGCACAACCACGCCTCCCTGTGTTCGACTCCCAAGCCATACTACAACACCGTGTGCTTGCGGTATAAATATTTAAATCTGGTATCCCCAATCATATTGCACCATTTATACGTCACAAATCTAGGGGACGTCAGGTCTCTGCCGTATAGGGCTTCAAGCACAACCTGTAGTAAGGGTCAGGCTGTAGGGTCTCACACAGAGTGTGACCTTCGTCTAGTACTAAGTAGAAACGATTAGGGAGAATTTGCATTTGATGCAAGGGATAAAATATAGCAAACGATGTTTGCAATTATATCCTGCATTCGGAATAAATGACCCTGAGTGCAAGTGGGAGATGTAGAGGGATGTGCCCTCAGATCATTTGTATTTGATGCAAATAATAATATAAGCTTAGATAGGGGCTATTTTGTATTTGATGCAAATCGGATTAAATGTATCGTAAATAGTTTACGACAATATTTAATGAAATAAACGCAAGGAAAAGTTTACGGATACGACGGGAATGTCCCGGTCTACGCCCAGATTCGAACGTCGTCCAAATCGGACGCCAAATGCCCAAGTTATGCACAAAACAGCTCCAAAGGGTCTGACCCATGCCCAGTTTGGGCATGGGTCAGACCAGGCTAACCCAGGCCAGACCATCCAGGTCTGGCCTGGGCGTTTGGCCAGCCAGGACTAGGGGCCCTAGGCCTAGGCCCAGGTGCCTAGGGCAGGTGCCCTGGGCATGGGCGCGATCCCGGGCGCCTGGGCGCCCTGGGCCGGGTGCATGGCCTGGGCGCCAGGCCCAGGCGTCTGGCCCAGGCTAGGCGCATTGGCCTGGGCCAGGTGCCTAGGCTGGGCTCGCCCAGCTGGTGTTGTGTGTCCCACAACTTGGGTGCAGAACCCTAGGGGCTATGTAGTTTTTGTGACGGCTGATTTTGGACGAAAATCAAGCCTTGGGCTGAACTTTGGGCGATCAATTGAGGGGTCAGACGGACTTCGATTGACTCACCGTTTTTTCCTATGCGTTCACCGTTGAACGCCCTTCGAATTGATAGGTTGTATCAATCATGAAGCTCAACGGTGAGGGAGTTAAATTTCACGTAAGTTTGCCCTTTATAAAAGATAAACTAACTTGAGTTAATTAACTCAAATATAATAGTCCCACATCGGTTGTGGAGAAAAGGGGAGAGTCTGTCGCCTATATAAATAGGGGCCTCCCCCTTCCTCCAAATTTGTCCCAAGATCAAGATCTGAGCATCTCTCAAAAACGTTGGAGCACGCTCTGATCAAAGCTTAAATCAAAATCGATGGAGTTTGGATTCAGATCTGAAATCTTGGCGAAGGCTTTCACTCGCGTGAAACTTTTTTCGACACGTGGTTGGATCGACGACACGAGGATTGCTCGCCTCAGGATGCAGAGCGGTTCAAGGAGCGGTTCGAGGAGCGGCTCAGCGTGGGACGGGGATCGGCTCGAAAGACGGTGCGGTACACCTTGCCTGCCCCAGGGCAAGGTTCCAAGTATGTGTTTTAAGAAGCTTTTGTTTTAATTATTCGCAGTAGTTTAGATCCCCCTTGGGATGGTCAGATCCATCCCAAGTTGGCAGAGATCCTCGCTAAGGGTCTTGTTCCTTAGGTCTGCATGTTAATTAGATTAACATGTTATTTCCTGCTGCATTTTTGTTTCCGTGTTCCGTCCGACTTAGGACGGGCACGGATTTGTGCGCTGAGGGTCCACCAAAACCCTACAGTATGGAACAAGTTACCACTTGATGTACAAGCATACAAACATGCAATGATGCATGCCAATGTGAAACAAATAAGCATGGTATGCTCCACCTATTTTCTTGCTCCCCCTTGAACATATATTCACGTATTCAATTATTCATTAATGCACCAAATCTTCATTATTTTCTTCCATTTTGTTATCATCAAAAGCTTATACACGAAGTCTATTTCAAGTCACATTCAAAAAGTAAAGAATTATAAATTACAACTAATACTTGCATGTCATTTTTCTTAGAATAATCACTTCAAATTCAATAAAAAGAGTAACATAGACTTCTACACCGTCGTGTAAGTGTGATGATTAAATAATTGAAGCATAAAGGGAGAACTCTCATAGAAATCAACCAGAAACCAATCCACATTTTCCAATAAACATGATATCACTAGGATTGATTTTTCTCACCTCATTAAAAATGAGTTCAAGATACCACACCGCAAAAACATAGCCTATAAGGACTCTTAGATGTGCAGGTTTGCTTGACGAGTAAAATACACCAACGCTAAAGATTACCCATATAGCATAAGTTAGATACTCGTGGGTAATATACTTGCCATGAATTGTATCCATTTTACATACGGAGCAATTATACATACTTTTTCATTTTTCTTGTTTCATATATAAATATTTTTGTGCTCAATTTTTATCCATGTCAAATACACATCATATCCCTTAGATTTATCAGTTACCTTCAACCTACATTCACTTTCCAACATTTCATAAATGATTCTCTAATTGTGCAACAATATTCAATATTCGTGAAAGTGAAGGTGTAGGTGTATAAATCAAGTTATTCAATTCATTAAACATGTCATGGCTACTTAGGAATTCTAACATGCGGATGTAAATATAACAATAATACAGTGATTTCTACAAGGATATTAATGACATTCAATAATACTACTTGAATGATACAAAGAGAAAAGGTATTCATTAAGCACCCATTTTTTTTGCTTTTTGTCTTTTTCATTTTTTTTATTTTTTATAAATAATGACTCAAGCAAACTAGACTCAAGCAAACTAGCACACAAATTAAAAATTGTTCAAGCAAGCAAAATCTATGAAGGTATGCATTAATTTCAAAGAAAAAGATATACCTTCGGGTCGTCATTTGACTAAGGAGCTAAATAATGAAACTTTCAAATCATGCTCCTCACCAAATCTCTATCTTACATATACGGTAGATGTTATGTGTGACCTTGGAATCGAACAAGGTCTACTCATGTTAGCCATCAAATTTTTAGGAACCCACACTTGTTTAAACTTTATATTCGTGTTCCTAAACTTACAATAATACGATGTGTGACCAACACTATCACAAGTAAATCACTTTGCATAAACATTTTTAGCAATTGTAGGCACATTGTGGATTTTCTTAAACTGAGGCTTTTCAACATTTTTTAAACCAAATCCAAGTCCACGTCTATTATTGCCATATAATTGATTTTCAAGTATAGTATCCAACAAATGTTTACCAATTGAAAATTTCCTTAATGACAATTCTAGACTAAAGACTTTGGATTTTAATAGCGCATCCTCATCCACAAGAAAAGTACATTTACTTATAAAAGCCTTCTTATTGTCATCTTCATTCTTTTTCCTGATTTTAAGCTCGTTATTTAGCATGCACAATTTATCGTTAAGCTTTTTTAATCATATAATCTCTTTCAGTTTCAAGCTTAATTAAATCTTGCTTAAGCATATTAACGTTATTCAATAAAGAAGGACAATAAGACAAATAGCTTTTTCATGCAACATAGAGTTCTCTGTTTCCAATAGAGCAATGATAGAATTACAAGCAACAAGTTTTCCTTTCAATTCATTTGTTTCATGAAACATGTCGCAATTTTCTTGTTGTAGTTCACCGTTAGAATTTTTAAAAACTTCTAATGTGGATTCACGTTTTTCTAGAGTAGATTCTAGGTTGTCAATTTCATCTTACATATCATTTATAGTACATTTTTGCATATCAAGTTTAGCTTGCATTACTTTACACAAATTCAGAAGATCAACTCTTTTAGTGCAAGATGTTACCTCATCGTGTTTTCCCATCAAACAGACGAAGGAGTGCGCAACTTCATGCTCCTTATCCTCATCCTCAGCTTCGCTGTCCATGTCCCCATGTTAGCACCTTGGCTTTTTCCTTTCTTCTCTGCAACATTAGCTGTTTCTTGTGTGCAATGCTTCATATAATGTCCATTCTTGTTGCATTTAAAACATGTGACATGGTCAGTAGCAGGCTGATGAGAAGATTTTTTAGTTGAATTAAATTTATTGGAACGATTAAACCTGTTTTGCATTTCTGCTCTTCCTTGAGGAGTTCTGATGAATTTCCTGAAATTTCTGACCATCAACTCCATCTCCTCATCGTCATCCTCGACATCTTCTCTAGCTTGAAGAGCTGGTGGTTTTGCTTCTTTTTTCTTCGCCTCTGGTTTCTCTCTAGCCTCTATATTCTGTAGCTCAAGCTCGTGGGACATTAAATTACATATCAGGTCTTCCACCCTCATTTGAGATAGATCTTTCGATTCTTAGATGACAGTGACTTTAGGCCTGAACGAGCTTGGCAGCGCCCTTAAGATTTTCCTTACATGTTCAATGCTAGAGTATGGCTTACCGAGAGAGCTAGACTAGTAGACGATATCGGTGAACCTTGCAAATATCGCTGAAATAGATTCTGACGATAGCATGCGAAAGCTCTCGTACTCTATACTCAGCAAGGCAAGTCTAGACTCCTTCACATGTGATGTTCCCTCATGCGTCACCTTTAGCGTATGCCATATTTCCATTGCAGTTAGACAATGTGAGATACGATTGAATTCAGATTTATCTAGAGAACAAATGAGCACATTCATGGATTTATTATTCAAGAAAAAATGTTTTTTATCATTGTTATCACATTTATCTTCAGGTATTAACATTTCAGTATCTTGAATTTTAATCATGGGAGGACTATAGCCTTTTTCAACAATATTCCATATATTATAATCACCAGCTGCTAAGTAGATTTTCATTCCAGTTTTCCAATAAGCATAATCTACACCATTAAATCTAGGGGGTCGTGATATGGACTGACCGTCAGCAAATGCATAATAAATGGAATTCATGATCAGTCTAGGCTTGATCCTATAACCTGCTCTGATACAACTTGTTGGATCTGGATCTAAGCCAAAAAGTGGAGGCAGTGGAATAGGCTTATAAAAATTCTCGCGCAACCCACACGAAATCACACGTAGTTATAATCACATGCAGGGTAAACAATAAGCAATCACAGATGTACATCAGATTTACCCTGGTTCGGTCGTACCCACGACCTACGTCTAGCCTCGAAAGCAAATACTATATTAGAAATGTTACCTAGTACAGCATGTAGCTAGAGCACACACTCTACACTCACCTGGCTCTCAGTATCTGCACTCACCAAAGTGCTCAACAAAACTAATCCTAGTATATGCTCTCACTTGACAAGTCCCAACTAGTCAAGTCCCTCTTGTCTAGTACCCACCAGACAAGACCCCAAAAGTACACAAAAGTGGTAAAATTTCCCATATAGAGATCGTTACTACTACACACAAATAATAGTAAAAGAGTTTAAAGAATCTCAGTGTGTAGGCATAGTCGTCTCTGTCAATCGGCACGGGCCAGCTCTCATCTGGCAAGATGTAGATGTCTCGTCTCGTCCTCGCCTCTTTTCAACTTGCAGCATTGCTCCTCAATAGAAACTTGCGGCTAGGATCCCCAATAGCAACTTGCGGCTAGGTCGACAAATCCTCCAAGAAGGTTAAGGCACTTGGAATTCAGTCTAGAAATTGCAGCTGTCCCTTAATAATATCTTCTTAATTGATTTGATTGTGTTTTTCCTGTACCAAAAAAGCGTACGGAATCATATACGAATAATCAACTAGAAATCAAGTGTACCTCTATTCTTTGTTGAGTGCGGCCTTGGAAATTTTCTGTGTTGCTTGGAGTTAAATAATGCGGCTTGAGAATTAGGAATCCAAGTCAAACATTGTGGCCTTGGATCAGCTTGCATGTGATGGCTAAATTAAATGTTGAGGAAGACTTGATGCTGTTCCTTTCATACAATGTTTCCTTAGCATTAATTCGGCTTCTTCTTGGATTCATGCAAGTGATTGTGCACAGTCTCCATCATGTGTGCTTACATGAACCCAATAAGAGTGCTTGTGTACGTACCCCCTGCAAAGAAAAAAAAGACAAAACACAAAAATTAAAGTTTAATCAACTAAGGAGATTAGCACATAGGGGACAATGGCACATGGGGTAGCCACAATGAGCTGTCTTCAATGCTTGGAGAATAAAGATACGACTGATTCCTTCACTACCTGGTTGCGTGTGCACATGGAGAAAGCCTAGAGAATTTTAGCTGCTGCTAAGAGATTAGGGCATGAAGGCTATAGACTTTTTGGCTTGAGGGTGTTTGGCCTTTTTGGATTGGGCTTTTCGTGACTCTCCTTGGGAAGATGATGTTGCGACTTGGGAGTTAGTTGGAGTAATGATGAAGGCCGCAAGGGAGGGGATGTTGAAGCTTTGGAGATGGAGAAGCCTACGTGACTATTGCCTGCTATGAAATTTTTTTTGGCCCTCCCCCTTTTGCCTAGGCTTAGGATGATTGTTTATATAGCATGCTAGGCTAGGGTTTCAAGGAGATGGTGAGGCAATAGGAGAGGAGGAAGTTGGCTAGGGGTAATTTCAAGGCAAGTAGGATTTGATACAATCTCTAGTTGATTTTAGGAATATGAATTTGAACAAGGATTGTATGGGATTTGGTATAAGATTTAGTAAACATTTGAATTATGATTGAATAGGAAATAGATAATATCTAATTTCCGATAATTGATTTGTTTCAATCCCAATAGATATGAATTAGCTCCATCTCTTAAGCATTTGACTTGGTCCAAGTCCAAATAGGATTCCTCCATCTTTCTTTACCATAACTTGACCAAGTACAATTGACTATATGTATAGCAATTCCTCCATCTTTTGACTTAGTCACCTCATGACAGATTTACCGCTTTGCCACTTGACTCGTCTCAAAAGATGTGAGCGCTACTACCAAGTGTAGGAGATCGATTAAGTAGTAAACCTAGAGAGTCAGGTATCGAATCCACGGGACAGTCGACCTATAAACCAAAGAATCAGATTCTAAAGATTAATAAAACGATGAAAAGCTACCACCTTTCGAAGGTGAGATAATCGTGAAGATGGTTTTAAGTGAACAAGAGAGTAATACTAAAACGTGTACGGAGAGTCGATATAGGAAACCAATGAGAGGAGCATGTGTTGGTTATGATTTCGTTAGAGTATGTGTAATCAATGGTAATCAACGTCTTTTGTATAACTCAACGTTTCACCCCACAATGGTAAGAGAACGTCGGAAAATATAACGATAAAAGAACATACAAGATGCCTCAAATAATCACGTAAATTACTAGCTTCATAATAAATTTAAACTCATGTGCCCGCAAGGGTCACGGAAATGTCTGCAAGGATCACGCCACGAATAAGTCCGCAAAGATCAGATTTGATCCAAGTACACCAACAAAGAGAATACTTGAATAATATGTGTAGAATCTAGCAAAGTACGTGATATAACATGTGAAATAAGGCAAAAAGACATAGAAACCAAAGAATACAACACCCTAACTACATCACAACCAACACACAATGGTATTAGCAATGCATGGAGAGAAGAAAACTCAATTTCATTAGCAAATACATGATCAAAAAGTCAAAATACAAGCTAAATACGTGAAATACAAGGTATAAGTTGAGATTTCAATCACCAAAACTCCTCAAAAAGCCTTGGAATTCCTTTTACAAGAGCCTCTTTTCTCTATCTCCAACGCCACAGAAAATTTCACGAAAATACGCACTGTATTCCCTCCAATACGCTCAAAATATGCTAAAAACAGGTCTGAATACTCTTTGAAATACTAGAGTATTTATAGGGGTATCAGGTCGGTACGGATCCTAAAAAATCGCTAAAACCCGCTCTAAAATCCGCTCAACCCCGCAAACTCTAACTGGCACAAATCTGGGCCGTTCGATCAAGGCAGGATCGATTGTACGCGCGCTACGTGTCCATGGGTTTCGGATCCATGCCAGCTCCTCTCTCTAACCTGCTTCGCTGCCGTTGATCACTTGTATGCCGTTGGATCATCATCATGCGGCTGTGAAGCGGTCACGTCACCCGTAAAGCACTGGATCCGAGTCGCTCCCGCCTTCGATCATTCCCCGTTGGATCGTCATCGTGCAGCTGTGAAACGACCCCATCGCCCAAAGTCTCGATCATCGGATGAAGGCGGGGAGGCGTGGATGCTCACCACGTGGCCTGCCTGAAGTGTTGGATAAATATACGTGCATATATCGGCGTATTTTCCACGTATTTGCCTCGTATTTCTTCAATTAAATGGTATTCTTCATACAAAAATTCATAGTAAATAGCACAGATCTTAGAAAAATACAAATAAATAGTCGTTGGAATCGTGAGATTGAGATCTTCGCATGAAAAATATAAAAGCGCAGAAATACTCAACATATTGTTGTTTTGTGAATAAAATGAGAGTTTGCTCTAATAATTAAGGGTATTCACAATACAATCTTTTAGAGGCCCAATAAGTACCATATATGCGCAAAATGGGGCTAAATGAGGGGCTAAATATATAATATTTACCATGAATCACCACTCCTGAAACACACTTAGCACACACGTTAAATCGTTCATATGTGTTTGTCGTCATCAAACTAGAAGTCCTGGATCATTGCATCCAACAGCCAGAAGAGCACCCAGTAACACTCTGGTCAAACAAGACGACCTATAAGAGCTACCAGGGATAGTGAAGGGTTTTGGCATACCCTTAGGGCTCAGATGTGTGCATGTCCTATGTCAGACGGACAACATAGGGATTAAAATTTCAGTGAAAAAAACACAAAGCTAAATATTTTAGCAAAGCCCTAAGGCGAGCCAGAACCTCGCCAAGATCTATGCCTACTTGGGGTGGATCTGACCACCCTAAGAGGGATTTAGCCTACTGCGACATTATTAAAATTATTCTAAAAAGTTACTAACTGACATACCTGGAATCTTGGCCTTGGGACATGCAAGATGTACCACACCACCTTCTTTCGCTCCTTGTAGCCGAGCTGCCTTGTCCCTTCGAACCGATCTACCCGAGCCGCCTCCGAGTCGATCACTTGCTGAAGAAAGTTTCACTTGAGTAGACCCGTGTCAAAGACGTCTGGATCCGATTCAAACCTCGTCGTAGTCTCGATAGGACCCGACGGGAGGATAGGAAGAAAAGGAGGAGAGGAATATTTTAAGTTCACGATCGAGCGTGCTCAAAAATCAGGAACTTCTCGAATAGATCACTTGGTGTACTTTTTAACGAAGAGGGGGCACCATTATTTATATAGGGAGTCGGCTCCTCCCTTTTCGTCATGAGCAATGTGGGACAAAGTTAAATGAAGGTGGATTTAATTAAGTTAATGAAGTTCGTAAGCCTTTCTCGAAGGCCTAACTTCAATGAATTAAATCTCTTCCATATAAGCTATCATTTCGAAGAGCTTAGAATGGTGAATGCGTAGGAATAAACGGCGACGAATTCCGACTTCGTTTGACCCCTATAATAATTGTCCAAATTTGGGCAAAAAAACACTTTCGTATCTGCCGTTTTGGGTTTCAAAAACCCTAGGAAAACAAGCGAAGGGCGGGCCCATAACCCGCGTGCGCGCCCGCTAGGCCTGCGGGCATGCCCACCTTCCTTGCGGGCAGAGCGCCCGCATGCAGGGGCAGGCACCCAGGCCTACATAGCGGGCCTGGCGCCCGCTGCGGCCAAGCGGGGGTGCCCGTCCGCTCAGCGGATGGGCCGCCCGCTTGGCCGCAGCGGGCGCCAGGCCCGCTAAGCAGGCCTGCCCCGCTAGGCACATCAGATTGCACCCACCTGAACCTGTGCCCCCCACCCGCTTAGCATGCAGGCTCTGCTTGCCTTGCAGGTTGGGCTCTCTTGCCCCAAAGTGGGTTTGACCCACTTTGCCACTTTACACTATTTTCCACTTTCCGGGCTCGTTTGAGGTCCGTTTTTGATGCGGTTTGAACCTGTGTTTAGACCAGAACGATCCCGTCATCCAGGTAAGGTTTTCGATGCGTTTATTCCATTAAATAAAGTCGTAAACTATTTACAAAATATTTAATCCAGTTTGCATCACATGCAAAATTTGTCCCCTATTAAACTTAAACTCACAATTAGCTTGTGGACTTAAGCATTCTATTTCATCGAATGAATTCCTCTTTGTTGGATGCAACGATCTAGGAACTATAGTTTGATGATGACAAATGTGTGTGAAATATTTAACGTGTGTGCTAAGTGTGTTTCAGGAATGGCAAAGTCATTATTCTAAGCGTTGGAGGGATTGCTATCCACATAGCTAATGGACTTGGTCAAAGAGCTATACACAAAGCAATTTGACTTGGTCAATATGGAGAAAGATGGAATCAATTTGAAATTTGTTCAAACCAATTAGAAAGATTTGCAAAGATTTGCTACTATCCAAATCCTATTTCAAGTCCCATTACAAATCAAATACAAACTTGAATTCCTATATTTGAGGGATTTGCGAGATTCTCTCCTTGCACAATTCTCCTCCAAGTTCTCCTATAAAAACCCCTCTCCAAATACCAAGAGATGGTGCGGCTACAATCAAAAAAGACAGGCCGGCCAACCTTTAAGAGAAAGCCACGCAACCTGCCGCAAACTTGCTTCTTCACGCAACATTGAACACCAGTTATTTTGAGTTTATTTGTTGATCATTAATTGTGCTTTTGTCTTGCAGGTGAAAGAAACCTCTTGGAGCAAAGTTTGGCCATTTTGTTTGGAGGGAAAATCATTAAAAGCCACAAGGGACACATTCTACTGCCGAAATTGACTGGATGCTGCATGCTTTTTTCTTGCCGCAAGCTTGCAAATCCAGGCCGTAAGTTTTCTTTTTTTAGCTATCGAATTTATCTACAAAGCTAACAGTTTTTTTGGGGAGATATAAATAAAATCCAAGCAAAAGAAACAGCAGACCAAGCAAAACAAAGGCTGGCCATAGGGGAGTTGTTTGCTGTTTTTGGTTTGGGCAAACAAAAGAACATAGAGTAAAAAGGGGAGGCCGGAGTTTGTTGACCAAAGGACTGTGCATCCATGTGAATAAAGCAACCCTGCCGAAATATCTCTCCACACAAAAACTTTGTGCAAGGCCACGACACATGTACTCCGAAGTACATGTATCCAAGGAAATTGTTTGATTGTTTTATTGCAGGCCGAATTTTGATTAACAAATAAGCAGGCACAAAATTTGTGGGAACAAAGCTCACTCATCCAAGGGGTAGTGCTAAAGAGAAGTTTCTTTTTAAAGCAATACATATGCATCATTTGCAATACATGTACAACTCTCCATTTTTGTTGATTGAAGTTGCATGTTTTCTCCCAGGCCGAAATAAAATACTGAGCTTTTGAAATTTCTAATTGGAGAGAGACAAAGGCCAATAATTTAAGCATATAAGCAATCAGGTATCAAACAAAAGAAACATTCTTTATTATTAACTCTTGCTTTGATCTTTGTGTGCTGGAGCAATAATTCAGGACGATTTGTTTTAAGAGGGAGCACTTGTATGCATACATCAGAGAGATGCCGAAAAAAATAATCTCCAAGCCCACAACAAAGGCAATCCCAACCCATTGAAGCCAAGTGCCATCCATTGTCGTAACTTGCAAAAGTCAAGTAATCCAATGTTGTGAGTTTCCAATGAGCATACCAAGGCCGTAACATCAAGGAGGAGATGTCGAGTGATAGCGAGAGATTACTACTACTTGCCAGACGACATCTGGAATGTGCTGATTGACGAAGACGATGCTGCTACACAAACTGAGCTTCCTAAACCCTGTTGTTTATTTTTTTGTGTAGTTGTTAGCTAGAGCTTCGTAGGGGAAACTTTACCATATTTTGTGACTATTTTGGACTTGTTTGGTTGGGCTAGACAAGAGGGTCTTGACGTGTTACTGCAGTCAAGATACACATTTACTAGGTTGATATAGTTCTACACTTTGTTGAGTATGGTACAGTCTAGGTGGTGAGTTGAAGCTAGGACCCCATTGTAGGTGTACAGAAGGAACTTATTAATGCTAGTATTTGCTTGGGGCTGGACGTATGTCGTTGATGTGACCGAACCAGGGTATATCTGTGCGTACTCTGTGATTGTCTCTTATTTACTCTAGTTGTGCTTTTGACTTCATGTGATTTATTGTGGGTTGTGCGAGAATTTTTTATTAGCCTATTCACCCCCCTCAAGGCTAGGATCCAGATCCAACACTCTTAACTTTCTTCTTATTACTAAGACATGGATACTACTCGGTGTGAGACCTTACAGCCTGACCCTACTACAGGTTGGGGCTCGAAACACCTAGACGATAGTAACCACGAGCAGCAGGCGTCGTCCCTGTTTCAGAATCATACTTACGTGATCGACCCATTAACAAACGTGTCGTCGAGGTCACTCTGACTGTGTCAGTGATGAATACCGCAATTTTAGTCCCTTCGTCAATATTATGTCTCTGCATGGCCTACGGTATGGTTTATCGTCAACCCCACTAGCCAGCATCGGTCAGTGTACAACGGTCTTTGTCGTATTCACATTGTACTTCCTACAATGTACCCCAGCCGAGGATTAACACAAAGACCGTACTGATCCAGTGACACTAACTTCCCTTTAACGAAAGAAACGAATCCCTTCTTAGTCATCTACTTCCCTCATGATCTTCAGGTGTCACCCAACATAAGATCTTTCTATATGCCGAGCCTCGCAGCTAGATCATATATCTAAGTGACACTATCCATTCACAGATTCATACTAATGACGTCAGGTCTTAAGGATCAGCTTGCATATCATCACTCTAGAGTTATTATTGACAGTCTAGTTAAAGCTTAACCATTTAATAACTCTAAGTTGGTCATTCAGTGAACTCAATCTCTAATGAGCACCAGTGTCTCGTCTCCGACTTCGCCAAGTCGAATAACTATGAGATCATCATTACCCTAAGGTAAGACAAATACACAATGGTCTAACTGATGTGTCGATATCCTATTCTCGACACATCTACGACCATGAACCTTTTAAGACTTAAGTTTCTAATCGGTCACTAACTTCTCATAATCGAGATCTACATCTGGATACGTAATGACCTGACTATAAGTCTAAGGAAATTATCTAATTATATGATTTGTAGAATTCATACTTAGGATAATTAATACCATATTATAATTAGAACGAGATGATTATCTTAGGATAAATACCTCAAGGGCATAAATCTTCCTACATCTCCCAATTGTACTTAGGCTATTTATCTCGGTATCTCATACCGCTATAGCATATCAGTCACATGGAACATTCACATGTCAAACCTAAGAATGGATCCACTAACGTGTATATATTTTGCTTTTTTAATGGAGTCTTATATATATATATATATATATATATATATATATATATATATATATATATATATATATATATATATATATATATATATATATATATATATATACTAGTCATAACCCGTGCCCGCGGGCACGGTTCATTTAAGATTTTCCTGCAAAATCTTTGTTCTCCCCAAAAATTATCTCCCTCCCAAATTCAAACGAACAAAAATGTAGCTTCGGCACGGGCGCCCTCGGGCGCGATTCATTTAAGATATCCCATCAAAATCTTTGTTCTCCCCAAGAATTATTCCCCCTGTCAAAATTTAAACGAACAAAAATTTAGCGGGGGCCTTCGGCGCGGGGGCCTTCGGCGCGGGCGCCTTCGGCTGCTAGTCATCGCACACATTTTAATAACCAAAGTGCATTAGCGTTGATCAACAAATTCGGTGCCGGCTGCTAGTCACCGCACACATTATGCTAATCAAAGTGCATTAGCGTAGAACAACAAATTAGCGCAAAAAATCTGTGCCCGTGGGCGCGGTTCATTTAAGATATGCCCCCACGAAATCTTTGTTTCCCAAAAAATAATTAAAATTTAAAAGAGCAACAAATTAGAGTAAAAATACTTAACGGCGCCGGTGCTTTTTACGCGGAACAATAAATTCGGTGCAGGCCCCTTCGTCACGAAATTCGGCGCGGAACAACAAATTAGCGTAGAACAACAAATTCGGCTCGAAACAACAAATCAGCGTAAGAAAATTTAGCGGACGCCTCATCTTGAAACATGTTCACTGGCTGCTTTTAAAGGTGGACCAAATTTCAAAGCTGGACCAAGTTTCAAAGTTGGATCAAATTTCAAGGCTCTCATTCATGGTTTCAAAGCTTCATCTCAACCTTCCATTTCATAAGATCAAATCCCAGCCACTCTTTATCTTGTCCTAGTCAGCCCTAGAATTCAAAAAACACTGTCAAATGTATAATAGATAGATATATATATATATATATATATATATATATATATATATATATATATATATATATATATATATATATATATATATATATATATATCTATATTATAAAAGAGGGATGTTATCAAGAGAAATTGGATAAGAGATATTGGACATGAGAAATTGGATAAGATGTATCTATATTATAAAAGAGGGATGTTATCAAGAAAAATTGGATAAGAGATATTGGACATGAGAAATTGGATAAGAGATATCGATATTATAAAAGAGGTATGTTATAAAGAGAAATTGGATAAGAGATATTGGACAAGAGAAATTGGATAAGAGATATCTATATTATAAGAGAGGGATGTTATCAAGAGAAATTGGATAAGAGATATCTATATTATAAAAGAGGGATGTTATCAAGAGAAATTGGATAAGAGATATTGGACATGAGAAATTGGATAAGAGGTATCTATATTATAAAAGAGGGATGTTATCAAGAAAAATTAGATAAGAGATATTGGAAAAGTGAAATTGGATAAGAGATATCTATATTATAAATGAGGGATGTTATCAAGAGAAATTGGATAAGAGATATTGGAAAAGAGAAATTGGATAAGAGATATCTATATTATAAAAGAGGGTTGTTATCAAGAGAAATTGGATAAGAGATATTGGACAAGAGAAATTGGATAAGAGATATCTATATTATAAGAGAGGGTTGTTATCAAGAGAAATTGGATAAGAGATATCTATATTATAAAAGAGGGATGTTATCAAGAGAAATTGGATAAGCGATATTGGAAAAGAGAAATTGGATAAGAGATATCTATATTATAAAAGAGGGATGTTATCAAGAGAAATTGGATAAGAGACATTGGACAAGAGAAATTGGATAAGAGATATCTATATTATAAGAGAGAGATGTTATCAAGAGAGATTAGATAAGAGATATCTATATTATAAAAGAGGGATTTTATCAAGAGAAATTGGATAAGAGATATTGGAAAAGAGAAATTGGATAAGAGGTATCTATATTATAAAAGAGGGATGTTATCAAGAGAAATTGGATAAGAGATATTGGACAAGAGAAATTGGATAAGAGATATCTATATTATAAAAGAGAGATGTTATCAAGAGAAATTGGATAAGAGATAGTGGACATGAGAAATTAGATAAGAGATATCTATATTATAAAAGAGGGATGTTATCAAGAGAAATTGGATAAGAGATATTTTACAAGATAAATTGGATACGAGTGATGTTATCAAGAGAAATTGGATAAGAGATATCTATATTACAAACGAGAGATGTTATCAAGAGAAATTGGATAAGAGATATTGGACAAGAGAAATTGGATAAGGGATATCTATTATATAAAAGACGGATGTTATCAAGAGAAATTGATAAGAGAATTTGGACATGAGAAATTGGATAAGAGAATTTGGATATCTATTATATAAAATAGGGAAATTGAATAAGAGAAAATATAAGAGATGAGATTTTGAGGGATAAAAGAGGAGGTGGAGAATTTTGCACATATAACCCCGGTTTTTGTATTTTTGCCTATGGACCCTTCCCACACAGACACCCACACTTTTTATTCTCACCCCTTCCGGCCATTTTTTTTCCAGTTCTATGAAGATTTTGAATCTTATCCTACTAGGACATAGCTTTGTCCTACGTGGCAAGTTTGTCCTTGGTGGTAATGACAATTTTGGGGGGACTTAAATTTTGGGGGAAAACTTAAATTTTGGGGGAAACTTGAAATTTTGTGGGAAAACTTGAAATTTGGGGGAACTTGAAATTTGTGGGGTAGAAAAACTCAGCCATTAAATAAACCGTGCCCTATGGGCACAGGTAATGACTAGTATATATATATATATATATATATATATATATATATATATATATATATATATATATATATATATATATATATATATATATATATATCTATTATACATTTGACAGCGATTTTTGAATCCTAGGGCTGACTAGGACAAGCTGACTAGGACAAACAGGTTGATAAAAGACGGTTAGGATTTGATCTTGAAAAATCAACGGTTGAGAGGAGATTTTGAGAAAATTTTGGTGGAAACTTTTGAGTTTTGGTGGGAAACCATTTGAATGAAAAAATTGCTTTGGCATTAATGTTCACGCAATCCCGCAGGCATCATTATCATGCCAGTATTTCAAAAAAAAACGCTTCGGTATCCACACGAGCCATAGTTGAGACCTGCAGCTTCGGTTTTTAAAATAAGCATTGGTGCAATTTCAAGAAAAGTTAAAGCTACCACTATTCTAAGAGAATTTATAATGGCAGCTTATCTAATTAAGAAAAGTTCAAAAACCGAAGGAGAGCATTATCTATTCTAAGAGCTTATCTAATTTATACTGGCAGCTTCGGTTTTGAACTTTTCATTAAGAAAAGTTCAAGCTGCTACTATTCTAAGAGCATTATCTCATTAAGAACAAGCTCATTTTGACCTGCAGCTTCGGTTTTTAAAATAACGCATAGCATTATCCTCCTCCACCTGTAATTATTCTCTTCTACTGTTCTCTTTTTCTAACAGAAAAGTTCAAGCTTTCTTCTTTGTAGGGGTTCAAATTTTTTAACTGATCCGATTTTTCTTCAGAATCCTTCAGAATCCTTCGAATGTCGTTGGAATTTCATCACCGTTGGAGGCGGTGATCATCGGTGGCATGGTGCTGGACATCCATGCCAAGCCTTACAATAGTCGAGATACCATCACTGGGACCAAGGTCCCTGGCACGGTCAGTAAATGATGCTGATTTTTTTGAGTGCTAGAAGGTGCCCATTTAATTTTTTTTCATTGTGCCCATTTAATTTTAAACTGTACTAGAAGGTGCCCATTTAAAATGCCTCTCAAAAATGCATTTTGAATCGGCTTCCATGCGAGTTGATGTTGATGCATTAAGGCGGTTTAAAATGCATCATTTTTTAATCACTGTGCTAGAAGGTGCCCATTTAATTTTTTTTCACTGTGCCCATGTATAATGTTTGACTTCTTGGTATTTTTTTCACTGTTGTAAATCTTCAAGCGGGTTAAACGTTTTAACTCTCCTCTTTTTATGCCAATGTTGAGGAATTCGAGTCAATAACTAAATAAATCCAGTAATTACTTGATTGATACCATGAGAGCTCAAGTGTAAATGTTGAAGAATAGCAAGAACTAAATTTCAAGTCAAAAGCATTGAGAATCCTAAAGTGTTTGAATTTTTTTTAGGAGGATGCGGACACCTGACCCGTGAACCCGCTTTGACCAATCCGATCGAAGCCCTAGAAAATTCGAGCGGGTATCAAGAAATCAACAAATCCAAGGATAGCGCTGTTCAAATATAAACCCTAACCCCACGGTTGGCAAGATGGAAAGAGTGAGAGAGAGACTAGGGGTTTGAGAGGCGTTTTTTAGATTTTGGGATCTTGCAAAGCTTTTTTGATTTTTTTTTTGCTTTGATTTCTTATATGGTTTGAGACGACAAAATGAGCTACTGTTTGGAAGTGTGAATTTGAACTCGGTTGGAGGTGATTTTCTTCCATAACATCACATTGTTTAATTTCTGTTTAGTAATAGATAATTTTCTCTTTTGGGTGCATTTTCCAGATTGAGACCATCGACAACAACGGGTACCCAGTTCTATTTCTTTTTTTCTATTTTTATACTAACCCCATTGCCTCCCCCCGACAATCTCAAACTAAAGGTTTGATTTTTTTTGTTTGCTTAAGAACTTTGATTGAGATCAAGTGCATGGGTAGGATCGTAAAATAATTTAACCTCTTCAGCTTCTTCTAAGGTCCCATTTTTTAGTTTTTCCTAATTAATTTCGTCATCCTCCTACGTTTGATGGTTTCATTGAAGAGGAATTGAGATATATGGAAGCCGATTCAAAATGCCATGCAATTCTTCAGTTCACAAGCAGCCCACCACCAAGGAGACATGATGAGCGATTTTGATTGAGGCGAGCTAAACTCAGAGGATATAAAATTCTGCCCATTTTGAAACTTGGGTTGCCATCAAAATTTCATCTTTGATCTAAACTTGGGTTTCCATCAAAATCTCAAACTAAATGGTCTATCGTGTTCGTGTTAGATTATCTCTGTGCATGTGACATTGACCACTGACTAAATGTTCTTACAATGTTTGTAGTGTTTGTGTACAACCATTCTTTCAACAATGTGATGTATGTGAATAAATCGGACTATGATGGCTGCACCGTGACATCGCCCTTCTCCAAGCCCATTAGTGACAATAACTCGATCACCCTCAAGTCAGCTGGTGATCACTACTTCATCTGTGGATCCACTGCGACCTCAGGAAAAAGCTGAAAGTCATGGCCCTTGCAAAGGGCTCGCTGCTTCCCCTTCCGCTTCTCCCATTGGAGCTCTGTTGTTAGCACCGGTTCTCCGCAACAAAGGCAAAGGAGGATCTGGCACCAGCGGTAGTAGTTCAGGCCCTCCAGCCGCTTCCTCAAAGTCGAGCAATACAACTGTGGCTAACAAGGGGTTGGGCAAAGGCGCCGAAGGCAAAGGCGCCCACTAAATTTTTGTTCTTTTAAATTGTGAAGTGGAATATTATATGTCCGAAAATTTTGGAGGGTTAAATAATTTTCGGGGAAACAAAGATTTTAAATGAACCGTGCCCTCGGGCACGGGTTATGACTAGTATATATATATATGAGGAGGGATCAAATGACCCCCAAAAATAACCCCCAAAAATGACCCCCTATCAAAAATCCTATGTCCCCCATTTTTTCGGAAGATCCGAACCGTTCATCTTGATCTCCACCCTCTAAATACATGACTCACCAATTTTCAACTCGATCCCATGTGTTTTGCCCATTCATCAACCATTCACAAAAGTTCTGTTCATGCGAAACCGTTAAATTTGGGTCGGATGGATGAACGGGCAAAATACATGGGATCGGGTTGAAAATTGGTGGGTCATGTATTTAGAGGGTGGAGATAAAGATGAACGGTTCGGATCTCCCGAAAAAATGGGGGGCATAGGATTTTTGATAGGGGGTCATTTTTGGGGGTTATTTTTGGGGGTCATTTGATCCCTCCTATATATATATATATATATATATATATATATATATATATATATATATATATATATATATATATATATATATATATATATATTTATATCATTTGATCACACCAGGTTAATCCTTCGAATTGCTTTGGATCCTATCCAACAATTTTCCCTTTTGTATGGCTAACAATTTAGCTTATACAATATTATGTAGGTTAGTCATTTCTATAAGTCAGTCATTGCTTATTCCAATTATTATTTTTTGTGTCAATTATGTCGGGTACATAAGTGACACCATGAGTCTCTATAAGCTTGACACAATCAAAACTATTTTGATTTAATGTCGCATATAGACGATTTAATAAGTTGAAAACCTTTTATTTAGTCTGAGACGGAACTAAGTTATATTGCCAGCTCCCATTGACTTTAGTAACTATCTAGTTAAAAAATTTCACTTAGGCATCTAAATCATATTTAGACTATTTATTAAGTATAACCAGTTCATAAGTGCTGAATAGGAATATACCAGTGTCAGGTGGGTTTGACGAATGAGTCATATCAAGATCCGTTTATAGGAGTCTTGATGTTGACTTACTCTGTCAAACATCCTACACTGCACTTTCCTTTTACTACATTTAATCCATTTATTTTAAGGCATCAAATGTAGTTTGATTAACAATTAATCTTAACTTGCGTGTAATTTGGATTATATCCAATTTTACACTTCTGGAACCTACATGTAACTATTGATTGGCTATAATATATCGTCAACTCCAAAACAATCAAGTTGAGTCAGAAGCTCTGCATGACAACCCAAGAATTTATGCATACCAACACAGACAGTCTTATCCACAACAATCAGCCATTTACAATAAATCGCAATTTTATCAATGCACATTTTCAAGATATCATTCAACAATGGATTCATAAAAATTGTATCAAACTTGTTTATCAAAAATAAACATTGAGTGATTAACACTCAATCATTGTTTTAAACCAAGCATCGATACATTTTATTCAAAATAAGAAAAATATCGATTACTTCTTCATCATATCTCTAGAAGTCCTTGTACGGCCCAAGAAGCAATGATTACTCTGATGCCGATCGTCCATGGAACTTCTTCCATTCTCAGCTTCGCTATCTGCCACATGTATACAATACACCGATGTCTTAGTATCTCATACCATGTAACTAAGCATTTATGTAAATTTTATGCTTCATTAAAAAGGAATTGTGTACCTGAGGTAGAGGCATCAGTATGCCCATTTTTCTTTTCTGCAAGGTACACCTTGCAGTTCCTCTTCCAGTGGTCTATCTTGTGGCAGTGAAAACCTTCAGATTTCGATGGAGCCCCTTTTGTCATCTTCCCTTCTTCACCTTGGCTGGTTGTGGGACCCGCCTCTTCTTACCTTTGCCTTTCGGCTGGTCTGAAGAAGCAGAGCCAACAACCAACGCAGTCGGTTTCTTCTCGATCTCCTTAAACTGCCTAAGCATATTGAGGAGACCAGGAAGATCTGTTTCAATACTATTCATGATGAAACCAGTAATGAATTGTTTGATGTCTGAGGTTAAAGATTTTAGGATGATGTCCACGGCCATCTCATTGTCGAGGACAAAACCCAACTGAGCAGCATCTTCCACGTACCCGATCATCTTAATGACATGATCTTGCACGGGGCCCATCTCCATCTTAGATTCCCATAGGTTGCTCATGGTTTGAAACTTGGTAGCTCTTGACCGCTTGCCATACAACTCCTCTGCATTCAGGAGCATGCTTTAAACATCCAAATGTTCGTGTTTCCTTTGCAAGTCGTTGTTCATTGAAGCCAAAATAAGGCACCTAGCCTTATCGGCATCCCTCCGGTACTGCGTATAGACTTCCTTCTCTTCGTGGGTTGCATCTACGTCAGGCTTGTCAGGAGCGTCCTCGAGCAGCACGTATCCTATCCCAGCTAGTGAGAGGACTAACTTAATATTCCTTTGCCAATCTTTATAGTTAGTCCCGTTAAGCACGTTCTTTGCAATCATGTACTTCAGACCCGACTCCATTCTGCATTTAAATAGATATTTAATTAGCATATGTTCGTTGTATAGTTTAAATGTTTTTATTAAACTATATTCTCCCACTAATTTTAAGAATTAAAGCCACAATAATGAACAATTTATTATATTAGAATATTTGTGGGAGAGGGATCCGACTACCCTGAGTCTGACAACCTTGAGTGTAGCTCAACAAGCTGTCCGACTCTACAGTCGATAGACAAACTCTTCATCAATCATATAAAATATGATTTCCAATGAGTTTTACCCTTAGTCTTTTATGATCATGAGTGTGCTCATCCAAATCACAATGACTAGCCTAGTCAGACCTTTGTTTTCGCATCCAGTCTAACTTACGTCGCTGCTCGATGTATTCACGACACGTCGGTTTGGGTCAGGACTAAACTTACATCAATGGCTCAACTTACGCCGGTGCTCGATGTATTCACGACACAACGGTTTGGGTTTAAGTCTAGACTACATCATTGTCTTAACTTACGCCGGTGCTCGGTGTATTCACGACACGACGGTTTGGGTCAAGTCAAGATCTTGTCAAATGTATTTAAGAAGTCGGTTTCTATAAGGTTGCCATGTTACAGCTTGAGTGTAGCTCAACAACTGGAACATGTGTCCTACAGTTACCAACTCCTAAAACAAGGAGGTTATGATTTATCTTAAACAAGTTTATTATCGTATTTGACTTAGGTATAGTCGATGGACTTACACAGTCATGATTCGACTCCTTGGGGTCCAGCAGACGCGGCCAGGGAATTGACTAAGTCAGGACCACTTAACCCCTAGTCTAGCTAGGGTGGTTCAGCAAACTTAGCCAAGCACATTGACCGACATCATGATCCATTGAAGGAGACTTATCAATCTTATGTTCGTCCATCAACTAAAAAGGCTTTTATTAATACTAGTTAATCATTATCAACTAGTGGATCCTTAAAATTCGAAATTTTATGGATTTGTTCAATAACTTTTATTATATCCTTATCAACTATAAGGTTTGTCCGTTCATCGTGCTATACTAATCTTTATAAGGAATTTAATAAAGCAATTACCACATTTAAAATAGTAATCATTAAAAGAGAATTATTATTGAAAACGATTAAAATAATAAGCGTCAATTAAAGAGGACTAACTTAATCGGGAATTAGTTTTAAATGTTGCAAGTGTTCATTAAAACATAGCATGTCACATTTTTTTTAAATTTATCTTATAAAATTTTAAAGAATTAATGGCTAACCTAAAGGGTTCATGAATAATCAAATTATACATCATTACCATTAATATCAACCAACATTTTATCGCATAAAATAAAGGTTCAACTATGTGACATTAAAATTAGAACATGAAAGTTAAAAAATCTATCAAATAAATAATTAACATGCTCTCATTGAAATTTAACATTTAAATTAAAAGGATATGATTTTAAAAACTTAAGACATTTTATCTAATAAAATGTCGGTTTGATACAAATTATCAAATGATTTTTAATATTAAACCTATGTGTTTAAAATCATTAAAACATGTTTGAATACTTACTAAAAGTATTTTATCTTATGAAATAATCTTTAAAAGCATTTAATCAGAAGAGGCTTATATAAACTTTATCGCGTAAAATTTACAATGTATCTTAAAAAATTTCCATGGTATAAAAACAATTTTTTAAAACATTTAAAAAGAAGTGTTCATACTTATTTTAACGTTATCAAATAAAGTTAAAATCTTTATGACATAAAGTAAGTAATTAAATAATTTTAAATTAACATCGTAGTCTAAGATCATGCAAACCTTGGCTCTGATACCACTGAAGGGTTTTGACAGACCCGTATGGCTTAGATCTGTGCCTGTCCTATGTAGAACAGAAAATACAGGGATTACAATTTGAGCGAAAAAAAACACAAAGCTAAACATTTTAGCTAAGGCCCTAATGCGAGCCAGAACCTCGCCAAGATCTATGCCGACTTGGGGTGGATCTGACCACCCCAAGAGGGATCTAGCCTACTGCGATATTATTAAAATTATTCTAAAAAGTTACTAACTGACATACCCGGAATCTTGGCCTTGGGACAGGCAAGATGTACCACACCATCTTCTTTCGCTCCTTGTTGCCGACCCGCCTTGCGCCTTCGAACCGATCTAGCCGAGCCGCCTCCGAGCCGATCACTTGTCGAAAAAAGTTTCACTTGAGCAGGCCTACGTCAAAGACGTCTGGATCCTATCCAAACCTCCTTGTAGTTTTGCTAGGACCCGATGGGAGGATAGGAAGAAAAGGAGGAGAAGAATATTTAAGTTCACGATCAAGCGTGCTAAAAAACTAGGATCTTCTCAAATCGATCACTTGGTGCACTTTTTAACGAAGAAGGGGCACCCTTATTTATATAGGTAGTCGGCTCCTCCCTTTTCGTCATGAACAATGTGGGACAAAGTTAAATGAAGATGGATTTAATCAAGTTAATGAAGTTCGTAAGCCTTTCTCAAAGGCCTAACTTCAACGAATTAAATCTCTTCAACCATTAAAATTCTAACACCATACAAGCTATCATTTCGAAGAGCTTCGAATGGTGAACGCGTAGGAACAAACGATGATGAATTCTGACTTCGTTTGACCCCTCAAACAATTGCCCAAAGATGGGCAAAAAAGTCACTTTCGTAGCCACCGTTTTGGGTTTCAAAAACCCTAGGAAAACAAGCGGAGGGCAGGCCCCTAACTGGCGGGCGTGCCCGCTATGCCTGCGGGTGCATATGCCTGCCTTCTGGACAGGGTGCCCGCAGGCAGGGGCGGGCACCGGGGCCCGCTCAGCGGGCCACACTCGCTGCCAAGCGGGTGCGCCCGCCCGCTCAGCGGGCCTGCCCCGCTGGGCACAGCGGGTCGCCCCCGCTTGACTCAGCGGGTGCCCCCGCCCGCTTAGCTGGTAGGCTTCACTGCCTTGCAGGTTGGGCTCTCTTGCCGCAAAGTGGGTGACCCACTTTACCCCTTTCCACTGTTTTCCACTTTCCGGGCTCGTTTGAGCTCCGTTTTTGATGCGGTTTGAACCTGTGTTTAGAACGGGACAATCCTATCATCCATGTAACCTTTTCGATGTGTTTATTCCATTAAATATAGTCGTATACTATTTATGAAACATTTAATCTAGTTTGCATCACATGCAAAATTTGTCCTCTATTAAACTTGAACTCACAACTTGCTTATGGACCTAAGTATTCCATTTTATCGAATGAATTCCACTTAATATTCTTCCGATTACTAATACATGGATACTACTTGGTGTGAGACCCTACAGCCTGACCCTACTACAGGTTGGGGCTCGAAACCCCTAGACAACGGTAACCACGAGCAACAGACATTGTCCCTATTTCAGAATCATACTTACGTGATTGACCCATGAACAAACGTGTCGTCGGGATCACTCTGACTGTGTCAGTGATGAATAGCACAGTTTTAGTCCCTTCGTCAAGACTGTGTCTCTACCTGGCCTAGAGTATGGTTTACCGTCAACCCCACTAGCCAGCATCGGTCAGTATACAACTGTCTTTGTCGTATTCACGTTGTACATCCTACAATGTACCCCGGCCTAGGATTAACACTCAGACCGTACTGATCCAGTGACACTAACTTCCTTTTAACAGAAGAGACGAATCCATTCTTTGTCTTCTACTTCCCCCGTAAGCTTCAGGTGTCACCCAACCTAAGATCTTTCAGCAGGCCGAACCTCAAAGCTAGATCATAGATCTAAGTGACACTATCCATTCACAAATTCATACTAATGACTTCAGGTCTTAATGACCAGCTTGCCTATCATCACTCTAGAGTTATTATTGACAGTCTAGTTAAATCTTAACCATTTAATAACTCTACGTTGGTCGTTCAGTGAACTCATTCTCTAATGAGCACCAGTGTCTCGTATCTGAATTCGCCAAGTCGAATGACTATGAGATCATCATTATCCTAAGGTAAAACAAAGACACAATGGTCTAACCGATGTGTCGATATCCTATTCTCGACACATTATGGCCATGAACTGTTTAAGACTTAAGTTTCTAATTGGTCACTAACTTCTCATAATCGAGATCTACATCTGTATACGTAACGATCTGACTATAAGTCTAAGGAAATTATCTAAGTATATGATTTGTAGGATTCATACTTAGGATGATTAATACCATATAATAATTAGAACGAGATGATTATCTTAGGATAAATGCCTCAAGGGCATACGTCTTCTTACAGATACTCTGTTCAGAAGAGCTCACAGGGATACTTTCATCCATCCACCTTCTAAATGCAGAACATCTATGGTGGCATTATCAATAAAACAACAAGTAAATTAAGCAAGCCATTGCACTATTTTTTTGTTTCTCTGAGGAGTATATCCTTCCGAGCTAATAACTCCAAGAGAACATTAACATGAAGACCATAAACGGCTTTTCATAGTTTACTTTCTCTAAAGTGCGTAGGCCTACAAATCAGCCTGAATACATCAAAAGATCTTGCAAGTTGATCGATTATACGACCTGAGGCCACTCCTTACATGCCGATCTAGCTATATGATCGGGGATGTCAAAAGACCTCATGGCTGGTTGGCTATACAATTAGGGGCCACTCCCTTATGGGCCGATCTTGTTATATGATCGGTAATAACTATCAAAAGACCTCACGTGCTGATCTGCTATACGATCGGGGGCCGATCCCATGCAGGCCGATCATACTATACGACCGAGAATGTCAGAAATCCTCTCGGGCTGATTGGCTATACGATCGGGGGTCACTCCCTCATGGGCCAATCTAGCTATACGATCGGAAATGTCAGAAGACCTTATGGGCTGATCAGTTTTATGATCAGGGGTCAATCCCTTGCAGGTCAATCTAGCTATATGATCGGGGATATCAGAAGATCTCGCGGGATGATTGGATATAGGATCAGGGGCATCTCCTTTGCGGGCTGACCAAGATATATGTTTGGGGATCACTCTCAAGACCTCACGGGCTGATCGGTTATACAATAAGGAGCCACTCTCTCGCGAGCTGATCAAGCTATACGATCAGGGATATCAGAAGACCTCGTTGGTTGATTGGCTATACGATCAGAGGCCACTCCCTCGTGGGCAGATATAGCTATACGATTGGGGATACCAGAAGACCTTATGATCTCATCGACTATACGATCAGGGGAAAGTCCCTCGCAGGCTGATCTAGCTATATGAATAGTGATGTAAGAAGACCTCGCGGGCTGGTTGGCTATACGATATGGTGCCACTCCGTCGTCAGTCGATCTAGCTAAACGATCGGGCATAACTATCAGAAGACCTCATGGGCTGATTGTCTATACTCCCTCTTGTACTGATCTAGCTATACGATCATGATGTCAAAAGACCTCACGGGCTGATCAGCTATAGATCAGGGCCACTCCCTCACTGGCCGATCTTACTATACAATTAGGGATATCCGAAGACCTCGTGGGCGATCGGCTATACGATTGGAGGCCACTCCCTCGTGGGCCAATCTAGTTATATGATCAGTGATGTCAGAGACCTCGTGGGCTGATCGATTATACGATTGGGGGCTACTCCCTCACGGGCCGATCTCACGGCCCGATCTAGCTATACGATCAAGGATATCATATGACCTTAAAGGCTGATCAGTAATATGATCAGGGCCACACCCTCACGGGTCGATCTAGCTATACAATTAGGGATAACTATCAGAATTCCTCGCAGGCTGATATGCTATATGTTCGGGGGCTACTCCCTTATCGGTCAATTTAGCTATATAATCAGGGATAACTATTAGAAGACCTTACATGCTACGCTGGCTTTATGGTCGGGGCCACTCCATCGCAGGTCGATCTAGCTATATGATCGAGGATCACTCTCAGTAAACTTCTCGGGCTGACCTAACTATTTGATCGGGGTCATCTCAATTAAATGCATGCCACATCAGCTGACCTCAACCTCTGTGATAATTGATCTAAGGAGATCGAGGTCAATTTTACAGCACAGTGCCGGCCCAATGATCATTTGATCAGCCAGGCCTAAAAGCCCAACAAAGCCCAAGCTTTATCCTAACAGCCCAGAGGCACCTATGTAAGGCCGACGGGTTCATCATTTAAGGTGATAGCTGAGCTAATCATTGGGCTCCTTTATTTAAATCATCAGGCATTCAATGACTGACCGTTTTCTCATCACCAATGGCGACAGCTCAGAGAAATAAACTGGCTTAAAGGCTCAGACGTTATCCTCTAACGTCCCTCCAAACTGATGCCTATATGTAGTCTATTGGACAATAGGAGAGGGACTCTTGGACAAATTTTTGGAGACGGTTTCACACAATATGGGACAATACTTTCTCATGACTAGGTACTACTACACCGGTATCTGCTCCACCTAAACTCTTCATTTCCTCCATAACTCAACTTGATAACTTTCGGTTGGTCCTCCAACAGATCGGCCATAGTTACAATGAGCATCCTTCAGTCACCATCTGACTTAAGCATTAGAGGGGATTAGGTAAGACCCCAGATCTAACCCTCCCTAATGAGCTCTTCGTGTTGCAGGAAGCAGAATGTAGCTTGAAAACAGATTGGACTTGACAGAAATAGCTCGGTCCAGAGCTCTAACAATTCAGATTACAACATATTCAACCTGGGGATAACTCGCACAGTCTCCATCCAGCCACCAGTAGTTGAGACAGAGGTCTATTCAACCCGGGGTCAACTCATCCTGTCTCTAGTAAGCTATTAGTAGCTCAGATAGAGGCCTGTTTAACCTTGGGTTGGCTCACCCAATATCCAGTCTGATATCAATGCCATCCTATGCCAGCTACTACAACCCCACCATCATCCAATAACATCAAGGGTGAGAAAACACCCATAAACACATTCCACATCCAATTCGAATCAGGATAAGGGTTATTAGTCTCCTCGAAGATCCCAACTAGTGCTCCCATTTTACTACTCATCTAAAAGGTTTATTAAAGAAGTACCACCATGAATTCATATAAAGAATTAGGTGTACAATCCAGCTTTTTTTCTCCATTACAATATGATGATGTCTACTTCTGATTTCTTTAGCTCATGTATATAGTTTGATGGTCTAGTAAGGCTATAACTGCATTCAAATCTGATATGTATTTACAATCCATCTATTTGGCTTATTTGATTATGCCATTAGATCTTGATAACATGTATACTACTAATACATGATAAATCTATGTAGCAAAATATACATAAGCGTGGTCATGGATCTTCATGATGAGAGCAGCTGCAATGTTGAAGAGAATTTCTTATTTCACTTGCTCAAGTGGAAATCAAAATATTATATATTTCTTATGAGTCCACTACGTGTAGTGGCCATAAGAACTAATTCCTAAGACCAATAATAACATCTAGAGTGGAGAAGTGAGCTGATGTGAGTTTTACTATTAATACCACAAGTGCATGGTGTCATTATAGCTTACGGGTCGAATACGTGGAGGTGTCTGACCAAGTACTAGCTGCTCCTAGGTTATAGTTAGCTACGTAGATATTTATGAAAGGACAAGATAAGATAAAAGAAAAGCTCTAAGGCTAGGTATCTCCTCTAATGCAGATTGAATATGGAAGTGAACTCCTTTGTTTAGTTATTGAATTAATCGTAGGTGAGGTTGTTGCACCTGATGTGGACACCTATTCCATACTGTCGTAGTTTGTGTATGATAGGACTAACTATCGTGTGGCAAAACCAACTGTCGTTGCGAATCGCTACATGATAGGTGCTTGACATACAACAATATATCCCCAACCTTCTTTCACACCACTGTCGTGGATAAAAGTTAGGTCATTGCATGGACGCTCTAATCTTGACCTGATTGTCGTTGGTGGCATAGGTAGTATAGATCAATAAAGTGATTGAAAACCCTAGATTAACTCCAACTGTCGTTGGCCGGTAGATCTAATTAACTACGAGGAGGAAACCAATGTTTATTAATAAAAAAATATCCAAGGCAAAACCCTAATTAATAATTAAAATGCTAAACGTAGTACTTCGATCCATACTAAATCCATAATAGGATTCAACCTATGCCCTAGATAAAATCTACTCACACATAGAGATATGCATCACATGGTTCATCATCGAAATCATTGGACATAGAAATCATTGCACAAAAGATATTCACGAGCATCACTAAAAATGGAAGATAGAAAACTTAGCTTCAATTGAATCTGCCAAGAATCTCCAACGAAAACCTTGAACTTAATACCAATTTTAGATGAAGAAAGAAATAAACTAAACCTTAAAAGAGGGTAGCCAAAACAACGGCTAAACCGCCAACAACTCCCCTCCAATTCGTGTACAAATCAAGTATAAATACTGACGTGCGTTTATATTTCATATATTCACGCACGTTTTCTTTTGTGTTTCTCCGTGTTTTTCCGCCGTCTCTTATTCGTTTTCGTGTATTTTCCCGTGTTCTTTCACTTTTCTGTGTTTTTCCATGATTGCAGGGGATTGACCACGTAGGCGACGTTTAACGATGATATCCCAAGTCCCCGGAGCAACGGGAGAAGTCACATGTGATCCAGGGGGTCAAACGCCAAAGAAGTCATCTTTCAGCCCCTCACCCGGTCGGTTGGGCATCTCCAACCGATCGGCTGATGCACGCGTGCACCACCCGGCCTCTGCCGCAGCTCACAAAGAAGTCACCTAACCGGTTCGCAGACCGGTTCAGCGGGTGCTGTTCTCTATTTTCTCGAAGCAAAACGCCAACCGATCGGGTGACTCTCACCCGATCGGTTCATCTGTAGCTGAAGACACGGACGTCGAACCGATCGATTCACCCGACTGCTCCAAGATCCAACCGGTCACCCAAGAACTCACCCGACCGGTTCATGTGATCGGGTGAAAGCTCGCTGTTTTCTGTTAATATTTTGTAACGGATCAACCGATCGGTTGACTTGTCAACCGATCGGTTGATGCGGCGGTCTATAAATAGAACCCCTAGGGTTCCAGAAACGAGAGCTGTTATTTTTCCTACTGTTTTATTTCCTTGTGACGGCTGTAATTGTTACTCTTTTGTAAGTTTTCAGATCTTTCTAAAATTTTAGTATTGTCTTTATTACTCTATTACTTCCGCATTGCAATTGTCCGATTATGATTCCAACGGTTAAATTTCATTTAGATTGCTTTTTCATGAATTTTTGTGAGTAGTTCCCAAATCTGGGATTTTGGTGGAAACCCCTTCGGGGGCTCTTCCCGATGCGTCCATAGGGTTAGGAAATTGATAGGGAGTAGGAATCTAACGGTTACGCGGGGTGTTTCATTGTCATCGGCGGGAAAAAGACCGCCTTTGACCGTCGGGCCAAGGGGGAATAAACTTGGCGGTTGACTCCCTAGCCATAGCTCACATCCTTAGCGTAGACGCCGAATCCTAGCACGCGGGAGCGGCAGGATGAGACGTTGGGAGTTATCGTTGCGGGCTTAGTGCTCCCGGGATCGATCAGTGCTCCCGGGATCGATCAGTGTTAATGGACACGGGAGTGCCCATTGATCGAATCCGAGAAGTCCGGTGTATCATCCTGGGCACCGACCGGAATATCGGGCCCATGGGACGCCGGTACCACTTTTGGAGGCAACGTCTCACCATTAGACCCTAATCCCGATCGCTATCCATACCCGGAGGCCGTATCGGTGAGAGTCTCTCGTCGGGTTGGAAACCGAAGTCCCGGGTTTTCTTTCTTGTTGTTCATACCCATTTATTTCCTTTCGTGACAACCATTCACCGATTAGGGCTAGCTCGCCCCTCGGGGTGATTTAGGTCCTACCTGACCCAAGCACAACCTCGCCTCCCTGAGTTCGATATTCCCGCACCCTACACTAACCGTGAAACTTGCGGTAAACGACACCGCGCCGTCGCGACACTCTCGCGGGCGCCGGTCAAGTTTATGGCGCCATTGCCGGGGAGGCAACGTGCTTGATATTTTAGGATCTCTTGAACCCTCGTGTCTAGCTCACATCCCTACCTCGCGATAATTTTCGCATTCTCCTTTTTCTTTTTCTTTTTTGTTTTTCTTATTTTTATTTCTTATTTTATCTGTTTCTTTCCCACTTGTCGCTTCACGGGTGTTTATTGTTTTTCATGCGCAGGAGTTCAAGGAGTCTTGACGACTTGATTCCCCTCGATCCAGAGATTAACGCCACCCTTAGGCGTTTGGCCGCCGAGAAGCGAAGAAGAGAAGATCCCGAATCCATGGAGAAGAACACCCCACCTCACAAGTCTCTGCTAGAGTACTCGATGCCATCCATCGAGTCAACTTCCGCCATCCGATCTCCAGCTATTGCGGCCCAAAGCTTTGAGCTGAAGCCGTCTCTAGTGACATGGATCCAGCAGGACCAGTTTGCGGGTGTGCCCATGGAGAGCCCGATCGAGCACCTGGACTCCTTCTTGGAGAAGTGTGACACCTTCCGGATTAATGGTGTCATGACAGAGGCTATCCGTCTGAAGCTGTTCCCCTTCTCTTTGCGAGACAAAGCCAAGCAATGGCTAAGGGGGAAGGACCCCAACACTTTCAACACCTGGGAGAAGCTCTCCAACTCTTTTCTGACGAAGTTCTTTCCTCTGGGGAAGACCATGAAGTTGAGGAGTGAGATCTCCTCCTTCTCCCAGGCCAGCCACGAGTCCTTGCATGAAACTTGGACGAGATATAAAGAGATGCAAAGAAGATGCCCTCACCATGAGCTTCCGAAGTGGCAGATTATCAATCTGTTCTACAATGGGTTGAGGGATGACCTAAAATCTTCTATGGACGCCGCAGCTGGGGGTTCCTTCATGTCTAGAAGCGAGGAGGATGCCGGGCATATTCTGGAAAATATGGCATCCAACAATGAGCGGTGGTGTGACGAGAGAGCCACACCAAGATCCGGGGATATACACAGAGTCGAGGACGTCGACAAATTATCAAGCAAGTTCGACTTGCTTTCGACCCAGATCTCCGCACTAATGGTAGGAGCCGGTGGGGCCGGTACACAGCAAGTTTCTGCGGTAGAGTCCGAATTCTTTGGGGAATTCGACGGTGGTGACATCTCACCACCGTTGGATCAGGCGAGCGCACTATTTTACAACCCCACAGGGAATGCGCCATATCCGCCAAGGACAAATTCCAACCCGGACTACTCTCCCAACAACCGGAACCACCCGAATTTCAGTTACCGGCCATCATTTCAGCCCTCGCCGCCTCAGCAGCCGCAGCAACAAATTTATCAGCCGGCTAGACCACAGCAGAATCAGGTTCAGCAGCAACCATTTCAGCAGCAACCCCAGCAACAAACTTATGCCCCCAGGAATCAGCAGCCGTTCCAGCAGCAGCAGTATGGCCAACAGAGGGCCGTCTCTCCGGTTGAGTCTCTCTTGACTCAATATATTACCAACCAGGAGAGGATCAACCAAAAGCTGGAAATGGGTCAGCGGACCCTCACGGACCAAGTAACCCAGCTGGGGTTACAGGTGGTGAACCTTGCAAGGTCACAAAACCAATTGCCGCCACAACCGGAGGTGAACCCGAGGGGAGCAACACAAACATCGGCACTCGTGCACGAGCACGCGAATGTGTCCGCTATCGTTCTGAGAAGCGGGACACAAATTCCTACTAGAGTGCCCCCTAGCAACCCGGAAGCACCATTGGTCGTTGAGAGACCGACTGAAAAATCAAATGACGCCGGTGCTTCATCATCAAATCCCATGACTCCGGAGGGAGTGTCTGAAGAAGAGAAGAAGAAGGAGGAAGAGAGCCCGAAAGTGTATAAACCCGTTGTGCCATTTCCACAACGGTTGGCTCAGGCAAAAATTGATGAGAAATATGGCAAGTTCTTTGCCATGGTCAAGGACCTAAGCCTGCAAATCCCCTTCTTAGAAGCAATCGAAACGATTCCCTCCTATGCAAAATTCTTGAAAGATCTGGTGACTAGAGGGTCAAGAAAGGAGAAAGTAGTGCTGACGGCGGAATGTAGCGCTCTTATTCAGAGGGCAAACCCGCCGAAGCTCAAGGACCCGGGGAGCTTCTCTATTCCTTGCACGATCGGGGCTGTGAAGATTCATCGTGCACTCGTCGATCTAGGAGCGAGTGTTAGCTTGATGCCCTTATCGATGTACAGAAGGATAGGAATGGGTGATTTGGAGCCCACCGGTATGACCCTACAACTAGCTGACCGATCGGTCAAATATCCGGTGGGAGTTGTTGATGACTTCCCCGTGAATGTGAGAGGGGTGCATGTGCCTGTGGACTTTGTAGTCATGGACATGCCCGAAGACGCACACACCCCCATTATCTTGGGACGGCCTTTCATGGCCACTGCTGGCGTTCTAATAGATGTGAAGAACGGAAAACTCTCCTTGAACGTCAGCGGAGAGAAAGTTGAGTTTGATCTGGGACTATCCATGAAGCACCCCGATCCTCCTGATGACCTCCGGTGCAATTTGCTTGAGATAGAAGAAGAAAAAGCTGTAGAGGAGAGCTCCTGGGAGATTCTCCTGAGAAACCCCCCCCCCCGATGACTTGGGGGATTCAGAAGATGGAGACGGCCCCGAGAACGAAGAAGCTGCTGGAAGACCGAGTGCGGCGAGAACGACCCCTCCCGGTTTCCCCAAGGCTCCTCCTGTGAGGAGAACGGGGAAGGAGCCCATGGTCCTCACTAAAGACGAGGTCCGGATCCTGAAGAAAATGGCGGGAAGCGCCAACACCAAGGAAAAGCCCCCGGATCCCAAGAACAAAGGGAGGGTAGTCGAGCAAGTATTTTTCCAGCCGCTGACTACTCCAAGCGCCTTCAGCTCCAACGAGAAAGAGATGCCGAAATTTGGGCATCACCCGTATCAGCCACCATGAGCATCTCTTGCGGGCGTCGAGCCAACGACGTTAAACAAGTGCGCTTCATGGGAGGCAACCCATGTTCTAAACTTTTCCGTCAATTTTAGCGTTATTTTTTACTTTATTTTATCTATTTTTATAAATAAAATCAGTCGCGAGAAGATCCGTTCGGGGACTTAGACAATCTGTTGGCTTTTGCAGGAAACAAAGCCCCAACCGATCGGTTGACAACTCACCCGATCGGTTGGGATGTATCAGATACAAGCCGAGATCTGTCCCAAGATGAACCGATCGGTTGGAGTAATGAAGAGACCGGGTGGCAGACCGGGTGAGCTGGGGAGAACTCTCGGGATATTTTGGGGAATATCAACCGATCGGTTGAGTTCTAGCGCGGCCGGTTGACGTGACCGGGTGAGCAGCCCTAAGTTCTCGGGAAAATGAGTGGAGTGGCCAACCGATCGGTTGATAAGTCAACCGACCGGTTCGCCTGTAGCATTTCTTCGACAAGATTTTCGACCTAACCGTCAACCGATCGGGTGACAACTCACCCGATCGGTTCGACATAAAACTCTATATAAACCCCCCCGACACCCGTTCATTTCCACCCTCGCCCGATCGCCCAAATCGCCGCCGTTTCGCCTCCTCTCATGCACCTGCCTTCTTTCTTCCCCAAGATCAACCTCGATCGTTTCCCCCCGCCATCTCCCTACCCGTCAATCATCGATTTCCCTCCATTCCCCCGCCATCTCCCTGCACACAAAACCATAAATTTCACCCATCCTCCCAAAATATCGAAACTTGTTGAAGAGATCGCTGCGGCTTCACAGCGTGCTCCAATCGAGTAGCATCGGGACGTCAACGAGCAACTATCTTCATCTCATTTGGGTAAACTCGCTCCTTTGCTTAATTTTAATCTTACCGAGAATATTCCACTTGAGTGCTGTTCGTATTTCGTGTTCGTGTTGAATTCATTGTACGTTTGCATACCTACGCACACGAGCGACACCCACACGATGCCTCCCCACCGTGTTAAACCCACCGAGGACGGCTCTTCGAACCCTAGGCCCAACCGTTGTACCCGTCGCGCACAGCCCGCCACCTCCAACCCATCCACCACTTCCCCACCTCGTGCTTTCGATCCCGAATATGGGATACAATTCCAAACCGATGACCATGCCGACCGATTCATGGCCATGGTCCTCCTAGCTGGTCAGGGTGGTCGGATAACCGAGGAATCCGTCGACCGAGACCTCCCGTTTCTTCAAAGCTTCATCCGCCACATCCGTGAAGACCCACCCGACGTCTCCGAGCTCCACATTCCACCTCCCACGACTCCTGGCCCATTGCACAGGCCCCCGTCACCACCCCCAGAGGGTGGTGCCCCTGCTTGATTTCTCTCTCCCACTTTTGCCCCCCCCCCCAATATTTGTGCCCATCTGTCTTTTCGGGGCCCTGCTTTGTCTCTGTCGGGACGGGGGGGAGGGGACTTTTTGTGTGTCGCTTTCTGAATTCACCTCTTTTGTTTTTGTCTCCCCCTTGCACATATATGGATTTCATCGATCATATCATTTCGCTAGCACTATCTGATCTAGCTTGGGGGACGTCTATTTTGGTGTGCTGTCGTGTTTTGTTCGTTTTTCTCATTTTTGTGTGTGTGCTTGTTTTTCGTTTTTGAGTGTCGTGTCGTGTGGTTCTACTTTTATTTTTATTTTCGTGTTGTTTGATTTTGATTTTGATCTTTCTTTCTTTATCAAGTTTAATCTAAGTGTTTTCCTCGTTTTCATTTCTTTTTGCGTCGGTGCGTATTCCCCCCATTTTCATTGCCCTCCCGTACTCACTCATATTGCATTGAGGGCAATGCAAACTTCAGCTTGGGGGAGTCGCACTATGTGCGTCGTTTGTGTCCTTCTTTTTCGTTTTTGTGTCGTTTTCATCGTGTTTTTATTTTTTTTCTTTTCTTCTTCTTTAGCTCTTTCTCCTAGAAATGAATCCTATGATGAATCGCCACAAAGTCACACACACCTAGCATTGCATCGATAATCACACTCACTAACCCTAGGATTTCGAGTCCTCTTGCATTTCACGCATCATGGGTCCACTTAGCTTTTTGTGAGTCGTGTGTCGTGACTAGCATTAGGTGTGCTTCTGCTTTGTGATTTTACTTTATATACATGTCCAGGAATGACCCCTAGTTTATCATGCTCCGATTTGAATATGCGGTATTTGTTTCCACTATATGCATGCTATATTTATATCGTATACTTCAATTCGCTTGCGTCGGGATTCCACAACTAAGGACTAGGATAACCCATTTGGCCTATGCTCTATTTAGCGAGAATAGTTTCCTTTGCCCGAGTGTTTAGATTTCGACTTCTCTTTTGTTTTACTTGGTGTAAATCCCCTCATCGTGTACCGTTCTCCCACTTGGGAGAGTACACATGTGTATAGCCAAAAACCTAAAAATCCAAAAACAAAAGGGGAGAAAAGAAAAGAAAAACCCAAAAAGAAATGAAAAGAAAAAGATTGTATAGCCAAAAAGCCAAAAAAAATATGCAAATACCCAAAACCCAAAAAAAAATTTCCGTGTGAATATTTTTTCATACTTGCCAAGAATAAAGGGAAGGCGAGAATTTGCACCGAGTGTTCTTCTCCACATCATCCCAACTCCGGTCGTTATCGAAAACACTTGGCATAGGAACTTTTTAGCTAGAATCTAGGCTATAGTGGCGTGATTTCCTTAACCCTAGTTGTGGAGTCCCCGATGCATGATACGCTTCTATTCCCACTCTTCCCATGCATGCTTGAACTTATATTCGCCGCTTAATTCAATTCGGATCGATATTTTGGGTCATATCTTGGATTTGTGTATATCGAGCCTCGTAGCACATCGTAGAAAGCATCACCATTTGCTAGCACACGACCACGCTCACTCGCGCTTCACTGCGTGGACCCACGACACTTATTTGGACTCGCTTTCCTAGGTTTAGTGGTGTGATTTGGCGTTTGCTTGCTTGGTGGGTGGTTTTTGATTTTGGTGGCTCTGATGGGCGATCTAGGGCTTAGAGTTTCCTTTTTCTTTCTTCCTCTCTATTTTCCCCTTCCGAGCTCCTACTCTCACTCGTCTTCCTCGAGGACGAGGAAGAGTTCAGCTTGGGGGATTTTGACGTGCGTTTATATTTCATATATTCACGCACGTTTTCTTTTGTGTTTCTCCGTGTTTTTCCGCCGTCTCTTATTCGTTTTCGTGTATTTTCCCGTGTTCTTTCACTTTTCTGTGTTTTTCCATGATTGCAGGGGATTGACCACGTAGGGGACGTCTAACGATGATATCCCAAGTCCCCGGAGCAACGGGAGAAGTCACACGTGATCCAGGGGGTCAAACGCCAAAGAAGTCATCTTTCAGCCCCTCACCCGTTCGGTTGGGCATCTCCAACCGATCGGGTGATGCACGAGTGCACCACCCGGCCTCTGCCGCAGCTCACAAAGAAGTCACCCGACCGGTTCGCAGACCGGTTCAGTGGGTGATGTTCTCTGTTTTCTCGAAGCAAAACGCCAACCGATCGGGTGACTCTCACCCGATCGGTTCATCTGTAGCTGAAGAAGAAGAGCTGAAGACACGGACGTCGAACCGATCGATTCACCCGACTGCTCCAAGATCCAACCGGTCACCCAAGAACTCACCCGACCGGTTCATGTGATCGGGTGAAAGCTCGCTGTTTTCTGTTAATATTTTGTAACGGATCAACCGATCGGTTGACTTGTCAACCGATCGGTTGATGCGGCGGTCTATAAATAGAACCCCTAGGGTTCCAGAAACGAGAGCTGTTATTTTTCCTACTGTTTTATTTCCTTGTGACGGCTGTAATTGTTACTCTTTTGTAAGTTTTCAGATCTTTCTAAAATTTTACTATTGTCTTTATTACTCTATTACTTCCGCATTGCAATTGTCCGATTATGATTCCAACGGTTAAATTTCATTTAGATTGCGTTTTCATGAATTTTTGTGAGTAGTTCCCAAATCTGGGATTTTGGTGGAAACCCCTTCGGGGGCTCTTCCCGATGCGTCCATAGGGTTAGGAAATCGATAGGGAGTAGGAATCTAACGGTTACGCGGGGTGTTTCATTGTCATCGGCGGGAAAAAGACCGCCTTTGACCGTCGGGCCAAGGGGGAATAAACTTGGCGGTTGACTCCCTAGCCATAGCTCACACCCTTAGCGTAGACGCCGAATCCTAGCACACGGGAGCGGCAGGATGAGACGTTGGGAGTTATCGTTGCTGTCTTAGTGCTCCCGGGATCGATCAGTGTTAATGGACACGGGAGTGCCCACTGATCGAATCCGGGAAGTCCGGTGTATCATCCTGGGCACCGACCGGAATATCGGGCCCATGGGACGCCGGTACCACTTTTGGAGGCAACGTCTCACCATTAGACCCTAATCCCGATCGCTATCCATACCCGTAGGCCGTATTGGCGAGAGTCTCTCGTCGGGTTGGAAACCGAAGTCCCGGGTTTTCTTTCTTGTTGTTCATACCCATTTATTTCCTTTCGTGACAACCATTCACCGATTCGGGCTAGCTCGCCCCTCGGGGTGATTTAGGTCCTACCTGACCCAAGCACAACCTCGCCTCCCTGAGTTCGATATTCCAGCACCTTACACTAACCGTGATACTTGCGGTAAACGACACCGCGCCGTCGCGACACTCTCACGGGCGCCGGTCAAATACACCCTCAAAACCCTAACCAACTGGGCCAAAATTTGGCCTAGATTCACAGAAAAATTCAATCACACTGTTGTGTGACAACTCACACGACCGTGTGACTGGTCATTGACGTCGTTTATATTTCATATATTCACGCACGTTTTCTTCTGTATTTTTCCGCTATTTTCTGCCGTCTTGTATTTGTTTTCTCGTGTTTTCTTGTTTTCTTTCACTTTTCCGTGTTTTTGTATTTTTGTAGGAGTTTACCGGTGTAGGGGACATAAAACAACGATATCATGAGTCCACGAAGCAACGGGAGGAGTCACACGTCATCCAGGGGGTCAAACGACGAAGATCACATCTTTCAACCCCTCACCCGACCGGTTGGTCACTTCCAACCGATCGGGTGATGCACGCGTGCACCACCCGGACACAGGCTCGAGCGGTCAAGAAGTCACCCGGTCGGTTCAGAGACCGGTTCAAACGCCCCAACTCTCTGGAATTTCATGCTGAATGCCAACCGATCGGGTGACCTTCACCCGATCGGTTCACCTGTAGCCAATCCTCCGAAGCCATGACACGGAGAGCTCAACCGACCGGTTCACCCGACGGCACGAAGATCCAACCGATCAGCTTCAACCCTCAACCGACCGTGCCATATGACCGGGTGAAGTCCCATGCTGAACTGCCGAAGAAACGAAGCAGGTCACCCGATCGGTTGACTTTTCAACCGATCTGGTGATATCGTATTCTATATATAGGACCCCTAGGTTTTCCAGAAACGAGAGCTGTTATTTTTTGCTATTTTTTCTCTCTCTTGACGTCTGTAATTTTTCAGATATTTGTAAGTTTTTCGATCTTTGTTAAACTTTAATATAGTGTTATTAGCATTGCTCTTAATGCTTTCCAATTGCTTGATCATGTTTTTAACGGTAGATTTTGATTTAGATCTCTTTTTAGTAAATATGTGTGAGTAGTTCCCAAATCTGGGATTTTGGTGGAAACCCCTTCGTGGGCTCTCTCCAATGCATCCATAGGACTAGGAAATCGATGGGATTAGGAATCTACCAGTTACGCGGGGTGTTTTATTGTCATCGGCGGGAAAAAGACCGCCTTTGACCGTTGGGCCAAGGGGGAATAAACTTGGCAGTTGACTCCCTAGCCATAGCTCACGCCCTTAGCGTAGACGTCGAATCCTAGCGCGCGGGAGCGACATGATGAGATGTTGGGAGTTATCGTTGCGAGCTTAGTGCTCCCGGAGTCGGTCAGTGTTAATGGACATGGGAATGCCCACTGACCGAACCCGAAAAGTCCGGTGTATCTTCTTGGGCACCGATCGGAATATCGGGCCCATGGGACGCTGGTATCACTTTAGAGGCAACGTCTCACCATTAGACCCTAATTTCGATCGTCATCCTACCCGTAGGCAGTATCGGCGAGAATCGCACGATAGGGCGGAAACCAAAGTCCTGGGTTTTCCCTTTATATTGTTTATCCCTTGCATTCTATTTTCTGTGACAACCCATCATCCGATTCGGGCTACCTCGCCCATGGGGTGAATCCGATCCTTCTTGACACAAGCACAACCACGCCTCCCTGAGTTCGACCCCCAAGCCACACTACGACACCGTGCGCTTGCGGTTACAAATATTTAAATCTCACGTCCCCAATTATATATTGCACACATCTGATGGCTGCGAAAAGCGGGGGACGTCAAGCTTTATGGCGCCGTTGTCGGGGAGGCAACGTGCTTGTTATTTTAGGATTTCATGAACCCTTGAGTCTAGCTCACATCTCTACCTCGCGATAATTTTCACATTCTTCTTTTTCCTTTTTATTTTCTTATTTTTATTTTTTATTTTCTATTTTATCTGTTTCTTTCCCACTTTTCGCTTCACGGGTGTTTGTTGTTTTTCATGCGCAGGAGTTCAAGAAGTCTCGACGACTTGATTCCCGTTGATCCAGAGATAAACGTCACCCTAAGGCGTTTGGTCGCCGAGAAGCGAAGAAGAAAGGATCCTGAAACCATGGGGAGAACACCCCACCTCACAAGTCCCTGCTTGAGTACTCGATGCCATCCATCGAGTCCACCTCCGCCATCCGTCCTCCTGCTATTACGGCGCAAAGATTCGAGCTTAAGCTGTCTTTGGTGACGTGGATCCAGCAGGATCAATTTTCGGGTGCACCCATGGAGAGCCCCATTGAACATTTGGACTCCTTCTTGAGAAATGTGACACCTTCCGGATAAACGGTGTCACAACTGAGGCGATCCATCTGAAGCTATTCCCCTTCTCTCTACGAGATAAGGCCAAGTTGTGGCTTAGGGGGAAGGACCCGAACACATTCAACACCTGGGAAAAGCTTTCAAATGCTTTCCTGACAAAGTTCTTTCCTCCAGGGAAGACCATGAAGCTAAGGAGTGAGATCTCCTCCTTCTCCCAGGCCAGCCATGAGTCTCTGCATGAAGCCTGGACCAGATACAAGGAGATGCAGCGGAGATGTCCCCCACCATGAGCTCCCCAAGTGGCAGATCATAAATCTGTTCTATAATGAGTTGATGGACGATTTGAAATCTTCCATGGACACTGCGGCTGGAGGGTCCTTTATGTCAAGAAGTGAAGAAGATGCCGGACAAATTCTAGAAAATATAGCATCAAACAATGAGCGGTGGTGTGACGAGAGAGCCACACCTAGATCTGGGGGTATCCACAGGGTCGAGGATGTCGACAAATTATCCAGCAAGTTTGACTTGCTGTCGACCCAGATCTCCGCATTGATGGTAGGAGCCGGTGGTGGCGGTACGCAACATATTGCCGCGGTGGAAACAGAAGTCATGGGGGACTTCGAAGGTGGTGACATCTCACCACCATTGGACCAAGCTAGCGCACTATTCTACAATCCTACGGGAAATGCACCGTATCCACCACGGACTAGCTCCAACCCGGCCTACTCTCCTAACAACCGGAATCACCCCAACCTTAGCTACCGGGGACTGTATCAGCCGCCGCCGCCTCAGCAGCAACAACAACAGATATATCAGACGGCTAGGCCTCAGCAGCAGCAGTTTCAGCAGCAGCAGCCTCCACAACAGTATCAGCAATATGCCCCCAGGAATCAGCAACCATTTCAGCAGTAATATGGCCAGCAGAGGGGCATCTCTCCAGTTGAGTCCCTCTTGACTTAATACATCGCCAACCAGGAGAAAATAAATTTAAAGCTAGAGATGGGACAGAGAGTCCTCACTGATCAGGTGACCCAGCTAGGGTTGCAAGTGGCGAACCTTCAGAGGCCGCAGAATCTGTTACCGCCACAGCCTGAAGTGAACCCGAGGGGGTGAATCAGACCTTGGCACTCACGCATGAGCATGCGAACGTGTCCGCTATCGTCTTGAGGAGCGGAACACAAATCCCCACAAGAGTGCCCCCCAAGGAACCGGAAGCACCGTTGGTCATGGAACGACCAATTGAAAAATTAAATAACGACGGTGCTTCGTCGCCAAAGCCAACTACTCCGAAGGGAGTCCATGAAGAGGAGAAGAAAAAGGATGAGGAAGGGAACCTCAGAGTGTTCAAGCCCGTTGTGCCTTTTCCACAACGGCTTGCCCAAGCCAATATAGAAGAGAAGTATGGTAAATTCTTTGCCATGGTCAAAGATCTGAGCTTACAAATTCCCTTCCACGAAGCTATCGAGACGATTCCCGCCTACGCTAAATTTTTAAAGGACTTGGTGACAAGAGGATCCAGAAAGGAGAAGGTCGTATTAACGGCGGAATGCAGCGCCCTCATTCAGCGGGCAAATCCACCCAAGCTTAAAGACCCAGGAAGTTTCTCCATCCCTTGTTCGATTGGGAAAGTGCAAATCCAGAGGGCGCTCGTCGATCTAGGAGCAAGCGTCAGTTTGATGCCTCTATCGCTATACAAAAGAATAGGGATGGGAGACTTGGAGCCCACCGGCATGACATTATAGCTTGCTGACCGTTCGGTGAAATACCCGGTGGGAGTGGTAGATGACCTCCCTGTTGATGTGAGTGGAGTGCAAGTGCCGGTGGATTTTGTGGTAATGGACATGCCGGAAGATAATCACACCCCTATTATCCTTGGGCGGCCTTTCATGGCCACTGCCGGCATTTTGATAGACGTGAAGAATGGGAAGCTTTCCCTCAACGTCGGCAAAGAAAAAGTCGAATTTGACTTGGGGTTGTCAATGAAGCACCCAAATCCCCCGGATGATCCTAGTATCAGTATGCTGGAGAACGAAGAAGAGAGAGCTGTGGAGGCAAGCTCCTAGGAGATTCTTTCAAGAAATCCCCCCGATAGCTTGGGAGATCTTGGAGAGCAAGTTGGCTCACCAAAGGAAGAAGTTGTTGATGAGGGGTCGCCCAACATGTGATCCCTCCCGGATTCCCAAAAGCTCCTCCTACGAGGAGAAAAGGCAAAGAGCCCATGGGGCTCACCGGCGATGAGATCCGGATCCTTAAACGAGTGGCGGTGAACGCCAATATGAAGGAGAAGCCCCCGGACCCCGTCAACAAAGGGAGAGTCGTCGAACAAGTTTTCTTGTCGCCACCGACTACACCAAAAGCTACCAGCCCTAGAGCTAAAGCGATGCCAGACTTTGGGCATCACCCGTATCGTCCACCTTGAACATCATCAACGGGCGTCGAGCTAATGACGTTAAACAAAAGCGCTTCATGGGAGGCAACCCATGCTCTAAACCTTTGTTTCCAATTGTTAGGACTATTTTTAACTTTATTTTATATATTTTAATAAATAAATCCAGCCGCAAGAACTTCGGTTGAGGGACTTAGGCCATTTGTGCACTTTTGCAGAAAACAAGGCCCCAACCGATCTGTTGATAACTCAACCGATCGGTTGGGATGTATCAGCCGATGGCCGTATCAGTCACTCAACGAACCGATCGGGTGAAGACATGAGAGACCGGTTGGCAAATCGGGTGAACTGGGGCTGAAGTCTCGGGAAAATTTCAGACTTTTTCAACCGATCGGGAGATGAGAAGCATGACCGGTTGATTGACCGGGTGAACAACACCAAACTCTCGGGAAAATTTGTGGAGCGGCCAACCGATCGGGTGAGTTATCAACCGACCGGTTCGCTTGTAGTGTCTCTTCAGCTGAAATCTCGACCAATAAGTCAACCGATCGGGTGACAACTCACCCGACCGGTTGAACTTAAACCCTATAAATAAACCCCTACCCCGACCGTTCATTTCCTCGCCCGATCTCGCAAAACCCGCCGTCGTTTCGTCTCCTCCGCTCTCCCAATGGCCGAAAAACCTTCTCCCACGACCTCCACTCCACCTCTAGCCTCTCTCTCCACCTACCCCTTCCATCTCTCCATCGTTCTCTCTCTCTCTCTCTCTCTCTCTCTCTCTCTCTCTCTCTCTCTCTCTCCCCCCCCCCCCATTTTGCCTCCTCAAGCCCTAATTCCACGATTCCCCCCCCCCCCCCCGTTTTCGAATTTTCACTGAAGAGAAGTGCCGCGGCTCCACACTCCATCCGATTTCACGGTGTTGGGGTCAACTTCAAGCAAGGAACTCCAATTTCTACTGGGTAACTTCGCTCCACTCCTCAGATTTTATTTTTTACCCTAGAATTTCTACTTGCTTGATTGTTTGTGTGTGCATGCTTTTATCATATTCTACACTCATTTGCATCACACTCACGCACCCACTATGGCCCGAGATCGTGATAAGGGGAAGAGTATCATGCGGGAGGAGGAACCGTCTCGAAAGAGACGCAAACAAACACGTCATCCTCCCAATACACCACATGCACTATCATTAGCCCCTCCCCACCTGTTATCCCCCCTCCGGACCCAATGATGGGCCCGCATGGGTATCAATTTCGGAACCAAGCTTAGTGCTCCCGGAGTCAGTCAGTGTTAATGGACATGGGAATGCCCACTGACCGAACTCGGGAAGTCCGGCGTATCATCCTGGGCACCGACCAGAATATCAGGCCCATGAGATGCTGGTATCACTTTTAGAGGCAACGTCTCACCATTAGACCCGAATTCCGATCGTTATCCTACCCGTAGGCCGTATTGGCGAGAATCGCACGATAGGGTGGAAACCGAAGTCCTGGGTTTTCCCTTTATATTGTTTATCCCTTGCATTCTATTTTCTGTGACAACCCATCATCCGATTCGGGCTACCTCGCCCATGGGGTGAATCCGATCCTTCTTGACACAAGCACAACCACGCCTCCCTGAGTTCGACCCCCAAGTCACACTACAACACCGTGCGCTTGCGGTTACAAATATTTAAATCTCACGCCCCCAATTATATATTGCCCACATCTGACGGCTGCGAAAAGCGGGGGACGTCAGTCATGTGAACAAATTCTACACTGTGGCCTTGCCTTCCAGAAAATATAGAAAATCACATCGAGCTCAAAAACATACAAATAAATATGTGTTGCAATCGTCACGAGATGTTCTACAACCAAAAAATAAGAGGGAATGAAAATGATCATGAAATCGTGATCAGATCTTTAGTCGTTGCAAGGATGTGCAATTTTTTGGCTTTAGAGGGGACACGGTCGTGTGGCTCTTCCACACGACCGTGTCAATGTAATTCTCAGAATGGCCCCTTTGTTTCTTAGGAATGACACGGTTGTGTGGATGGCCACATGACCGTGTAACTGAGAGTCACAGAACAGCTTTTTGCCTTCTTCAGTGACACGGCCGTGTAAGCTCATACATGACCGTGTCCAATCATCTTTAGCTCTTCTACACATGTCCCACACGGTCGTATAGGCCTATCATGAGGGGTCTTCAATGCATGCTCCCTCACATGATCGTGTGAAGTAATACACACGATCATGTGGCCATTGATGCTGCCAGTGTCTTGTAAATGGCCGTGTGTGATGACACATACAGTCGTATGAATCATATTTCTCATCAAATCTTCTTATTTTGATTCATTCGCTTCGCCTCACTTTCTCTCTCACCTCTGGACTCCAATTAGCTCCAAATAGCTGGATATTGACCTGAAATGCACAAAAACACCCAAAGAGTGAAATGGAACAGAAATAGGATGAAATGGTGTCACGCCCCGCTTCCCAAAAATACGAAGGCGAAGCGTGACTAAGGCCCGCTTGGGCCGGAGCTGTGAAGCACAGGCCCACTAAGCGTCTGCAGGGGGTACCATTTTAAAATTTTCAGGTTCTTGCATTTATAAGTTCGAAACAACAGGAAGTACAGAAAGAAAGTTGCATTCATTAAAATAAAGAGTTAATATCCAGCGAGTACAAAAGTCTAAAGGAGGGAAGCCTAAGCATGGCAACAACTACCGAAAGAGAGAAGCTAAAAGTAGTAACCTCTGAACGTCCGCATTAGAAGAGACCTCTAAGTCGGGTCCTCATCAGGTACGTCCTCCGGGTCGACGTCCTCGGCTCCACGTACTCCGGTAAGTTTGTCTCGTCCACGAACTCTGGCTCCACACCTGACATTCAACACCCAAAAGAAAGGAACTGTACGTCAGGTAAAGTCTACAAAAGAGGTCAGACTCTACTGCAAGTGTACCGAACTATTTAAACAATGGTTTATTGGTTGATTAGCATGCTGGGGTTCTAACTGAGAAGTAAAAGAAAGATGTAACGCAGCAGGAAAGTAAAGCGTAGCAAGTAGTAGTCGTAGCGTGTGCTACTGACTACGGGACTAACCTAAAGGGGTCGTGACAAGACGTGACAAGACTAACAAGACAGGACATGACAAGACAAGACAGGACACGTGTGACTTGAAGGGTTCACGCCTTACGGTTCGAGGTGGATCAGACCCTCTCCCCGTGCGCACGCTCAACCCAACCCCAACCCAAGTGCTCAAGACATGACAAGATAAGACAAGACAAGGGATCACTCGCTCTAGCTTGGCGAGTGCCCTATTGCCCTCTAGGCTGTGTATCACGACAAGGGATCACTCAGAGAGTGCCCCATTGCCCTCTGGGCTGAGTATCACGACAAGGGATCACTCGGAGAGTGCCCTATTGCCCTCTGGGCTGAGTATCACGACAAGGGATCACTCAGAGAGTGCCCTATTGCCATCTGGGCTGTGCAAGACGGGACGGGACGTGACAAGACAGGAAAGGTTATTCTAGGGTGTCCACACGCACGCACACACAAGATAGTCCTACGATGTCAAAAGTTGTTGTTGTTACGCCTAGACTTCGTCGTCAAGTCTAGGTCGTCAGGGCGTCCCGAACGCTATCATTTCACATCCGGTTCTATTAGTTCACAGTCTAACAGTTCTAGCAGTTTGGGACCAATGCACGGTCAAAAACACAAGTGAGTACACTTGCATGTGGTGGCGAGTGTGTCGTCCGTCCGGAGCGTCTTGTCCAGGCGTCTCGTCCGCGGTAGTCCGTCTGAAACAGGTCATGGCGACGGTGTCAGGTCGCGTTCTTCAATAATCCTATTTAGGTTTTGTTTCTAGGTTGTCGGGACTACCCTAATTATCAAGGTCACGTTTTTGGTGTTTAATCAGCCTAGATCGACCACTACCCTATATGCACAGAAAATTTGTCTGATGGTCGATTTCTACAGTGAGCAGCGTTTTACTGGTGCGAAAAAGTAAATTTAATTATTGTTGTCCTGTTTTAGTTAAGGTTCAGTTTGCTACAGTGTGGGTTTCGTTACGCGTTAGGGGGACTAACCTGGTGTGAGGAACGCGTACTAATCTGACGTCGGGTCTGGAAACGGTGGCGGTGCTCGCGTCCCCGACTGCGGGTCGTGCAGTAAAGGTCGTCTCGGGATCACGTCAGGATTGTAACGGCTGCGGGTAGTGCAGCCGAGATGTCACGGCTACAGGTACGGTATCGAGATTGCTTCGGTTACGGGTCCCAGCAACGAAATGTCTACGACAACGGTAACAGGGACGAGTCGCGACGTCAGGAGGCCACAGAATCTGCGGCATGCAAGGGGGCTGACATGGGTGGAGCAAAGGAATGGGCGGATGTCAACAGGAAGATCTACGGGCGGTGTCCACTGTTCAAGTGGAGGAGGCCGGCAGTTCGCCGTGAAGGCTGCCGTTGCGCGTACAAGGGCTACGCGTGCCACGGCCTAGGTGGCCGGCTATTTCTTGGGAAAACAGCGAGGAGGCCTGCGGCGTTGGAAAACAGGCGGCAGCGGCAGTAGCAGGGAGCGCTACGCGCGGGCGGCTGAGAGCGAAGCGAGGTGGCTGCGGGTGAGGTGGAGCCGCGAGGGGAAGCGGCGGATTGCGGGGATCTGCTCAGGCAGCCGCGACGGAGCTTGCGGCAGTGCGGCCGTGAGGCGCTGTGAGAGAGAGGGGGATTGCGGGCACGGTGGCGCGGGGAGGCCGCGAGGGCGCGTCAAGGTAGGGAGCACCGCCTGAGGGGCTCTCGACGGTCGCAGTCGCGACGAGGCGGAGCTGTGCGCGGCCGTACGGAGGGTCACGGCGGAGGCGGCTTCGTTCGGTCGCCGACGGGGTCGTGAGGGGGCCGGCGTCGGGGTTGAGGGCCGTGGAACAAGGTGGTAATCGCAAGGGGGCTCAGCCGTCACAGCGGCGCGGGGATCCGCGAGGGCGGTGGCCTCGCCGAGGATGAGAGGGAGGGGAGAGAGGGAGGGGAGAGAGAGAGAGAGAGAGAGAGAGAGAGAGAGAGAGAGAGAGAGAGAGATCTCGGAGGGGAGAGGAAAAAAAGGCAGGGGAATAGGCTGGCGGTGCTGAGAAGGGGGGTTAGCCCTAGGGCTTTTTGCGTGAGTGGGTTTTTGTTTATTAGGGTTAGGTTTAATAATTTAGGGTTAATATACTAAGAAGTATTGTTAAATAGACATGTGCTATGAGTTAAATGGGTGGAGGGGTAAAGGATAGAGGGTGTATGAGTTGGGGTAAGTCTAGGGGAGATTAGAGAGACAGTTTAGAAAAGATATAAAATAGATTAATTAAAGATATTGCCAGATTTGGCAACAAATTCGAATTTGAACTGATTGGGGAGATCGACGGTCGAGGTTAATCCGGGTGATATCTCTCAATCCGGACGTCAGAAAAATAATCCGAAAATACCGGGGCGATCGTGGAGACGAGACATACAGATCTACGGAGCCTGGTCATGCGCTACACCCACCAAAAATATATGTAAAATTGGAAACGGTGTTTTGAGTCAAACGACTAAAACGCCCCTATCATTCAATGTCGTTTTGCGAGAAACGAGCCGTGAAAAGACGTTTCAAAAAATTACTATAAAATTCAACACCCCAAAATGATCACGACGGCATATCGCTTCGCATATGTCGGAGCTCAGAAATAGCCAAATAAAATACGTGCACGATAAAGCATGTGCACGCAGAAAAATCATAAGGTCGGAAAGCGACCGTTACATTCTACCCACCTTAGAAATGATTCCGTCCTCAGAATCACTCACACTAATAATAATAATATCTATATATCCTTATACCAGCAACTATCATATCTACTCCTAAAGCTCCCTAATCTTGTAAATACAAACAACGTTCCTCAATAATCCATCATAACTCGTCTTGTCACTGGATAATGCCACGACTAAACTCACATCCTAACACTTAACTATAGACCCTTCACTGTTGTTAAATTTCCAACTCCAAGTCCTCATAAAAGAATAATAATCATCTTCTCTTACCATACCACTTCACTAAACATCATCGCTCGATAACATCCTTAATTTTCTCAATCTCTTCCCAATATTTATCAATCGCCAAAATGATTTTCTAGTCGATCACCAATCTAAGACAAAAACTTTGTCTGTCTTATAACACCTTTCACAAATCAACAATCGCCGTGTCCTTAATACATTCCTTGTCATATCTTCCCATAAATTTATCCGCTAAATAATTGAACTATCGAAATCACATCTCATCCTACTCACTATAACTAATCCCAACCAATATTAAGTCCGCCTACCTAACCATCCATTCATCTCAACACTTCGTGTTATTCCCAAGGTCTTCTCATGTTAACGTAATATTCATGTCTTGATGCTTCAAATGTTCTACTCATTCTCATGATCATCCTAACTCATACTATACCTTCCTAGCTACTCCTATCTACCACTTATCTCAGTTCCATGTCTAATAAGTTCTCATCTTCATGTATATAATTTTATCCAATCAGAGTTCTCCATTGAGTCAATCACACATTTGTAGACAAGTCCTGGACAGCTCATTCTTTTCATCCAAAAGATTCAAATCTCATATCTTTGTGTCTCAAAATTAATTAATCATCGCTATTACATATCCCACCACACGCTATACCTACCCGCAAACAAGATCCTAAAATAACAATAGCTAGTCCCAATAATATAACAACAATAAGCATATCATTTCGAAGGGAGAAAGAAGAGAGAAAAGAAAGGAAAACTTAAGACCAATAACATATTTTAAAACATTTGGAAAACCGTGTGGAGTTGTGGTAATGGATGAGGGAGGATAAGTGATTTGTGATCTCGAGAGCTAGTTTCGAAAACTTTAAAGGTTTTGTTTAAAGGAAAACAAAAAGTTTTGATACAATCACATGCAGCCAAGATAAACTGTCCAATAGTACGAAAGACTAAGTCTAAGGAAATTGTCAGCTATGACGTTGTCCACACAAATGTGAATACCATCATTCAGACAACTCCATATGTATGTCATGGACCACACTGAGTATGCATACAAGACACAAGAGACGATCATCAAGATCCTAAAGGTAACACACTTATACAGGTCTACACAATATACCTATATATACATCACGACGACATCACAAACCAAAGGGTACACTACTAGCTAGGGATGACATAGGCAACTACACGCGCTGATGTCTACATAAAAGAAGGAGACCGAAACCAAAAGCGACACGAAACAAGATCGAAAGAACGAAGTTAGGTAAGGTGAGGATAAGAAGATAGTCGGATGGACGAGACAAAAATATTGCTAAAAATGATTTAACGATGTAAGAAGGATTTTGTGCAAAATATGGTATCATATACCTTTAAATATATATATATACTTAAAAGTGAGCAGATGTAGCAAATTTAAAATTTTGGAAAAAGTAAGACGACGGAAGGATGGGTATGGTGAGAAACGATTGTTTTGCAAATGAAGATAGGTTTACACAAAGATTTTGAAATGTGAGCACGAAGAACATAGAACTGATATAATAATAATAATAATAATAATAATAATAATAATAATTGGAGTTCTCTCTAGTTTAGAAAATATTCTAAAGGTATATACAGTAAGTAGTTAGAAATAAATTTCGTAGTCATATATATATCTATATTATAAAACAGAGATGTTATCATGGGTTATTGGATAAGAGTTTTTGTATAAGAGATGAGAAATTGGGTGTAATATGAGGGATATATATGAGGGATGTTGTTAAGAGAAATTGGATAAAGAGTTTTTGTATAAGATATGATAAATTGGGTGTATATATATGAGGGATATATATGAGGGATGTTGTTAAGAGAAATTGGATAAGATAAGAGATATTGGATAAGAGATATTGGATAAGTTTTGGGAGGGAAACTTGGATGGTTTGAAAATTGAAATTAGATTTTAAAAACTCAAAATTTGAAATTTGTTTTTTACAACAAAGGGGGGAAATATCTCCTCGGTCCGCCCCAAACACATCGGGCCTCCCCAAATATCTCTCTGTCTCCCTCTCTCTCCCTCTCTCTCTCCCCCCTTCTCTGCCTCCCTACCCCCAAAAAAGCTCGCAAGACAGGGACTGAGGCGGGAATAGCCGGAGCCGAAGTTCGACGATGGAAAGATGAAGGTCACCATCTTCTTCGGCACGCAAACGGGGACCGTCGAGGGTTTTGCTAAGGTTCAGGCTGCTTTGGTATTTTGTTTAAATTAAGGGATTTTTTGAAGGGAAAAAAATTAAATTTTGGCTTTGATTTAGGCGTTGATGGGTATGAAATCTGAATCTGTCAAGGACTTCGAGACTCCCCCTGATTCGAAGCCCGCCGGAGAAGGATCGAAGCTAGGGTTTCATGCCGACCATTTTGGTAGCGATGATTCGTGAGGATGATGGGGAGGATGAGGATCGGGAGCATGAGAAGTTTATTAGGGATATAGATTCGTCTTGGCCTAGGAGTGTTTCTGGATCCGTGACATCGAATGAAGGTATTGATACTAAATTTGGAAAATTTTGGGCGGTCTCTGTTTGGTTAAGATTTTCATTTTTGTTTCTTGATTTTTATGATCATTTGGTTGTACTAATAGTTAATTGCGATACTGTAGGCAAAATGCCATATAGATCATTATAAAGGGTCTTGCTGGTTGGGACCTGTTAGTTATGTTAGTTATAAAGAACACTCCCCACTTTTGGGACCTGTTAGTTATGTTAAGGGTCTTGCTGGTTGGTTCTAGCAAGGAGGAACCACGTCTATTGATAATATGGATGATTTTCTTTGATCGTGGTTGAGGTTGAAATCCTCCTTTTCACTCACTCTTCTATTTATTTAGATTTTTGAATTTTGTTTTGTACCTTGAATTTTTTAATTTTGTTTTGTACCTTGAAATCCTCCTATTCACTCACTCTTCTATTTATCCAAATAAATGACTCAAGATTATGATTAGTCATTTAGTATAATTATCTTTGATCGTGGTTGCTAGAGTTATTTTTGATGATAAGCTTGAATTGGCGTTGAAGTTATCAAATTACATTTATATGATTTTTAGATATCATGATTTATCTTATCTATTTCTTTTTATTCTTATTTTTTTGGCTGTTTGATTAACTTTTCATGATTTGAAAATCACACTGTTTTTCTGAGATATATCTCTTAAGAAGGAACAATTTCTGAGATATATCTTTTAAGAAAGCACAATTTCTCTCTTCTAATTGTAGTGTATAGTGAAGATACATCTATTTCTTATTAGATTTTATTTTTCAAGAACTACTCTTGACATGGAATTACTTCATTTTTTCTTATTATCATTTTGCAGAAAAATGGTTCCCAATTTGGCGATTTTGTTTTCATCATATGCGAATTGGGATATCAAATTTTTATTGTGAACCAGGTTTGATGAAAACAATTTGGATGGAAACAATACTTGCAGGTCATATTCTTCCCTAACAAATATGCATCATGATTAGATATAATATTATGTTTACCTTTAGTATTTGGCATGATACTACAGGTCATATTTTGCAAAGAAAGTATGGAAACTTTACATGTCTCTGTTTTCTCATGGACACCGTAGAGAGGCTAGATGCATACAACATGATCTCTTTGTATTTCTCCTCATTCTACAGCATGGATCCAAATAAAAATTTACCAAGAGGTGACATTCATAAAGAATTTGACTTAAGAGCTAAAAGAATTTTGGGTAGAGATACGAAGGGGATTGGTATACCTTTTGGCCTGGCATTTCTTTTTTTTCCTTCTGTTTTTTATACATCGAGGCATTCAATTTGAATGCTTTTACTACTGCTTTCCACATGTATTTATCCGCAGGTTGATAAGGATCCATGCTTGAGGAAGCAAGCATTACATATTCTTAAAGTATCATCGAGTAAGTATTATTCTTACGATAACTATAATGGCTGTTTCTCTTCCTGTGACTCAAAATTTATTTCATATACCTCAGATAATAAGCATGCTAATTCATGTAATGGGACCCAATCACATACTAATATCACAAAGAGAGATAAGTTGGCAGAGAAGGAAGCCAAATCCATGGGTGTTGGACTAGGATGCCATCTGGAAGATGGTCATTTGAGTAGTCAATAAAGATGGAAGGTCTTCTACTATTATATGAGATGCTTGAAGAGTATGCCACACATTTAGTTGAGGCTGCTTGGGCTCATCAGGTTACTTTATATGCTTTAAATTGAAATCTTAATCATTTCTTTGTTACTTTGGTAGAAATTTACTGGATATGAGGGTGTTCCATGATGTTTGTTCATAAAATTAATATGCAGTTTAAACAAAAAAACTAACTACTGTTTTTTTGTTGTGTCCTTACAACGTTGGGGGGAAGTTTAAATCAAGTTTTGTTGTTTTTGTTGTGTACACAAAATGTTGGGTGGGGGAAGTCACATTTTGGGGGAAAATTCAAGTTTGGAGGGGGGACTCAAGTTTGGGGGGGGGGGGGTATTTTTTATATTTCTGTGTAAACCAATAATCCATTTGATTACAAGTTTGACAGAGCTGAGATTTGTTTGTGTACTTTTTGTGTAATCAATTTTTGTTCAACAAAAAATTCATTTTGCATACTAACATTCCAAGTTGTATTGAGACATTCTTGATGAAATTCTAGCTTTATCTCCATATTCTAGCCTATATAAGCAATCACTATACAAAATGAAGATTGGATGCTAATATCTAGGAAGAAAAAAATTTCACTCTCCCTAGATACAAAATGGAGCTTGGATACCAATATCCATCATCCAGGAGAATAATAATTTTTTTGTTCTTTCCTGGAGCTTGACTACAATATGTTTTTTGATGGTTTACAATATCCAGGAAGATAACTATGTGGAGGGTTGTGTGTGTGCATGTTTAAGAAGTGGATGGTTTACAATATCCATGAAGATAATATGTGAAACCCATTGGAAATAAAATATGTGGATTGTGAAAACAATTTCTTGGAAATATTGATAACCATGGTTTAAAATATCCTATGTGGATATTGTTTACAGGAATATGTATGGTTTACAACAAACATATGAACCTGCAAACATGAAAATTTGTTGTCATTGTGAACACAATAATTTATTACTACACCCACATTAACTGACAATGTGTTAACTGCATACATTTTAACTCATATAAATGCATGTGGTTGCTAATTATTCACTGAGTAAAGAACTTGAGATGGTAAAATCATGTTGATGTTTACTGATAACTGATAAAGAAGTGTGTGTGCATGGTGTTTGTTTGCATTTCCTTTTTAAAGAAGTGTGCGTGCATGATGACACTGTGGATGTTATCAAATATTTTTTGGTTGTTATGTAGTATAACATATATAACATGATTCCTGATTTATGAGCAGCGTTGTTAACATATTCCTATATGTCATATTAGCATAACATAATAGTTGGTCACTTGGTTGTTTTGGTTCATCACTCAGTTCATTTCATTGTTGTTAGAATGGAAATTAGGTGGTGATTCCAGCACAACATTTCAAAACCAGAATAATTCTTTTTTGGGCCTGGGCTTCTTTTTCATGATTTGTCGATCTCTTCGTTCTGTTTTAAATGTATACCTATTTGGCAAAGTTCTATAGTATAGCGTGATGTTAGTTTTGCCCTTCAATTATATAGGTACCAAGCTTGATTCCAATCAATATAACGTAGAGAATGTCGCTGAACATGATTTCCTTCGAACTGAGGGGGATCCAGCTGCTTTGGGATACACAATCAAAGAATCAGTAGTACTAATCTGAAGCATGGTCAGTATAAATTGGCTATTCAAACATAATTGGATGTATTGTCCTTATATATGCTTTCTAATCTGTGGTATTAAGTGCTGGGTGTAAGAAGTGTGTGATATAGGAACCTTTCATCAACACATGTAATTTGCTCACGGATTTAATCTTGAGTGGCTCACGACTCAAGCGAAAAGGAGGAGAAAGCTGTTCATCCCATTCTTCTCAAAAAATTTATACATGCATCCTAAATTGAATCCAGAGTGTACCTGCATCCCGAAGGTAGGCCACTAATGTAAGCGGTTTTCTCACAGAAATCGTTGACGTTCAATGTCGAAGAATCCACCAACGTATGTTCCAAGCAAAGCTTCTGTTTAGTATCATACTTACCACACATCTCCGACTCATCCAGTGTAGGATTTGCACAAACATAACCTCCATATTGCAGCACATTATCCCACTATTGCTCCTAGATTCTTTATTTGTTTGCTGATTATACAACATATATCAAATTATTTATCATATTATTCCCATTTTGCTTTTTTTTACCATGACAATTTTTTCCAACAGCAAAGTACTCTAAGTATATTCTTTGATGCTATAATTTGTTAAATGATTTCACATATTACTAACAATGGTGCAAAAAATTGGTGGGGAGAACAATTTTTGCAAAGAGTTTCAGTTCCAGTTTTTAGGGTTATTTTACAATTAAGATCAAAAGACATAGCTAGCACAAAAATGAAACCTTCTATGATTAAAGTATTAACCATTATTAAAGCAATATGGATCATAAAAATTTCTCAAAAAAGCCAGCTTTTCAAGCAAAATTACTCAGAAAAAGGAAGTTAGACAAAACCAGTGATTTTATTGTCTGGAGCGTGTCAAGTTCCTTGATCTCTAGCGAGTAAGTAAAAGATATTTCTTTTCATCACTTTCTTTGTGTTTAGCCACTATTCTTAGTCATTTTTGCATATGCATTTAAACTATAGATCTTTTGGATAAGGATTGATGTATTTTAGTAGAAAATAGGTTTTTAATTGAAAAATTCATAAACAAGTTGCACTGAATTTAGCAGTAATGTTAGTGACTGTCTCCTTTTTGGATTTTGACATAAAGTTTTAAAGATTGAAGCTTTTTTGGCAATGATTAATGGAAGTTCTTGCAATAGGAAATCAGTTACAGTATGTTGGGGCTGAGCATGGAGCTGGAGAACTTACCGACGAGGGCGAAGGTCTTTGGATGGCTTGCATATGGGTTCCGCTCCTTTATATTTGGATCTACAAAATTTTTGATGGTACGTCACTGGATGGAGGACCTCAACTTTTTTCTTCCAAATTTCATTTTGTTTTTCTTTATCATCAATGTTAGCCATATAAAAACCATCCACTTGCAATCTACTTAACAATGCACATGAGAAATAAGGCATATGCTGATGACCCATTAAAAATTAATCTTTTTAAATTTGTTCATTGAATTGGACGATAAGAATATTATTAACCCACTTCAAACCATGCATTCCAATAATGCACATGTTAGATTTTTGCTGTTTTTTCCTATATGAAGTAGATGAAGATAATACTTATTTTGCTAAATGCATATTGTTGTCAGGTTTTATAATTTTGATTTTGGCATGTAGATAATTGGGAATGTTCTTCTTTGAGGTTCAGGAGTCTCCTCATCGTTATGTATTTTTTGATGAACAACCTGGAGCTTTAGATCTGAGGCTTAGGGCACACATGAAAAGATCGGGATCTATCGGTTATGCTATGCCAAGATGTCCTACCAAATTACCGGATTGTCCATCAGTTCTCCCGTAAGTTTCCGTCAACTCTCCAATCACTTGGATGCTTTGATTTGTTTAGTTTTGGGGTTTAAAGCTATGATTTGATTTGATCAATCCACCGACTGCCGTAAGTTTCTACCGACTCTTCAATCTGCCAATTCCTGTATTTATGCTTTGATGATCTGTTCAAGTGATTTATTTGTTAATGAGAGAATGTAATTGATTAGCAGGAATCTATTATACGAATGCTATTATATTAGCAGAAATAATTAAACATGGGAGATGATATGTTTTGTTTTCATAAAATTTAGCTGGTTGATTATATGGTTTAGTGTAGCGATATGAATTAGCTAATGTATATGCTATATTTGTTCATTGCAACATAAAGTTATAAAATATGATGTGATATTTATTATAAGATACTGAAAGCACTCTCTTGAATATCACATCATCAACTACAACACTCTTGAAATTTTTAAATACAATTCAATTGTGGTGTGCTTGGGATGGTCGTATTCAGAATGATAGCATTTTGCATCTATGATACAAAATAGTAACTTTTTAATATTTGGTTATATCATTAAGCATATTTTTTCTAGCTAGAAAAGAATTTGAGCAAGTTTGTGGATGGTCTCATATACTTTTGGAGTTGGGAGGAGTTATGTTACATGCTTCTGTTTGGATTCATAACATAAGAGTGGAATATAGTAGTTGACATGTCACACAAGGTGTAGGATCCGAGTGAAACATCCAAGCATGAAGGAGGATAGCATTGTTATTTAAAAGAAAATGAGAAATGAACTTATCCGTTGAGCTTATTAATGAAGTAACATGTCATTGTGACTGAAATCAAACTAACAAAATCGAACTAACATGGGTCCGTGAATGGAACTCAGCTGTAAGCAAGAAATAGATTTAAAATTTTCATATGCAAATATTTATAGTACTTTCAATTGCAAGGTAAGTCATAAGTGTGGCTAAAAGGCGTATCCTTCTCCAGTGAAGGAACAAAAGCTATCACAGAGCTGGTATTAGAAATGCATATATCCATGGCGATGATAATTTTCCATTCGTAACATGTCCTACGTGATGCAAGGCAACTAGGGGGTAAGCTAATGTTGGCTTGCAACCGTAGCAGCCATATTGGAGCTGAGGCAAGGGAATGTCCGAACCATTGCACCATACATACACTACATTGGCCGTGGTTCTGAATGGTTGGAGAATTTTTTCCAGAAGAGGTATGTGATTGGCTTCTGAGTTGTATCTTTGTGGACATGGTAATTGACATCAATCTGAAGCGTACACTCTAGAGGAATGAATTTTTTTAAGTGTCATTCTGGAAACAATTTGCAGTTTTTCTTGCTTCTTACTCTTTGAATTTTTTATTCTGGCAACATTTTGCATTACTTCTTACTTCTTAATTCTTACTCTAGAAGCAGTTTGAATTTTTTTGTGTCACTCTGGAAGTATACACTTTGATTGGTATCCATTACTTCTTACTCCTAAATCTATGACAAAGTTTTAATTACTTCCACTGGTCCCAATTCATCTCAGTTTTTGATCTACCCTCAATTTATTTGCTTTGTTTACTGTGACTATCAATCATGTTTGGCTTCTCAGTTGTATCTTTGCCGATATGCTGTCAACATGAATGTTCATGGAAACAGTTTGTTGATTAGTATCAATCTGAAGCGAACACTCTAGATGTATGAATTTTTGTTATGTGTCACTCTACCCATCCATATAGGATAAAACCTGGTGCTTTGGCAAATATATCGCCAATAGTTATTGGTACGTATTCACCTACTATGCTACACTAAATTTATGTGCTATTTGCAATGAACCATTATATATAATAAATGATTATGGTAACATGTTATTATCTTGACACCTTGGGGTTGCAGGATTTCTATTCTGGTTGTTAGGTCAAGCCACAGGCCATCAGCTTCTTGGTGTCAAAGTCATGACATCCTTGCTAATGTTTGTTATAGTTGCTGGTATTTGATGGCACTCTTCATGAATATTGCTGGATGATCTTGGGATAATGCCATGAAGTACAACGAAACTGGTGCTCTTGGATGCAAATGAATGCCATAAAGTTACAGTAACTGTATATCTTTCTGTATTGTTCTATATTACGATTCAATGTTTAGTTTGTTGCATTTATGTGCATTGTCAAACTTTCAAACTTCTATGATCAATGTTTTTGAAATATCTTCCTTCATGATGAGGTCCTAATCAAACATATATTATGGTTCTTGCCCTATGCCACCATATCTTTTCACATCTTATATGGATGTAAAAAAGTTCTATGTGAAATGCATATCTTAACCTATCATTATGTATTTAGTTATGTCTCAAATTATGAGTCAGTCCTTCCAACTTATCTGACTACTGCCAGAAATTGTTTTGTCTATTTCATTTGTCTTCTTTTGAATTTCATGCTTTGTAATTTGATGTTGATGTCCTTTCAAGATTTCATTTCCTTTTCCAAGTTCCTTTTGAACTAATGTTGATATTTCACTCTGAGCTCTTTTGAGTCATTAGGTAAGCAGATTTATAATTGTCTTTTCCTTAGGTTAGTAGAAGGGATTACAGTACATTCCATTTCAATAGACAGTTATGGCAAGCCACACATTATTGGGCCTCTAATCACGGTAGCATTTTCCAGTGTTCTTCCGTACAATCATTTCCACAATGTGACTTGACGTTGTCATTTTTTATTTGCTGAAAATAAATCAGGAACATGCCAAAGGGGGAAATGTACAATTTTCACTTAAACAAAGCCTGAAGCAGATAGGTTGGCCTATGGTATGTCTCGAAGTTTTGGATGTGAGGCTTTGCATGGTGACATTACACAGAATCAATCAAAGGGAAAGAACAATTTCAAGCTTTCGTGATGGTCGCTTCAATATGTTGGATACTACTGATGTTGTTGCCTGTGGACTTAATACACCAAATGTCGACCTGGTGAGTGATACGTTGAGTTAAATTCGTTATCTGTTTTTTATTTTTTTTATTTTTTTCTGTTGTTTCTTTGATATGTGTCTGCTATTATGCAACTTCATGGAAAGTGTTTTAATTTTCTACATAAGCCATACTGGCCTCATTATAAGTAGTCCAGGTAGAGTTATTCCGTTTTTAGCCATAATATAACTGCATTACAAGTAGTGACTAGCATTTTTCTAATGTATGCCGACTAAGAATTTTGTATGTGAATGTAGTTATTCTATGTCTGGTACACGCCTAACAAATTTTAAGGAACACACATTAAAAATGTACTAAATATAACATGCATTATAGTTGCATTACACTGGCATCATTCTATTTTGTTGTCATGAAGAATTTTGTACAAAAATAAATGGATGTATGCTCTAGATCTCAACTAATTTGATGATTGATTGTTAGTAATTGATTATAGGTGTAAGTGCATAGGCTGGATGACCCATTGTCACATACCCTCGAGCGGTGCTCAAAAGACACATTCAAGATATACATGCCATTTAGGTATGTGATCTGCTACCTATACCTGTGTCAAGATAGATGGGATGGATGGATTCCAGAGTTGGTGACATTCTACGCTATGAATTACCATCGGTCCATGTCCTTCTACTACAACACTCCTATTCTGATCGCTGCGTGGTATAGATTCAATCAATGCCCAAGAATCATGGCCGTCGCCAATGCAACCGAGGCCGTTGGCAGCAGTCTCATCTGGCATATGTACATTAGAGCGAAGATGATCTCTTTTTGTGTGTATGTTTGAACTATGATCTGGATGTTATATTTACTGATGAGGTTTACATACGAGATATTATGTGCTTATAATGTGGTTCATCTTCAATGAATTGTCCTTAATATGTAATTTAGAGAATAATATTTTGGTGTACCAATGGATTGTTGATGTATGTTAATGATTAGAATCCAAATTCTCTAATGTGTGATCAAAGGGACAATGTCCAATTTTTTAAGATGCATTACTGTTGATTCCAAATCTTAGTGATCAGTAGTCAGAGAAAACTTGTGATTCAAGATTGTGAAGGCTATTTCCTTAAGGAATTATTTCCCATTGTATTATACCAGTAAGGCACAAAATGTCATTATGATATCCGATATCACTTTTATTTTTAACTACGCGAGGGGATGGTATTGGACTAATTTCAGATAGGTTTGTCGGTCGAGTGCTCGATGGAAGTATTTGGATCTTATCGGCACCTTTTGCAATGAACAGTCCATTGCACCAATAATAAGCGTTCATAAAATGGTGGATGGTTATGATTTTTGTTGAGCGTAAAATTAGAAAGAGTGCAACGCATGTGAGAAAAAAATGTCCCAAATTAGTAGGCATCAGCTCATAAGCAACCTATAGTGGTTGGTCGACGCATTGATTATTATCCTCTACAAATTAGGATACTGTGATGTCTTTTGTTCATCTCAAATGAAACATGTAGTGGTTGTCCATGCATTGATTATAATCCTCTACAAATTAGTACACCATGATGGCTTTTGTTGAACATTAAATTAGAATGCGTGGAGTACGTAAATTATTGTTGTTCCTTTAAAATTAGAGTGAAAAATAAATAACAATTAGTACACTATAATTATTGTTGTTTGTTTAAAATAAGGGGATCCAAGATTTTGAGCGGGAGATATTTTTACTGAAAGGGTGAACTAAAAAGCAATAATTGAGCTTTAATTATTGTTGTTCTTTTAAAATTATGGGGTCTAAGATTTTGAGGGTATAATATTTTAAATGAACAGTGCCCTTGGGGCACATGTTAATCTATATGTAACTAAATTTTGGGGAGAACTAAATTCTTTGTATGGACCTACATTTGGGGGAAAATAAAATTTTTGTGCGGAACTAAATAACAAATATTGCGCTTTAATTGTTGTGCATTTAAAATTAGATGATCCAAGATTTTGAGCGGTGAATACTTTGAATGAACCGTGCCCTACGGGCACGGGTTATGACTTATATATATATAATACATTTGACAACCTTTTTTGAATTCTAGGACTGACTAGGACAAGATAAAGAGTGGCTGAGATTTGATCTTAGTAAATCAATGGTTGAGATTGGATTTGTGAAAATTTTAGTGGGAAAACTTAAACTTTGGGAGGGGGGAAGTGTCTTGGGAACCAAAACTTTGAAATTAAAAGTGTATTAGGAAACATTGTAGAGATTAAATTTTAGGGGAAAAAGTGTCTTAGGAACCAAAACTTTGAAATTAAAAGTGTCTTGAGAAAGATTGTGGAGAAACATGATCCATTAAATTAAACAAAGTAAAAAAATTAGCGTAAAAAATTTAAGTTAATACCGTCACCGAAAAATACCCTGAGGTTTGTTGTTCCACGTCGAAGGCGTAAAAAAATTTAAGTTAATACTGACACCGAAAAATACCCTGAGATTTGTTGTTCCGTGCCGAAGGCGCCTACTAAATTTTTTTACGCTAATTTGTTGTTCCGCACCTAAAGCGCCCACTCCGAATTTGTTGGTCTGCGTCAAATGCGCTCGCGCGTTATTACACGCCGAATTTGCCGCTAAATTTTTTTATACTAATTTGTTGTTCCGTGCCTAAAGCGTCCACGCCGAATTTGTTGTTCCACTAAATTTTTTACGCTAATTTGTTATTCTACGCCAAATTTGTTGTTTCACGCCGAAGGTGCAAGCGCCAAATTTGTTGTTCCGCACCGAAGGCGTTCGCATGTAGTTCCGCACCGAAAGCGCCCGCGCCGAATTTGTTGTTTCGCGCCAAAGGCGCCCGCGCCGAATTTGTTGTTCCACGCCAAAGGCGCCCACGCCGTATTTATTATTCCGCATCAAAGACGCACACGCTGAAGGCGCCCGTGCTGCTAAATATTTTTACACTAATTTGTTGTTCTTTTAAATTTTGGCTGTGGAAATAATTTTTTGGGGAACAGATTTTGCGGGGGAAAATCTTAAATGAACCGTGCCCGCGGGCACGGGTTATGACTAGTATATATATATATATATATACATATATATATATATATATACATATATATATATATATATTGAATTATGATAACAAAGTTTTAAAACTAAAAATATGAAAGATATCGATTTGAAAATAAGTACGAGATAGTAACAACAAAAATTCCAAGAGGATCTCAAAGAAATTAAGCTGAGCGAAGGACTTAATAAGGAATTTCGCAAATACTTTTAGAGGAAGCAGACTTGGTAAAGGAAAAGACTCGAAGGATCAACGATACTCGTCAGGAACGATCACGTGAATCGGTAGAAAGGAAAATGATCGCATGATGGATACGCTTAGGTTATGATTCATGAAGCTACGATGGAACTCTACGGTCGATAACACGAAAGGGTAATGATCAGGAAGATGCTAGAAGCCAGGGATTCTAACTATTGGATCGTCTACAGATCAGGAGAGCTTGGCACTAATATTTCCTAATGAGCTAGACTGTAACCAGGATCTAATGGGAAGGTTCCTAAGAGAATCAAGGTTAGTTCTGCTGGGCCCGAAATCGATGGACCCGAGCGAACGACTAAAAGAAGGGCTCTAGAAATCTAACACGGCCAGAGCCTAGTGAGGGCTACTCAGGTATCCTAAGACAAGGATGACTAATTCTTAACCAAGGCGTCTGACTATCAAATTGGGACGTCTACCTAAGTCTTCCTACTATGTAAGACTGGGAAAACCTAAATTAGACGTGTACCTGGATATTGAATGAATGCGGCACTCTTATTATTCCAAACTTTTGCATGACCTGCATGGGCCACCACTAAAACCTGTCACGCCCCGCTTCCCAAAAATACGGAGGTGAAGCGTGACTAAGGCCCGCTTGGGCCGGAGCTGTGAAGCCCGGGCCCACTAAGCGTCTGCAGGGGGTACCATTTTAAAATTTTCAGGTTCTTGCATTTATAAGTTCGAAACAACAGGAAGTACAGAAAGAAAGTTGCATTCATTAAAATAAAGAGTTAATATCCAGCGAGTACAAAAGTCTAAAGGAGGGAAGCCTAAGCATGGCAACAACTACCGAAAGAGAGAAGCTAAAAGTAGTAACCTCTGAACGTCCACGTTAGAAGAGACCTCTAAGTCTGGTCCTCGTCAGGTACATCCTCTGGGTCGACGTCCTCGGCTCCACGTACTCCGGTAAGTCTGTCTCGTCCGCGAACTCTGGCTCCACACCTGACGTACAGCAGCCAAAAGAAAGGAACTGTACGTCAGGTAAAGTCTACAAAAGAGGTCAGACTCTACTGCAAGTGTACCGAACTATTTAAACAACGGTGTACTGGTTGATTAGCATGCTAGGGTTCTAACTGAGAAGTAAAAGAAAGAAGTAACGCAGCAGGAAAGTAAATCGTAGCAAGTAGTAGTCGTAGCGTGTGCTAGTGACTATGGGACTAACCTAAAGGGGTCATGACAAGACTAACAAGACAGGACAGGACAGGACAAGACAGGAAACGTGTGACTCGAAGGGTTCACGCCTTATGGTTCGAGGGGGATCAGACCCTCTCCCTGTGCGCACCCTCAACCCTACCCCAACCCCAGTGCTCAAGACATGACAAGACAAGACAAGATAAGGGATCACTCGCTCTACCTTGGCGAGTGCCTTATTGCCCTCTGGGCTGAGTATCACGACAAGGGATCACTCGGAGAGTGCCCTATTGCCCTCTGGGCTGAGTATCACGACAAGGGATCACTCGAAGAGTGCCCTATTGCCCTTTGGGCTGGGCAAGACGGGATGGGATGTGACAAGACAGGAAAGGTTATTCTAGGGTGTCCACACGCATGCACACATAAGATAGTCCTACGATGTCAAAAGTTGTTGTTGTTACGCCAAGACTTCGTCGTCAAGTCTAGGTCGTCAGGGCGTCCCGGATGCTATCATTTCACGTCCGGTTCTATTAGTTCACAGTCTAACAGTTCTAGCAGTTTGGGACCAAGGCACGGTCAAAAACGTAAGTGAGTACACTTGCCTGTGGTGGCGAGTGTGTCGTCCGTCCGGGGCGTCTCGTCCAGGCGTCTCGTCCGCGGTAGTCCGTCTGAAACAGGTCATGGCGACAGTGTCAGGTCGCGTTCTTCAATAATCCTATTTAGGTTTTGTTTCTAGGTTGTCGGGACTACCCTAATCGTCAAGGTCACGTTTTTGGTGTTTAATCAGCCTAGTTCGACCACTACCCTATATGCACAGAAAATTTGTCTGATGGTCGATTTCTACAGTGAGCAGTGTTTTACTGGTGCGGAAAAGTAAATTTAATTATTGTTGTCCAGTTTTAGTTAAGGTTCAGTTTGCTACAGTGTGGGTTTCGTTACGAGTTATGGGGACTAACCTGGTGTGAGGAACGCGTACAAATCTGACGTCGAAACGGTGGCGGTGCTCGCGTCCCCGACTGCGGGTCGTGCAGTAAAGGTCGTCTCGGGATCACGTCAGGATTGTAACGGCTGCGGGTAGTGCAGCCGAGATGTCACGGCTACAGGTACGGTATCGAGATTTCTTCGGTTGCGGGTCCCAGCAACGAAATGTCTACGACAACGGTAACAGGGACGAGTCGCGACGTCAGGAGGCCACAGAATTTGCGGCATGCAAGGGGGCTGGAGCAAAGGAATGGGCGGCTGTCAACGGAAAGATCTACGGGCGGTGTCCGTTGTTCGTGTGGAGGAGGCCGGCAGTTCACCGTGAAGGCTGCCGTTGCGCGTACAAGGGCTACGCGTGCCGCGGCCTAGGTGGCCGGCTGTTTCTTGGGAAAATAGCGAGGAGGCTTGCGGTGTCGGAAAACAGGCAGCAGCGGCAGCAGTGGGGAGCGCTACGCGCAGGCAGCTGAGAGCGAAGGGAGGCGGCTGCGGGCGAGGTGGAGCCGTGAGGGGTAGCGGCGGATCGCGGGGATCTGATCAGGCGGTCGTGGCGGAGCTTGCGGCAGCGCGACCGTGTGGAGCTATGAGAGCGAGGGGGATCACGGGCACGGCAGCGCGGGGAGGCCGCGAGGGCGCAGCAAGGCGGGGAGCACCTCCGGAGTGGCTCTCGGTGGTCGCAGTCGCGGCGAGGCAGAGCTGTGCGCGGCCGTGCGGAGGGTCACGATGGAGGCGGCTTCGTTCGGTCGCCGGTGGGGTCGTGAGGGGGCCGGCGTCGGGGTTGAGGGCCGTGGAGCGAGGCGGTGATCGGGAGGGGGCTCGGCGGTCACGACTGCGTGGGGATCCTCAAGGGCAACGGCATCGCCGTGGATGCGAGGGAGGAGAGAGAGAGAGAGAGAGAGAGAGAGAGAGAGAGAGAGAGAGAGAGAGAGAGAGAGAGAGAGATCGGAGGGGAGAGGGAAAAAAAGGCAGGGGAATAGGCCGGCGGCGCTGAGAAGGGGGGTTAACCCTATGGCTTTTTGCTTGAGTGGGTTTTTGATTATTAGGGTTAGGGTTAATAATTTAGGGTTAATATAATAAGAAGTATTGCTAAATAGACATGTGCTATGAGTTAAATGGGTGGAGGGGTAAGGGATAGAGGGTGTATGAGTTGGGGTAAGTCTAGGTGAGATTAGAGAGACATTTTAGGACAGATATAAAACAGATTAATTAAAGATATTGCCAGATATGGCAACAAATTCGAATTTGAACTGATTGGGGAGATCGACGGTCGAGGTTAATCCGGGTGATATCTCTCAATCCAGGCATCAGAAAAATAATCCAAAAATACCGGGGCGATCGTGGAGAAGAGACGCACAGATCTACGGAGCCTGATCGTGCGCTATGCCCACCAAAAATATATGTAAAATTGGAAACGGTATTTTGAGTCAAACGACTAAAACGCCCCTATCATTCAATGTCGTTTTGCGAGAAAACGTGCCGGGAAAAGATGTTCCCAAAAAATTACTATAAAATTCAACACCCCAAAACGATCGCGACGGCATATCGCATCGCATATGCCGGAGCTCAGAAATAGCCAAATAAAATGCGTGCACGATAAAGCACATGCACGTAGAAAAATCATAAGGTTGGAAAGCGACCGTTACAAATGGTATATAAAGTTGGAATTTATATGACGTAATGCATGAATAACCCCTACTAAAAATCTATAATATAATCACTCATCATGAGCATCACCTCAACATTTTCAATATGTTGATTGAAAAAGATCATGCCCCTTCAAATAAGCCAAAGGTCTTTGTAGTGATTTTCAAGGTCCCTTAGGGTTAATTTAACCATCTCGACCTAAGTCGGACGATCTTAATTTAAATAAGCAGTGGAAAAAACCAATTAAAAAACTATTTAATAAGTACTGCCTTTAGAAAAAATCCCTTAGCCAGGATTATCTACTACATCGAGATGGGTCTGACCGACTCGAGAAAGTTCTAACTACTACAGAATATGAAATGCATAAATAAATATGACTCACCCGGAATCTTGCCTTAGAACAGGCAAGATGTTCTGCACCATCTTGCGCTCCAAAATCTGAGCCGCATCCCGAACCACATCGCGTTGCTCCTCTTCGCGAACTGGATCACCTCCCAAGCCGCACCTTGCCTCCGAGCCCATCACTAGCTGTAGAAGGTTTCACTTGAGTAAACCCGCGTCATAGACTTCTGAATCAGATTCGGACCTCCTCGTTGCCTTGCTAGGACCCGGTTGGAGGACATGAAAAATTAATAAAGGAAAAGAATAATTTTAAGCCTTGATCAAGTTCGCTCAAATAATTAGGAGCTCCTTGAATGGAAGACTTGGTGTACTTTTCAATGAGGAGGGCTACCCCCTATTCATATAGGGAGCCGGCCCCTCCTCTCTTGCTACGAGCAATGTGGGACAATAAAATGGGCAATAGGGATTGATTTCACTAGAAGTCTAAACTTCTAAAATCAACCATAAATCCATTTCTGAGTTTCGACTTTCAAACAACCAGTCAAATCGAAGATATCGAGACAACGATCGCATAGAAAAAACGGCATCCAATTCCGATATCATTTGACCCCTCAAATGTCGAAAATAGACTCCAAATCTCGTTTTCGCAAAAAATAGCACAAACATGCTATTTCTTGGCGGGTCTGACCTGCCAGTTGCGAGTCAGATTCGCAAGCCCAATAAGGGCCTATCCTCAGCTGTTTTTGCGTTTTGGGATCGTTAGAGCTCCGATTTGGACGCGGTTTCTTCCTGTGGATTTCTCAGAAAGTCCCCTTCGTTCCCATGCATCTAAGTAAATATAATACCAAGTATTAATATGTCTCAAATGCTAAACTCTTTATCTTTTCATCTCACAACTGACTTGTGAGTTTAATCATTCCATTGCATCGAATGCATTCCTCATTAACGATCTTCCTATTACTAAGACGTGAATATTACTCGATGTGAGACCCTACAGCCTGACCCTACTATAGGTTGAGACTCGAAGTCTCTAGACGACAGTAACCACTAGCAGCAGGTGTCGTCCTTGTTTTAGAATCATCGATTACGTGATTAACTTGTTGGCAAGAGTGCCGACGGGATCACTCTGACTGTGACCGTGATGATTTCTGCAGTTTTAGTCCCTTCGTCTCAACTATGTCACTTGCCTAGCCTAGCGTATGGAACTCAGTATACGTCGGTCTCTGGTACATTCATGTTGTAAATCTTACAATATACCTTGGCCAAGGTTTTACCGAGAGCAGTACTGACCAGCGACACTAACTTCCCATTAACGGAAGAGACGAATCCTTTGTTGATCATTACTCAGCTCGTACACTTCGAGTGTCACCCAGCCTAAGATCTTTCAGCAGGCCTTGCCTCGAAGCTAGATCTTAGACCTAAGTGTTACCGTTCACGTATAGCTTCGTATAATGTTCTCAAGTCCTAAGGACCAACTTACCTATCATCACTTAGAGTTATTAATGACAGATAGTTAATGTTTAACCATTTAATAACTCTTGTTTAGGTCGTTCAGTGTACTCATTCTCTAATGAGCACCTGCGCCTTGTCTCCGACTTCTCCAAGTCGTATTGTTATAAGACTAACTAGACTAAGACACAATGGTCTGTCTGATGTGCCGATATCCCTATCTCGATGCATTTATGACCACGAATGCTTTTTAGATTCAAGCTGCTATCGATCAGACATTTCTCATAATCGCAATCTACATCGCAAAACATGTGTAACCTAACTTTGAATCCAAGGAAATAATCTAAGCAATTAATAAATTGAAATTACTCAGACAATATTTTACCAGAAAGCATACTTTCACTTATTGAACAAGATGTTTACAAAGATAAATTGCCACGAAGGCATACATCTCTCTACATCTCCCACTTGCACTCAGGCCTATTTATTTCGGTATCTCATACCATATTTACATGCTAATCTCACTAGACGATCGCGTGCCAGCACCTTCATGAATGGATCTGTTAGGTTGTCTTCTGTACAGACTCTATGGAGTTCTATGTCCTTCCTCTGCTCGATCTCCCGTATCAGGTGGTACTTGCGAAGAATGTGCCTGGATCTCTTATGGAATCTTGGTTCTTGAACCAGGATGATGGTTGCATTGTTGTCTTTATACAATGGTATTGGACTTTCAATAGCAGGCGCCATCCTGAGTGGGTTGATGAACTTCCTCATCCAGACTGCTTCCTTTGCTGCATCGTTGGCCGCTATGTATTTGGCTTCCATCATGGAGTCTGCAACAACGACTTGTTTGGAACTCCTCCAACTGACTGCTCCTCCGTTGAGAGTGAAAACATATCCAGAGATCGATTTTCTATCATCCACATCACTCTGAAAGCTGTAATCTGTGAAGCCTTCAACTTTCAGGTCTTCACTTCCATAAACCAAGATCAAGTCTTTATTCCTTCTGAAGTACTTAAGAATTGTCTTGACCGCTTTCCAGTGATCCTCTCCAGGGTTAGACTAATATCGACTTACTACACCGAGTGCATAAGCGATATCGAGTCTGGTACAGATCATGGAATACATGATAGATCTCACAGCTGAAGCATATAGGATCTCGGTCATTTGTTCCTTTTCCAAGTCAGTCTGTGGAGACATCTTCTTGGAAAGGGTTATTCCATGATTGGCTGGTATTAAACCACCCTTACTTTTTCCATGCCAAAACATTTTAGCACGGTGTCAATGTACCTGGTTTGGGAGAGTCCTAGCATCCATTTAGATCTATCTCTATAGATCTTCACACCTATTATGTAGGATGCTTCTCCCAAGTCTTTCATGGAGAAGTTGGTTGATAGCCATCTTTTAACAGACTTCAACATCTCTATGTTATCAGAATGTCATCCACGTATAGAACGAGGAAAATTAAAGAATTATTATTACTAGTCCTTTTGTAGATGCATGGATCATCCTCATTTCTGACAAAACCAAACTCTTTCACTGTTTTGTCGAAGCGGATGTTCCAACTCCTTGAAGCTTGCTTAAGCTCATAGATGCACCTATGCATCCTACACACTTTTTCTTTACTCCCACTGACTTCGAAACCTTCTGGCTGAGTCATGTAAATTTGCTTTTCTAAATCATCGTTTAGAAAAGCAGTCTTCACATCCATTTGCCAGATTTCGTAGTCGTAGTGGGCAGTAATAGCGAGTACGATGCAAATAGACTTGTGCATGGCTACTGGTGAGAAGGTCTCGTCATAATCTATTCCTAGAATCTGACGATATCCTTTTCCAACCAGTCTAGCTTTGTATGTTTCTATTTTTCCATCTGCACCAATCTTCTTCTTGAAGATCCATTTGCAACCTATGGGAACATTTCCCTTGGGCACGTTTTCTAAGGTCCATACCTTATTCACGTGCATGGAATCTGTTTCAGACTTCATTGCATCTAGCCATTTGTTAGAGTCCATACTCTTTATGGCTTCCTGGAAGCTAACAGGGTCATCATCTAATATGATGCTATCCTCAATCCCACCGTCTACGAAAAAACCGTAGTACCTTAGGAACCCTATTGGACTTCCTAATGGCTGGTTGGGAGATGTCAAGTTCTGACTCTCCCCTTGGTTCAGACACTTGTTCTTGTGTGAGTACTTCGAGCATTCGTCCAGATCAATTACCTTGCTAGTTGATTCCTTTACAAGGAATTCCTTTTCCAACAAAGTGGCATGTCTAGAGACAACAATTTTTGTGCTCTGGATGGTAAAAGAGATAACCTAATGAATGTCTTGGGTACCCTATGAACTTACACAGGATAGATCTGTCTTCCAGTTTGTCCGGATTCTGCCTTTTGACATATTGCATGACAACCTTATACCCTTAAGTGATTAAGGCTAGGTTTCTTACCGGTCCATATCTGATATGGTGTCATATGCACAGATCTTAATGGAACTTTATTTAGAATGTATATAGCAGTTTCCAGGGCATAGCCCCATAGGGAAGTAGTTAACTCATCTTCACTTACCATGGACCGTACCATGTCTAACAAGGTGCGGTTCCTCCTCTCTGACACACCGTTATGTTGAGGTGTATAAGGAGGTGTGACCTGAGAGAGAATCCCATTCTCTTTTAAGTAAGTAAGGAATTCATGGCTTAAGTATTCTCCTCCTCGATCTGATCGAAGGATTTTAATACTTTTCCCAGTCTAGTTTTCAACTTCGGCACGGTACTCTTTGAATCGCTCAAAAGTTTCAGACTTATGTTTCATCAAGAACACATGTCCAAACCTTGAGTGATCGTTAGTAAACATGACGAAATATGAAAATCCACCTTTGACTAATGTAGACATGAGTCCACATACATCGAAATGTACTAGAACCAAGAGTTCGATAACTCTCTCCCCTTGACTTGCAAAAGGAGTTTTGGCCATCTTACCTTTGAGGCAAGACTCGCAAGTGTCGAATGACTCATAATTCGAGAGGCCCAAGAGCCCCTCTTTATGTAACTTGCTGAGTCTATTCTCTCCGATATGGCCTAGTCTACAATGCCAAAGATAGGTTTCACTAAAACTAGACTCCTTACGTTTTCTTGTATTAATGTTTAATACAACCTTATTGCCTAAAGTGTATACAACATTATTAAGTGTCCCAAAACCTAGCAACTTACCATCAAAAGAAATGTTCATGACATTTCCGTTGATAGTAAAATTATAACCATCTTTATTCAAAGCCGAGACGGATATAATATAGAACCGGAAGTTTGGGATGTAGTAACATTGCTCCAAAAGCAAGTTAGCTCCACCAGCTAATGTGTGTTTAAGGTTTCCCATGGCTACAACATCAACATTGGTTATGTTGCCGACTTGCATAATGATTTCATTCTTTTCAAGTTCTCTAATGATTCGCATTCCCTGTAATTGATTACAGATATGAGAACATGCATAGGTGTCTAACACCTATGCATTAGAATTAACCGAAAGAACTACACTTTGTATTTTAGAAGTTAAGGCATAAACTCGTCCTTCCTTCATTTGTTCCCTTGCTGCTATAGATTTTTTTGACTAGTCATTATTTTTATTATAACCAGTTAATAAGTTCTTATCTCGGATATTATTTATCTTACTCGTCATGCTGCAAAGATTAGAACTCCTATAATTAGCATGTGTTCAAAATATTTTAAATATAATTAGAATGGTTTTTATCCAATTATACTCTCCCATTAATTTCAGGATCATTTAAGCCAAAACATAATTAATATTAAATGGGAGCAGGAATCCAACAACTTTGAGTCGTCCAACCTTGAGTGTAGCTCAACAAGTCGTTCAACTCGGCTGTCGGTAGACGAACTCTTTGTCAATCATATCGAATATGACTCCCTATTTGATTTTTACCCCTAATCATTTGTGATCATGAGTGTGCTCATCCAAATCACAACGACTAGTCAAGTCAGACCCTTGTTTTTGTGTCTAGCTTGACTTGCCCTGACGCTCGGTGTATTCACGACGCATCGGTTTGGTTCAAGTCTTAAACTACATCGTTGGCCTAACTTATGCCTGTTGGGTATTGGTTTTTCATACCAATCTTATTTTGATGATGATCACAACATTATGTTGTTGCTAATGACTCTCATGTTTTAGTCTCTCAGTTTTATTTCAAGAATATGTTTCTTGGAGACTAATCACTTGGTGCAAGGATGGACATCGAGTGAAGAAGGACCTTTGCTTGGACTCAAGGAGTGCCAAAGCTTGAAGATGATGGAGAGCAATCAAGGCATCAAGATTGAAGACTTAGACTCTAAGGAAAGTATTGTAATCTATGTAATTTACTTTATTGCTTTCTCTCTCTTTGGAGTCTAGGATTAATATAATGCCGTGTTAGATGGTTTACTCATTCATGCATATTCATTTAACCATCTTAGTGATCCTTAGGATTATCATAGAATCCAACCCAATAGGTTCACTTTGTCCAAAGGCTCATTTGGAGTCTCTGGCTTTCCATCAGTCGCCTGATGAAGGAAACACAGTCGACTGGGTGATTTCCAGTCTCCTGTAGATCCTTCTACAGTCGCCAGATATGCACAGCTCAAGTCAACATTTCAATTGACTCAAACTTGAGCTTTACGCACAGTCGACTACTGGTCAGTTTACAGTCGCCTGTATATTTATAGTCGCATGTGGATTGGTCATCAGTCGCCTGAGTTGCGTAAGTGCAATCTCTGCATCTCTCTGTCTTTTCTCCATCTTATTCAGCAGACGACTGATTAAGGTTTTACAGTCGCCTGACTATTAGACAGTCGACTATATTATTGATATCAGTCGCCTGTGTGCTTATATGGAGAAAGAGTGCAGCTCTCTATTTTATTCCATCCCCTGCAGCAGTCGCCTGCTAAAGGACGCCTGTCCTGTTTTCAGTCGACTGTACTGTCTTCATCAGTCGACTATCCAGGCTCAGGTTATAGCCGTTGGATATTTACTTGCCGTTGATCAGTCGACTGTCTTTTGATCATCAGTCGACTATTCCTGTCGTTTTCGTCCAGTTTCTAGCCGTTGCAGAATCGATTCTTTGGCTATTTTCTTGGGTTTTGGGGTTTGATATAGGGCTCCTATATATATGAGTGTGCTGCCATCTCTTATACTTCTTGATGCTATTGAATATCTCAAGAGATCTATAAGCCACTCTCAAAAAACTCACTCAATTCCCTCTCAAGAGCTCTCATTCCGCTTCTTGCATTGAAGTCCAGCTTAAGGGAATTCATCCAAGTGCTTTCAAGCATATCTCAACACTTGGAGATCCTCTTCCATGCCTTGCATCCATTTATGAGTAAGGATCTCAAGGCATATGTAAGAGTATTTGTTTTACTTTGTTATTTCATTGGAACCCTAGCTTTCTGTGTGAGAGGTAGTTACTTTCTCTGTGAGAGTATAACCTTCTGTGTGAGGGTTGGTGGAGATCTCTCTGTATGAGAGTTTAAGTCTTTCTGTGTGAAAGTAAGGATTTCTCAGTGTGAGAATCCTAAATCCTCTGTGTGATGTCTCTCTGTGTGGGAGCAAGGATATCTCTTTGTGGGAATCCTAAATCCTCTGTGTGAGGTATCTCTGTGTGAGATTGTATTCACTTTCTCTGTGTGAGAATTATAGTGAATATTGGTGTGGCTGGACGTACCCAAGTTTGGGGAACCAAGGTAAAATATTGTATTTGCGTTTGGATTAATTGTGTTGATTAATTCCTCTTGCACTTATTATTCCGCATTTACAAGTTTAATTTTAATTGCACAATTTATTGCCATTACTCTATTCACCCCCCTCTAGAGTGTTTATTGTTAGTATTGCAAGGTAGACGGTCCTTACAATTGGTATCAGAGCGAGGTTGAAGCATACAACAACGATGGCATATAACGCTTCATCCATGTCTCATGAAGAAGGTCTATCAACCGTTTGTCACGCCCCGCTTCCCAGTATACTTGGGGGCGAGGACGCGAGCGGGTCCGCATGTACTTAAAGCAAAGAAGAGGTACTTATTTTTTTCTCCCTTCTTTGACTTAAGCACACTAAGCGTGATTTTAGCGAAGGCAGGTCCCTGCACGCGAATTTCTCAGAAACAGTTCAAACATTTATTACATTACAATACCAGCGTCTAAAGTAAACGCACAAACAATTAAGGCCTAGCATGGCCGTACAATCTGCTTAAAACAAACTCACCTGAAAATAAAAATACAAATAATAAACTGAAATATAAATGTCCCGATTTAGCCTTCCGCGGGGAGGATCTCAATGTCTTCGTAGCTCTGGTCAGCGGGGTCCACCTCTAAAGTGGGATCCTCAAAGGTAGGGTCCTCACGGTACTCTGTCCCTAAACCTAACATATATTTCATTACACGTTGAAATATATGTCAGCGATAAGCTCGGCAAGATATTTAAAGTAATGAAATGAGGAACAAGTATAAGATGACAAAAGAGCGTTAGTACACAGTTATAAATAATAAGTGCAGAAAGTAAAGTACGAGCATGCATTGCAGTTAAAAGTAAAGTAAAACAGTTGTATGTTGAGTATTTGATTGTTTGTGCTCGTGATAAGTGCATGCCTGGCTAGGTGAAATGTTCTCGCTACACCTTATCACCGGTGGTTTTACCGTGACGCTCCACTCATTGGCTGTCTCCACCGGAGGGGCCGTAGTCGTGTTCGAGACACACTCACAAATCCTACTGCAATGGACCAACCCCACCCAAAGTGTACCGCCGTATACTGGAACACGAGCCAGACTAGTCATATGTGACCCTACTGGAACACGAGCCAGACTAGTCACACATGACCTGACGGGAGTAGCCAACTTGGCTTTTTGTGTATGTTTATTTACTGATTGAGTTTCACCCCATCTGTAGTCGATGGTTTCACCCCGTCTGTATTCGACGGTTTTCACATATGTGTAGTAACATACTCGTCTTTTCCAAAGTTGTTTATCTTGTTAACATGCAAAAAGCAATAGCAGTCCCGTTAAGTAAAAAGAGCAATAAGTAAAGTGAAACATAATGTCCGGCTACTAGAATTTGTCAACATATTGACACCAGGTTTGATGCTAAGTTTTAAAGACCAGGTTTGCACTTCATTATACACATGTTTCCGAGGGTCGTGACACACCCTCTGTTCCGTTTGGGTTCAATTTAACAACAAGTAAGAGATGTTATTCTTTTAATAAATAAATATTGATAAAAATTTCATTTCCTAAACAGATGCAACATGTATATTAAGAGCATGTTAAAATGGGTTTGGGTTCAATTTAAACACTAATTTAAGCAGTTGTTCCAAATTTATTTACAATAAATACTTGCCTTGATGTGGGTGCGGGTGTCCAGGTCGTGGTGGTGAGAAGCACATTTTATCTGCGTCAAATAAACTAGTGACATCAGGCTAGTGGTTATCAATTAGTAAGCTAATTTACACTAACTTACTAAAAGGTGACATTGACTTAGGAGAGTTAATATTAAGTTCACTTAAATACTTTTATCTTAACTGAACAAATTTAACTTATAGATGAGCAACCTTTATAATAATCTTATAACATTAACATTAATAATAGTAATAATAATAATAATAATAATAACAACAACTTATAACTTTAATATAATTTAATAACAGTTATAATAATAATAATTATAATAATAATAATTATAATAATTATTATTATATTAACTATAATCTCTTACCTTTATTAAAAACCCATCACTTCCCTCTCTCTCATCTCCTCTCTCTGCCTCTTCGTTCTTCCCCTTTCCTTTTCTTTTTCTTTTTTCCTTTTCGTTTCTCTCGAGCACAGGGCGAAGGCGACAAGGGTGGCGACGGCAAACGACGGCGCGGGGCAGCGCGATTGAAGCGGCGGCTGCGCGAGATCGTCACAGCGGTGGATGGGGGTCGGGCTTGCCGGCGAGGGGCGGGCGGTTGGGGATCGGGCTCAGGGACGCACCGAAGATGGCTCGCGGCGGCTGCACGCTGGGAACGACGGCGGTGGGATCTAGGGCTGAGAGGCGGTCGAGGCGGATCCGGGCGGCGAAGGCGGTTTTCCGAAGCGGCGGTGGTGCTTCGACACAGCGGGGGTCACGACGGCGGCTCTCGAAGGCGGTGGCGTCGATTCCCCGGTGGATCGAGCGGCGCAGGCGATCGGGCCCGGGGTGGTGGCTGATCGGAGCTGAGCACGGCGGCGGGTCGTACGGGCGGTGGGGATGCGGCAGATCCGAGGCCGGGGGTGCGGATCGGAGCTCGGGGGTCACGGTGGCGACGAGGGCGGATCCACGGCGACGATCGAGCTTCGAGGGAGGATTACGGCAGCGGGGCGAATGATTTGTTGGATTTAGGATTCAATTGGGTTGTTATTGGTTGATTTGTGATTTCTGATTGGATTTTTGGGTTGTAAGGAAGTTGTGGAGACTGGGTTGAATGGGGAGGATGTCTGATTGATTGTGTGGAGTTGGGTTGTTATGGGTGTTGGTGATGGTGGAGAAGAGGGTGATGCTAGTGATGTTGGTGCTGCGGTTGTTGGTTGCTCCTATATGTTGATTTAAGAACGAGGGGAAGTAGGGGACATATTGAATTGAAGTCGTTGGTGGCCAGGGACTTGATTACAAATGTTGGATCTCACCAAATTTTGGTGGGAGATGAAGGCAGTAGGGGTTGGGGTTTGATTAGTGTCGGTGGAAGTTGGGGGAAGGTAAATGGTAAAAGTAAAAAGGGATTAGGGTAGAGGAAATTTAGTAACAGTAATTTAGTAAAAATAAGTTAATTAAAATTATAAGTTAATTAGAAATTAATCTTTTAGTTAAAAGTAATTAAAATCATTTAGTTGGATAAAGTAATTAACGTTTTAATTAAAAGTAATTAGTTAATTTAACAGATTTTAAAATTACGCTACGGTAAAACTGAAAATAACGACGCGCTCGCGTCGACGCACGGACGAAAAATCCACTCGGACGAAAATTACTGAATCAACGAAGTAAAATCATTCGCACACAACAGTCAAACACGACTAGGAAAACAGGCCGTTACACCGTTCGACCCACGCTCTTCAACGGAACCAACTACCCAAGTTGGAAGATCAAGATGATGATCTACTTGGAGGGTCAAGACTTTTGGGACATCACAGAGTCGCCATTTGAGAAGCCTACTACACCCACGGCTTCGAGAACAAAAGTAGAGAAGGACTCGATCAAATTTATTGTGAGGGCTATGAATGCATTCCATTGCACCCTCACTTCAAATGAGTTCAACTGCATCTCCATGTGCATAACGGCCAATGAAATTTGGCATACATTGGAGATTTCTCATGAAGGGACTTTGAAGGTAAAGAAATCTAAACAATGCGTATTTAGATTTAAATATGAGTTGTTTAAGATGCAGGAAGGTGAAAACATCTCGGAGATGTTCACAAGGTTCACAGAAATCGTGAACGCTTTGGAAGGACTTGGGAAGGTGATTTCCCAATAGGATCGAGTGGAGAAGATCCTTGACTCGCTCACATCTCAATGGGAGTCAAAGGCCAATGGAATTTTGGAGTCTTACGACATGTCCAAATACACAGTTGAGGAGTGCATTGGGAATCTCATGGCGTATGAAGTAATGCTTCAACACAAGAAGGAGATTCAACCAACCAAGCCCGAGAAGCCGGAGAAGCATAAGGAGTTGCATTCCATGCCAAGGAGGATCCAATCAAATGGAGAAAGAAATTCCATCAAGAAGCTCCTAGTGAAGAAGATGAAGAAGATGAGGCTAGTGGAGATGAAGTCATGGAGCTTGCCACACAACTGAGAGCATTTCTCAAAAGCAAGCAAGGTAAATCTTCTTCAAAGTTTGCCTTCAAGTCTAACAACTCTATTTGTTTCAATTGTAGAGGAAAAGGTCATATTTCTACCGAATGCCCTTCCAAGCCCGACAAAGAGACTTACAAAGGAAATGGGAAGAAGCATTGGAAAGGCAAGTCCAAGTTCAAGAACCAAAAGAAGGGACTTGTCGGCACATTTGATGATTCTGACGAGAACACATCATGTGATGAAGAAGAGGATGACAAGGAGCAAGCTCACATGTGCTTTGCGGATTTTGATGATTCTTCATCAATCTCCTCTAGCTCAAGCGATGAAGAGATAGAGACGTGGCTCAACTCCAACGAAAAATTGTGATTCATGGCTAATGGGAAAGAGTCTTCGTCAATCTCTAGCGATGAGGAAAGTGATGAGGAAGTTCAGGAGGAAAAGATATCCTACGAGGAGCTCGAATACCGCTTCAATGTGGTCTCCAATGGGGCAAGTAAGTGCATCGACTCAAATGCTAAATTCAAAGCTAAATTTAAAAATGCTATGAGTAGGTTGCATGCATTAGAATCTACTAGTGTAAATGACTATGATGCTTTGCATGTTTGTGATACTAGTGAGAGAGACACACTTCTCTCTCAAGTTAAGGATTTGAGCATTTCTAATGAAAAATTATTAGCTGAAAACCTTAGCTTAGAAATTCGCATTCAACAACTTACGTTGAAATGCGAAGAGGAATCCCAAAAGCTCAAAAGCTCTGTGTATTCTAGGGATTCACTCCACGATTTGCTTGAAAAACAACATCCGGAAAATCATAGAGGATGTTTGGGTTATATTTAAAATGTGGTACCCAAACCCACCTCTAATTCCTCTTATGGTGCAAATACAGGAAATATTGCTAAAGCACCTAAGAAGAATCACCATGCTTTCTTGTATAACAATAACACCAACAAGAAGCATGTAAATCACAAGGTGGTGAGGAATAATGAAAATCCTTCATTTTTTGCTAAGAAGCAAAATCCTCACTTTATGCATGCTAAGAAAATATTTTCTACACCTAAGCATGCCACATCCACCCCTCTTGCAAAGGTAAAACCCTTGCCTAGGAAATCCTTGAGTTTATGGATTCCCACTAAGGTTAGTGTGCAAGGGATGGATAGTTACATCAACTCTCTAGTTAGAGATGTGATCACCTCATGTGATTACATTAGGAAGTCAAACTCCTCTTGGGTTTGGTTCCCTAATGTTTAGGTTTCTCACACATATGCATATTGCATGGGTATTATGCTTAATTGTTTATTTTAGCATACCCATTGTTTGTGTGTGTTTCATGATTTTGAAAATGTTTTCAAACTTATTCTTTCATGAAAATGGGAATCTTTGGGATTTTATTGACATGCATGCACTTTTGATCCATGTATATGTCAAAAGGGGAGTTAATATGTTATATGTTTAAAATATTTTAAAACATATTTTGACTCTCATTTTGAGGATGTTTGAGATCTCTATTTACAATTGGTTATTTTTGGTCTCAAACTAAACCTCTTTGATATTGCGAAGTTGTTTCATGGTATAACTCTTTTGGCATTATCATTGTGTATCATTGAAGCTTGATTTTTCCTTATCTATTGCTTTGATACACTTTAGGCCCACGGCTCCAATATTGGTATTAGATCCTAAAAGTCAAAACTTGACCATTTCTATGATCTAGGGGAGTATGTGATAGTGAATTGATACCCACTAAAATTTTCAATTTGGTATCATACATCTCTTTCTTTTCTTGCATATTGTCACATCTTAGTGAAGATGACAAAGGGGGATATATTTGATGTCCACCTTTTTGACGATGTCATGTAACTATATAGGGAGAGTTATATACTTATGCATAGGGGGGAGATATATCTATGGGGAGAGATATATGTGATTAGATAAACCATTCATGTTTGCAAGATATTGTCTATTACAATTGGTTTATGTAATCCTTGCCTATTATATGTCACCATGATATTATTTGGTATAATGAGTATTTACTATTGTGTAGCTCATTGTTTAATTGGTGCACATAAGTAGGGGGAGCTCATTAGCATTGTGCTTTAATTTTTGTATTTTACATAATGTGTGTCATCATCAAAAAGGGAGAGAATGTTGAGTATTGGTGTTTCATACCAATCTTATTTTAATGATGATCACAACATTATGTTGTTGCTAATGACTCTCATGTTTTAGTCTCTCAGTTTTATTTCAAGAATATCTTTCTTGGAGACTAATCACTTGGTGCAAGGATGTACATCGAGTGAAGAAGGACCTTTGCTTGGACTCAATGAGTGCCAAAGCTTGGAGATGATGGAGAGCAATCAAGGCATCAAGATTGAAGACTTAGACTCTAAGGAAAGTATTGTAATCCATGTAATTTACTTTATTGATTTCTCTCTCTTTTAAGTCTATGATTAATGTAATGCCTTGTTAGATAGTTTACTCATTCATGCATATGTATTTAACCATCTTAGTGAGCATTAGGATTATCATAGAATCCAATCCAATAGGTTCACTTTGTCCAAAGCTAAATTAGAGTCTATGGCTTTCCATCAGTCGCCTGATGAAGGAAACACAGTCGACTGGGTGATTTCTAGTCGCCTATAGATCCTTCTACAGTCGCCTGATATGCACAGCTCAAGTCAACATTTCAATTGACTCAAACTTGAGCTTTATGCACAGTCGACTACTGGTCAGTTTACAGTCGCATGTATATTTACTGTCGCCTGTAGATTGGTCATCAGTCACCTGAGTAGCGTAAGTACAATCTCTGCATCTCTCTGTCTTTTCTCCATCTTATTCAACAGACGACTGATTAAGGTTTTACAGTCGCCTGACTAATAGACAGTCGCCTGTGTGCTTAACTAAAGAAAGAGTGCAGCTCTCCGTTTTATTCCATCCCCTGCAGTAGTCGCCTGCTGAAGAATTTACAGGCGCATGTCCTGTTTTCAGTCGACTGTACTGTCTTCATCAGTCGACTGTCCTGGCTCAGATTATAGCCGTTGGATATTTTCTAACCGTTGATCAGTCGACTGTCTTTTGATCATCAGTCGACTGTTCCTGTCATTTTCGTCCAGTTTCTAGCCATTGCAGAATCGATTCTTTAGCTGTTTTCTTGGGTTTTGGGGTTTGATATAGGGCTCCTATATATATGAGTGTGATACTTCTTGATGCTATTGAATATCTCAAGAGATCTATAAGCCACTCTCAAACTCCCTCAATTCCCTCTCAAGAGCTCTCATTCTTCTTCATCCATTGAAGTCCAGCTCAAGGGAATTCATCCAAGTGCTCTCAAGCATATCTCAACACTTGGAGATCCTCTTCCATGCCTTGCATCCATTTATGAGTAAGCATCTCAAGACATAGGTAAGAGTATTTGTTTTACTTTGTTATTTCATTGGAACCATAGCTTTCTGTATGAGAGCTAGTTACTCTCTCTGTGAGAGTATAACCTTCTGTGTGAGGGTTGGTGGAGATCTCTGTGTGTGTGAGTTTAAGTCTTTCTGTGTGAAAGCAAGGATTTCTCTGTGTGAGAATCCTAAATCCTCTGTGTGAGGTCTCTATGTGTGGGTGCAAGGGTATCTCTTTGTGGGAAGCCTAAATCCTCTGTGTGAGATTGTATTCACTTTCTCTGTGTGAGAATTATAGTGAATATTGGTGTGGCTGGACGTACCCAAGTTTGGGGAAACAGCGTAAAATCTTGTGTTTGCATTTGGATTGATTGTGTTGATTAATTCCTCTTGCACTTATTATTCCGCATTTGCAAGTTTAATTTTAATTGCACAATTTATTGCCATTACTCTATTCACCCCCTCTAGAGTGTTTGTTGTTAGTATTGCAAGGTAGACGGTCCTTACAATGCCGGCGCTCAGTGTATTCATGACACGACGGTTTTTGGTTAAGCCATATGTGTTAAGAAATTGGGTTCTTTATGGTTGACGTGTCACAGCTTGAGTGTAGCTCAACAACTGTAACACTAACCTTATAGTTCCCAACGTCTAAAACAAGGAGGGCTACGTATGATCTAGTAAAAGGTTTATTAATGTATTTGACTAGATATAGTTGATAGCATTGCATAATAATGATTCGTGTCCTTGCGGTCCAGCAAACACGGCCACAGAATTGACTAAGCCAGGACCACTTAACCCCTAGTCGAGCTAGGGTGATCTAGCAAACTTAGCCAAGCACATTGCCTGGTATCATGGTCCATTGAAGGTTGCTTGTCATTTATATGTGTACTATCAACTAAAGGCTTTTATTAACTCTAGTTAATCCTTATCAACTAGTGGATCCTTAAAATTCGAAATTTTATGGATTTGTTTGACGATTTTTATTAGGTCCTTATCAATTATAAGGATTTAATAAATGTGCTGCTACCCTAATCGTCCAATAGGTATTTTTAAACAATTTAAAACTTTGCAGAGTCTCAAAAATTATCTCATAAAAATTTGAGGAATTTTTAATGGCTATCCTAATCGTCCATTAGGCAATTTTAAACAATTTAAAATTATAGCAGGCTGTCAAAATTTATCTTATAAAATTTGATGATTCATTAATGGCTAACCTAACAAGTTCCCCCTGTGCTATCATATAAACAAGAACATGCCATTAAACTAATTATCACATAATTAAACATGCAGTTCATATAGAAGAAGTATAAGAACAGAGTAGATCTAGCTCTGATACCACTGTAGGGATTTTCAAGGACCCTTAGGGCTAATTTAAACATCACGTCCTAAGTTGGACGATCTTAATTTAAATAAGCAGCGGAAAAAAACCAATTATTAAACTATTTAATAATTACTGTACTAAGAAAAAATCTTTAGTGAGGATTATCTACTGACTCGAGTTGGGTCTGACCAACGTGAGAAAGTTTTAAGTACTACAAAATATGAAATGCATAAATAAATATGACTCACCCGGAATCTTGCCTTGGAAAAGGCAAGATGTTCGGCACCGTCTTGCGCTCCAAAATCTGAACCGCATCCCGAACCACATTGCATCGCTCCTCGTCGTGAACTGGATCACCTCCCGAGCCGCACTTTGCATCCGAGCCCATCACTAGCCGTAGAAGGTTTCACTTGAGTAAACCCGCATCGTAGACTTTCGAATCAGATTTAGACCTCCTCGTTGCCATTCTAGGACTCGGTTGGAGGATAGAAAAAATTAATAGAGGAAAAGAATAATTTTAAGTCTTGATCAAGTTTGCTCAAATAATTAGGAGCTCCTTGAATGGTAGACTTGGTGCACTTTTCAATGAGGAGGGCTACCGCCCCCTATTTATATAGGGAGCCGGCCCCTCCTCTCTTGCTACGAGCAATGTGCGACAATAAAATGGGCAATAGTGATTGATTTCACTAGTAGTCTAAACTTCTAAAATCAACCATAAATCCTTTTCTGAGTTTCGACTTTCAAAATCTGTCAAATCGAAGATCTCGAGACAACGATCGCATAGAAAAAAACGGCATCCAATTCCGATATCATTTGACCCCTCACATGTCGAAAATAGACTCCAAATCTCGTTTTCGCAAAAAACAGCACAAACATGCTATTTCCTGGTGGGTCTGACCCGCCAGGTGCGAGTCAAACCCGCAAGCCCAATAAGGGCCTATTCTCAGCTGTTTTTGCGTTTCTGGGCTCGTTAGAGCTCCGATTTGGACGCAGTTTCTTCCTGTGGATTTCTTAGGAAGTCCCCTTCATTTCCATGTGTCTAAGTTAATATAGTACCAAGTATTAATATGTCCCAAATGCTAAAATATTTAGCTTTTCATCTCACAACTGACTTGTGAGTTTAATCATTCCATTGCATCGAATGCATTCCTCTTTATCGATCTTCCTATTACTAAGAAGTGAATATTACTCGGTGTGAGACCCTACAGCCTGACCCTACTACAGGTTGAGACTCGAAGTATCTAGACGACAGTAACCACTAGGAGCAGGTGTCGTCCCTGTTTCAGAATCATCGATTACGAGATTGACTCGTTGGCAAGAGTGCTGACGGGATCACTCTGACTGTGTCCATGATCATCTGCAGTTTTAGTCCCTTCGTCTCAACTATGTCACTTGCCTAGCCTAGGGTATGGAACTCTATCAACCCCACTAGCTAGCAGTGGTTAGTATACGTCGGTCTCTGGTACATTTATGTTGTACATCTTACAACATACCTTGGCCAAGGTTTTACCGAGAGCCGTACTGACCTGCGACACTAACTTTCCATTAACGGAAGAGACGAATCCTTTATTGATCATTACCCAGCTTGTATGCTTCGAATGTCACCCAGCCTAAGTTCTTTCAGCAGGCCTTGCCTCGAAGCTAGATCTTAGACCTAAGTGATACCGTTCACGTACAGCTTCGTATAATGATCTCATGTCCTATGGACCAACTTATCTATCATCATTTAGAGTTATTAATGATGGTTAGTTAATGTTTAACCATTTAATAACTCTTGTTTGGGTCGTTCAGTGGACTCATTCTCTAATGAGCACATGCACCTTGTCTCCGACTTCACCAATTCGTATGGTTATAAGACCAACTAGACTAAGACACAATATTCTGGCTGATGTGTCGATATCCCTATATCAACACATCTATGACCACGAACGCTTTTTAGATTCAAGCTGCTATCGGTCAGATATTTCTCATAATCGCAATCTACATCGCGAAACATGTGTGCCCTAACTTTGAATCCATGGAAATAATCTAAGCAATTAATAAATTGTAATTACTCAGACAATATTTTACCAGAAAGCATACTTTCACTTATTGAACAAGATGTTTACAAAGATAAATTGCCACAAGGGCTTACATCTCTCTACCGTCTTAGACCTAAAACCTCCTTTCTAAGCAATCTATAGTTATAGTTTCATCATGATCATGTGGCCTATAAAGATACATTAATGTTCTCTAAATGGAAAACTCTAGCTTCCCCTAGATTGATTACATGGAAAGAGGGGCCATGGTTAGGGTTTCAAGATTCATAGTTATCAACCCATTGAGGTCGGATCAAGATCAAGTGTGTGCTTCAATCCAAGCCCAAGTACAATATACTCCTAATTGACCGAGTAGGATGACATGCATCATAGATATTTATGCTTTTAAGCAATCAAACTTTGCATACACGTATACGTTAAGCAACTGTCAGAATACCTACAAGCAATGAGTGTCTGAACTACAAACTTCAAAATTGAAGTGAGAATAGTGGTTCCTGTTGTGAGTGGGGGAGGCCTTTGGCCTCCCCACCACGTATCCCTCCATTACTTCCCACTTATTGGAGTAATGGAGACCATTGGTTTCTATGTGTCTCTTTACATACCCTATGAAGTTATAAATATAGAACCATGGCTATTTTCCATGGTTACTCTTCTCACTAGATTTTCCAACACGTTATCAGCACGTGTCTTCTACAAATTTTGAGCCATTAAAATTATTCCAAATCCCCCCCTAAATCAAACTCTTACACGAAGGAATCCAATTGTTGTTGCGGTGATCCGTTGCGGTTTTTGTTACGGCGTTTCTTAGGAGTTTGGGAGCGGGATTTCGATCTACAAATTTTTTATTTCATCTCTTATGGTCGTCCCTAGATTTTTTGATCTAGAGGTAACTTTTTCGATCCCGTAGATACATACAAAATATTTTTAGCTATGATTTTACATAGTTTTTCTTGAGGCTTGTATAAATCTGCAACATCTTGATAAATATCAAATTTAAACCCCCCCGAAAAACCCTTGAACTCCCCCCTTCTGTCACGATCGGCCCCAGCTAATCCCCCCCACCGGGGGGAGGGGGGCTCTGTCGTCCGTCCCCTCCCCCCCCCCCCCCTCGATGACGTGGGGGGTTCACTGCACCTCCCCCCCGAAGGGGGGCCTCTAATTTCGTCCACCCCCCACCCCACCCCGACGGCCGGGGGGGTTCCGTGCACACCCCCCCCCCCCCCTCGAAGGGGGGCCTCTGTCGCCGTGACACACCCCCCCCCCCCCGACGGGGGGGCTCTGTTCATCGACACCCCATGCCGAGGGAGGGGTTTTGTCCTCGTCACCCCCCCCCCCCCCCCCCCCCCCGTCGGGGGGTTTCTGATCGGCGACACCACCCCACCCCCCCCCCCCCCCCCCGTCGAGGGGGAGGGGCTATGATCGACACCCCCCCCCCCCCCCGCCGGGGGGGGTTCTATCCGACGCCCCCAGCCGGGGGAGCTCTATACTCCGACCCCCCGATAGGGGGGTTCTCTGCGCCGCCCCCCGGAGAGGGGGGCTCTCTGATCCCGCTAGGGCTGTTTTGGTAGACAAGGGGAAAGGAGGGGACAAAATCTGTAAAATGAGGGGTTGGGGGGGCTTTTTGCACTCATTAACCCTAAAATTTGTTTGTTGGGCTTGTGATAAATTAAATTTTTGCACATGGGCATGCAGCCCAAATATTAATATTAAATTAGATTGGCCATTTCATTTTTTGGGCCAGAAGCCCAATTAATAACATTGCCTATTAAAATGATTATTATTTTGCTTATGGGCCTGCAACCCCAATCAGAATAATAATTTATTTTGCCTTCTTATTTGGGCCAGAAGCCCAGTTAATCAAATTGCTAATATTATGTAAAACATCTCTCTTGCATTGTTAATTATTTATGGATTATTAGGATTTTTCAAAATATAATTATCTTAACGATCCAGCGACCGCTCTGCCGTTAGTCATCTAACCTAACGGTGTATGACGTCTCCCCGTGGTCCAAGAGATTATTATATTTTATAGTTTCTTTTTCCATATTATATATGCTTGTGTTATGTGCGTGGTTGTCTCTTTGTGCCTGTAGCATATTTAAACTGCGTGGATGTTTATATAAGTTTAAATGTGTTTTTGGGATCAGCAAGTTTGATACCTTTAATTTCCTTGCACTTTTATTTTCTTTTGAGAGAATTTGTAAGTGAGGATTGTATGTATAAATGCCAAATACCGGTGTACCAACATATGAAGACGGAGGTGAAATTTGCAAAAGATAGGGACCCCTTCTGGGTTTCCAACTTGTATTTTTACTTTTTCTTTATGAACTGTAAATCGAACTTTGGACTTTGTATGTTTTTGGGTATCTGGCCGATCCCCACATTTTATTTATTTTATTCTTTATGCATGAATTTAAATTTTAATTAATTTATGCTTATTTTAAATTGCATAGATAAATGGCAAAATTGGCAAGCGTCGATTTCGAGGTACTTGATGCTGCAGGAAAAAATTACTTGAGTTGGCGAGTGGACCTGAAGTTCCACTTGCGCTCGATGGCCCTACTTGGCTCAATTTTAGCTCCTTCATCGGCCTAAGCAGCGGCCGATGCTTTTGCTAGTAAGGCCCCAGAAGCGGCCAATCATCTAGCAGCACTCCTACCACTGTCTCTGATGTAGATAAGGCGAAAGCCATTATCTATATCAGGAGAAATATAGATCGGACCTTAAAGGCCGAATACCTAACGGTAGAGGACCCAATTGAGTTGTGGACAACGTTGGAGGCACAATATAAACATCAAATTGATGTAATATTACCACGTGTCAGTTATGAGTGGGAAAACCTCAGACTTCAGGACTATAAGTTCGTTGCTGAGTATAACTCTGCACTTCATAATATCACTTCACGCCTGAAGTTGTTTGGTGAAGAAGTGACTGAGCATCGCATGTTGGAAAAGACATTTACCTCGTTTCACGAGAAAGATGCAATTCTCATGCAGCAGTATCGTGAACGCAACTTTACGAAGTTCTTCGATTTGATCTCTTGCCGCCTTAGGGCAGAGCAGAATAGAGATTTACTGATTGTCACTCATAATTTGCGTCATGCTGGTACTGCCCCTATCCCTGAAGCCCACCATGTTTCTCCCCAGAAGTGAAAAAACAAGAAGAATGCTAGAAAGAACAAAGGAAATGCTGTAATGAAGCCAGTATGAGAAGAAGCACCCCAGACCAACAACAACAACAACAAAGGAAAGAGAAACTTCACATGGAAGCGTAAGAACAATTATCAAGTGTCAGTTCCTAAGAAGAACTGGGAGGATAAATTCCATAGATGTGGCATGACTGGACATTGGTCCAGAAACTGCCGCACTCCTCGTCACCTCCAGGAACTGTATCAGGCGAGCCAGAGTCTCTGCCTGAAACAAACTTGGCGGCTGTTCAGCCGCCAACGAATTTCACTACAAAAGTCTTCGAGAATGATGACCTGCTTGATTGAGCCCTACTTTATAGCTATGCATTTAAAATTACTTGTAGCTTTATCTTTAGTTTGCTTTTGTACGAACTTTTATTTTAATGTCATTTTACATTTACTTAAATAAAATTTCGTTTTGCTTATATAGATGAAGTATGAGTGCCTAGTGGACAGTGCCTCGACGCACACAATCCTTCGCGAATATTGCTATTTTAATAGCATAAATAAATTTGACGGTTATGTTATCACAATTTCAGGACTGTCCAAAATAATCGAAGGATCTGGTGAAGCAATAATATTGCTCCTAAATAACACAAGACTTCCGATAAAGAATGCATTATTCTCTCCTAAATCAAATAGGAATCTCGTAAGTTTCAAGAACATTCATTTAAATGGATATCACTTAGAAACCAGAGATGAAAATAAAGTTGAATATCTGTATGTAACTCGTCAAAAAGATGGCCAGAAGACCATCTGCGAATGATTCAAGGGACTCACGTCGGGTCTCTACCATACATACATTCAACCAATATAAGCTAATATGACTAAGCACCAGACGTGCCCATCATTGCCAGAGTTCCAACTCTGGCACAACAGACTTGGTCACCCTGGATCAGCTATGATGCGATGCATCATCACTGAATCCCGTGGACATAATTTGAGGAACCTGAAGATTCTTCATAAGGGTGAATTTCATTGTCCCCCTTGTTTCAAGGGAAAACTAATAACGAGACCATCCCTCCTGAAAGTGGGATTAGAGTCTCCTGGCTTCCTTGAGAGAATTCATGGTGACATTTGCGGACCTATTCACCTCGTAAGTGGCCCATTTCGGTACTTCATGGTACTGATTGATGCATCCACAAAATGGTCTTATGTGTGCCTCTTGTCCACACACAACCTAGCTTTTCCAAAGCTATTGGCACAAATAATAATGTTGCAGGCTCATTTTCCCGATAACCATATCAAGAAACTACGTCTTGATAATGCGTGCGAATTCACTTCACAAGTCTTCGAAGACTATTGCCGGGTAACATGTATTGAAGTTGAACATCCAGTAGCACATGTTCACACCCAGAACGGATTAGCAGAGTCCCTTATAAAGAGACTCCAATGGATTGCACGTCCATTGCTTATGCAATCCCTGTTGCCTGTGGATGCTTGGGGCATGCTATTTTACATGCCGCATCATCATTAGGATAAGGCCCTCTGGAGGTCATACATTATCCCCGATGCAACTTGCATATGGCGCACCTCTAGATATCTCTCATTTGAGAGTATTTTGTTGTGTGGTATATGTCCCAATAGCACCACCTCAGAGGACCAAAATAGGTCCTCAGCGTCATCTAGGTATCTATATTGGGTTTGATTCAGCCTCTATTATCAGATACCTGGAACCCCTCACAAGGGACGTACTTAAGGCACATCTTGCTAACAGTGAATTCGATGAGAAAATTTTTCCTAAACTAGGCACACAGTCTAAGAAGCCTGAAGCTACTGAGACCATTACTTGGGACCAGAAGTCTTTGTCCCTATATGATCCGCGTACTAATCTGTGTGAAGATGAGATCCTGAAGATCCTTCACATTTAGAATACAGTACATCTTTTGTCGGATAAGTTCACGGACAACAGAAGATTATCCATTCACATGTCCCTGCTGCTAACAGCCAGTTAGGATTGACATCCCCAAAGATGGATGCAATCCACCAATAGCAGAATTGGCTATACCTCAATTGAAAAGAGGACGCCCACCACGTTCAAAAGATAAAGTTCCTCGAAAGAGGAAGATTCCTGGAGATAATAAGATTATCCCTCCACTGGATACTGAGCTCAGACCAGCTATTTCTCCCCTCCTTATTTCCCATGCAGAGGAAATAATAGGAGAAACATCATTAAATTTTGTACGTACTGGAGAGGTACTGGACAGACATAGCACAGTCGTCGACGAAGATTTCGCATTCGCTATTGCCGTTCACGTCGCTGAATACGACGATGACGTCGAACCACGATCTCTAGAGGAATGTAAACGCATAGATGATTGTCCAAAGTAGGACGAGGCAATAAGAGTAGAGCTGCACTCACTCCTGAAACGCAAAGTCTTTGGACCAGTAGTCCAAACACCATTAGGTGTAAAACCTGTGGGATATAAGTGGGTTTCATAAGATAAAGAAATGAAGAAAATGTGATCGTTCGCTACAAGGCATGACTTGTAGCCCATGTTTTTTCCCAAAGACCGGGGATTGATTATGAAGATACATATTCTCCGGTCATGGATGCGAACACATTCCGATTTTGAATAAGCCTAACTTCTCTGGAAAGCCTAGAAATGCAGCTCATGGACGTTGTGATTGCATATCTATATGGCGATATAGATAAAAAGATCTATATGAGACTTCTTGATGGGTTTAAACTACCCCCAGAGATGAAAGAGATACCTCGGGACGTATTCTCTGTAAGGCTGCATAGATCATTATATGGTTTAAAGCAATCGGGCAAAATGTGGTATAACAGACTTAGTGATTCCTTGCACAGAAATGATTCACAAATAATGAAGTCTGCCCGTGTATCTTTATCAAAAGAATGGGAACAGGATTCGACATCATCGCAGTATATGTTGATGACTTAAATCTCAAAGGATCTCCGACAGAGATCAATGAGATTTCTGAAAGCCTAAAGCATACTTTTGAAATGAAAGACCTAAGCAAAACAAAGTATTGTCTTGGCTTACAGATTGAACACCTACAAGGTGAAATCCTATTACACCAATCAAATTATACAAAGAAACTTCTACCCAAGTTTCATATGGATAAATTTCATCCTTTAAGTACTCCTATGGTCGTAAGATCACTAGATGTACATAAGGACCCCTCCCGGCCAATGGAAGAGGGAGAGGAGATACTGGGTCCTGAAGTGCCCTACCTCAGTGCCATTGGAGCACTTCTATATCTGGCTAACTGTACGCGTCCCGATATAGCGTTTGCAGTTAATCTCCTAGCCAGACACAGTGCAGCGCCTACAAAGCGCCACTGGAACGGAGTAAAGCATATTCTGCGATACCTCCAGGGTTCAATAGATCTGAGACTTTGCTACCAGAGAGGTGCTTCCCCCTAATTACTTGGTTATGCCGATGCAGGTTATTATTCAGATCCGCACACGGCAAAATCACTGACAGGTTTTGTGTTTACCTACGGAGGTACTGTTATCTCCTAGAGATCGGTAAAGCAAACCATAACAGCTACGTCATCCAATCATTCAGAGCTCATTGTGATCCATGAAGCAAGCAGAGAGTGTTATTGGCTACGCTCCATCGTCCACCACATTCTTCACTCCACTGGCCTGAAGACTGGTGATTTGGAGCCTACTGTCCTGTTTGAAGACAACGCCGCGTGCATTGCTCAACTTCAAACGGGCTACATCAAGGACGACAGGACGAAGCACATATCTCCCAAGTTTTTCTAGACGCACGAGCTAAAAGAGGACAAGCAGATCGAAGTTCAGCAGATCCAGTCCTGCACCAACTTAGCAAATCTTTTTACTAAATCTTCACCGAGATGTATTTTGTAAAACTTTTAAAAGGAATCGGTATGAGACAGCTGAAAGACCTACAAGCCTGAAGCTTGTACGGATGAGGGGGAGTAACTTGTGTGTGTTGGCACTCTTTCCCCTTAAGCTGTCGGTTTTTTCCACTGGGTTTTCCACAGCTAAGGTTTTAACGAGGCAAACACGATTACTTAGGATCCAGAAGTATCCACCCCTTTAGTTTTATACGCTAAGACCAAAGTAATGGATGGATAAGGGGGAGTGTTGTGAGTGGGGGAGGCCTTTGGCCTCCCCACCACTTACCTCTCCATTAATCCCCACTTATTGGAGTAATAGGGACCTTTGATTTTTATGTGTCTCTTCACATACCCTATGAAGTTATAAATTTAGAACCATGGATATTTGCCATGGTTACTCTTCTCACTAGATTTTCCAATAGTTCCAAACTTTTAAGTAGAAATTAATTTATTGAGTACCCAGTTTCTGCTGATTCTATCTAACCAGTGTATCTTCCGGTCTCACTAATTGGTAGCGTAATTACCGAATGGGAAGCATAATTAACTGGATAGACAAGTCCAGATAATGCCCTTACATTTACATCATCGTAAGATGCCATGAAGTTACACATAGTGGTTTATTAAGAGATTTTCTTTGCTTGTGATCTTCCATCTGTAATATTTTCATTCCAATTTATGGTCAATAGCTTTCCCAAAGCCATCCATCCAGGTCAATTCAATCATAGATTACTGTGAATGAGTCAAATTAGCTTGTGTTGACCACACTCTATCTAACAATATCAAAAGTCATTAGGAGTACGTGGCAAGACATTTAGATCCTCTTCTAAGTGACTTGCACTGTATCAAAACATGGATCATCACTCATTTTACTCACCAATGCGTCAAGTAGGCAACACGATCCGGTCCTAATTAGGTCAATGGATGTATGCTCCCCTTTTTTCACACTTATGATCATAACTTGATTAATTCAGGGTGATGCTTGAGTCATTGATTGTGTTTTCCTAATTCCTAGGATGGTGGCGTCACAATTTTAGGATTCTCAGTCTTGATCCCTTACCAAAAGAACTAAAATGATTGCTTTTTGTAAGTAAACCGATCAAAACTTGCTCAATATACTATTAACATATTTTTTTTTTTGATACATAATATACTATTAACATATTAAAATTATGACTTATGTGTATGCTTAAATGAGATAAATACTTTAAACTAAAATATACTAATATTAATGTAAAATGAGGTTTCATGAAGTATCCATATACATGCGGTCATTGTCTACACATGCTTTGTACTCTGTTATGTACAAAATAAGTAAAACAAATTCTCGATTTCAAGAAATTACAAGGATAACTTGGAGTCATCTGATGACGGTAAAAGGCATGGTGATACCCCTACTTCAATTGTGTTTGTCATTCAAAAAACTCTTGATTTCTTCTACAACGTTTCGTATGTGATGCCAAAGTTAGTTCTCATATATGTACTTGTTTATATTGATTGACAATTAGCAAAAGATTGAGAGATAACTCTACAAGTTAGGGATGGATCAAGTGTTGATGCTGTCACTCGGTATTTTCACCAAAACAATGCCAAGTGACAATATTTTGATTTACACAATTAACTTTATGTATCAAATATCACATTATATCTATTTCTTTAGTGGATAAAGAAAAATACAAATTTTATTGAACGATGTTATAAACATTTTCAATAAGGTTATCTTGATAAGATTTGATACATTTAATAATGACGTTTATAGTACAGACACTATACTTAATATTTACTATTTGAATGAAAGAAAGACTCCAAGTATAAATAAAAACTTTTTGTGATATTGTAGACTAAGGCCTATTGGCGAGGAAGACTTAGTGAGTTACATAAGATGGCTAAACCACCATTTGTAGGACAAAGGGAAAAGAGTTATTGAACTGTTAGGACTCATACATAGTGATATATATGGCCCAATGTCTACATAAACAAGAGACAAACAATCCTGAAGTAGAATACCAGAAAACAGTGTTTAAATTCTTTGATAGGATCAAAGAGAAGAACAAATAAGTCTGGAATTCCTTGCTTAACTAACAGAAAATGAGATTATTTCTTAAGTTACTCTAGCTTACACACCATAGCACATTTGTGTGTTTAAGATCGTACTGTAAGGGATCTTACGAGGCTACACACACACTAGAGGGGGGTGAATAGTGTAATGGCAAGCAAAATGCTTAATTAAAAGTTACTGAAATTAAAGCACAATAAGCAGCAGAAATTAAAGAGTATGATCAACAAGAACAAACGCAAACACAAGGATTTTATAATGCCCTACGAAGCTACTGCACAAGTACTAGAGGGGGGTGAATAGTACTTTAAAATAATTAAAAAGATAATTCCTAATTATCTTGCAAACTCTACCAATCAATGCGGAAATGCGGAAATGTAAATATTGACAACAAAGAAAACAATCGCAAACAAGCAATTTAACGGGTTCGGATCCACCCAAGTCTCCCCGACTTGTTCCCGGTGATACTACGTCCCAACCACCCGGATCCCCTCCGGATATTTGAGTTAGAAACTTCTAACTCAAATTTGCACTATGAAATACTTGTAGAAAACCTCTACAAAGTCAAATCATACACAAATCGAAATGTGACTCCCACAACCCGGGATCACAAACAAACTCTCACAACCGAGAGTGAAGCACTTACAATATCAAAGTAAATTGAAATAGAAATTCTTACCGACAAAATCATATGCCTTGAGTATACTTACGAATTAGGGCAAAGATTATTTTGGGGAAGATGAAGGCACCAAACCCTAGCTCCAAGAAATAGATCAGCGATGGAGACCTAGGTGGATGTTGGTGACCTAGAATCAAGCTCTTGGCTTGGAAGGCTCACAATCAATGAATCTCTCTTGTGAAATAAGAGTGAGGGAGAGATTCAAGAATGAAATGAATGAGCTTTGAATGAGATTAAATGCTTTCTCTTTGATCTCAAAATATCAATTAATATCAGCCTTTTGTGCTATGAATGCAGCACTCTAAGTATATATAGGATAGAGGAAAGAGAGAGCAAAAATCGTGGCATTTAATGCTCCAACGGCTCTATTCTGAAGCAGACTATTCGGTCAAAAAAGAATAACTGACCGACTAGTTCATCAACTAGTCGGTCGGTGAAACAACATGAACCGACTAAGAGGTGAACAGTGAATAGATGAAGTTCAGACTTAAAGAACTAGTCGGTCCAAGAAGACTTGCCAACCGACTAGTTTCAAAACTAGTCGGCCAGTGAGTGAACTTAGACCGACTAAGAGATAAAACAAATAGTCTGAGTACAAATACAGCTAGTCGGTTTAAGAACAACTTCTGACCGACTAGTTTCTCTGCTAGTCGGTCGGTCGTTGTGCTTTGACCGACTAACTGTAAACAGTAAGTTAGGCTGTACAGTAGAAGCTCAACTAGTCGGTCTAAGAAGGATTCCTAACCGACTAGTTTCACAACTAGTCGGTCGGTGAACCTTCTTTGACCGACTAACTGTAAACAGTAAGTGAGCTAGACTTGAAGGAGGCAAACTAGTCGGTCCAAGAAGCTTTACCGACCGACTAAATCACCATCTAGTCGGTTGGTTCTTCTTCTTGAACCAACTAACATGCACAAGAAGTCGCGAATCGAAGCGCGAAGCTTCGGAAAAGTTTGTATGGACTTCTACTAAGATCCTAGCTCTATATGAAGATTAAAACGTAAGACCTACTCAAGGCTTAACATTCTACGAAACAAAGCTAGAAGACTATAAATAAAACTTGACGAACCGTCTTCGAAAGCTTCAATCGAATCTTCATTACTTCAATAATGGTCCTTGAACTTCAACGAAGCTCCAAGCACACGATCACGCACTTTGAGAAGTCTTGAGACGTCGCTTTAGATGTTCATAGAAATTTGGCAACGATCTGCATAACTGCGCTCATAAAGAGTTAGTTCACGATATATTTATGTTTGTTCATCATCCAAAACCAAATCCGGGAAGTCAATACTCAGCATTCTCCCCCTTTTTGGTAATGACAAACCAACATAAATAATAATAAAAAATAATGATTCAAAAGAAATTTACTTACTCCCCCTGCATTGATGACACGTTAATTCCAAAATAATTAATATTCATACGCATCAAGCAGACGAGTAAAGTAAAACATAAGATTTCAATTATTGAAATATCGGATTTGAAATCCATTTTTATATCTTAACTCCCCCTTAATCTAACATATCAAATTAGATTCACGTTAAATTGCTTTGAATTAACATTAGCACATCGTTATTATTAATTCTCTCCCCCTTTGGCATAAGCAAAAAGAGCGGGAGGAGAACAACGACAACAATGACTGAAACATAAAAGCACGGGAGTCGTAGAATACGACCACGGTCCAAATGACACCGAAGGAAAATACGAATTAAATCAAGGCGTGTCAATGAGACCAAAGTCGAAAAATTAAAATCATCAAAACTCAAATCAATTTTACGGATTGAGTTATGGAATATACTCTCCAATATCAACATTCTTGGTTAATTTAGTGCATGGAAAACAATTCTATGTTTTCATAGAAATAATTTCTATTTAACCAAGTTATTATCATCGAACGACGAAATCAATCATCAGAGACACAAAAAGAATATAATGTGCACAAGAAAATGAGTGTCAACATCGATGTGTGTGTGTATATATATATATATATATATATGAACCATGATAAATCAAAATGATACATCGCCAACATACATAAAAGCGATCCTCAGATCGGAGCACAAAATACAACATCATATCACAAAAGATATCGGAGTATCACATACATACAAAAATATCAAAACTCCATAAGAGATACATCAAAATACATCAAAATATCATAACCACCCAGACTATCCTAACCCACACTCTCACTACACGATATATCATCTAAAGTGCATTGGGAGAGTCCTCAAAGAAGCTCAGGAGGCAGCAGGAGGATCTACAGCAGCAGCAGGCTATACAGAAGGAGTGGTCACAGGGTCAGCATGAGTGAAGAACTTTGGCACGACAGGAGTGGTCTCGGGAGCAGCAACAGACGAAGCATCCACCGAAGGAATGGTGGCAACAGGTGTACTCTCGGGATCACCGGCAGAAGTAGCAACAGCACCAAAAGTACCCTCAGGGGCACGAACAGCAGTAGATCCAATAAGCTCCTCGAGCTCAGCATCATCCATCTCCTCCTCGTCAGAAACTGACGGAGGGATCTCAATACCCAAATGAGATGCGATTCGAGCGAGAATCTCCTCAGATCAAGCACAACGAGACTCTACACATTTCAACGAACGTGCAAGCTCAGCGAGAGTAGGAGAGGGAGCAGGAGCAGCTGAGGCAGAAGCTGAAGTTGAAGGGGTCGTCCTCTGAACGTGACGAAGCACCGCAAGAGACTTCTTGACGGCCGTCGCATTCAGAGGGGGACCGAGGGGATGCTCATCGTCAGGAGGAAGAGGGACATGGAAGTGACGGAAGATGAGAGTCAATAGGCACGAGTACGGACTGTGGGCCGACTTGGTGGACTTTCGAATACATTCGAAGGAGTCCATCTTGTCGAGAATGATCTGTACCCAATTGATCTCACTCCCCATGAAAATGGCGTAGATCAGTTTGAGGAATGGCTGGGAAGGCAAGGAAGAGGAGCCGTACTTCGGAAGGAGGCACGACTTCAAGATGAGATTAAGAACCCAGGCATTCGGCTTGAAGGACTTGGAAGGGACGCCAATTATGGCAGGAGGGATGACATGGAAGATCTCGGCGAGCATCACCTGATCAAGCTCAGAAATATCATCGACGGAGATATCAGAAGGAAGGAGGCCAGATGAGGAGACACCAATCAAATCCCCTAAGATTTCTGTCGTGAGGACAACCGGTGTCCCCAAGACAGTTGTCTCAATGGAATGGGTCTCGTCGTACTGACCCCAGACACAGTTCACGTAGAAAAGCTTGACAAGGCGAGGGTATGGATGTGGATTTGCCTTAGGGTCATATCGAAGATAATCGATAAGACCACTAGACGAAAGAAGATCGGCTAGGTGAGGGAAGTCGGAGAACTGAACGAAGTGCTCCAATAGCAGAAGACAGTGTTCGATACGGTTGTAAGCCGCAAGACACAACGGGTCGTCGCGACACAACGAAATATCGACACCGCCAACTGGCATCGAAGCCTTCCCCTTAAGCTGACGGGTGCTAGATCGGGGTGGAGGAGTAGGATCCCTATGGCTAGGCTCGGTCTCAGGGATATATTCCGTGTCAGAATCAGAAGGAGGAGTGGGAGCACGAAATGAAGCTGGAGACACGGGCTGCTTCCTAGGCTGAGATTTAGGCTTGGCGGTCGCAGTCCTCTTCTTCTTAAGAGGAGGCGAAGATGAGAAGGATGGGTGGTCTTGGAATGGCGTTTGGGTTGCGGGGGGTCCGTAGAGGGTGACTCTATGGTCATAGGTGACGGACGCGAGGGATCGATCGGGATGCGTGTTTTTGCCATAAGCAAGACAAGACACGCGCAATCGAACGAGATCGAAAACTAAAACCCTAAGAACAACCCTAGGCCAAAACCCTAGCAACAGAAATCGATTAGAAACCCTAACCCTAGGAGCTGAGAGAGGGGAAAGATAGATACCCTAGGTCGGCAGGAGGAGAGGGAGAGATCCACGACCGGAGTTGGTCGGAAAGACGGACAACGGCGGAAGAGGGAGAGGAATCGACGGGATTTTGGCTGAAGGAGAAAAATCGCACCGACTAGAAGTGATTTTAGACGGTTCAGATGGAGTTAAAAACGATTGGAAGTCGAAAAGATCAAGCAGTCCCCGTTGCATTTAGTCGGTCACAGTTCAAGCGCTGACCGACTAGATGACGATCTAGTCGGTCGGCCAATGAGCTTGAACCGACTAAGTGCAAACAGTAACTGAAGCCAAAATTAGGGCTTGAGTTTGTCGGTCTGAGTTCATTCACTGACTGACTAGATGATGATCTAGTCGGTCGGTCAATGAACATAAACCGACTAACAGAGTTCAAAAATTTTAGAATTTAAAATTTTGAGTTCTCTCCTAATCGCACTTGGACGAAACATCGTAATACTCTCATTAATCATTATGCTACCCCATTAAACATCGAAAATCTTAAATTTGACGTTCATGAATAAATCGAGCGTAAATTTCGAAAATTCAACCAAAAATCCAGAAAATTACAATAAATCAAGCATGAGCAAATATAACGAAATTTAATAGCATACAAGATTATTGAAACATATGAATCCTAAATCTCGGATTCACCCATAATCCCCAATTCTCGACGCAACCGCACAAAGGAGTCTTCCTTTAGGGGTTTCGTGAAAATATCGGCGATTTGCTTCTGGGTTTCAACGTACACTAATATGATGTCCTTTTTAGCAACATGATCATCTAAGAAATGGTGACTGACATCTATGTGTTTCGAACGGGAATGGTGTACCAGATTCTTAGAGAGACATATTGCACTTTGGTTGTCCACCATGATAGGGCAAGTATCACAGTTTATACCAAAGTCTTTAAGAGTGTGTCTCATCCAAAGAACCTGAGCACACGCGGCACCGGCGACAATATATTCCACCTCAGTGGTTGAAAGTAATACTGAATTCTGCTTCTTGGAAAACCAAGAGACAAGAGAATTTCCTATAAAATGGCAAGTGCCACTAGTACTTTTCCTGTTGAATTTGCATCTCGCATAATCTGCGTCACTATATGCGATTAACTCATATGTGCTAGATTTTGGATAAAGTAATCCAAAATCAAGTGTGTAACTTAGATAACGGAAAATACGTTTTACCGCTACTAAGTGAGAATCCTTATGTTGAGACTGATAACGAGCACATACACATACGGAAAACATAATATCGGGCCTACTTGCGGTAAGATATAGTAAACTACCTATGATACCTTGATATAGACGAATGTCAACATCTTTACCGCCCGTATCCTTATCAAGATGTGTAGTCGTGCTCATTGGAGTCTTCTTCCCGGAAGCATTCTCCCTTCCAAATCGCTTTAGCAACTCCACCGTGTACTTGGTTTGGTGGATGAAGATTGCATCGTTCATTTGGAGAATTTAGAGACCTAAGAAATATTTGAGCTCACCCATGTGGCTCATCTCAAATTGATCCTTCATCACATTAGAAAACTCTTCGCAAAGAGTGAAGTTAATAGCACCGAAAATGATATCATCAACATAAATTTGAACTAAAATTATATCATTATTCAAATACTTAACAAATAATGTGGAATCAACTTCTCCCATTTTAAAACCTAAATCCAAAAGAAAATTCTTTAGACGGTCATACCAATCTTGAGGAGCTTGTCTCAAACCGTAAAGTGCTTTCTTAAGTTTGAAAACGTGATTTGGGAATTTTTCATTTATAAAACCCGGAGGTTGAGAAACATAAACTTCCTCAACAACATCTCCGTTTAAAAACACACTTTTTACATCCATTTGAAAGAGTTTAAAATCTTTATGGCATGCAAAAGATAACAATAATCTAATAGATTCTACTCTAGCTACCGTAGCAAAGGATTATTCGAAATCAATACCTTCCTCTTACCGATAGCCTTGAGCTACTAACCGAGCTTTGTTCCGGACGACGATTTGGTTTTCGTCGGTCTTGTTCTTGAAAATCCACTTCAATCCTATAACGGTGTGGTTCTTCGATGGCAAAGGAACAAGCTCCCAAACTTCATTCCTCTCGAATTGAATGAGTTCATATTCCATGGCAAGTATCCAAGCACCATCTTCGCACGCTTCATTAATATTCTTTGGCTCTATCGAGGAGGCAAAGGCACAATGAGCGAAGTAGTTGACTTGAGATCACGTCTTGACACTATCAAGGATGTTGCCAATGACTTGCTCATGAGGATGGTCACGAACGGTATGAAGCCGTTTGGGAATTCACTGATCACTACAAACATTCTCAAAAGATTCATTAGTAGGGTTAGTAACATTAGAATCAATAGAATTAGAATTACCAATTGAATCACATAGGACATCCATGGAGTCATCATCATTAGTAATTCTAGTAGGGACAAAACCTTCATTAAATGAAACATGAAGTGATTTCTCGATCGTTGAGGTTCGTTTTTTGTATATCCGGTAGGCTTTGCTACGGGAGGAATATCCAACAAATATCCCCTCATCAGATCTTGGATCAAATTTGTCCAAACAACAATACGTGTTTTTAATAAAACATTTTGCACCAAAAACTCGAAAATGTTTAACTTGAGGCAATCTACCAAACAACAATTCATAACAAGTTTGTTTGGTGCCGGGCCTCAAAAGTATCCTATTAAACACATAGCAAGCGATATGTACCGCTTCCGCCCAAAATTGATGGCCAAGTTGGCTATCATCAAGCATAGTGCGAGCACATTCCACTAGCGTCCTATTCTTTCTCTCAACAACACCATTTTGAGGAGGTGCGTGAGGGAATGAAAAGGTGTGAGTAATACCAACTTCATCACAAAAAGTTGAGAAAGACTCATTCTCAAATTCCCCTCCATGATCACTACGAATAGTGACAATGGTGGTTCCAATGAGATTTTGTACTTTCTTAACAAATATTGTGAAGTTTTCAAAAGTATCATTTTTATTACTCAATGAAAATACCCAAGTAAATCTAGAAAAGTCATCAACGATGACAAATCCGTATTTAGCATTACCTAATGAAGCAACTCTAGTTGGCCCAAAAAGATCTAGATGTAAAAGCTCTAGAGTCCGCTTAGATGAAATGCTTTTCTTAGGTTTAAATGACGATTTTGGAAGCTTGCCTCATTGACACGAGTCACAAAAGATTTTCTTTTGAAAGACTAGCTTAGGGAAGCCTCTAATAGAATTTAACTTGGAAAGTTTAAAGAGTGTTCCAAAGTTCACATGACCAAAACGTCGATGCAGTGTTGTTCACTAGTGTTGGCAATGAGACATTGTTCATGTGAACTTGGAAGATCTAGGATATATATATATCCTTATGGCATGTGCCAGAAAATAATACATCATTACTATTTTTATTCAAAATATGGCACATTCCTTTCGCAAAGCTAACTTTGTAACCTTTGTCACAAAGTTGGCTTATTGAAATAAGATTGTGGTTTAATCATTTAACAAGGTAAACGTCACTTATAAGTGGTTTAGAAGGATTACCCACTTTGCCAACACCTATGATGGTTTCGCTCTCGTTGCCTCCAAAGACTACCCGGTTTCCATTTGCAATGGGCACCACTCCGGAGAGCAATTGAGCGTCACCCGTCAAGTGTTTTGACCACCCGCTATCGAGTATCCAATTATTCTTGGAGCCAAATTTGGATTTGTTGCTCTGTTTCTTTCTCTTGAGTACCTATAGATAGAAAATATCGTATCATGGTACCAAGGTCATTGGGTCCAAAATGATTAGACCTTTGGAAGCCAAGTCCAATTGGACTTAGACTTTCCCACATAATAATCACTATGCATGACATTCATGAAATTATAATTCATATAAACTTGTTTTTCATTCATGCTTGTGTCCATTGGGCTCCAAATTGTGAAGATTTTGGAAGCCCTAATCCTATTGGGAGCATGCATGCGTTATTGATTTCTATGTGATGCATGTCGTGGATAGGCAAATGGCACATGATGAAATGGTGCCTGATGATAATTGTTCATACGATGATGTGTGTGAACATATGCATGTGGAGGAACACGTGCATAAGGGTGTCTCACATGGTGTGCACGTGCCCGTGGATGTGTAGCATAAAAATCATCATATGTGTGAGCCGGTGGAGTAGGACGTGTGTTCCTACGTGGCATGGTATTGGTGTACATATAAGCATGACCCTTCTTTGGAGGTCCACCCAAAGTGGGTTTCTTTCCAAACGAGGGTGTGTACGAGGAGGACGCACCATTAGTAGAAGAACTACCAATAGAGTGTTTGCTCCCACTCGTTGAGGCATCGGAAGTTGGCCTAACAAAGCTAGTAGCCGACTTGGATGAATTTTCCAACTTATAACCCAAGCCAATGTGGTGATTGGCCGGAAGTAAGTCATTTAGGATATTATCCAAATGGTCCTTACCTTTATTGAATTTATTAATTCGGCCTAATGTGCACTCATACTTCTCGGTGAGAGAATGCATAGAAGCATCCAAAGGGGATACTTGCGATGTGAGTGCATAAACACGAGATTTGAGGTTCTCATTCTCGATATTCAAAGTTGAGTTTCGAGAAATTTAATCCGCCATCTCATGTTCATCCGATTCCTCAATATGAACATGTTCAAGTTGATATTTGAGATTTACAATCTCATTTCTCAACTCTTCAACGACGGTGTCGTTGTTTGTGATGATAGGTTTAGGCGAGGTTGGATGCTAGCTAAATCATCTTTTACCTTAGTATATCTATTTAATAATTTAGTGTACTTAGACCATATTTGCTCATTAGCATGTCTAAGGTCATCCATCGTTACCTCATCGTCGCCTTCATTGTCGCTATCATCGGAGGAGGAATCTTTATCTTGCTCATCTCTAGCCATGAAGCACATGTGTGCTTGCTCCACTTGCTCATCATCCGACTCTCCGCTTGAGGAGTGCTCGGAGTCGGTGAATGACCCGAAAAGCCCATTTTTGTACCCTTTCTTGTACTTCTTGGACTTGTCGAATTTCAGCGCCTTCCACTTCTCCTTTTGCTTATTTTGAGGACAATCCACTTTCATATGTCCTGGCTTGTTGCATTTGAAGCACAAAGGAGAGGAGGCGTTAGAAGAACTAAACATGGATTTGTTCTTGAAATTACCTTTCCGGAAGAACCGGTTGAACTTCTTTGCCATGAGGGCAATGGATTCCAAATCCAACTCTTCTTCCGATTCTTCATCATCGGTAGATGTGGATGTAGATGGAGCGGCCTTGAACGCAATCGCCTTTTTCTTTGGCTCGTCTTGCTTCAAGTAGGACTTTATCTTGTCCTGCAACTTTAGTTTGCTATCCTTGTGTACCTCATAAGACATTAAGGTACCCATTAGTTGAACAACGGTATATGTTTTCATGTCATTACCTTCCTCAATGGCGAAGGTATGTTTTTCCCAACATGAAGGAAGTCCATCGATGATCTTTGAGACTTTCTCCTTTTGGGTGTAGGTCTTACCAAGAGCCTCCAACTCGTTGGTGATGTCGACGAAGCGAGCATAGTACTCCTTCATCTTCTCACCCTGTAGCATATGAAATAATTCGTAATCTTTATTAACAACAACGAGTTTAGAGTCTCTTACCCTACTCGTTCCTTCATGGAAGATGAGGAGGGAGTTCCATATTTGATATGCACTCTTACATGTGCATATCTTATTGAAGTCCTCAGGCTCCAAAGCACATTGCAAGGCGTTCATTGCCTTGGCATTGCTTACCTCCACGGTGACCTCCGCGGTAGTCCACTTCTCGAAATCATCTTCGGTGGGCTTGACATACTCCTTCATCGTGGCCCTCCAAAGTGAAGCACTCTGGAGGAAAGTTTCCATCCAGTATTTCCAGTACCTGTAGTTAGTACCATTGAAGAAGGGAGGCCTCGTTGAGGAGTGTCCTTCCATCACCGAAATAGCTCCTTCACGGTTCCTGAAGGTGCTATAATCTGAAGGTGGACGAACGGTCTTATTGTCGTTGGTAGACATAGCTAGGTACTTGGCTCTGATACCAAATGTAATGCCCTACGAAGCTACTGCACAAGTACTAGAGGGGGGGTGAATAGTACTTTAAAATAATTAAGAAGACAATTCCTAATTATCTTGCAAACTCTACCAATCAATACGGAAATGCAGAAATGTAAATATTGACAACAAAGAAAACAATCTCAAACAAGCAATTTAACGGGTTCGGATCCACCCAAGTCTCCCCGACTTGTTCCCAGTGATCCTACGTCCCAACCACCCGGATCCCCTCCGGATACTTGAGTTAGAAACATCTAACTCAAATTTGCACTATGAAATACTTGTAGAAAACCTCTACAAAGTCAAATCATACACAAATCGAAATGTGACTCCCACAACCCGGGATCACAAACAAACTCTCACAACCGAGAGTGAAGCACTTACAATATCAAAGTAAATTGAAATAGAAATTCTTACCGACAAAATCCTATGCCTTGAGTATACTTACAAATTAGGGCAAAGATTATTTTGGGGAAGATGAAGGTACCAAACCCTAGCTCCAAGATATAGATCAGCGATGGAGACCTAGGTGGATATTGGTGACCTAGAATCAAGCTCTTGGCTTGGAAGGCTCACAATCAATGAATCTCTCTTTTGAAATAAGAGTGAGGGAGAGATTCAAGAATGAAATGAATGAGCTTTGAATGAGATTAAATGCTTTCTCTTTGATCTCAAAATATCAATTAATATCAGCCTTTTGTGCTATGAATGCAGCACTCCAAGTATATATAGGATAGAGGAAAGAGAGAGCAAAAATCATGGCATTTAATGCTCCAACGGATTTATTCTGAAGCAGACTAGTCGGTCAAAGAAGAATCACTGACCGACTAGTTCATCAACTAGTCGGTCGGTGAAACAACATGAACCGACTAAGAGGTGAACAGGGAATAAATGAAGTTCAGATTTAAAGAACTAGTCGGTCCAAGAAGACTTGCCAACCGACTAGTTTCAAAACTAGTCGGCCAGTGAGTGAACTTAGACCGACTAAGAGATAAAACAAATAGTCTGAGTACAAATACAGCTAGTCAGTTTAAGAACAACTTCTGACCGACTAGTTTCTCTGCTAGTCGGTCGGTCGTTGTGCTTTGACCGACTAACTGTAAACAGTAAGTTAGGCTGTACAGTAGAAGCTCAACTAGTCGGTCTAAGAAGGATTCCTAACCGACTAGTTTCACAACTAGTCGGTCGGTGAACCTTCTTTGACCGACTAACTGTAAACAGTAAGTGAGCTAGAATTGAAGGAGGCAAACTAGTCGGTCCAAGAAGCTTTACCGACCGACTAAATCACCATCTAGTCGGTTGGTTCTTCTTCTTGAACCAACTAACATGCACAAGAAGTCGCGAATCAAAGTGCGAAGCTTCGAGAAAGTTTGTATGGACTTCTACTAAGATCCTAGCTCTAAGATATGAGCGTTATGAAGATTAAAACGTAAGACCTACTCAAGGCTTAACATTCTACGAAACGAAGCTAGAAGACTATAAATAAAACTTGACGAACCGTCTTCGAAAGCTTCAATCGAATCTTCATGATTTCAATAATGGTCCTTGAGCTTCAACGAAGCTCCACGCACATGATCACGTGCTTCGAGAAGTCTTAAGATGTCGCTTTAGATGTTCAAAGAAATTTTGTGACGATCTCCATAACTGCGCTCACAAAGAGTTAGTTCACGATATATTTATGTTTGTTCATCATCCAAAACCAAATCCGGGGAGTCAATACTCAACAGATTTTACACGGGTTCCCCAAAACTTGGGTACGTCCAGCCACACCAATATTCACTATAATTCCCACAAAGAGAAGTGAATACAATCTCACACATAGATACCTCACACAGATGATTTAGGATTCCTACAAAGAGATATCCTTACTCTCACACAGAGAAATCTCACACAGAGAATTTAAGATTCCCGCAGAGAGATATCCTTGCTCTCACACAGAGAGACTTCACACAGAGGATTTGTTCTTTCACACAGAAAGAACCAAACTCTCACAAAGAGAGTAACTCCCAAAAAAGAGTATCTAATTCCCACAAAGAGAATTAGGGGTAACAAAAAGGTGAAACGAAATAACACCTACCTATGCCTTGATATGATCTTACAAATGTGAAGAAGAAGGCATGCAAGTAAAACTCAAGTGCTTGAGATGATGCTTTGATTGCACTTGATGATCTTTCACTCTTCTAGGAAAGAATCCTAATACTTCTCACTTGAATGTATGAAATGAAGAGAAGAAAGATGTTCTCCAAAGAAAGGAATGAGATTGAAATTCCTTGGAGAAATTCCCTAGAGCAGAGATGCTATAGCATAAGATTGAAGCTCTAATGAGAGAATGGGAGAGATTAGGAGTGGCTACCGATTCACAAAGATATTCAATATTAACCAAGAGTTATAAATGAACTAAGCCATCTCCTATATATATGAAGCCAAGAAGAGCATATAAAACCAGCCAAAAACCCAAAGGGTAGAAATCTGCAACGGCTAGATGTTAGCAGTTTACTGCACAGACAGACGACTGATGAACAAATGACAGTCGACTGTTCAACGGCTAGAAAAATCCCAACGGCTATAATCTGATCCACGACAGTCGACTGTAGAAGACTACATAGGCGACTGTATAACAGACAGTCGATTGTTCAGGTGACTGCTGCAGGGATAGAAATAAAACAGAGAGAAATGCATTTTTGGGATGAAGCCCAGAAAATAAAACAGAGAGAGATGCATTTCAGACGACTGATGGCCATTTCACAGGTGACTGTAAATATACAGGCGACTGTAAAAACTTCATCAGTCGACTGTCTTGCAAATTGGGATGAAGCCCAGAAAATGCAAGATGAGAACAGTCGACTGTCGACCAATTCACATGCGACTGTAGAAACACAGACGACTGTAAATTGAACATCAGTCACCTGATGCAAAAAACTTAAGAAGAGTCAATAAGAATGTTGACTTGAGCAGTGCACCACAGTCGACTGTAGAAGGCTTGACAGGCGACTGGGATCACCCATTTGACTGTAAAACCTTCATCAGGTAACTGTTGGAGAGCCAGAGACTCTAATTGAGTCTTTGGGTTAGATGAACTTATTCGGTTGGATTCTATGATAATCTTAAGGCTCACTAAGATGGTGAAATACATATGCATGAGAGTAAGACCATATATCAAGGCATTACAATAATCCTAGACACAAAAGGTTAAATGCAAGTAATAGAAATTACATGGATTACATATTGCATCTTCTATAGTCTAAGTCTTCAAGCTCACGATACCTTGATGCTCCCCATCATCTCCAAGCTTTGGCACTCCTTGATGAGCTTCCCTTCATCAAGCTCCAAGCATTGGCAATGCTCCTCTAAATGTCCATCCATCATCATGCTCCAAGATTTGGCTTCATTAGAAGATGTTTACGACTATATCCAAGCTTGAGCACACCATCACTCTTGGAGGTCTTTAATATATCCATTGCATCATCCTCCGAGCATTATGTTTTGTCTCATCATGTAATTATTAAGATAAACTAAGACTAAAACATAAGATTGATTAGCACACTAACATAATGTATTGATCATCATCAAAACAACGTTAATCTTGAACCCAAGAACTAACAATCTCCCCCTTTTTGATGATGACAACCCATTATGTCAAAATATAATAAACATTGAAATAAACAATATGTGCTAACAATTTCCCCCAATCAATATGTAAATGTGCATTAAATATAAACATGCAAAGCACAAATCATATTGATGGTTGTTATGCAAAAACATACCAATTGGAAATAATGCATAAACAAGCATACAGTATATTTTTACATAACCTATTTCACTCCTCCATTGGCATATCAAAAAGATGGGTATTAGCCAATATAGAAAAACCAAGGGCAAGAGAAATAACCATCCCATATGCACAAACATAATGTGAATGACATACAATGTGATATATGAATAGAAAAAATAATGCTAGCAAGAAAAAATTCCATACTCCCCCATAATCATATAAAACATGCAAACATGGGAGTAATGGACAAAATATGGGTACAGAATGTGAACATACAAGCATGGTACCTAACCAATGAATAACAGTGTAAGTGAGCTATCAAGGTGGAAACCAAACAAAAGTAGAGTTTGGTTTCCGTATATAGTCAAATGAAAATATAACATGACGAACATATGATTCTATATACGAGTTCCTATCAAGCCTAGAAACATTCTTAGGAATCCACAAAGAAAGTGATTTGGGATTCTTAAGAATAGGTTTGGTTAAGGCATGAGTAGAAGGAGAGGGTGCACGCTTATGAGGTGGAACATAAACATTGGTGTGCCCCATGTGTGAAACATGAGATCTATCATTAGATGCATTCACACAAGACTTTCTACCATGCATAGGAACATGTGAAACATGCAAAGGTTTATCATCAATTCTAGCATGCAAGCAATAATAAGATTTCCTATGAGTAGAAACATCATGCATAGCATTCAAATAAGAAGCATTCATATCAACATGTTTTTGAATAGGCTTCTTAATATATGCAAGACCAGAATACAAAAATGCATGATTTCTCTTTGGCTTAGAAATAATAGTTGATTTTAGGCCAAAATAGTTGGATGTGACTTTCTCATTAGAATGCTCCCCCATAAAATTTATTTGGGTGCCTCTAAGAGAAGAGCTTGGTTTGTTCACCTTCAATGAAGAGGATCGTAAAACCGTGTCCTTACTCAACTTGAAAATTTCAATTTGAGGAGATAATAGCTTACATTTCTTCAAAAGTGAAGAAATGTTGTTATCCCTCTTAGATAGACATGAGCTAAGCTCACAACATTTTGACTTGAGAGCCAATGTCTCATCTCTCAAAATGTTGTAATCACTATCCGAGTGCATCTTCTCCATTTGGAGTTTGAGAAAGATATTCTCATCCCTCATGGCACTCAATTGAGAAAGAAGAGTATCTTTCTCGGTATGTAAAGAATTAAATTCAACATTACGCGATGCATACATACTCTCTTTCACAGATTTGTGAAAATCACGATCATACTCAATGCAAGCTTTAAAAGAGTCATTCTCTTTGCTCAACATGCACACATGAGAATCAAGAGCAATCTTTTCTTGATTAATTGCAACGGTTTGTGTATCATCACGATGTTTGGATGATAAAGAAGTGTGTGTGCGAGCATCTCTATCAAGTTTGCTATTGTTCGCATTGAGAGAGTCCAGAAACACCGCATTATCATATTCAATAAAATTACTGCGTTGAATGAGAGAATTACGAGATACCTCATTACCAACGATGCTCTCATCATCGCAAGATTCCTCTCCACCATACTTTTCATCAAGATATACATATATCTCCTTGGCTGTCTCGAAATCATATACTTTCATTGCAATTTTCGGAGAGAAGGCATTGAGCAATGTGTTCCAAACTTGAGCATCCGAAGTGATAGACATTGACTCATCGTGATCATCAAGCCATTGGAACATTTTCTTCCGTCAATTTGAGAAGTGTTTGCCTTTGAAGACATGAGGAAGGAAGATGGTTTGTTGAGACTTAAAAGTCATGCTTGCAAAAGCCACCAAACCAAGACTTTGATACCAATTGTGAGGGACCCTGCGGGGCCACACACAATAAAACGGGGTGAATAGTATAATGTCATGCAACATGCTTAATTAAAAGTTACTGAAATTAAAGCACAATAAGCAGCGAAAATTAAAGAGTATGCTCAACAACAACAAACGCAAACACAAGGATTTTACATTGGTTCCCAAAACTTGGGTTTGTCCAGCCACACCAATATTCACTATAATTCCCACAAAGAGAAGTGAATACAATGTCACATAGAGATACCTCACACAGAGGATTTAGGATTCCCATAAAGAGATATCCTTACTCTCACACAGATAGACCTCACACAGAGGATTTAGGATTATCGCAAAGAGATACCCTTACTCTCACACAGAGAGACCTCACACAGAGGATTTAGGATTCCCACAAAGAGATATCCTTATTCTCACACAGAGAGACCTCACACAGAGGATTTGTTCTTTCACACAGAAAGAACCAAACTCTCACAAAGAGAGTAACTCTCAAAAAGAGAGTATCTAATTCCCACAAAGAGAATTAGGGGTAACAAAAAGGTGAAACGAAATAACACTTACCTATGCCTTGATATGATCTTACTAATGTGAAGAAGAAGGCATGCAAGTGAAACTCAAGTGCTTGAGATGAGGCTTTGATTGCACTTGATGATCTTTCTCTCTTCTAGAAATGAATCCTAACACTTCTCACTTGAGTGTATGAAATGAAGAGAAGAAAGATGTTCTCCAAGAAAAGGAATGAGATTGAAATCCATTGGAGAAATTCCCTAGAGCTTAGATAAGATTCAACATCTAATGAGGGAATGGGAGAGATTAGGAGTGGCTATTGATTCACAAAGATATTCAATATTAACCAAGAGTTCTAAATGAACTAAGCCATCTCCTATATATAGGAAGCCAAGAAGAGCCCATAAAACCAGCCAAAACCCCAAAGGTAAGAAATCTGCAACGGCTAGATTTTGGCAGTTTACGGCACAAACAGTCGACTGTTCAACGGCTAGAAATATTCCAATGGCTATAATCTGAGCCACGACAGTTGACTGTAGAAGACTACACAGGCGACTATAACAGACAATCGAATGTATATCCTTCATCAGGCGACTGCTGCAAGGATGGAAATAAAACAGAGAGAGATGCATTTTTCGCACTTACGCCTTTCAGAAGACTGATGGACATTTCACAGGCAACTATAGAAACTTCATCAGTTGACAGTCTTGCAAATTGGATGAAGCCCAGAAAATGCAAGATGCGCACAGCCGACTGTCGACCAATTCACATGCGACTGTAGAAACAGAGGCGACTGTAAATTGAACATCAGTCGACTGATGCGAAAAGCTCAAGAAGAGTTAATAAAAATGTTGACTTGAGCAGTGCACCACAGTCGACTGTAGAAGGCTCGACAGGCTACTGGGATCACCCAGTCGACTGTAAAACCTTCATCAAGCGACTGTTGGAGAGCCAGAGACTCCAATTGAGTCGTTGGGTTAGATGAACCTATTGGGTTAGATTCTATGATAATCCTAAGGCTCACTAAGATGGTGAAATGCATATACATGAGAGTAAGACCATCTATCAAGGCATTACAATAATCCTAGACTCAAAAAGAGAAATGCAAGTAATAGAAATTACATGGATTACATATTGCATCTCCTAGAGTCTAAGTCTTCAAGCTCACGATATCTTGATGCTCCCCATCATCTCCGAGCTTTGGCACTCCTTGATGAGCTTCCCTTCATCAAGCTCCAAGTATTGGCAATACTCCTATAGATGTCCATTTGTCATCATGCTCCAAATTTTGGCTTCATTAGAAGATCTTCACGACTACATCCAAGCTTTGGCACACCATCACTCTTGGAGGTCTTTAACATATCCATTGCATCATCCTCCAAGTATTATGCTTTGTATCATCATATAATCATTAAGATAAACTGAGACTAAAGCATAAGATTGATTAGCACACTAACATAATGTATTGATCATCATCAAAACAGCTTTAGTCTTGAACCCAAGAACTAACACGTACCCTTCAATAATGAGTATGCTGAGACATCTGTTTCCTTCTGGACTATACCCTTGAAACGACAATGAAAATATTTTACATAGTTTTGTCTAAAGCAGTATGATGATTGGTTTATATATATATACATTCTACGCTCATCTCATATGTATTTTGCCCCATTTTATGTGTCGCTTCATTCTATTTTATACAATTTTATTCATTTTTACTTTTTAGTTCCAATTTATGCGTTTCAGGAGAAAGGAAGCTAACTCATGATATTGGAGCGCTAAAAAGGAAAAAAAGAGCTTAATGGAGTAAATGAACGAGAAGGAGAACTAAGGCGAGGCAAAAAAATCAAAATAGTGCTGATTTGGAGCATTTCATGCTCCACACGGCCGTGTGGATTATTCCACGCGGTCGTGTGGAAGAGGAGCTTGAAAGGTATTCGACGCGACCGCGTCGCAAAAATACAAACGACTGTGTCATGTAGAGTCAAGTGAGGAGAGATTTATTTCCAATTCCACGCGGCCGTGTCACTAAGTCGACGCGGCCGCGTAACTCTCTGTTTCTTTGGCCCAAAATTCATCATTACCAAAACGATGCAGCCGTGTAAACTCAAACCACATGACCACATGGAAGAGCTCAGAAAAGAGTATCCACGCAGCCGCGTGGCTACACCATGCAACTGCATGGAGAAGAAGCCACATGGAGCACACAACCCTTGCAGAGACTGAAGATCTGCTCTTAACCATGCAGTCTGCTTCACTCCTTTTTATTTTTTCTTCGAAGAGCATCTTGTCCTGATTTCAAAGCATGTTTATTTGTATTTTTAGAGTTTGGAGTGATTTTATACATTTTCTGGAAGACGAGGCTGCGCTGCAGGAAACACGACGCGGACGCGCCAAAACGATGCGGCCGTGTCAATTTAAAGGGCTGAAAGTGCTAAAACTGCTGTTTTGGAACTCTAAAGGACGTTGCCATTTGGTACTTGACACGGCCTCATGGAATTGAGGTTTTTGAGGGGGTTGAGCTGTTTTCTTGCGCCAATTCAACGCGGCCGCGTGGAGTTTCCACGGGGCCATTTCCGGTCGAATTTTATGGGAACCTATTTGGTTTTTTAAGTTGTATTCAAGATTTGGGGGCATTGTTTTGTATGGGGGCTCGACCATTAGACTCGTTTTGTCCCCTTTTTCATGTTTTCTCTTTGTTTTTATTAGGATTAGTTTAGGTTAGTTTTTGGATGCTTTCTCATGGATTGTATATGAGATTTAACAACCCTTGTGGATGATTCAATGAGATAAGTTTCTATTGCTATTCTTTATTGTGTTTTTGTTATTGTTGCTATTGTTTGCTTTTCTTCTTATTGTTTTCTTCATCTTTGTTCATCCTATGTATGCTTGATTGTTCATCTTTATGATCATATTCGTTTTATATGCTTCCATAATGTAATTCTTTGTTAAAACCCTGTAAATCCACATCCCACTCATCGATTAGTGTAGCTAGCAATAACCCTATATTGAGCTAGTACTCGATCTATCCGCTTCCCTGTGGACGACCCGTAAAGCGCTACACGACACCTTGTGCTTGCAGTTTATAAATGTTAAAAATCCTATCAAGTTTTTGGCACCGTTACCGGGGAGGCACAATTTAATTGATATTAGTTAGATTTAGGGTTAGCTAGACTACTATTTATTCCAAAATTATAAAAATCCTAATAACGAAATTTTTCCCCACCACCAGCTTAATATTTTTGCAATCCTCTTGTACCACTGACGTGCTTCTCTTAGCCAAAATTTTCAAATTTCAGGTGCTCTTTGGAAATCATGTGGATGCCAGATGGAAAATATTATGGGGACCCCAACACACCCATGTCATAAGGTGCTCAATTGGAGAGCTATAATGATTTTTCGCAGGTTGCGGCATTTTGTATAAAGGGTGGGATGCAGGGGCATATTTTCACCCAATGCCAACACTACACCTACCCATACAATCCACCATCATATACAGACAACCTACCTCATGAACACTCCTATCTTAATCCTCCACCTACACCACAAAAATCACACCTCGAGTCGCTACTAGAAAGCCAACTTCAAGACGAAGCCCAATGGATCGAAACCCAAGCCTTAGCCAAAATCCATCTCCAAGAACTCACCCAAAGTGTGAACCAATTAGCTATATCACAGGGACAATCACAATTGCATGTAAGGGATTCGATCATTTTACAAACACCGTCAGGGTGGGATTATCTTGGTGGAGTAGCCATCCCTACCATCAGAATGCAGGCGAGGCAACACCAGACACCAAGGGATCAGATTGCTAGTTTCACCCAGCTCGCTGAAAAGACCCTTTGGCAAGCTTGGGGTAGATTCAATAGATTGGTGGATGATTGCCACTGCATAGGATAAGCACGCATGAGCTACTATGTTTCTTCAGTGGAGGACTACATTTTGATATGCAAGATTCATGATCAAGATGAACGGAGGCCAATTCTTTGACATGCCGCCTGAGGAGGCATGTGATTACATGGAGATCGCAGCTGTATCTCATGCATCTTTGACATCCTACACTATAAAAGGTAACTCATATGATTTAAAATTGAAATTTTTTTAGAAGAGTTTATTTTCTCATGCAGGTACCGTCCCCGAGACACATACCACCGATGCTCACGTCTATCACCACAACCCGGCAGACACCATCTTTCATGAGATATAGCTCACTGATCCTCACATCTCAATTTTCTCTTCTGATGATGAGATGGATGATGCACCTAGCATACATCGATGGGAGAAGGAAGCATGCGAGGGCACAGTCTCTACTTCATTTTCAAGTGATCCTGAGCAGTTCTTTCCTGTTGATTGGTTTCCTACATACGAGGCCATCGAGAGCACCGAGGGGACCGTGGAGGGTACACATACTGACGAGGAGGATTAGAGTGAGGCCAAGGATACCGTGTCTCACTTCAGCGAGTCTGACGCATACTTACACCTCCACCATCACCTCCACGGGACCTTATCGCCCCGCCAGAGACATCACATCCACCAGAGCATGACGCTATTCAGGGAGACTCTTTAGACCCTACATGTTCTTATCTGAACCCCATGTTACATTTCCTATATTTAGATTCAGATACTTCTGACATACTACACCCTCATCAGGATTCAGGTTCATGCTACATGGAGGCTTGCTGGACCATCTCTGCAGTCGAGGAGCACACATATGAAGTTGGCAAGTGGACGATAGGCGTGGAGTTTCCACGCGACCATTTCGGGTCGAATTTTCTGCGAACCTATTAGGGTTTTTGAGTTATATTTAAGGAAGTGCATCGTCTGTCATTTCGGCATCCCGCAATCCATAGTAACAGACAACGGGACACAATTCGACAGCACCGGCTTCAGAGACTTCTGCGCAGAGCTAAAGATCAAGCTACACTTCGCCTCAGTCGCACATCCCCAATCGAACAGCTTGGCGGAGTCAGCCAACAAGAGCATCCTTAGGCCCCTACGGAAGAGAATAGTCGGGCTCGAGGGAACTTGGCTAGACGAGATCCCCGGTATATTATGGTCATACAGAACGACCCACAAAACCTCGACATGGGAAACACCCTTCATGCTGGCCTACAGATGCGAGGCTGACATTCCCTTTGAGGTCAATGAGCGACCGCTTCGCCTCCAATAATACGACGAAGAAAGAAACTCAGAGGGCCTCGAGCTCAATCTACAATTAGTGGACGAAGTTTGTGAACGGGCACTGGCGACCCTCATTGGGCAGAAAGGGTGCATGGCCCGCTACTTCAACTCGAAAGTCTGCGAACGTAGCTTCTGTGTCGGAGACTTGGTGCTGCGCAAGGCCGCTTTCACTCCTGAGATCCTCAAACAGGAAAAGCTTGATGCAAAGTGGGAAGGGCCCTACACCGTGATCGATGTACTTGGTCAGGCCACCCATCGACTCGCTACTTTGGATGATAGTGAACTCCCTCACCCTTGGAACGCGGAACACCTACGAAAGTATTATCAATGATCGTACTAAAGGGGTAAATCGGCCATCGTGCTTTTTTATCCCAAACATGTTCATCATGAATGTAAAATAGATCGTTCTTTACGATCAGTCGTCACATTCTCATCAGCCGTAAGCCAAGGGGCCACCCTTGCCACTGAACGACCCACGATCATCGTCAGCCATAAGTCGAAGGGACCACATCCCTCGCCACCAAAGGACTTTCGACCCTCGATCGTCAGCAGTAAGCCAAGGGGCCACCCTTGCCACTGAACGACCCTCGATCATCTTCGACCATAAGTCAAAGGGTCCACATCCCTCGCCAATGAGCGACCTTCAACCCTCGATCGTCAGCCGTAAGCCAAGGGGCCACCCTTGCCACTGAACGACCCTCGATTGTCATCGACCATTAGTCGAAGGGACCACGTCCCTCGCCACCGAATGACCTTCAACCATCAATCATCATCAGTAAGCCAAGGGGCCACCCTTGCCACTAAACGACCCTCGAACATCGTTGACCATAAGTCGAAGAGACCACGTCCCTCGCCAACGAACGACCTTCGACCATCGGTCGTCAGCCATAAGACGAAGGGATCATAACCCTGCGACCGAGCAACCGTGTCAAGCAAGCTCTGGTCAGATAATGTCATGATCAGCCCCGATGACCCTAGTCATCTAGACCTACGTCGTCAAAGAGCCACATACATGCGCACGTATCTAAGAGACACTGAAAAAAATCAAACACATAAAATTTACATCGCAAAAATTCTTTTTCAATATATCTGGATATTTACATGTAACTCGCTCGAGAGCGGTCTTACAAAAGAAGGGCTTTGCAAAAATCAGGAAGACGAGGCGTCGTCGAGTGTAAAAAGGTCCTTTATCGCTCTCTCCACCTTATCCATCTTGGAGGTGGTCCGAGCCTTGTAAGCATCGACCTCTTTCCCCTTCTCAAGATGTTGGACCTGAAGGTCAGCAACATCGTTCCTCGATGCCTCGAGCTCAGCACGGAGCAGAGATTGATCCCTCCCCCACTGAGCTTCTGCCAGCTTCCTGGTGGTCAACACGACGGCGAAGATGGATTTTTCCTCCATGGCTGCCCAGTCCGACTCAGCTTTGGCAGACATGGTCACCGCCAGGTCCTCTTCCTGCTTCCTCACCTGAGCTCGAAGCTCAGAAGCGTGGTTCTCGGCGGCTGCCAGCTGGCGTTGCCCCTCGATCAGCTCGAGGGTCCTGCGATGCAGGCAGGCACCAAAAATGGTCCCCTGCAGAGGGCAATAGTCAGCGAAACCAGAAGGAAAAACAAAGAAAGAAGGCTCAGTAGTAACGAACCAGAAGGCCGTTGCGGACGAAGCTATTGGCAATCGTCTCGAGATCGAACCCTTGCAGGAAGTCGAAATCCCTCGGCAAAATGATATTCTCTGCCAGACGGGCCCCCGTCCCAAAGTCCAGAAGGGCCGACTCATCCCTTCCCATGGTGAACGGGGGCAGAAAAGGCTCTCCCTGACTCTCCGCTGGGAGTCCTGTCGAAATGCGATTCGACAGCAGAAGGTGTTTAAACTCCAGAGGGGGTTGAAGCCGACGGAAGGGACCGGAGGGACAATGTCTTCGTATGGCCACCTGTCAATGGACAGGTCGTTAGAAGAATCAGCCCCACCTCGAGGGCACAAAGGAGCCACCGTCAAAGCCCCGGCAGCTGGACATGAGGAGCTTCCAGCATCCCCCAAGACCCGAAGGAGGTGCTACGCCTCCTCCTCTTCCTCCCCTGTGTCCCTCTTCCTCTTCTGGTCCTCTTCAAAAGCCCCTTCAAGTTACAAAGTCAAATCCCTATATGCTCTTCCTGCCATTCTTGGATGCTGGAAGCAAGAAGAAGAAGAGGAAGTTTCCTCAAACTGCCAAGAGACCAGATCGCAAACATCTTTGTCCTCCCCCCAGTTTCTTATATGAAAAGGAATTTTCATTGGTTCAGTACCCGGTGACCGACACATGTCAGGAACTCGCCAAAAGTGACGGTTGGGATCAACGGAAGGCGAGAAGTTTGGAGGCAGGAATCAAGTCAACTGCTTCGAATACTGTGCCCCATTTAATGAGGATACTCGTCATCCAGCCTCGATCAACGCAATCTCTTGAGAACGAATGGTAGTGGCCAATGTTGATATACGGGTACGGCTCACGAAACAGCGTTGGGATAATAAGGCCCAATCCAGCCCAATACCCTGCAGCGATGGCCCAGGGCCCATCGACGACACAAGGGAAGCGTAAGACTCGGTCGAAGGAATAGTTCTTTCCAACCGTTGGACTCCCGTCGACATTAATGGGGCGGAGTTAATGGGACCGAGTAAATGTACAGCCGTTAGCTCGAATCCCAGAGAAGATCGTGCTCCGGTCAAAGAGGGACGGTTGCACATCATCAAGAGGAAGCCACCTATAAATTGTTCAACAGACAAAGGTAAGGAGGTTCCATCTTCAAGATACGAGTACTAATACATAGAACTCTATCTTCTTACTTCCTGATTTCCATATACGAGCTTGCATCGTTAGCTTAGAGACGAACCTCCGGGTGTCGATCACAGCTACACCTAGCTCCCTCTCTTCCTTAAAGTTCCATACTAACTTAAGCATCGGAGGAGATTTGGGTAGGAACCTAGAACCGACCCCCCCAACGACTACCTATGGTGAAGATCGACGATCTCCATTCAAGCGCACAAGGTCGACTCGGGCACTTCCTCCTCGAATGACATAGTAGACGATCATTCATAGGTCGATCAATGGTCGTACCATCATCAACCATCAGCTACCGACCCTGGTTCCCCCAACCGAGGGTCCGACTCCAAAGGCTGACTAGGCTCCATCTCAGCGCTTCGAGTCTCCGTCAGCTTGATAACTGTACCAGTCAATTTTGGCCTTAACAGGTATAATCTATGATTACATTTCCAACCAAGCAAGCTATAAGGGAGATATCAAGGCAATGTCACATAAGAAAAAAATAATAGTAAGCTTGCCATAATAATTAAAGCAATTAAAAGCATTGTATCAAGCATATTACATATCCACCACCAAATCATCAAAACACCACACAAGCAAAGTGCAAATTGTTATTACAGACCGATGTTTATAAAGCAAAGTACTAAGCATGCAAGCAAATAAACTTAACTAAGAAGAACCACCATTCTTCTTCTCCTTCTTCAGCTCCTTTATCTCATCAAGAATTTCCATAAGTACTTTATCTGTGATCTGATTAGTTCTTACCACTAAATTCTTCTGATTTTCCACCTTATCGTTGAGATCTTTGAAGCCTTTACCTTGAGAGATCTTCAACCTGTCAATCTTGTTCATGAGCATATCCTGAAGGTCAATGATGTAACCAGGAACATCATCAGAAGGAGCATGCTCATCATCTTCTTTAGTCTCTACTTCTACTACTACTTCAGTGTCTTCTTCTTCTTCTTCTACTTTCTTTCCTCTCCCTCTCTCTGTAGCAGAGCTTGATACACCCACTAGTCTCTCCTCTGGAACATTCTGGTTTAAGTCTCAGTGAAGATCCAACAAGCAAGCGTACGAACATCAAAAACAACGGTAGGTTCCAAGACCTCAAATCCATTGTCCATGTTTATATCATAGACCATAAAGAGGATAGTAATGTAGTGGTCTTGGGCTAAAGGAGTGCCAACTCTACTGGATAAGGCAGAATGAATGATAGATTCCATTAAGATTCTAACCCAGTTCACTTTGATATTGTCAAGCATAGCGTAAATACACTTAGCCTGACGCTCAAAAAGTACTGCATGACTACCAGACTTTTGGGTGATATTATAAGACAGGATGTTCGTTAAGATCCTAGCTGGATATTTAAGGTCGCTACTAGGCATCTTAGTGATTACCAAACAGGAACATCTTCTCTAAAATATTTTCATCAACCCTATCAATATCATCAAGGAATTTCCTGGTGTAGGGAATTCCTAAGGCTTGTCCTAAAGCTCAAACATTAATACGGAGTTGTAAGTCAAGAACTTTAGTGCGAAAATGAGATTTATCAAAGTCAGCATTGATATTGTCATAGAACAGATGAACCAATCTAGTATAGCATAGACATGAATTATCTTTAGTGAATAAATTCAACAGATTTTGACATTCAATAATACCATCAATTCCATAGTTCTCAACATATTCTAAGTTGACATATCTCTCATGAAGAATTTGTCTTTTGGAAATGCTTTGAAATTTAGCTTAAGAGCTAGAATTGACAAGGTAATGTTAAATTACTTCCTTTTCAGTTAATCCATGTGGTGATTCATCTATCATCCTCTTCTTAGAAACAAGAACTTTCCTAGGCATAGTTTCTAAGGATTGAAATGAATAAAATATTGGAGAGAGAGGGAAGAGATTACCTTGATCAAAGAAGTTCCCTTGAAATGAATGAAGAACCCTAGAGAGATTCAAGCTCCAAGGAAGAGAGAAATCAAGTGAACCCAAAAAAAATCCCAAATGAAGCTCCCAAGATGGTAGTTAGCCACCTAGGGTTTGAGGAAATGGGGATTTTTATAAAAATTTGATGAATAGAGAAAAGATCTAGTCCACTGAGTCAAAGGAGTGGTTGAGATTAAAAGCTCTTATTGGGCATCAGTCATCTAGTGGATATGAACCCAATATGCCTTGGAAGACCCACTTAGAGTTAGTCAAATTTCAGAAAAGTTTCGGAAGAAATTCCTCTGGCAATCGACTCCCTCCTTGGAAGTCAACTCCCATCTGGGTATAAGAAGAATTCGCATCCCAAGGAGATCCAATTTTGCCAATTTAATGTCTTGCCAAGATATTGATAAGTAAGCTAAATAAAAACCAAAACCGTGCATATATGAAACTATTAAAGTATTAAACATGATTTTAAATACTTATAAAATTCTTACAAACTTGCGATGCGACGTTATTTAGACGTTTTTCTGCTAGGTGCTAATTTTTGCTCCAAGTGTTGAACAGATGTCTTTTGCCTTTCTCCTTCATTAGAGTACCTGAAAAGATGTAAACGTTGTGGTACTATCATATTCTTAAGTCCGGAGGATTAGTTTACAGGAACCAAATCCAATATGGTTTAGCTCCTTCAAGAGAAACATATTTCTAGTTTTTATTCAAATGAATACTTTGAATATAATCAATTGCGTACCTTTGTTTCTTTTAATAGGCTTTATTCTTGGGAACCCATGTGCTTAAGAATTTTGTGTTAGCATGATGCACCCTAGTGTGCTTATTTTATTTCTTAGCATGAGTGGAGTTATACCCAAGTCCGGTCTTACTAGATGATGCTTTTTGACTATCAATCTAGATATCTAGTTTCACTTTTCCGTTATTAAAATTTTCAACTATCTTCATAGTGGAGTCATATTTATCTTTAATAGACACTAGAAGATTATCTAAGTCTTTTATCTTTTTACTCATAGAATCAATATCCTTTTCTAGCGATTCATTTTTCTCCTTTAAAACAACATTCTCTTTGATTAACTCTTCTTTATCTTTTGTACTTATCTTAAACAATTTAAGAGTTTTTTTATGCTCTCTGATGAGTTTTTCATGAAGATCACAAAGCTCTTTATATGCACACATATAGTCCATATCTTCATCATCAATAAATAAAATGTCATCTTCGCTAAATGATGAGTGATCGGTTGAGTTCACCTGAGAGGATGTGCAAGCCATGAAACACATATGAGCTGACTCTCTTCTATCTCCTTTGTTGTCGGATGAGGATGACGATTCGTTGAAGCTCATCACTTTGGTCAAAGGCTATATACACTTCCTTTTTCGGTCGTCGGAGCTTGTTTCTTCTATTGCTCTTTTTCTCATTTGTTATCTCTGCTTTTGCCTTGATTTTTGTTGTCTCTATAGTTCTTCTCTAATGGACAGTCTCTTTTCATGTGTCCTGATTTGTTATAGCCAAAACTGATAATATTGTTAGTAGAACGAAAAGACCGTTTACCATACTTACTTGACATGAAGTCCTTGAAAGATATAAATGCAATATGGTCTTCTCTGTCAGTGTAATCGGAGTCTTCTTCGTTGACATTAAATGCTAGGTTATTTTTCTTTGGCTTTTCTTCTGCCTTCTTATCTTCTTCGAGTGCAATCTCATTTCCCATAAGGTTTCCCATCAACTCTTCAAGAGTGAGGTCACTTATATTATGATCCTCTCGAATGGCTATCGTCTTTCCTTTCCATTCGGGTCTGAGCAATCTCAAAATCTTCATTACCTGATCATACTCAGATACCTTTTTCCTTAACCCTGCAAGCTCATTGGTTATATTAGTGAAGCGAATATTCAGATCACTAATAGATTCGACCTTTTCCATTTTAAAACTTTCGAATTTTGAATTAAGCAGATTAATACGAGACTCTTTAACTTGGCCGTCCCCTCATGACTTACCTCAAGTGTGTGCCAGATCTGATGAGCAGTCACACACTGAGAGATTTGGTTGAATTCGAGTCCCATTATAGCACCGAACAACGAGCTCATCGCTTTGGCATTTAGGTTGCATACTGTCTTCTCATCTGCAGACCATTTCTCTATCTCGGTGATCAGTGTTGTATATTTGTTGTTCGTGATTGTCCAAACGTTTATGTCAGTTGTGTGGACATGGATCATCATACGGATCTTCCAGTTGGCATAGTTCGTGCCGTCGAAGAGAGGTGTTCAAAGAGTGTTAAGTCCTTCATTATGGAAAGAAGTTGCTGCCATCGCTTAACCTTGCTCTGATACCAAGTGTTGGATCATATGGATGGAAAACAACACTAGAAGGGGGGGTTGAATAGTGTTGCATGAATAAAAACTTTTTCACAAATGAAAACCACAAAGAATAACTACCCTTCCCATGTTTCCTAAGGAACCAAGTAGAGTAATCTATGCTTGGTCTTAATCAACACGATGATCTCCAAATAAAGATAAGATGGCATACCAACAATGAAGATTAAAAGAGTAACAATAATAGAATGGATCTCACATAGGAATGAAATATAGACTTGCTATAACAAAGATAATAGGCAAGGAATAAGCAAGAATATATTAACTAGAGGTTGCAAATGACATATACATAAACAATAAACAAGTTAGTGTTGAGTATTGATTCCCCGGATTTGGTTTTGGATGATGAGCAAACATAAATATCGTGTACTAACTGTTTGTGAGCGCAGTTATGGAGATCGTCGCCAAAAGAATACGTACATCAAAAGCGACGTCTCAAGACGTCTCAAAACATGTGATCGTGTGCCTGAATCTTCATTGAAGCTCAAGGAGCAATATTGAAGACAAGAAGAATGAAGTTGAAGCTTTGAAGACGGTTCGTCTTGTTTATATTTTATGTCTTCTAGCTTCATAGAATTGAATGTTAAGCCTTGAGTAGGACTTACATCATAATCTTCATTTCGCTCATATCTTAGAGCTAGGATTATCATAGAAGCCATTAGAAACTTTCCTGAAGCCTATCGCTTCTTCCCTCGGCTTCTAGTGCATCTTAGTTGGTTCAAGAAGAAGAACCAACCGACTAGATGACGATCTAGTCGGTCGACAACTCTTCATGAACCGACTAGATGTCCTTGCTCATTTCAGCTCATTCCCTGTTGATCAATTAGTCGGTCAAAGAAGGTTCACCGACCGACTAGATGATGATCTAGTCGGTTAGGAATCCTTCTCAGACCGACTAGTTATCATTGTCTCATTTCAGCCTGAGTTACTGTTACGAGTTAGTCGGTTTAAGAACGATTGTCGACCGACTAGTTGAGAAACTTGTCGGTTGGAATTTGTTCTCAGACCGACTAGTTCAACTTGCTTTCAGACTATTTGTTTTGACTCTTAGTCGGTCAAAGAACACTCACCGACCGACTAGTTGTGAAACTAGTCGGTTGCCAAGTCTTCTTAGACCGACTAGTTCTTTATGTCTGAACTTTCTCTTTTGGCTGTCGAGCTGTTAGTCAGTTCATGTTGAATCACCGACCGACTAGTTGAGAAACTAGTCGGTCAGTGATCCTTCTTAGATCGACTAGTCTGCTTCAGAATAGAGCCGTTGGAGCCTTTAATGACTCGATTTCTTCTCTCTCTCTCCTCTATCCTATATATACTTGGAGGGGTTCTTCAAGGATATAAAAGGCTGATTATTAGAGATATTTGAGAATCAAAGAGAAGCAAATAAACTCCATTCTAAAGCTTTCTCTCCTCACTTGAATCTCTCCCTCACTCTTATTCTTAAAGAGAGATTCATTGATTGTGAGCCTTCCAAGCCAAGGGCTTGATCCAAGGTCACCAACTCCACCCTAGGCTTCCATTGCTGGTCAATTTCTTGCAGCTAGGGTTTGGTGACATCTTCTTCCTCAAAATCCCTCTTTGCCCGAATTTGGTAAGGTTTACTCAAGGCATATGATTTTTTGGTAAGTGTTTCTTTATTTCATTTCAATTGATATTGCAATTGTGTCTCTCGGTTGTGAGAGAGAGTGTGATCCCGGGTTGTGGGAGTCACATTTATATTGTGTATGATTTGGTTTTGTGAAGGTTTTTCACAAGAATTTCATAGTACTAAATCTTGGGTTAGAGGTTTCTAACTCAAGTATCTGGAGGGGATCCGGGTGGTTGGGACGTAGGATCACCGGGAACAAGTCGGGGAGACTTGGGTGGATCCGAACCCGTTACATGCTTTGTTTGCGTTTGTTAATTCTTTTCGATTGTTGTTTATTCCGCATTGTCGTTTGTGTTTGCACAATAGTTAGGAATAACGTTCTTAATTATTTTAAAGTACTATTCACCCCCCCTCTAGTACATGTGCAGTAGCTACCCAGTGCACAACAATTGGTATCAGAGCCAGAGTTCAAAGCTATGACAAACAATGACTACAACGTCTTCAAGGTTCGTCAAGGATCTTCTTCAGTTATGGAAGGACAATCCTCTGTCAGGCCTACTCACTTCAACGATACCAACTATGGGTACTGGAAATGCCGGATGGAAACCTTCCTCCAGAGCGCTTCACTTTGGAGAGCCACGATGACAGAGTATGTCGAGCCCGTCGAAGAAGATTTCGCGAAGTGGACTACCGCGGATGTCGCCGCGGAGGTAAGCAATGCCAAGGCAATGAACGCCTTGCAATGTGCGTTGGAGCCCTAAGACTTCAACAAGATATGCACATGTAAGAGTGCATATCAAGTATGGAACCAACTTCTTATCTTGCACGAAGGAACGAGTACGGTAAAAGATTCTAAACTCATTGTCGCTAACAAAGAATTCGAGTTGTTTCACATGGAACAGGGTGAACTATGAAGGACTACTATGCTCGCTTTGTGGACATATCCAACGAATTTGAAGCTATTGGGAAGATCTACACCCAAAAGGAGAAAGTCGCAAAGATTATTGACGGACTTCCTTCGTGTTGGGAAAAGCGTACCTTCGCCATCGAGGAAGGTAACGGTATGAATAAGTACATTGTTGTACAACTAATGGGTACCTTGTTGTCTTGCGAGGTACGCAAGGAAAGTAAGATCAAGATGAAGGAGAAGATGAAGGCGTACTTGAAGCAAGACGAGCCAAAGAAAAAGGCGATTGCGTACAAGGCCGCTCCATCTATCGATGATGAAGAATCGGAAGACGAGTTGGACATAGAATACATTGCCTGTATGGCAAAGGAGTTCGATCGATTCTTCCGAAAAGGTAACGTAGAAATAAATCTAAAGTTAGTTAGACTAATGCTTCTACTCCCGTGTGTTATAAATGCAACATGCCATGATACATCAAGCCGGATTATCCTCTTAACAAACACAAGGAGAAGTGAAAGGCATCCAAATACGACAAGTCGAGAAAGTACAAGAAAGGACTTGTCGGCACATTCACCGACTCTGACGAGGACTCCTCAAGTGGAGAGTCGGATGATGAAAAGGCGGAGATAGCACACATGTGCTTCATTAGAAGAGAAGAACATGATCAAGGGACTTTCTCCGATGAAAGCGAGGAAAGCGAGGATGAAGGCGGTGAGGTAACGATGGACAAACTTAGATTAGCTAATGAACAACTTTGGTATAAGTTTTCTAAATTAGCTAATAGATTTATTAAGACTAAAAGTGAGCTAACTAGTCTTCGAACCTTGCCTAAGCTTATCATCGTCAACAACGACACCGTTGTTGAAGGGTTGAGAAATGAGATTGTAAATCTCAAATCTCAACTTGAGCATGTTCATATCAGGATTCGGATGAACATGTGATAGCGGATTTGACGTCTCAAAACTCAACTTTGAGTATTGAGAATAAAAATCTCAAATCACGTGTTTGCGCACTCACATCGCAAGTATCCACCTTGGATGCTTCGATGCTTTCTCTCACCGAGAAGTATGAGTGCACATTAGGCCGAATCAAAAAATTCAATAAAGGTAAGGGCCATTTGGATAATATCCTAAATGACTTACTTCCGGCCAATCATCACATTGGCTTGGGGTATAAGATGGGAGATTCATCCAAATCGTCCGCCACCTTTGTTAGGCCAACGTCCGATGCTTCTACTAGTGGAAGTAAACACTTCATGGGTAGTTCTTTTACCAATGGTGCTTCCGCTAGGTACACACCCCCATTTGGAAAGAAACCCACTTTGGGTGGACCTCCAAAGAGGGGCCATGCTTTCATGTATACCATGCCACGTAGGAACACACATCCTACACCACATGTTCACTCATATGATGATTTCTATACACCACATCCACGGGCACGTGCACACCATGTGAGACACCCTCATGCACGTGTTCCTTCACATGCATATGTTAACACAGATCATCGTATGAACAATTATCATCATGCACCATTTCATCATGTGCCATATGCCTATCCACGACATGCATCACATAGAAATCAACAACGTATGCATGTACCCAATAGGATTAGGACTCCCAAGACATACACTATTTGGGGTCGGAAGAACACAAGCATGTATAATAAGGATATGTATGTGCAATCGTTTATTAATGATATTATTTTGAATGATGATTATGTTGGGAAATCACGGCCTCTTGGACTTGGTTTCCGAAGGGTTAGTTTCCTTTGACCCTTCATTGCTTGGTACTATAAGCTTAATTTCATTTTATGGGTACCAAGGCAATTATGGTAAGAATTGGTTTATTCTTTTCTATTTTGCATATTGGTTTTTGATGTGGATATTTATTTGAAACTTAAACTCATATTGAATTTGAATTTAGTTAGGATATGGGTTACATTTAATTTGAATTTAGTTCGCTAAATTTATTGCCTAACCCATAGGATCCAAAAAGATTTTTGGATACCAAAATGATATTTTCTAGGTTCAATCCACGTTGGGATACCAACCCTACCAACTCCTTGATTTGCAAAGGATTTTCATTCAAATGGAGTTGATGGTGCTTAAGTGATGCACCAAAGTAGGGGGAGCTTAATGTTGTAAGTATATTCTTACATTTGATATACATTTGGTATCCATGTGTGTTTATTGCATGCATTGTTAGAATATCTACATTGGTATTATTTTGTTTCAATTAGTATGCTAGAATTGTGTATGCCATAGTTTTATGATGTTCTATCTATTTTTGGCATAACACTTTTGCATGTTACTTTTGGTATCAATTTTCTACATTTGGTATTCTCATTGGATTTTTGTCTCTGATGTTGATTTCGTCGTTCGACGATTTTATTGGATTAAATAGATTTGCTTTCATGAAAACATAGAATTGTTTTCCATGCACTATTTAACTAAGAATGTTGATATTGGAGAGTATGTTCCAAAACTCAATAAGTGAAATTGATTTGAATTTTGATGATTTCGTATTTCGATTTTCGCCTATGGTTTGATGATTTCGTATTTCGATTTTCGCCTATGGCTTGATGATTTCGTTTTTTGATTTTCGACTATGGTCACGTTGGCACGCTTTGATTTTCTTCGTTATTTTACATTTGGTATTTTACTTTGGTGTCATTTGGACCGTGGTCGTATTCTTAGACTCTCATGCTTTTATTCTTTAGCCATTGTAATCTTGTCGTTGATCTCCTCCTGCTCTTTTTGCTAATGCCAAAGGGGGAGAGAATTAATAATGACGATGTGCTAATTAATAATTCAAAGCAATTTACCATGAATCTAATTTGATATGTTAGTCTGCATGAAGAAAAATGGATTCATGAATCTAAATGTCAATAATTGGTTCATATTTCTGATCTTCCTCGTCTGCATGATGCGTATGATTAATATTGAATACGAGATTAACGTGTCATCAAGGCAAGTGGAGTAAGAAAATTTCTTCTGAATCATTATTATTGATTATTATTTATGTTGGTTTGTCATCACCAAAAAGGGGGAGAATGTTGAGTATTGATTCCCCGGATTTGGTTTTGGATGATGAGCAAACATAAATATCGTGTACTAACTGTTTGTGAGCGCAGTTAAGGAGATCGTCGCCAAAAGAATACGTACATCAAAAGCGACATCTCAAGACTTCTCAAAACACGTGATCGTGTGCCTGAAGCTTCCTTGAAGCTCAAGGAGCAATATTGAAGTCAAGAAGAATGAAGATTGAAGCTTTGAAGATGGTTCGTCTTGTTTATATTTTATGTCTTCTTGCTTCATAGAATAGAATGTTATGCCTTGAGTAGGACTTACATCATAATCTTCATTTCGCTCATATCTTAGAGCTAGGATTATCATAGAAGCCATTAGAAACTTTCCCAAAGCCTATCGCTTCTTCCCTCGGCTTCTAGTGCATCTTAGTTGGTTCAAGAAGAAGAACCAACCGACTAGATGACGATCTAGTCGGTCGGCAACTCTTCATGAACCGACTAGATGTCTTTGCTCATTTCAGCTCATTTCATGTTGATCAATTAGTCGGTCAAAGAAGGTTCACCGACCGACTAGATGATGATCTAGTCGGTTAGGAATCCTTCTCAGACCGACTAGTTATCATTGCCTCATTTCAGCCTGAGTTACTGTTTCGAGTTAGTCGGTCTAAGAACGATTGTCGACCGACTAGTTGAGAAACTAGTCGGTTGGAATTTGTTCTCAGACCGACTAGTTCAACTTGCTTTCAGACTATTTGTTTTGACTCTTAGTCGGTCAAAGAACACTCACCGACCGACTAGTTGTGAAACTAGTTGGTTGGCAAGTCTTCTTAGACCGACTAGTTCTTTATGTCTGAACTTTCTCTTTTGGCTGTCGAGCTGTTAGTCAGTTCATGTTGAATAATCGACCGACTAGTTGAGATACTAGTACGTCAGTGATCCTTCTTAGACCGACTAGTCTGCTTCAGAATAGAGCCGTTGGAGCCTTTAATGACTCGATTTCTTCTCTCTCTTTCCTCTATCCTATATATACTTGGAGGGGTTCTTCAAGGATATAAAAGGCTGATTATTAGAGATATTTGAGAATCAAAGAGAAGCAAATAAACTCCATTCTAAAGCTTTCTCTCCTCACTTGAATCGCTCCCTCACTCTTATTCTTAAAGAGAGATTCATTGATTGTGAGCCTTCCAAGCCAAGGGCTTGATCCAAGGTCACCAACTCCACCCTAGGCTTCCATTGCTTATCAACTTCTTGGATCTAGGGTTTGGTGACATCTTCTTCCTCAAAATCCCTCTTTGCCCTAATTTGGTAAGATTTACTCAAGGCATAGGATTTTGTGGTAAGTGTTTCTTTATTTCATTTCAATTGATATTGCTATTGTGTCTCTCGGTTGTGAGAGAGTGTGTGATCCCGGGTTGTGGGAGTCACATTTATATTGTGTATGATTTGGTCTTGTGAAGGTTTTTCACAAGAATTTCATAGTGCTAAATCGTGGGTTAGAGGTTTCTAACTCAAGTATCCGGAGGGGATCCTGGTGGTTGGGACGTAGGATCACCGGGAACAAGTCGGGGAGACTTGGGTGGATCCAAACCTGTTACAAACTTTGTTTGCGTTTGTTAATTCTTGTCGATTGTTGTTTATTCCGCATTGTCGTTTGTGTTTGCACAATAGTTAGGAATAACGTTCTTAATTATTTTAAAATACTATTCACCCCCCCTCTCGTACATGTGCAGTAGCTACCCAGGGCACAACAGTTAGCATAAAGTAAATGATAAGAGACAGTCACAGAAAATTTACACAAAGAGACAAGAGATTTTGTACTGGTTCCCCACTTGGATACATCCAATCCCCGATCGTCACAGATAAAGATTAAATCCACTATTCACTCAACAATACAATTACCTAGTTTCACTTGCTAGGATTTCCAACGACCTAGCTCCACCACTAGGATTTCCAACCACCTTGTCTCAACTAGGATTTACAACACCACCACCTAGCCTTAGCTAGGATTTCCAACACCCTTATCTCCAAGTGACTCAAAATAGGATCAGATCCAATACACCACAATGAATTTGTAGAGATTGGTTTTTACACCCAATTATTCTATAGCCAAGAAGAATGTGCAATTGTGCTCTACGTGGCTAAAGAAAAATAAATCTTATTTGATCACACAAAGATTATTAGTTGATTCAATGTGATCAAGAAGCATTGTTGCTTTAAAATCCTTTTAAGAAAATTCAAAAATAAAGTAAGAAGGATTTCGAAAAACAACTTGTAATAGCCAAATAAAATGATCTTAGAATAAGATAGAAATATAGGCACAAAATACGATCAGAATTTAAAAAACTGTTGGCTATGAAAACTTGAAAGCAATGAAATTTAGAGAGCTTGAATACTTGGGAGAATTTTGAATTTTGCTCAAAGAATAACTGGTGAGCTAAAGGGTCTCAATGGCTCTCTATTTATAGAGCTAAAAAGAGATTTGAAATAATTCAAATTTGGTTTGACTTCAGCCCACAAAATCGGCTAAGAATAAATGAGAGAGTAAATTGAGGAATTCTAGTCGCATATAGTTGGTAGTTGACTCCTAACGTGGTAGTCGACTCCCAGAAAGTTTCCAAGGAGAAAGCAAAAATCAGGTTAGTTAACTACTGGGTGTCTGTAGTTGACTACAAGTTGAAACTTAGCTTTCAAGGGAAAATATGCTCTCAAATAAGTTTAAAACAAGTTTAAAACCTATTTTAGAAAATCATTTAGTGTGTGTGCTTATTCTACCTTGGCTTTGACATAATCTGTAACGACCACTTTTCGTTGTACGTTGTTCGTGCACGTGCTTTTGACCGTGCACGTGTTTATTTTAGACTTTTTTTGTTTGTGAACACTTTAGTGTGATATGCCGGTGTGAATGTCTCTGAGAGTATTAAATTGTGGCACTAATTTGGAACGACATTTCTCGGGTCGTTTTCCCACTATTTGATCGTATTCGAAGAGACGTTGTGTTTTTCGCTTTTGACGGGGGACGTTTCTATTTTTAGTTTCGTCACCCGACATTGAAATTGAGATCCGTCTTTATAGTTACCTTTCTCTCGTCACCACGATCACCCCGATATTCATTTTATAATTTTTGGAGCTTATTTGACCCACTTTATATTTTTAGCAAGGTTTAAAATATTTTTAATAACTAGGTTTTAAATTTTTTTCGGCCAAATAAAATTTATTTAAGTTTAAAACATTTTAAACAATTTTTGAGCCAAATCTTAGCCCCTATCTTGGCCGCACCCAATCCCTATGTGATTAGGAAAGAGAGTTTTGAATTTTAAATTATTTTAAACTCCTAATCGCATTAGGATTAGCCCTAGACCAAGTCAACCCCTCTACACTATATAAACAACCCCTAGAAAGACTCATTTTCGTAAGAAATTATCCCTAGCCGCTTCCAAAACCCAAAAACCCACTTGCGATGATTCGTCGCAACGTTGCGACAGCCAAGCCCCGCACCGATCAAGGAAAACCGCTCCGTTTCCCCGCACCGACCGACAGCCGCCCCCGCACCAAGCTCCGCACCGTACCGCTGCATTGCCCCCGCACCAAGCCCGCACCGACTGAGAGGATCTCTCAGCCAGACTGAGAGACCCCGCCCGCTCCGCACCCCGCATCGCCCCGCTCCTGTCGCCCGCTCCTGTCGCCCGCTCCGCACCGTGCCTGACCGAGGCGCCCGCCCGCACCGACAGAAGCGCTGCTCCGTTGCAACATTGCAACGTTGCAACACTCGTCCACCCGCACCGACCGAGAGGCCGCACCGCACCGACCGAGAGCCCGACCCCCGCTCCGCACCACGCTGTGCTGCACAGCCGTTCTACCGCACCGACCGAGCCAAACCCCCGCACCGACTGTGTCTGACCGAGTGACATTCGTCGCAACCCCGCACCCGTCGCATCGCTTGCCACCGTGGGCCTCCCAAGTTCTCCAGAGGTATTTTGGTCCCCTATTGGTCCTTAGGACTACTGTGGGCCCCACCTATGTGCTTTCTCTTTGAGGATTTGCCGTGTACGATGTTGCGATACGTCGTAGGCCGTTGTCGCACGTGCTAGCTTTGGAATCTGAATTCATTGCTCCGGTTGCTGCTCTGATCTTTCCAGTGAGGAATCTATTCTGGAATCAGGACTTGGAGCGCGTTCTTTTATTCCAACCCTTGGCGTCGCTACCCGACGCCAGTGTAGATTTCACGTCGTGTTGAGGTAACGCTTTGCACCCCTAGGATCCCCAATCCATTGCATGCTAATTAAGACTAAAATCAATGTTTTTAAAGTATTTTAAATGTTTTAGAATTCACTAATCAAGATTAATAAAACGGATGTAGGCCGGCGGACTTGTGCACGTAGGATATTGTGACTTTGGACTCGTTGGAGGGTGTTTCTCTGACGTGATACTTGCAGGCAAGTGAAACTTGCCAACTCTTGTGTAGGGCCATTTTTTAGGCCACTTCCTTGTTTTTAGCGTAAAAGAGACTAGACAGTGAAATGATATCTGTCTAGACGCAATTTTAAGATCTAGCTTGACAACGAAGCTAGATCTAACACCCTGCCATGTCATTCACGCATTGATATCTGTCACGTTTAAATTCCTTATTTGTACGCAATTTTAACTGCCATACATTGCATTATACATGTCATCCAAGTGATTGTTGCATTCGTAGCACACGCTACAATACTTGTACTTGTACTTCCTTGTCCGGCTAGGTGCACCCTTATGCCATCGTGATAAAACACTTCCTGGCTCATGATCCATAAGATGGATGCTAGTCCATACACACGTGGAGGGGTAGGGATAAGCGATCACTTGAGCTTAGGAGTTGGCCCGCACAGTCACTCTAGCCAAAAGGCGTGATCTCTGTGCACGACGTGCTTACTTTACTTATCTTGGTACTTGTGAATGTTTAGTGTAAATCTTGTCATCCATGCCATGTCTTAATGTCATGCTCGTACTTTACTTTACTTTACTTTACTTTACTTGTTGCACTCATGTTATAACTGCCATGTCAGTGCATCATGCTAGAACTACTAGGTTGTTCACTTTACTTTCAGTTTCCTTGCACAAGGCTCGTGTAGACTTGCTGACATGTGCCCCTTGCTCTTTTGGGTGTCACATGTTAGACCCTGAGCCAAAGACCGTAGCTGAGGACGAGGTGTTTGTTGTCGCTGAGCCAGAGCCTACTTTTGACGATGAGTTGGTGGACACCGGTGACCAATCTTAGAGACTGATTTGGAGTTGCTTTTGCTTTAGGTTGCTGTTTAGTTGTCGGTGCGTAGCACCATTACTTTGTTTTCGTACTTTGTACTTTTGTTGGCCATGCTGGGGCCTCTTTTTAAACTCTTTTCTTTTAGCCTGGTGGCTCTTCTGCGATGTTGGAATTTATTGTTATGGATATTCTGATATTTCTCTTTTGTCTCATTTCCTTATTATTATCTTTGTTTCGTTTCGCGTTGCAAGGACCTGATGTTCAAAGTTGATTGACGCTTATCGGACTTGCAGCTTCACAGCTTCAAGTCTGAGCGGACCTTCTCACGCTTCGCCTCCACGTTTTTGGGAAGCGGGGCGTGACAGGTTTTGTTGGTGGCCCATACATGTCCTATCTTGCAATTGCGAACTAACGGAACAACGATAATAACGGAATGTCCATTAAATAAATTGCAACATCCAAGTCATTAATCTTTGAGTCTGATTTGTTTGTTCGTTTTCTATGTCATTAGATGGCTGGACGATGACAGACCCGATCTGGTAGTGGGCCCAATCATGCTGAGGTACCGGATAGAGAGCCCACCAATGTTGAGATCATGAGGATGATGCATCAGATGATGCAGGTGCAGCAGGGTATGCTCTAGAATACCCAAAGTGCTCCTCGCTTCGAGCCAGGAGCGAAGCAGTTTCGGAAGCTGGGCCCGACTTACTTTGATGGATCTGAAGGACCGTTGGCTGCCGAGGAGTGGATCAGGAATACTGAGGATAATCTGAAGATGTCGAAGGTCAACCTGGCTGGATGGGTTGAGTTGGTCAAGAAGCAGCTTAAGGATAATGCCCGCAACTGGTGGGATGCAGATGAGGAGCTGTTGGTGAGCCCTATACCTTGGGCTACTTTCAAGTCCAGGTTCGATGAGGAGTACTTTCTGAAGGCTGCCAGGAGGGAGATGTTGCAGCGCTTCATTGAGCTGAAGCAGGGAAATCTGACGGTGGACCAGTACCACCAGGAGTTTACTAGGCTGAGTCGCTTCACGCCGAAGATGGTGGAGGATGCTGAGGAGAAAGCTCAGAGGTTTCTGCATGGTCTTTCCCTAGACTTGCAGAGCCTGATGTCTACGACAGATATGGAGTCATATCAGAAGTTACTGGTAGCTGCTCGGAGACAGGAGAGGATTGCATGGCAGAAGAGAGGACAGGCACCGGGAGCGGGGAAGAGGCCTATGGAGCAGATCAGAGGAGTGGTGAGGCCTAATCAGACGGTGCAGTTCAAGAGGCCAGGTGGGCCTACTCAGAAGACTTGCCATTTCTGTGGCAAGACCGGGCATGTTAAGGAGCAGTGTAGGAGGATGTTGGGACAGTGCCTGATTTGTGGAGATCCTACACATACTATTAAGGAGTGCCCGAAGTCTAAGCAGCCTTGGAAGGAACCAGTCGCAGCACAGCCGTTGCAGCAGAGATCACCTGTACCTGCAGGTCGTGGACCAGCCCTCGTTCCGCAGAAGCAGGCTTTTCAGCAGGCCATGCAGCCGAGGAGGTAGGCTTATCTAATGATGGCAGTGGAGAGCGAGGCTGTGGATGAGGTTATCGCAGGTAACTCTCAATCTAGTTGTTTCCTTCCTTAGATAATTTTGATTGTTAGCTTATGTTTGATTGCTTGCATATGATTGTTTGTTAGAATAGGGTTTGATTGTTAGATTGCTTGTTAGGTGTGATTCTGGTTTGCACATTTCCTGCACGAGTCCTCTTTGACTCTGGTGCATCGATGTGCATTATTTCTCGGAGCTTCATGGAGAAGCATTCCTTGACGACTTCCCCTCTTCCCAAGAGCTGGAATATCGTTACAGGAAATGACGTGATCTCGGTGCATCTTGGGTGCAATTCTTGCCCTTTGGTGGTTTGTGGACATGAGATTTACGCTGATTTTATTGTCCACGACATCATTAACTACAATGCAGTGCTTGGGATGGATTGGCTTACGAGCTTTTATGCTACGATCGATTGTCAGAGGAAGAAGGTGGTGTTCGAGATCCCCGGACATCCAGTGTTTGAGTTCAGTCGAGGTAGCAGTTCGCTTGGTCCCGTCAGGTTTCGGGCCAGACCGATGGAGATTGTTGCTATGCAGATGGAGCAGAGTAGACCAGCTGTGGTACGTGAATTCGACGACGTCTTCCCCGAGGAGATGTCTGGACTGCCGCCCGATCGAGCTCTCGAGTTTTCGATCGATCTTGTTCTGGGAGCGCAGCCTATTTCGAAGGCGCCGTATCGGATGGCTCCAACAGAGTTGGAGGAGTTGCGCAGGCAGCTGGATGAGCTTCTACAGAAGGGTTACATCAATCCTAGTGTGTCTCTGTGAGGAGCACCGGTGTTGCTGGTGAAGAAGAAGGATGGTTCGCGTCGCATGTGTGTGGATTACCAGGAGCTGAATGCTGTGACTATCAAGAATAAATATCACTTGCCTCGTATAGATGACATCTTTGATCAGCTTGGAGGATCGAGTGTGTTCTCTAAGTTGGATTTGAGGAGTAGTTACCATCAGCTTAAGGTGAAGAAGGAGGACATCCCGAAGACAGCGTTCAGGACGAAGTATGGTCACTACGAGTTCGTGGTTATGCCTTTCAGTGTAACCAATGCGCCCGCAGTTTTTATGAACCTGATGAATCTGATCTTCTATGAATTTCTAGACAAGTTTGTCGTTATCTTTATTGACGACATTCTAATCTATTCAAAGTTGGAGGAAGAGCATGCATTGCACTTGAGGACAGTGTTGGAGATTTTGAGGAAGCATCGTTTGTATGCTAAGTATTCCAAGTGCGAGTTTTGGCTGGATAGAGTTGCTTTTCTCGGGCATGTGGTGTCAGGTGATGGAATTTTGGGGCATCCCGAGAAGATCATGGCGATCAGAGAGTGGCCCGTTCCGCAATCAGCGTCTGAGATCCGGAGTTTCCTTGGGCTTGCAGGTTATTATCGACGTTTCATTAAAGACTTTTCCCGGATAGCTGAGCCGATGACCAGACTGACGCGGAAGGATGTACCATATGTTTGGTCTGATGATTGCGAGAAGGCTTTCGATATTCTGAAGGAGAGATTGACGACTGCCCCTATACTTGCTATGCCTGATCGGTGTGGAGGATTCGAGATCTTTTGCGATGCATCTGGCAAAGGTCTTGGATGTGTGTTGCATCAGCATGGGCATGTGGTTGCGTATGCTTCTCGTCAGCTTAAGGCTCATGAGAAGAATTACCCGACATATGATTTAGAGTTGGCTGCAGTCGTGTTTGCACTGAAGATTTGGAGGCACTTCCTGCTGAGTGAGAAGGTGATTATCTTCACCGATCACAAAACCTTGAAGTTTATCTTTATACAGAAGGAGCTCAATATGCGACAGCGTCGATGGTTGGAGATCATGGCAGACTATGAGATTGACTTACAGTATCACCCTGGCAAGGTGAATGTGGTTCCGGATGCGCTGAGCAGACTTCCAGCGGTGATGATGTTGACCTCGCAGTGGAGATTACAGCAGGATTTTTGCGAGACTGGTATCGAGATTATTCTTCCTGGAGAGACTTCTTTGTTGATGAGCATGCAGATACAGTCGACGATCATGGATAGGATCAAGGCTGGACAGGCTGGAGATGCTAAGCTGGTGAAGATTCGGGAGCAGGTGGAAGCCGGTCTGCGGACTGACTTCTTGATACATGAGGATGGTTTATTGAGGTTTGGAGCCAGGTTGTGTGTGCCAGCTGGAGATATCAGAGAGGAATTATTGGTGGATGCACACAGTTCGCCGTATTCTGTACATCCTGGTGGCATCAAGATGTACAAGGATCTTCGTCTGAACTTTTGGTGGCATGCTATAAAGAGAAGTGTGGCTCATAGTGTAGCCAAGTGTTTTGTTTGCCAACAAGTAAAGGCGGAGCATCAGCGTACGACAGGGTTGCTACAACCGCTTCCGATTCCGGAGTGGAAGTGGCAGCACATCACTATGGATTTCGTGACTGGACTACCTCGGAGTCCGAAGCAGAATGACGTGATTTGGGTGATCGTAGACCGATTGACCAAATCCGCGCACTTTATTCCCTTCCGAGTAGGACAGTCTACTGAGACGCTAGCGAGGAGATATATGGAGGTAAATTTTTTTACTCTCTGTTTCTAGTTCCTTTTTCCTAGTTTAGATAGTGATGTAACGTGAATCGTGCAGGAGATCGTACGACTTCACGGAGTCCCTGTGAGTATCTTGTCGGACAGAGACACGAGATTCACGTCTCAGTTTTGAAAGAGTCTGCAGAAGAGCTTGGGTACGAGTCTGAGTTTCAGCACGGCGTACCACCTGCAGACGGATGGCCAGTCCGAGAGGACAATTCAGATTTTGGAGGACATGCTGAAAGCGTGCATGTTGGAATTCAAGGGATCTTGGGAGGATCATCTCCATCATGTTGAGTTTGCCTACAATAACAGCTACCAGTCGAGTATTGGAATGGCGCCTTTCGCCGTGCTATATGGAAAGAAATGTCGATCGCCACTGAGCTGGGATGACATTGGAGATCGGGAGCTGTTAGTACCGGAGATGATTGTGGAGGACGTAGATGTTGTGAGGAACATCCGGGAGAAGTAGAGGATTGTGCAGGACCGTTTCAAGCATTGGGCCGATGCTAAACGGAGGCCTTTGGAGTTTCAGCCTGGCGATCATGTCTTTTTGAAGATTTCTCGGAACCGCGGAGATATTCGATTTGAGAAGAGAGGCAAGCTAAGTCCGAGGTACATTGGGCCGTTTGATGTCCTGGAGAGAGTAGGAGCTGTGCCTTATCGCTTGGCGTTGCCACCGTCGCTGGAGGGAGTTCACGACGTATTTCACGTATCCCAGTTACGTCGATACGTTATTGATCCATCCCATGTTGTGGATTTCTCGGAGATCACGGTACGTCTGGATCTGTCTTATGATCAGCAGCTAGTTGAGATTCTGGATCGTCGACAGAAGCAGCTGAGGAATAAGACCGTCGACTTGGTTCGAGTGCAGTGGCGTCACGGTTCCCCTGGTGAGTCCACCTGGGAGCGTGAGGATGAGATGAGAGAGCGCTTCCCGCACCTCTTCCCGAGCAGTGCTTGATGTTGATTCCGAGGACGGAATCATTTCTAAGGTGGGGAGGATGTAACGACCACTTTTGGTTGTACGTTATTCGTACACGTGCTTTTGACCGTGCACGTGTTTATTTTAGGCTTTATTTGTTTGTGAACACTTTAGTGTGATATGCCGTTGTGAACGTATCTGAGAGTATTAAATTGTGGCACTAATTTGGAACGACATTTCTTGGGTCGTTTTCCCATAATTTGATCGTATTCGAAGAGACGTTGTGTTTTTCGCTTTTGACGGGGGACGTTTCTATTTTTAGTTTCGTCACCTGACATCGAAATTGAGATCTGTCTTCTTAGTTACCTTTCTCCCGTCACCACGATCACCCCGATATTTATTTTATAATTTTTGAAGCTCATTTGACCTACTTTATATCTTTAGCAAGGTTTAAAATATTTTTAATAACTAGGTTTTAAATTATTTTCGGCCAAATAAAATTTATTTAAGTTTAAAACGTTTTAAACAATTTTTGAACCAAATATTAGCCCCTAACTTGGCCGCACCCAATCCATATGTGATTAGGAAAGAGAGTTTTGAATTTTAAATTATTTTAAACTCCTAATCCCATTAGGATTAGCCCTAGACCAAGTCAACCCCTTTACACTATATAAACAACCCCTAGGAAGACTCATTTTCGCAAGAAATTAACCCTAGCCGCTTCCAAAACCCAAAAACCCACTTGCGACGATTCGTCGCAACGTTGCGACAGCCAAGCTCCGCAACGACCGAGGAAAACCTCTCCGTTTCCCCGCACCGACCGATAGCCGCCCCCGCACCAAGCTCCGCACCGCACCGCTGCATCGCCCCCGCACCAAGCCCGTACCGACCGAGAGGATCTCTCGGTCAGACCGAGAGACCCCGCCCGCTCCGCACCCCGCATCGCCCCGCTCCTGTCGCCGGCTCCGCACCGTGCCTGACCGAGGCGCCCGCCCGCACCGACCGAAGCGCCGCTCCATTACAATGTTGCAACGTTGCAATGCTCGTCCGCCCGCACCGACCGATAGGCCGACCCCCGCTCTGCACCACGCTGCGCTGCATAGCCGTTCTCCCGCACCGACCGAGCCAAACCCCCGCACCGACTATGTCCGACTGAGAGACATTCGTCGAAACCCCGCACCCGTCGCACCGCTTGCCACCGTGGGCCCCCCAAGTTATCCAGAGGTATTGTGGGTCCCCTATTGGTCCCTAGGACTACTATGGGCCCCACCTAGGTGCTTTCTCTTCGAGGATTTGTCGTGTACGACGTTGTGATACGTCGTAGGCCGTTGTCACACGTGCTAGCTTTGGAATCTGAATTTGTTGCTTCGGTTGCTACTCTGATCTTTCCAGCGAGGAATCTATTCTGGAATCAGGACTTGGAGCGCGTTCTTTTATTCCAACCCCTGGCGTCGCTACCCGACGCCAGTGTAGCTTTCGCGTCGTGTTGAGGTAACGCTTTGCACCCCTAGGACCCCCAACCCATTGCCTGCTAATTAAGACTAAAATCAATGTTTTTAAAATATTTTAAATGTTTTAGAATTCACTAATCAAGATTAATAAACCGGATGTAGGCCGGTGGACTTGTGCACGTAGGATATTGTGACTTTGGACTCGTTGGACGGTGTTTCTCTGATGTGATACTTGCAGGCAAGTGAAACTTGCCAACTCTTATGTAGAGCCATGTTTTGAGGCCACTTCCTTGTTTTTAGCGTAAAAGAGACTAGACAGTGAAATGATAGCTGTCTAGACGCAATTTTAAGATCTAGCCTGACAACGAAGCTAGATCTGACACCCTGCCATGTCATTCATGCATTGATATCTATCACGTTTAAATTCCTTATTTGTACGCAATTTTAACTGCCATACATTGCATTCTACGTGTCATCCAAGTGATTGTTGCATTCGTAGCACACGCTACAATACTTGTACTTGTACTTCCTTGTCCGGCTAGGTGCACCCCTATGCCATCGTGATAAAACACTTCCTGGCTCGTGATCCAGAAGATGGATGCCAGTCTATACACACGTGGAGGGGTAGGGATAAGCGATCACTTGAGCTTAGGAGTTGGCCCGCTCAGCCACTCTAGCCAAAAGGCGTAATCTCTGTGCACGACGTGCTTACTTTACTTGTCTTGGTACTTGTGAATGTTTATTGTAAATCTTGTCATCCATGCCATGTCATAATGCCATGCGCGTACTTTACTTTACTTTACTTTACTTGTTGCACTCATGTTATAACTGCCATGTCATTGCATCATGCTAGAACTGCTAGGTTGTTCACTTTACTTTCAGTTTCCTTGTACAAGTCTCTTGTAGACTTACTGACATGTGCCCCTTGCTCTTTTGGGTGTCACATGTTAGACCCTGAGCCAGAGACCGAAGCTGAGGACGAGGTGTTTGTTGTCGCTGAGCCAGAGCCTACTTTTGACGAGGAGTTGGTGGACACCGGTGACCAGTCTTAGAGACTGATTTGGAGTTGATTTTGCTTTAGGTTGCTGTTTAGTTGTCGGTGCGTAGCACCATTACTTTGTTTTCGTACTTTGTACTCTTGTTGGCCTTGCTGGGGCCTCTTTTTAGACTCTTTTCTTTTAGCATGGTGGCTCTTCTGCGATGTTGGAATTTATTGTTATGGATATTCTGAGATTTCTCTTTTGTCTCATTTCCTTATTATTATCTTTGTTTCGTTTTGCGTTGCAAGGACCTGCTGTTTAAAGTTGATTGACGCTTATCGGACTTGCAGCTTCGCAGCTTCAAGTCTGAGCGGACCTTCTCACGCTTCGCCTCCACGTTTTTGGGAAGCGGGGCGTGACATAATCCTAATAAAAAGAAAAACAACTCACACACTAGTCACTATGAAGAACTTGAAGACATGGTTGAGCTTGAGCTAGTTATATAGGCTTCACTTGAATTTGAGGTCCTCTTTAGCTTGAGCTTGAGCATAGTCTTTGAGCTTCTTCTTCGAGCTCCAGGCTTCAGCTTTTGGCTCCTCTTGAGCTAGAGCTTCAACTTCTCTTGTGCTTAAACTAAAGGTTTAGAATGTAGACGTGGAGTGTGAGCTCAATCCATCTTCATCTTCTATGTGGGTAGTTAATTACAATTCTTCTTCTCTGCATATGCTTCAAGCTTCGATTAGCTTGTTGCACAACCTACACACTTAAGCAATATAATTAGTACACACAACATTTGGTGTGATCATCATCAAAACCATTTGGGGTGGGACTTGATTACCCAACATGTCTCTGGGTTATTAGGCCAGAGATGTGGGCCTTACTAGGCTTTTAGCCATGAGTTGATAATAATGTTGTATCAAGACCCATGTGAAGAAACAAGGGATGCAACTGTGGAGAATTTTATGAAGAAGCTGATGTGGATGTGACGCTTCTGTAATGCTAGACAATCCACCCTTAAAATTTAGCCACATCAAGAAATCTATCTTATTTGAGCTTCAGAGGGGTTTAGTCTAAAACCATCATCCTGAACTCCATGATGTATTGTTCATCTATGCAGACACCTTTAATGACGGCTTGCAAATCGTCTTCTTCCTCCTTCAGCCATTAAATCTAATAATTCAATCAACCGAGACACCTTTCTTACAAATTATTTTGAGCATGCTGCACGTGTAAAACATAGTGCAACAAGATGCATTTCCTAAATATCCACATCCAACACAACTTTAACAAATGCGCATATGGAGGGGATTCAAGTATTTGGGAATCTAGATACACATGTACTTGTCTTGGAGCGTGCTTTACGTTTACAACACACAACTATACATAACAGTATATATAATCCTATGTTCTTAACTACTATAAGTTCATCATCGTATGTTTATTATGTTAATGTGTCATCTCTCAAGAATACTGTTTTGGGGTAAGATCCGCGTACAATGAATTTGTATTAATGGAGAACCAAGGGCACGGTAGTTACAAGTTGGATGAGGAGTGGGTAAGATGTTTACAAGTAGTAAGAGGGGTGATAAGGCTAGGCTCATTACGGAGGTCGATAACTGGATCAATCCCATGAGTTTGCCACTTGTTCGTCGCTCTCCTTGAGTTGAATGACGATCACACGATGCTTGTACGAGCTAACATGCGCACTGAGCAGCTCATCAGAAAGGTCGGGTTAGGTTCCAACCCTTAGCCTCGCTGATGCCTAAGTTAGGATTAGGGCTTAGAAAAGGGTGCCAGACACGTAGGTCGAGCTAAGAGGAGGTCGACCTTACGTGGCGAGCTATTGAGGAAGAACAAAGATGTGGATGACCTTTGCTCTTGTGTGTGAGTGAGAGTTTGAGAATCAATTAGCCAACCCCTCTCTCGTAGGAGATCGAGGGGTATTTATAGCCGATGGAGGTAGTTAGATAGGGCTGACCTGTCATGCTGATCTGGCGAGCCAGACAACGGAAGCTTCGACCGAGGATGTCAGAGCTGTGCATGTAAGCCATACCTTTGACAGACGGTGCAATGGCTAAGGGCGCTTTGTCAAAGTGTCAAAGCTGAAAGCACCAAACGGTCAGACCGCTCAGCGGCCAGGGAGTGTTTGGTCAGGTTGTCGAGCAGCGGAAGTATCAGTTGCTTTCTCGTACAAGGACATTTCTCGTGTTCGATAGGGCGAAGAATCGTCGAGGTACGTCCATGGAGCGGGGCCGCGCCTGAGTCATTTGGTTGCCCCTGGCAGGTGACGGGCGTGCTGGTTGTTCGCCTGGCGAGCTTGAAGGGAAGCGGGCGACCAAAGGGCAAGGTGCGTGGCGAAGTGCGCCCTTCCGCTAGTCGAGGCAGCCGCCATGGATGATGGGCGGCGTGCAGACTAAGGGGGAACGAGCGACTAAGAGGTGGACATCGCGGATGAGGGGAGATCTTGCAGTGCGCCTAGAGAGCTTGGATGGAAGGTCGGAGTCTCACGACCTTTAGGCCGTAACAATTGCCCACGTCATTCGAGATTGAGGCGGAAGTCTGGCCTAGTTCAGATTACGCACCATCTATCCATTTGCCTGGAGGGGACGAGGCTGTCTTCGTTCCGAACTTGGAAATGGCGGCAGTTATTTCGAAAATCCCGCCCACTGTTTCACCATCATCATTTTGATTTGAAAGGCGGGAAGAAATCGAGGCATCCCCGCCATCCAAGATGCGACGAATGGCTGATGCGACCGTGGGTGGCAGTCAAGGCACCAGAACCGCTCGGATCGACATCACGTGGTAGAGCTTCAATGGTGGGGATGATCCATCGCTTGCTATAAGTAGGGAGTGAGGGGATCCGGCGAGAGTTTCTTCTGATTCCAAGTATTTTGAGCTCTTCTTCTCCGATTCTTTCGACCGCCATCGCCGTCGTTGTTGCCATTGCCGGAGCAGCCATTTCGATCACTTCTTCGGTCCGTCTTCTTTCTACTAGGTATTTTTTGCTCTTCTTTTAGATGGCTTCCCATTTTGAGGCTGGAGGTGGCAGTGGTGCGATGAAGGAGGAGGAAGTGGAGGAGGAGATGTGGCAATGGAGGAGGAGAAGATTCCAAACATAGGTGCCGAGGTCGATAGCGAGCACTCGGTGCAAAACAGATACGGTCAATATCCGGTAGATCTGTGCGAGGTATGTTCGGTCACCATGTGAAGGGCGCCTTTCCGGACGCGACGAGAGGGTGTGCTGGCCTGGGGATAATGAGGTCTAGGTCTACCTCCAGACCTTCGAACTAGGGCTTGGATTTCCAATCAACCCTCATCTACTTCATCTGCTGAATTTCCTTGAGCTTCCACTCTTCGCGCTGACAACATGCTCCTTTGGTTTAATGATCAGCTTCATCGTCCTCTGCCTCGCCAGCGACTTGAGTCCGTCCTTAGCGCTCTTCCAGGATTTCTTCGAGGTGAGGAAGAGGGGGAAGCATTATTGCGTCTACGCAAAGAAGGGGTGGTCTCTCATCCTTGGGGTGCCGGACGACGTGAAAGGGTGGAGGGAGAGATTCATTTTCCTCTTGATGCCGGCTGACGTGGTGTTGAGGTCAGACTGGAGGACGCCGAATCCTTTAGTGGATGACGTGGTGGCCTTGAAGGGATGGGATTTAGTGAGCGCCCAGATCTTGAAGGAGATTCCTGAGGCGGATCGGCAGCTGGTAAGCTTGATCAAGGACGACCAGCTCGCTCAATACTTCTGGCCCGAAGGTATTTTGATTTGGGCGAACTTCCTCATGTAGTCTCACCCTAATCTTTCTCTTCTTTGCAGGCGAGGACATGATATGCACAAGGGAGGAGGTGCTGAGGGCGGCTGGGGTGCCAGTGACGAAGAAAACCGGCCCCGTGGATAAGGGCAAGAGGGTGGTAGAAGAGGGGGGACCCCCGGATGAGACTGCCCAAAAGCAGGGCGCTGGGATCGCCCTTTGGGAGAGGACGGACAAGAGGCAAAGGACGTCCGAATCAGGCACCTCCTCCCACCAGACCAGTGAGGCCGCACAAGGTGGTCAGGCCGACCCAGAGGAGGCCGCCGTAGCTCCTCCTCCGGAGATTTCACCCGGGGAGAAACCCGGCTGGAGGACCATGATTGATCTGGCCTTATGGGATTCTTTAGTGGGAGATGGGGAGGAAGGCACATCTGAGCTGTGAGAGGGTGCTCACTTGCTTCAGGTCGAAGAGGGCCGAGGTTGAGGCCCTTCCAAGTGAGGATGTCCTCCAACCGATCTACCCTATAGGTAGATGGGAGTCTGTATTTGATGAAGTCGGGGTTGCGGCCCGTCTGGCAGAGAATAGCATGTTGCCACGGGACTACGAATCATTGGCTGATGTAGGTCCAGAGCGGCTCTGCACCTCCGCGATCTGGCATGGCATGCAGGTATGCCGATCTTCTTATGTTCTCTAGTCCTTTTTCTTATGCGTGCCTATCATATCTTGGTTTCTTTTGTAGGCAGTGGCAGCGATGGAAGCTCTACAGTGCCACACCCCCGTGGCCCTTGTCAGGGCGGCCCTCGAGAAGGCGAAAGCCAACCTCCATGAGACCAAGGAGAAATTAGGGGAGAAGGACGAGGAGCTAGACCGAGCTTAGAGGCACTGTGATGCTCAGAAGAAGATTATTGACGAGCTGGAGGAGAAGCAGACGGAGCTCGCTCATCAGCTCCGGGACGAGGAGACCCGATGGGCCAATATCCAGAAGGACCATTCTGAGGAGAAGAAAGCCCTAAAGCAGGAGATGGGCGAGAAGAAGCGGGTGATCAACGTCCAGCAGCGAGAGAACGCCGACTTGAGACAGGATGTGGAAGCAAAGAATCAGGAGAACGCCGTCTTGAGGCAGCAGGTGGAGGAGCTGGGGAAGGTTGACCAGCGAGCTATAGGGGTGCCGCAGTCTACCGATATCAGGACGAGGAGCTTATCCCTACGTTGTGGTTGGCGAGGGAGGCGGGCATTGAGGAGGGCTTGTCGAAGATGAAGGGGAGGCTGGTGAGGTTGAATCCCTCCTTAGTGGCCAACTTCTCCAAGCTGGACGAACCCTTGGCCGAGGAAGGGGAAGGATCGGGAGGTACACGGAGCGGTGATCAAGAGGGTGGACCGGACAAGACATAGGACTTCCATCTCCTTAGCTCCCACCTTCTTATTCCTTTTTGCTTCGGAGTTGGGCCTTTTTGTAGTGTAGGCCAGAGTGGTTGCCGTTGTAATTTCAATACATGTATGTACTTTCAAAATTTTGATCGAATAAATGAAAATTGTATATTTTTCGGAATACCGTTGTCCGGAAACATTTCGTGGAGTGGGAATGCTTGGCACTCGTTTAGCATCATCTTTGTATATGCCCCTGACGTACGGGGTGCAGAGAGCCGAGGCGAGAGCAAGCCGTATGTCGACCATAGGTTGGCCCTGGCGCGTTATAGTTCGGTGCGGCCAAAGCTTAGAAGCTTGCCTCAAAAGCTGTGGGTGAGGAGGGTATGAACCCGTGGATCTACCCAACCCGGTGGTGACCTGTCGAGGGCGACGGGCACCCGGGCGTGCCTCGGATTTCTGTAGGGCAGAGAAGGAGAGAGACGTGGCCTGGTCTTGGTCCACCGAAGATCTCTCGAGGGAGAAGCAGTGCAAGCTTGCCCCAGATTTTGAGGGGGGGGGGACGAGCCCGTAGCTCGGTCCTGTCGGCTTGCCCTGGACTTTGAGGGAGGATACGTGTAGCTCGGGGGCAAGACATGCTTTGGCCTGCCTTGTTGGGAAAATCTTGCTTGGAGCGGCTTCGGCGTTCTTTAGTGCATGGAGCTAAAAGTTTAGTCCACACTATATGCATGTAAAGAATGTAAATGCACCAAATTTTACTTATAGGTTCGGGGTGGAAGCTCGGCCTAGTTCGGGCTACATATCGGCTCCCTGCCTGTCCAAACGATGGGGGGACGGTATCCACTCCAAGCATCAGGAAAAGGCGGGAGTTATTTCAAAAATCCCACCGACCTTTTCATTGCCATCATTTAGATTTAAAAGCGTGGGGATATCAAAGCGTCTCAGCTACTCGAAAAGCGACGCGTGGCGGACGTGACTGCGGGTGGTAGTCGAAGCGTCAGAGGGGCTCGGATCTTTGACACGTGACGAGGCTTCTACGATGGAGATCAGTTGGTGATTCCTATAAATAGGAAGGGGAGATCGTGCGAGAGTTTTCCAACTTCTGATTTTCTTCGGGCTCTTGTCTTCTTCAGGGTTTTCGATCATCGATGTCGTCGCTGTCATCGCCGAAGTTCATGCAACTGTTCCGACAACTTCATCCAACCGTCCGCATCTTATTTGTACTGTTCTTGCTCTCTAAAATGGTTTCTCTGACGTCCTCCTGTTCATCTGCTTTGAGAGAGAGAGAGAGAGAACCAAGGGTTAGTGGCGGCGGAGCAACGGACAGCTCCGTCGCGGACACGGTGGAGGGGGTGGAGGATATTTCTCCAATAAGTCAGGGCCGCTCTGAGGGTAGGCAGGTGGTAGGGCTTCCCGTGGGTTCGTAATCGGTGGAGCCTAGGGATCCGAGGAAAGGTAAAAGGTCGGTCGCACCGAAGCCCCGGTTGTCCGCTAGGGCGATCGTGACCATAGCCGAGGTCGGGGATATTCCCGCTGAGATCGCAAGCATGGAGTCGGTAGCGTGGACCTCCATCATATCTGAAGCCCATGCAAAGTACATTAGGCCACCCTACACAGTCCTTCTCCCGATCACGGTTGAACGGGTGTGCTTCGTGAAGGATTATGAAGTCGGGGTCTACGTCGCCTGCTTCCACTAAGGACTTCGCTTCCCCATTCCTCCTTTCCTTCTCCACATCCTGAACTTCCTCGAGCTCCCCTGTTCTAACTGATGCCGAACTCCATCAGTGCGATCGTCGTCTTCCTCGTCCTCTGTGCGGGGAATAATGTCAGTCCGTCCCTCCCCCTATTTCGGTACTTCTTCGCACTCGAGAAGCTGAGGTCATACTATTACCTGTCGGTGAGGAGAACTCAGCCTCTCATCTTGGGCTTGTCGTGCAAGATTAAAGGTTGGAGGGAGCAGTATGTGCTCGACGCACGAGGATCTGGCATTGAGGTCGAACTAGGGTGTGCTGAATCCGAAGGCGAACAAAGAGGATCGTCTTGACACGGTCGACGCTGAGAGGGTGAGGATCTTGCAGGCAATCCCTACAGTGAATAGGCAATATGACAAGCTTGCCAAGAGGAGATAATAGTCCGACATATCTGGCCAGAAGGTAACCCAGACTTTGTAGTTGTCGCACCTAATTTTCTCAACCTGATCTATCTCCTTCTTACAGGTCAGACAATGAGTCTACTAATGGAGGAGCTGAGGAGGCTGGCTGCCGAGCAAGTGGCCCAGCAACCAGCAAAGGGCAGAAAGAAGATGGCTCGGGAGGGGCCGTCAACGGCGAGGGCTGAGAAGCTTGTTCGGACGAAGAAGCCGAAGGTGGCGGAGGCCACGGCTGCTTCAGGCCTTCTGATGACCATGGTGGGCACTGGCCGCTTTACAGAGAGTGCCTTGGGCCAAGCTGATCCCCAGCCCATCGACCTCGAGGCCGAGGAGAATGTGCAGGTCACACCTGAAGCTCAAGGATCTCCGAGTTTGCGATCCCCTCTGATCCTCGCATCGCCCCATGGATCCTCTGCCGGGTCGGGCCCTGGCGGGCGAACGACAGCCGGAAACCGTTGACCCTACGGTTGTCTGTCGTCCGGGTTAGGAGACCCCGCTCACCTGAGCTGTGAGGCAGTGCTCACGGTGTTTACGTCCAGGAGGGACGAGCTCTTGGCTTTACCAGAGGATGCCTTCCTGGCAGCGTCCTACCCTGTCAGCTCCGCTGAGTCGGTCTTCGACGAGGTCGGGGTGTCGGCTAGGCTAGCCGAGAACAGCCTACTCCCCCGGGACAAGGAGTCCCAGGCAAATGTCGGTACGGAGAGGCTGTGCGCCTCGGCTCGGTGGCATAACATGCAAGTAGGTCGGCCGTTTCTCTCAAAGATACTCATCTTTGTTCGTGTGATCGTTCTAACTTTCTCTTGCTTTGCTGTGCAGGCTAACGCCATGATGGTCGCCCTTAGACGTCATACCCCAGTGATCACTCCTTATTTTACACCTTTTTCTGCATGTTTTCATGACATTTCGATCGCCCATATTGCATTTTTCATGATTATTCGACGATATCGCGTTGCTTTTCACTATTTCTTGCTTTTGTCATATTTCAGGAGATATGGAGCGATCTGGAGCGAAAATGAGATCAAGGGGCTTTCACGCGCACCAGAGCGTCGCCCACGGCCCTATGGAGGAGTTAGCAGCTCTAGAGGATGAGCGGAAGAGGAATAAATTCGATAGAAGCGATAAGGAGGCGAGAAGGAGAAGAAAAGAGCCCAGAAACAGCTCACTCGGCCGATTAGAGGGTTCACTCGGCCGATGAAGGAGTGCGTTCGGCCGAGTGAAACGGATACAAATTGCCGATTTTCATAGTTCACTCGGCCGACCAAGACGACCCACTCGGCCGAATGGAAAAGCACACTCACCCGAGTGGAACGGGTTTTTCTCCCGAAAAATCATCCGACTTACTGGAATTTTGAGAAGACCTACTCGGCCGAGCAAGATAGCTCACTCGGCCGAATGAAGAAGACCACTCGCCCGAGTGGAACAGGGCGACAGACCCCCAATTTTCACAGATTCTTTGTTTTTCTTTGGATTTGTCACTCGGCCAAGTGACATGTTTCACTCGGCCGAGTAGCGCAGTCCGACTGTGGCGCGAATTAGGGTTTTTGGCTGGCCAGGGGCAATTCTGTCAGAGATTTCTGGACGAATTTGACTTGTATTTAAACCTAGTTTTATTCCTAGTTTTAGGAGAGACTTGAAGTTATTTTTGAAGTCTATTCTATTGTAATTCTCGGTTGGAGATCAAAGACGCGCAATTTGGTTTGTTCTTTCTAATTAAATTCTTGTTTTTATGAATTGTTCTCTATTAGCTATGAATTGTGCTATGATCTATTTCTTTATTTCTGAGATTTCTATGATGAATTGTGAGTAGTTTCGCCGTTCAAGGGCATGGGAATGAACCATATGGATCCGATCTTTGAATTGTGATGAATGAATTGAATTGTTGCTAGGATTGATAAAAGGTTAGGTTGTGATTGATTTATTACGAACAGCTAGGAATTTCCATCGATTGGGGTTTGCAAGAGATTGGGTTCCAATTGATGGGAAGGCCTAGATATTCGATTTAGGTTTATAATCGAGATCCACTAGACTTGGTTTGCAAGAGATTGGACCAAAGCTAGGATTTTTATTATAAATCTATACCCATATTCGTTTGCAAGAGATTGGATAACTATGAACTATCATAACCTAGATCGTAGCTCGAGTTTATACAAGAGTGGGCTAGAGGTACGATTGGACGATGATGTCGATCTTCATGCTAGTGGCTTAGGTTAGGGGTTTGCACGAGAGTGGGCCCTAATCTAGGTTGCTATAGACCGGCAATAGCGTGAGAGCGTGAGCTTTGTACTATATTCAGTTACGACTAGTTCAATTACATTCAAGCTTAGCAACATTGAGATTCATGATCCACAAGGATAAGTGAAGATCAGTAGTGGGAATTCCCTTTCCCTAGACGCTTTTATTATATTGAATTCTATTTGCTATTTGAACGACTGTGACACCATTATTATCCAAACCATTATATTCTACCATCCATAGCTAGGTGATCAAGATAGAGTACTGTCAATTGTCCTCCCTGTGTTCGATACCCGCTCGCCACTACACCGTGCGCTTGCGGTAAAACTACAATTGTTTTCCGGGTGTATATCCGGGACCGATCAAGTTTTTGGCACGGCTGCTGGAGAGGGCGACAATATTCGATTTTGCCCACCCGGTTATATCTCATCTTCTATCTTTCTTTTATTTCTTTTTGACTTTATTCGATGCTCAAATTGACATGCTCTTCCAGATTTTCCAATAGAATCTTAAGCAGGTAACATGGGAGACACGATGATAAGAACAGAGTCTAGCCCGCGAGATGATGATTCATTTGCAACTCTTCTGAAGAAACTTATTGATGAGGTCCAATCTACAGGGGCTTTGGCCATCGACATTGGGGACCCCATTGAACAACTATTTGCTAGCTTTGTAATTGATCAAATCTCTCTGGAAGGTACTATCAAGGGCAACATTAAAGTTGACGTAAGGGACGACAAGTTATACTTTGAAGGTAGCAAAGCTTACACCAGAGAGAGATTTGCTTTCGAAGAGCCCGTTTGGCAAGCCGAAGTCCAAGGAAGTGCTATTGACGATCATCTTTTCAACACTGATGAACGCACAGACCTATCTCTTGATTTCAGGTGCGAACTTGAGGAAAATGGTAGCGCCGCCGACATCAGACCAGAGTTGTTCAGCATCCACTCCGATGCACCTTCCTCACCAAGAAGCAAATCTGAGCCGGAATATGAGGGCCCACTCCCAGAGCGAGAACTGAACTCAAAGGGGACTGAAGATGCCATGCTTTCACAAGAAGAGGAGGTAGGGGATACAACGCCCCCTGAGGTAGTACTGAAACAATTACCCCCTAATTTAAGGTATGCTTTCTTGGGTGATAAATTGACCTATCCGATGATTGTTAATGCCAACCTCAACCACACCCAGCTTGAGAGACTTCTAGATGTCTTTAGGAGCCATAGGGACGTCCTCGGTTACACCATCTCTGACCTCAAGGGAATAAGCCCTAGACTTTGTATGCATAAGATCCACCTAAAGAACATTGAAGCCACTTCCATAGAGCCTCAAAGGCGGTTAAATCCTAACATGAAGGAGGTGGTTAAGAAAGAGATCCTTAAACTGCTTGAGGCAAATATCATCTATCCTATTTCTGATAGCAGATGGGTTAGCCCTATGCATGTCATTCCTAAAAGGGGGAATGACCGTCATAAAAAATGATAAGGGAGAGCCTATATCCACACGCACCATCACGGGTTGGCGGATGTGTATTGATTACAGGAAATTGAATAAGGCCACCCGTAAAGATCATTACCCATTGCCCTTTATTGACCAAATGCTAGAACGCCTCGCCAACCATAAATACTTTTGCTATTTGGATGGGTGTTCGGGATTCTTTCAGATTCCCTTACATGAAGATGACCAAGAAAAGACCACTTTTACGTGCCCTTATGGTACTTATGCCTACCGTAGAATGCCCTTCGGACTTTGTAATGCCCCCGCCACATTTCAAAGGTGCATGACGTCCATCTTTTCTGATTATATTGAAAACTTCATGGAAGTCTTCATGGACGATTTTTCTGTCTATGGTGGCGAGTTTGACTCATGTTTGGCAAATCTCACTAAAGTCCTTAAAAGATGCCAACAAAATAATCTCACTCTTAACTGGGAGAAATGCCATTTCATGGTCACTAAGGGTATAGTTCTTGGGCATCTTGTTTCATCCAGAGGGATCGAGGTTGATAAGGCAAAAGTTGAGATAATTGAAAAGCTCCCCCTCCTATTAATGTTAAGGGCATTAGGGGATTTCTTGGTCAAGCGGGATTCTACCGTCGCTTTATCAAAGATTTTGCCCTAATTTCTCGTCCCCTTCCTGCTTTACTCGCTAAAGATGCTCTGTCTTTTCAGGAGATTGCTTGCAAGCCTTTAACACACTGAAGGAGGCCCTCGTTTCCGCACCGATCATACAACTGCCAGACTGGAATCTTCCTTTCGCGCTTATGTGCGACGCAACCGACCAAGCAATTGGGGCAGTGCTAGGACAAAGGAAGGACAAGAAGCTTCATGCAATATATTATGCAAGCAAAACTTTGGACGAGGCACAAAAGAATTACACTACCACAGAAAAAGAGCTCTTGGTGGTTGTCTACTCTATTGAGAAGTTTCGCTCTTACCTCCTTGGATCCAAAGTGATTGTGCACACCGATCATGCGGCATTGAAGTACCTATTAAGCAAAAAGGAAGCCAAGCCAAGACTAATAAGATGGATACTATTATTGCAAGAATTTGACTTGGAGATCAGAGATAAGAAAGGCACGAACAACGTTGTGGCGGATCACTTGTCTTGGCTTGTCCGTGACGAAAGGGATGATAGCCTACCGATTGATGACAATTTTTCTGATGAGAGGCTATTCGCCATTAGACCCGGAGAGGTGCCTTGGTATGCAGATTATGTAAACTATTTGGCATGCAGGATAAAACCATGCGGGATGGCCATGCAACAAAAAAGGAGGTTCATGCACTAAGTCCGCAACTATTTCTTGGAAGACCTGTATCTCTTCAAGATATGCAAGGACGGGATTATACGGATGTGTATTTCAAAAGAAGAGGCCACATCTATCATTTCGCATTGCCATGATATGCCTTGCGGGAGACATCACACCGCCTCCAAAACCACCGCGAAGATATTGCAGTGCGGGTTCTTTTGGCTGACTATGTTCAAAGACACACATGACTTTGTCAAGTATTGCGATAGATGCCAACGGACGGGAAACATATCCAAACGGAATGAGATGCCGATGAAACCCATTTTGGAAATCGGGCTATTTTATTGTTGGGGAGTGGATTTCATGGGGCCTTTTCTATCAAGTAAAGGAAACAAGTATATTCTCTTGGCCGTTGACTACGTCTCAAATTGGGTAGAGGCCATTGCAACCCCAACCAATGATGCGAGGGTGGTGTCCAAATTCTTCAAGCAAAACATATTCTCGCACTTTGGAGTGCCACGAACTTTGATAAGAGATGGAGGAAGTCATTTCATAGAAAGCAAGTTCGAGGTCATACTAAAGAAGTATGGGGTGAATCATAGAATCGGTATGGCATACCATCCTCAGACGAGTGGACAAGTGGAAGTGTCAAACCGGGAAATTAAACAAATTTTAGAGAAGACCATCAATAGATCTAGAAAGGATTGGTCCATGAAATTGAATGATGCACTATGGGCATATGGCACGGCCTTTCGCACTCCATTAGGACCACCCCATACTAGTTTGTTTATGGGAAAGCTTGTCATTTCCAGTAGAGTTGGAACATCGTGCATATTGGGCAATCAAGACCTTGAATTATGACTACAAGAGTGCGGCATTGCACCGACTCCTAGACATCAATGAGCTTGACGAGATTAGACGGGATGTTTACGAGAGCTCTAGGATTTACTAGGAGAGAACTAGAATTCTCCATGACGCACGCATCACCGTTACAGACTTCAAGGTCAGAGACAAGGTCCTATTATTCAATTCTAGACTCCGACTCTTTTCTGAAAGCTAAGGTCACGATGGTCTGGACCCTTCACCATTAGGCACATACAACCGGGAGGAGCCTTCGAGTTGGAGGGAAAAGACGGTGTCATATTCAAGGTAAATGGACAAAGGCTCAAGCATTATTCAGAGGGAGCCCCCACCGGTGTAGTGAATAGCATATACCTACTCAAGGGTTGGTCCCAAGATCTTTCGTACCTCCTCGATAAGGTGATTGACGACGCCATGCCATTCGCCATCGAAGCCAAGCACAATGACGGCCTCGAAGAGGGCCAATCTTCTAAAGATGGCGAGATGATGGGAGACCCGTCGGACCCTTTTACGGATGAGGAGAAAGACGACGCTGATGTCGTCAAGATTAGAGAGCTATGCAAGATCTCTACGGCGAGGAACATGAAGAAAGCGCCACCGGACAAGAAATTATCGCCACCGGCAAAGAAAAAGGACGTTAAAAGCTCAAGCTTGGGGGACTCATCCCCCACTATTACCCATGATGGAGGGGAGCTGAGGAGCTCCTATGAACATCAACAACTAAATCCAAGTGGCCTTCCAGGCAAGTTTGATACGCACATCTCACATGCGCCAAACATCGAGCTTTAAACGCGTATCTTGCGGGGTCGAGCTCAAGACCCTAAACGAGCGCTTGTCGGGAGGCAACCTGACGGTTCTATCTTATTTTAGTTGAATTTTTCCTTTTATTTTTGTTTTAGATCTTTATTAGTGTTTAGAGTCAATTGTAGAAGAGAAACCTGACAACGGGCTATATTGTTCATTGCAGGAGATGGAGAACAATGAACCATTTGAATGGAGGATGACCATGGTAAAGGAGAGCGCTCCAGGAATGTGCTCAGGCTTCAGGAGAAGGAAGAAACTGACGGGGAGAAGAAAATCAGAAAGCGGAGCAAAAAACAAAGAGTTGGAGCTGAAATTAGCAGCCCACTCGGCCGAGTGACTTTGACATTGGCCGAGTGAAGACCCTACTCGGTCGAGTAGGTTATTGATCAGGGAAGATTCTAAAAACCACTCTCTGAAATTTATATGCCACTCGGCCGAGTGACTTTGTCACTCGCCCGAGTGAATCAGACACTTTCATCACTTAAAAAGCTCTGAGTGGCCTTGCCACTCGGACGAGTGACTTTGTATACTCGACAGAGTGGGAAGATATGCTCACCCGAGTCGTTACGTTTTAGGAAAAAACTTCGAAAAATTTTCAACTGAGCCACTCGGCCGAGTGTACGCGTCACTCGGCTGAGTGTACTGGTCACTCGGCCGAGTGACTAACCCTATATAACCGAAACCGCGCGGCTCAAATCCCCAAACTTCCCAAAATTCTCAAAATTCAGCCCAAGCTTTTCGACTTCCCCCTGCGATCGCCCGAATCAAATCCCCCTTCGCCTGAGCCACCCGGAACCTGTGTCTGCTCGCACGCCTCTCACCGTCGACGTCACCCACTAGCCGCCGCCGGCGCCGCCCAGTCTGCCACCGCGCATCCGCCATTTCGCCCAAATTCTTCCCCTTTTCTCCATTTCTCCATTTCGTAAGCCCACTCCGTCCCAAATCCAAATTAATCCATATATATATATCTATTACTCTTGATCTTACCCCATATTTATTGATATTCATTGCTAATTTGTTAATGAGTGTTTCAGGCTAGCTTGGGGGAGATTCAGGGGCAGATTTGGAGCTTCTCGGAGGAGGCGATTCTCCGCACGCATCCATCGCTTGCACTCGCGTCGTGTTTGGGTACACTCGCTCCTTTTATACAGCAATTCATATTTGGGTAGGCACGTTTCACGGCTCACATGCCACCACGCACTAAGTCGCGCACGCGGGTGCCCACTTCCAAGCGGAAGCAGACCAGCGATCCTGGCCCCTCTACCGCTAGGGCGGACTCCCCGCCACCTAGCCTGCCACCACCCACACTTTCGCCTCCTACCGCATCCATTCCACCACCTCCGACACAGCCCACCCCCGCTTTCGACACGATGGGGATCACGTTCAGAGATGACGCACACCACGCCATATTTGAGCGGATCTCCCATCGTTCGATCATCCCCTCTAGGTTTGCGCATATTGCAGATTTTGAGCACCTAGGGGTGTTTGAGGGCTTGCTCCAGTTGTATGACAACGTGGGGTGGCGTGACTTTTTGTCAGTGTCGGCGGACACCTACATCTGGCCAACACTAGAGGTCCTGAGTTCCATTAGTAGGACTCCTGGGGGTTGCTCGTTTCGATTGATGGATCGCGAGTGCGAGATTACTCTCGACATGCTCCGAGTTTATTTTCAGTGGCCCCCTGTCCCGAACCCAGACCGAGCCTATAGTTCCACGCATATCCCCCCGCCGTCATTCGATGCCCACACCTTCTGGACACTCATCACCGGATCGCCCCTCGCCTTTGACCCTAACTGGGCCAAGGCCTCCACCATCCTCCACCCATGCCTTCGCATAGCACATCGCCTTATGGCGACCACTTTCTTAGCGAGGTATGAGCCGAGGACGATGTCGACGCCTGAGCTTTAAATGATCTATGCGATGACTCGAGCGAGGGCCTTCGAGAGAGGTGGAGACGTCTTACTCCCCACAGTTCAGACATAAACCACATCATTATTTCTGTCGGTGCCAGGATGCCTATCTGTTGTGTCAGTCTGATTACCCTTCTGGCTCCCATGTGCGGAGTAGACCTACCAGCTGGTATGCTACGACCCCGGGCCCCACTTCCCTTTCCGTTGACGTTATGGCCCGTATGAGGATGTTGTGTCCTCATGGTCAACACCACTGGGTATGGCTGCACGGTCCTTTTGGGGCAGATTACATGGTTCTCCCGAGCCCCGCTCGGATATATATTCGACCCGCAGGAGGGGTGTGGATTCCAGCGATAGACGTCCTCATCCCAGCTGCGTACGTGCTAGAGCCTGAGGGCGCTCAGCAGGAGCCCCTCCTTCCACCTCTGGACCCAAAGATTCCTCAGCCTGCATCTGATTTGTCTGCACCTCCCAATACCTCTGTCCACACTTCTGTCAGTGTTGGGAGCACATTTGCTGAGTCCACCATCACCACCTCTGTGTCGTTGACCATTGATCTTATTTCATATGTGAGTTTTGAGGGCCCCACCACCATTCTTGAGAGAGACGAGCCTTCCTTCGTTGTCGCAGCCGAGACCCTATCCACTTTATATTTCTCGACCCCTGGGGAGTCATTTTCTGCACACTTCACGGCCTCCCCAGTTGTCGACACTACTGTCTCCACTGCCGATGTCTTTTCAGAGAGGAGCATAACGTATGTCCCTATTTCTGTGTCTGCAACCTCTCCTCCCTCCTCGCCCTCTGTCACCATTGCTGCTTCTGCCGCCGCTCATATATCTGAGAGCTTTCCTGTGTCTCGACCTCCCACAGAGGCTGAGCGTCTTTTTGTGAGCACATCACCACAGCCCCACCCGGTAGTTGCACATGTTGTCTACGGTAGCCGTGCGAGGCAGCCCCGTTCTCCACCTGTTCGATCATCTGCCCCACCTCCCCCTAACACCCTAGTTCAGCACCTGCGTGCTCTAGAGGGGGCTGTTAGTGGGCTCAGAGGAGATTTCTGGGCTCTCTCTGCTACCGTTAGTACTGGACAGTCTCGCGTCACCTTACTTCCTGGTATTCAGGCTAGCCTGAACCAGATTCTTGCGCAAATGTCACAGCCTCCACCTGCCACTCCGCGTCCCACTACCCAGCAGCCACCTCCACCACCACCGCCACCACAGGATGGTGCTGGTGCTACACCACATACCTAGGCACACACTGGATGCCTCCCATGCCTTTGCTGCTGCTATGATTGATGCTGTCATTTTGTCTGCTGATTTTGCACCCCTTCTCCACACACATTTTGGTCACTTTTTGTTCGTATCTATTTATATCACCTTGGGAGAGAGGAGGTATTTTTGAGCATGTTATATTGCACCATCTTGATCTCTGCGTGCACCACTTGCATCTCTGCATACGTCATTTGAATATACATCTCATTTTCTTTTATTTTCATACTTTATCATACATGTATCCACACCCACCCCACCCATATCATATCTCTCCTTGTGCCACACTTAGCACATTGAGGACACTGTGCACTTTAGCTTGGGGGAGTGAGTGTCTCACGCACTTTTCATTTTCTTCATTTTTATTTTTATGTTTCCACATTTCTTTACTTTCCACTTCTTTTCACCCACTTTTTCATTTTTTTCTCACGTATCACGTTTTCTTACTTTTTATGTGTGTTGCATATGTATTCTTATTTTTCCTTTATCTTTATTTCTTTTATCCTTTTTGCTAGAGATGAATTTTCTGTGATGATGATCACGTGGGATTAGCTTACCTCTATATGCATATTATCTTGTCATGCCATCGTTTTTATTTCAGATAGCATATGTTATACCTTGATATGCATTCGAAATAGTAACATGCACCTTCATTATATGAATGTGAATGAAATTCTACTATTAGCTGAGTCTGATGATTTATATTGTATACTTTTCACAGAAAACACACCAAGCTTCATGCATTGATTGCCTATATTTGGAGTACTGCTTTGTTGTCTGATATCACTTCTTTTTGCATGAAAATTGTACGCTTCACTTTCAGGTTGATTGAATGTATGCCATGATGATATGACTTGACTAGTTTACTTTCTGAGTTCAAACTGAGTAGATTACATTACTCTGTTGAAAGCTGTCGTGCACATTCTAAAGTGAGAACTGTGTGTTACATAGTTTTCTTTCTCCACATATCTTGAACATCATTTCTATACTTATATTCATTGGTGAATCTCCCTTTAGCAAATCTTATATTGTCATCTTCCTCTTGCTATAAAGTGTAGGAGAATATGTGCCCATAAGGCAATTTATCCTAGATATACGTCTTGTTCATACTGTATATGGTACGTATTATTCTAAGTATAATAAAATCGTTCGTATTAATATACTTAGATAATATCCATAGACTTATTGTTAGGTCCTTAGGTATCTAGATGAGATCTCGATTATGAGTAAGTAAGCGACCGAATAAATAAACATAAGTCTTAAACGGTTCGTGGTCATAGATGTGTCGAGAACTGGATATCGATACATTGGATAGACCATTGTGTCTTAGTCTTACCTTAGGGTAATGATGATCTCATAGTCATTCGACTTGGTGAGGTCGGAGACGAGACACAGGTGCTCATTAGAGAATGAGTTCACTGAACGACCATATAAGAGTTATTAAATGGTTGACTTTAACTAAACTGCCTTTAATAACTCTATGGTATGATAGGTTAGCTGGTCCTTAAGACCTGAAGTCGTTTGTACAAACCTGTGAGTGAACGGTGTAGCTTAGACCTATGATCTAGCTTCGAGGCTAGGCCTGCTGAAAGATCTTAGGTTGAGCTGCACCCGAAGCTCTCGAGGCGAGTAGATGACTAAGATAGGATTCGTCACTTCCGTTAAAGGGATGTTAGTGTTACAAGCTCAGTACGGTCTTTATGTTAATCCTCGGCCGGGGTGCGTTGTAAGAAGTACAACGCGTATACTATAAAGACCGCCGTATACTGACCAATGTTGTCTAATAGGGTTGACAGTAAACCATACCCTAGGCCAACAAGAACACAGTCTTGACGAAGGGACTACGACTAATGAAGTTCATCACTGACACAGCCAATGTAAACCCAATGATACTTTTGTCAAAGGGTCGATCACGTTATGATGATTCTGAAACAGGGACGACAGCTACTGCTCGTAGTGACCATCGTCTAGGGGTTCCGAGCCCCAACCTGTAGTAAGGTCAGGCTGTAGGGTCTCACACCGAGTAGTGTTCGTGTCTTAGTAATAGGAAGATTAATTGAGAGAAAATCATTTGATGATATTCACAAGTCAAGTTGTGAAAGTTAGTCGCAATAGCAATAGGGAAAAACATTGCATTTGATGCAAACTATGATTAAACGTGTCGTAAATTGGTTACGAAAAATTTAGTAGGAACAAACTTGTTGGAAAGGGTTACCTGGATGACGGGATCATCCCGGTCTAAACACAGGTTCAAACCGTGTCCAAATCAGAGCTCAAACAAGTCTGAAAACGCAAAAATGGTCCAAGGAGAAGTGGGTGAGACCCACTGGGCTAAAAAGCCCACAGGCTAGGCAAACGGGCGTAGCCCGCTGGCTACAGCGGGCACACGCCCACTGTACAGCGGGCCAGCGCCCGCTGCCTGCAGCGGGAGCGGCCCGCTGCAGCAGCGGGCGCACGCCCGCTGCGCAGTGGGCTTGCCGCCCGCCTTAGCCTCCTTGGGCGGGCGCGCCCGCTAAGCTTAGCGGGCGCGCCCGCAACTTAAGTCAAATTTAGGGTTTTTGAAACCCCAAATGACGGCTACGGATTTTGACATTTTGCTAAACTTTGAGCAATTGTTTTAGGGGTCAAACGAAGTCGAAATTCGTTGTCGTCGGTTCCTACGCGTTCACCATTCGAAGCTTTTCGAATTGATAGCTTGTTTGGTGTCTGAAGTTTAATGTGCAAGGAGAATTAATTAGTTAAAGTTTTCTTTTTTGAAAAGCTCAGTTTAATTTGAAATTAAGCCAAATTGGCTTAATTGAATTTTTCCCTCTTGCGGAATGTCCCACATTGCTCGCAACGAGAGAGTGAGTACCGACTCCCTATATAAATAGGGGTGCACTCTCCTCATTGAAAACACACCAAGCCATCGATCGAGTAGCTCCAGATTTTTAGAGCAAGCTCGATCGGCGACTAAATTCTCTCTCTCTCTCTCTCTCTCTCTCTCTCTCTCTCTCTCTCTCTCTCTCTCTCTCTCTCTTCCTGTTCTCCGGAGTAGTCCTAGCAAGACTACGAAGGGGGTTTGGATTCTTGATCCGGACGTCTAAGACACGGGTTCTTCTCAAGTGAAACTTTCTACCGCGTGTGATCGGCTCGGAGGCGAAAGTCAGCTCGGGCGGATCGGTGCAAAGGTGTGAGGCGGCTCAGGCGGTTCGAGTCAAAGCGGCTCGGCTACGAGGAGCTTCTGAAGACGGTGTTGTACATCTTGTCTGCTCCAGGGCCAAGATTCCGGGTATGTGGTTAAGTAATTTGTAGTGTAGATTTAATTAGTCGCTTTAGAGTAGATCCCTCTTGGGGTGGTCAGATCCACCCCAAGTTGGCATAGATCGGGCGGGTTCTGGCTCCCCAGAGCCTAGCTAAATAGTTTAGCTAGTCTGGAAATTTTTGAATTTCCGTTTTCCGCTGCGCATTCGCGCCTCTGTGGTCCGTTCGACTTAGGACTGACACAGATCCGAGCTCTGGGTGTCCGCCAAAACCCCAACAGTGGTATCAGAGCCACGGTTATGCATGTTGATCTTTTAAGCGTTATTCTAAATCTTTAAAATTGCTTAAGTTTTACATACAAACTATTTTTTTAATAGTTTTTAAAATATTGTTTTGTGTTTAAAAAAATTGTTTTTTAACAACACAAAAATTTTGGGACTATTTATTTTATGCGATAAATTTTAAATAGGTCACCAATGGTTAAATACTTTATAATTTTTTTTATGAGATAAAAAAAGTTTTTTTGGGGTATTTAATGTTTATGTAACTTTATAGAAAAATTTTATCTTTGAAATTTAAATTTTCTTTAGTTACATAAAAGTTAGAAATCTTTAAAAACTTTGTTTGAAAGCTTCTAAAACGATTTCTAAAAGATTTTAAAAAGAGTTTTAAAATTGTTTTAAATATATGTAAATAATAGAAATACTTTATTTTCATGAGATGAAACATAAACTAGTTTCTTTTTTTACATAGATATTTCTAAAATTATTTATGTGATATTTTATTTTTAGAAATATGGTTTAAAAATTTTTGAAGGCCTAGGTTTAAAATTATTTGATAATTTTGTACGCCCTAGTTTTATGCGATAAAATTATTTAAGGCTTTAATTTTTAATTTTAATTTTAATTGTTAAAATTTAGATTTGCATGTTTTTTATGTAGATAATCTAAACTTGCAAATACTCATGTATGTCACATAATGAAACTTCATTTATGATGATAAATTAGTTTGTTTTAACGGACAAGTGAACCTTATTAGGTTAGCCATTAAATGTTTAAAAAATTTTATGAGATGAAATTTTATAAACTAGTGACATATTATATTTGACAAAACAAAACAACATCAAAACCTAATACCAGATTAGGGTAGTCCCTTTGTTTGTAAATCATTTCTAATAAATCGTTTAATTGATGATTTTCACAAGAGACTAATTTTGATAATGTTGAATTGTTTTATAAAATCCTAATTAGATTGGGGTAGCACGTTGAACAAATGAACCTTATAGTTGATAAGGACTTAATAAAAATTGTTCAACCAATCCATAAAATTTCGAATTTTAGGATCCACTCGTTGATAAGGATTAACTAGTCTTCTTAATTAAAAGCCATTTAGTTGTTTGGAAAACATAGAATTGATGAAAACTCCTTCAATGGATCATGATGTCGGTCAATGTGCTTGGCTAAGTTTCTGGACCAACCTAGCTAGACCGGGTAACAAGTGGTCCTGGCTTAGTCAATTCCCTGGCCGCGTTCGCTGGACCGCAAGGAGTCGATTCATGACTGTGTAAGTCCATCGACTATACCTAAGTCACTACGATAATAATCTTGTTCAAGATAAATCGTAGCCCTCCTTGTTTTAGGAGTTGGCAACTGTAAGAAACATGTTACGGTTGTTGAGCTACACTCAAGCCGTGATATGTCAATCTTATAGGAACCGATTTCTTGATTGACATCTTGACCTGACTGAAACCATTGTCTCATCCTTCGAGCATCGACGTAAGTCCAACCAAGAATGTAGTCTATGTCCTGACCCAAACCGACGTGTCGTGCATACACCGAGCGGCGGGGCAAGTCAGGCTAGACATGAAAACAAGGGACCGACTAGGCTAGCCATTGTGATCCGGTTGAGCACACTCATGATCATAAATGACTAGGGGTAAAAATCGATAGGGAATCATAGTTTATATGATTGACGACGAGTTCGTCTACCGACTGCAGAGTCGGACAACTTGTTGAGATACACTCAAGGTTGTCAGACTCGGGGTAGTCGGATCCCTCTCTCACAAATGTTATTATATAATAAATTGTTTATTATTATGGCTTTAATAAATTTAGTGGGAGAATATAGTTTTATAAAAACCATTAAATCTATACTAAGAACATATACTGACTAAAGTATCTATAAAATGCAGAATCGATTCGGGACTTAGATATATGGTTGAGAAGAATGTGCTGGATGGTACGAACTACAAAGACTGGCTTAGGAACATCAAGTTGGTCCTTTCCCTAGCCGGAATAGGATATGCACTGTTCGAGGATGCTCCGGATAAGCCCGAAGAAGATTCAACCTTCGAGGAAAAGGAAGCCTATAAATTGTACCAGAGGGATGCAGAGAAGGCCAAGTGCCTTACTTTGGCTTCGATGACCAACGAGTTGCAGAGGAAGCATGAACATATGGATGTTCAAAGCATGCTCCTCAACGCAGAAGAGTTGTACGGCAAGCGATCTCGAGCTGCCAAGTTCGAAGCCACCAGCAACCTCTGGGGCACCAAGATGGGGACGGAGCCCGTACAGGATCATGTTATTAAGATGATCGGGTACGTGGAGGATGCCGCCCAGTTAGGATTTTTCTTGGACAATGAGATGTCCACAGACATTATCCTAAAGTCTTTGACTCCTGAGTTTAAGCCCTTTATCACTGGTTTTATAATGAACAGCCTTGAGACGGATCTTCCTGGTCTCCTCAATATGCTTAGGCAGTTTGAGGAGATTGAGAAGAAGCCGACTGCACTGGTTGTTGGCTCTGCTTCTTCCGACCTGCCGAAAGGCAAAGGTAAGAAGAGGCAGGTCCCGTAACCTGCGAAGGTGAAGAAATGGAAGAAAAAGACTAAAGGGGCCTTATTGAAATCTGAGTGCTTCCATTGCCACAAGATTGGCCACTGGAAGAGGAACTATAAGATCTATCTTGCAGAGAAGAAGAAGGGGCATACGGATGCCTCTACCTCAGGTACAAATTCAATTCATTAAAACGTAATTATTTCCAATCATATAGTATGAGATACTAAAACACATCTGTGTAATGTATACATGTGGCTGATATGAAACGGAGATTGGGAGAAGTGCGGAGGATGGTCGGCAATCTGAGCAATCGTTGCTGCTAGGGCCGTTCAAACGACTTCGAGAGACAAGATCAAGAAGGAGAAGATACTATTTTAGTTTAAATAAATTTTATCATGTCTTTTAAGTTGAAAACAATGATTGAGTGTTCTACACTCAAAGTTTATTTGGATAAACAAATTATGGTTCATCTTAATGAACCCGTTGTTTTATGAATGTCTCAGAAATTACGTTTGATGTTGAGTTGAAATTTTATTGGCTTAAATTTTCTGTGATTGTGGCTTATCTGATATGGTTGCGAAATTCTCGAATGATGATGCGAAGCTTCAGAAAATGTTAATTTCTCAGCTAACTTGATGTTATAGTCTATTGGTAGTTAAGTATAAGTTCCGGGGACGTATTGATTGTGTTCGATCACAATTATACGGAGATTAATATTAATTCTTGATAAACCACATTTAGTTATTAAAGTGTTAATATTAAATGTTGGTTAAGGGAAAGGTACAGTGTAGGACGTTTTGATTGAACGAGTCAATGTTAAGATTCCTTAAACCGATCTTGACTTGACTCATTCGTCAAAATCAAACCTGACACTAGTACATTCCATCTGAAGCACTTACCAAATGGTTATGTCTTTATATATAAATCTAAATATGATTTAGATATAATATTGAAGTATTTAACCAGGTAATTCTCAAAGTCAGTGGGAGCGAGCTCGTATACTTAGTTTCGGTCTTTCGGACTAAGTAAAAAGGATTTCCACTTTAAAATAAATCATCTATATAGAACATTGAATCAAGAATGTTTTGATTTAATCGAATATATAAAGACTCAGGGCGTCACGTATGTACTTGACATATTGACACAAGAAAAGTGGAATGAGCTAAGACAGACTCATAGATTATAATGTTAGACCCTACATCTGGATTCTATATGCTAATTGTTAGTTATACAAAGATAGGAAAAATTGATCCAGATCATTTTTCCGAAGGATCAACCCTGTGTGATCAAGAGATGTATTATTTAATCCATTAAAATTCATTGTAGATACTTGTTAGTAAAACCACTTTTAGGTTTGTCATATAAATGTCAATGTGACAGATATGCTATAACGGTATGAGATACCGAGATAAATAGCCTAAGTGCAAGTGGGAGATGTAGGAGAATATGTGCTCATAAGGCAATTTATCCTAGATATACGTCTTGTTCATACTGTATATGGTACGTATTATTCTAAGTATAATAAAATCGTTCGTATTAATATACTTAGATAATATCCATAGACTTATTGTTAGGTCCTTATGTATCTAGATGAGATCTCGATTATGAGTAAGTAAGCGACCGTATAAATAAACATAAGTCTTAAACGGTTCGTGGTCATAGATGTGTCGAGAACTGGATATCGACACATCGGATAGACCATTGTGTCTTAGTCTTACATTAGGGTAATGATGATCTCATAGTCATTCGACTTGGTGAAGTCGGAGACGAGACACAGGTGCTCATTAGAGAATGAGTTCACTGAACGACCACATAAGAGTTATTAAATGGTTGACTTTAACTAAACTGTCTTTAATAACTCTAGGGTGATGATAGGTTAGCTGGTCCTTAAGACCTGAAGTCGTTTGTACAAACCTGTGAGTGAACGGTGTAGCTTAGACCTATGATCTAGCTTCGAGGCTAGGCCTGCTGAAAGATCTTAGGTTGAGCTGCACCCGAAGCTCTCGAGGCGAGTAGATGACTAAGATGGGATTCGTCACTTCCGTTAAAGGGAAGTTAGTGTTACAAGCTCAATACGGTCTTTATGTTAATCCTCGACCGGGGGTGCGTTGTAAGAAGTACAACGCGTATACTATAAAGACCGACGTATACTGACCAATGTTGTCTAATAGGGTTGACAGTAAACCATACCCTAGGCCAACAAGAACACAGTCTTGACGAAGGGACTACGACTAATGAAGTTCATCACTGACACAGCCAATGTAAACCCAATGATACTTTTGTCAAAGGGTCGATCACGTTATGATGATTCTGAAACAGGGACAACAGCTACTGCTCGTAGTGACCGTCGTCTAGGGGTTCCGAGCCCCAACCTGTAGTAAGGTCAGGCTGTAGGGTCTCACAACGAGTAGTGTTCGTGTCTTAGTAATAGAAAGATTAATTGAGAGAAAATCATTTGATGATATTCACAAGTCAAGTTGTGAAAGTTAGTCGCAATAGCAATAGGGACAAACATTGCATTTGATGCAAACTATGATTAAACGTGTTGTAAATTGGTTACGACAAATTTAATAGGAAAAAACTTGTTGGAAAGGGTTACCTGGATGATGGGATCGTCCCGGTCTAAACACAGGTTCAAACCGTGTCCAAATCGGAGCTCAAACGAGTCCGAAAACGCAAAAACGGTCCAAGGAGAAGTGGGTGAGACCCACTAGGCTAAAAAGCCCATAGGCTAGGCAAACGGGCGCGGCCCGCTGGCTGCAGCTGGCGCACGCCCGCTGCACAGCAGGCGCAGCCCGCTGCAGCAGCGGGTGGGCGCCTGCTGCACAGCAGGCGTGGCCTGCTGCACAGCGGGCCAGCGCCCGCTGCTTACGGGCGCTGCCTGCTGCTTGCGGGCGCTGCCCGTTGCGGCAGTGGGCCAGCGCCCGCTGCTTGCAGCGGACACGGCCCGGTGCAGCAGTGGGCGCACGCCCGCTGCGCAGCGGGCTTGTCGCCCGCCTTAGCCTCCTTGGGCGGGCGCGCCCGTAACTTAAGTCAAATTTAGGGTTTTTGAAACCCCAAATGACGGCTACGGATTTTGACATTTTGCTAAACATTGAGCAATTGTTTGAGGGGTCAAACGAAGTCGAAATTCGTCGCCGTCGGTTCCTACGCGTTCACCATTCGAAGCTTTTCGAATTGATAGCTTGTTTGGTGTCTGAAGTTTAATGTGCAAGGAGAATTAATTAGTTAAAGTTTTCTTTTTTGAAAAGCTCAGTTTAATTTGAAATTAAGCCAAATTGGCTTAATTGAATTTTTCCCTCTTGCGGAATGTCCCACATTGCTCGCAACGAGAGAGTGAGTACCGACTCCCTATATAAATAGGGGTGCACTCTCCTCATTGAAAACACACCAAGCCATCGATCGAGTAGCTCCAGATTTTTAGAGCAAGCTCGATCGGCGACTAAATTCTCTCTCTCTCTCTCTCTCTCTCTCTCTCTCTCTCTCTCTCTCTCTCTCTCTCTCTCTTCCTGTTCTCCGGAGTAGTCCTAGCAAGACTACGAAGGGGGTTTGGATTCTTGATCCGGACGTCTAAGACACGGGTTCTTCTCAAGTGAAACTTTCTACCGCGTGTGATCGGCTCGGAGGCGAAAGTCAGCTCGGGCGGATCGGTGCAAAGGTGTGAGGCGGCTCAGGCGGTTCGAGTCAAAGCGGCTCGGCTACGAGGAGCTTCTGAAGACGGTGTTGTACATCTTGTCTGCTCCAGGGCCAAGATTCCGGGTATGTGGTTAAGTAATTTGTAGTGTAGATTTAATTAGTCGCTTTAGAGTAGATCCCTCTTGGGGTGGTCAGATCCACCCCAAGTTGGCATAGATCGGGCGGGTTCTGGCTCCCCAGAGCCTAGCTAAATAGTTTAGCTAGTCTGGAAATTTTTGAATTTCCGTTTTCCGCTGCGCATTCGCGCCTCTGTGGTCCGTTCGACTTAGGACTGACACAGATCCGAGCTCTGGGGGTCCGCCAAAACCCCAACAGTGGTATCAGAGCCACGGTTATGCATGTTGATCTTTTAAGCGTTATTCTAAATCTTTAAAATTGCTTAAGTTTTACATACAAACTATTTTTTTAATAGTTTTTAAAATATTGTTTTGTGTTTAAAAAAATTGTTTTTTAACAACACAAAAATTTTGGGACTATTTATTTTATGCGATAAATTTTAAATAGGTCACCAATGGTTAAATACTTTATAATTTTTTTTATGAGATAAAAAAAGTTTTTTTGGGGTATTTAATGTTTATGTAACTTTATAGAAAAATTTTATCTTTGAAATTTAAATTTTCTTTAGTTACATAAAAGTTAGAAATCTTTAAAAACTTTGTTTGAAAGCTTCTAAAACGATTTCTAAAAGATTTTAAAAAGAGTTTTAAAATTGTTTTAAATATATGTAAATAATAGAAATACTTTATTTTCATGAGATGAAACATAAACTAGTTTCTTTTTTTACATAGATATTTCTAAAATTATTTATGTGATATTTTATTTTTAGAAATATGGTTTAAAAATTTTTGAAGGCCTAGGTTTAAAATTATTTGATAATTTTGTACGCCCTAGTTTTATGCGATAAAATTATTTAAGGCTTTAATTTTTAATTTTAATTTTAATTGTTAAAATTTAGATTTGCATGTTTTTTATGTAGATAATCTAAACTTGCAAATACTCATGTATGTCACATAATGAAACTTCATTTATGATGATAAATTAGTTTGTTTTAACGGACAAGTGAACCTTATTAGGTTAGCCATTAAATGTTTAAAAAATTTTATGAGATGAAATTTTATAAACTAGTGACATATTATATTTGACAAAACAAAACAACATCAAAACCTAATACCAGATTAGGGTAGTCCCTTTGTTTGTAAATCATTTCTAATAAATCGTTTAATTGATGATTTTCACAAGAGACTAATTTTGATAATGTTGAATTGTTTTATAAAATCCTAATTAGATTGGGGTAGCACGTTGAACAAATGAACCTTATAGTTGATAAGGACTTAATAAAAATTGTTCAACCAATCCATAAAATTTCGAATTTTAGGATCCACTCGTTGATAAGGATTAACTAGTCTTCTTAATTAAAAGCCATTTAGTTGTTTGGAAAACATAGAATTGATGAAAACTCCTTCAATGGATCATGATGTCGGTCAATGTGCTTGGCTAAGTTTCTGGTCCAACCTAGCTAGACCGGGTAACAAGTGGTCCTGGCTTAGTCAATTCCCTGGCCGCGTTCGCTGGACCGCAAGGAGTCGATTCATGACTGTGTAAGTCCATCGACTATACCTAAGTCACTACGATAATAATCTTGTTCAAGATAAATCGTAGCCCTCCTTGTTTTAGGAGTTGGCAACTGTAAGAAACATGTTACGGTTGTTGAGCTACACTCAAGCCGTGATATGTCAATCTTATAGGAACCGATTTCTTGATTGACATCTTGACCTGACTGAAACCATTGTCTCATCCTTCGAGCATCGACGTAAGTCCAACCAAGAATGTAGTCTATGTCCTGACCCAAACCGACGTGTCGTGCATACACCGAGCGGCGGGGCAAGTCAGGCTAGACATGAAAACAAGGGACCGACTAGGCTAGCCATTGTGATCCGGTTGAGCACACTCATGATCATAAATGACTAGGGGTAAAAATCGATAGGGAATCATAGTTTATATGATTGACGACGAGTTCGTCTACCGACTGCAGAGTCGGACAACTTGTTGAGATACACTCAAGGTTGTCAGACTCGGGGTAGTCGGATCCCTCTCTCACAAATGTTATTATATAATAAATTGTTTATTATTATGGCTTTAATAAATTTAGTGGGAGAATATAGTTTTATAAAAACCATTAAATCTATACTAAGAACATATACTGACTAAAGTATCTATAAAATGCAGAATCGATTCGGGACTTAGATATATGGTTGAGAAGAATGTGCTGGATGGTACGAACTACAAAGACTGGCTTAGGAACATCAAGTTGGTCCTTTCCCTAGCCGGAATAGGATATGCACTGTTCGAGGATGCTCCGGATAAGCCCGAAGAAGATTCAACCTTCGAGGAAAAGGAAGCCTATAAATTGTACCAGAGGGATGCAGAGAAGGCCAAGTGCCTTACTTTGGCTTCGATGACCAACGAGTTGCAGAGGAAGCATGAACATATGGATGTTCAAAGCATGCTCCTCAACGCAGAAGAGTTGTACGGCAAGCGATCTCGAGCTGCCAAGTTCGAAGCCACCAGCAACCTCTGGGGCACCAAGATGGGGACGGAGCCCGTACAGGATCATGTTATTAAGATGATCGGGTACGTGGAGGATGCCGCCCAGTTAGGATTTTTCTTGGACAATGAGATGTCCACAGACATTATCCTAAAGTCTTTGACTCCTGAGTTTAAGCCCTTTATCACTGGTTTTATAATGAACAGCCTTGAGACGGATCTTCCTGGTCTCCTCAATATGCTTAGGCAGTTTGAGGAGATTGAGAAGAAGCCGACTGCACTGGTTGTTGGCTCTGCTTCTTCCGACCTGCCGAAAGGCAAAGGTAAGAAGAGGCAGGTCCCGTAACCTGCGAAGGTGAAGAAATGGAAGAAAAAGACTAAAGGGGCCTTATTGAAATCTGAGTGCTTCCATTGCCACAAGATTGGCCACTGGAAGAGGAACTATAAGATCTATCTTGCAGAGAAGAAGAAGGGGCATACGGATGCCTCTACCTCAGGTACAAATTCAATTCATTAAAACGTAATTATTTCCAATCATATAGTATGAGATACTAAAACACATCTGTGTAATGTATACATGTGGCTGATATGAAACGGAGATTGGGAGAAGTGCGGAGGATGGTCGGCAATCTGAGCAATCGTTGCTGCTAGGGCCGTTCAAACGACTTCGAGAGACAAGATCAAGAAGGAGAAGATACTATTTTAGTTTAAATAAATTTTATCATGTCTTTTAAGTTGAAAACAATGATTGAGTGTTCTACACTCAAAGTTTATTTGGATAAACAAATTATGGTTCATCTTAATGAACCCGTTGTTTTATGAATGTCTCAGAAATTACGTTTGATGTTGAGTTGAAATTTTATTGGCTTAAATTTTCTGTGATTGTGGCTTATCTGATATGGTTGCGAAATTCTCGAATGATGATGCGAAGCTTCAGAAAATGTTAATTTCTCAGCTAACTTGATGTTATAGTCTATTGGTAGTTAAGTATAAGTTCCGGGGACGTATTGATTGTGTTCGATCACAATTATACGGAGATTAATATTAATTCTTGATAAACCACATTTAGTTATTAAAGTGTTAATATTAAATGTTGGTTAAGGGAAAGGTACAGTGTAGGACGTTTTGATTGAACGAGTCAATGTTAAGATTCCTTAAACCGATCTTGACTTGACTCATTCGTCAAAATCAAACCTGACACTAGTACATTCCATCTGAAGCACTTACCAAATGGTTATGTCTTTATATATAAATCTAAATATGATTTAGATATAATATTGAAGTATTTAACCAGGTAATTCTCAAAGTCAGTGGGAGCGAGCTCGTATACTTAGTTTCGGTCTTTCGGACTAAGTAAAAAGGATTTCCACTTTAAAATAAATCATCTATATAGAACATTGAATCAAGAATGTTTTGATTTAATCGAATATATAAAGACTCAGGGCGTCACGTATGTACTTGACATATTGACACAAGAAAAGTGGAATGAGCTAAGACAGACTCATAGATTATAATGTTAGACCCTACATCTGGATTCTATATGCTAATTGTTAGTTATACAAAGATAGGAAAAATTGATCCAGATCATTTTTCCGAAGGATCAACCCTGTGTGATCAAGAGATGTATTATTTAATCCATTAAAATTCATTGTAGATACTTGTTAGTAAAACCACTTTTAGGTTTGTCATATAAATGTCAATGTGACAGATATGCTATAACGGTATGAGATACCGAGATAAATAGCCTAAGTGCAAGTGGGAGATGTAGGAGAATATGTGCTCATAAGGCAATTTATCCTAGATATACGTCTTGTTCATACTGTATATGGTACGTATTATTCTAAGTATAATAAAATCGTTCGTATTAATATACTTAGATAATATCCATAGACTTATTGTTAGGTCCTTATGTATCTAGATGAGATCTCGATTATGAGTAAGTAAGCGACCGTATAAATAAACATAAGTCTTAAACGGTTCGTGGTCATAGATGTGTCGAGAACTGGATATCGACACATCGGATAGACCATTGTGTCTTAGTCTTACATTAGGGTAATGATGATCTCATAGTCATTCGACTTGGTGAAGTCGGAGACGAGACACAGGTGCTCATTAGAGAATGAGTTCACTGAACGACCACATAAGAGTTATTAAATGGTTGACTTTAACTAAACTGTCTTTAATAACTCTAGGGTGATGATAGGTTAGCTGGTCCTTAAGACCTGAAGTCGTTTGTACAAACCTGTGAGTGAACGGTGTAGCTTAGACCTATGATCTAGCTTCGAGGCTAGGCCTGCTGAAAGATCTTAGGTTGAGCTGCACCCGAAGCTCTCGAGGCGAGTAGATGACTAAGATGGGATTCGTCACTTCCGTTAAAGGGAAGTTAGTGTTACAAGCTCAATACGGTCTTTATGTTAATCCTCGACCGGGGGTGCGTTGTAAGAAGTACAACGCGTATACTATAAAGACCGACGTATACTGACCAATGTTGTCTAATAGGGTTGACAGTAAACCATACCCTAGGCCAACAAGAACACAGTCTTGACGAAGGGACTACGACTAATGAAGTTCATCACTGACACAGCCAATGTAAACCCAATGATACTTTTGTCAAAGGGTCGATCACGTTATGATGATTCTGAAACAGGGACAACAGCTACTGCTCGTAGTGACCGTCGTCTAGGGGTTCCGAGCCCCAACCTGTAGTAAGGTCAGGCTGTAGGGTCTCACAACGAGTAGTGTTCGTGTCTTAGTAATAGAAAGATTAATTGAGAGAAAATCATTTGATGATATTCACAAGTCAAGTTGTGAAAGTTAGTCGCAATAGCAATAGGGACAAACATTGCATTTGATGCAAACTATGATTAAACGTGTTGTAAATTGGTTACGACAAATTTAATAGGAAAAAACTTGTTGGAAAGGGTTACCTGGATGATGGGATCGTCCCGGTCTAAACACAGGTTCAAACCGTGTCCAAATCGGAGCTCAAACGAGTCCGAAAACGCAAAAACGGTCCAAGGAGAAGTGGGTGAGACCCACTAGGCTAAAAAGCCCATAGGCTAGGCAAACGGGCGCGGCCCGCTGGCTGCAGCTGGCGCACGCCCGCTGCACAGCAGGCGCAGCCCGCTGCAGCAGCGGGTGGGCGCCTGCTGCACAGCAGGCGTGGCCTGCTGCACAGCGGGCCAGCGCCCGCTGCTTGCGGGCGCTGCCTGCTGCTTGCGGGCGCTGCCCGTTGCGGCAGTGGGCCAGCGCCCGCTGCTTGCAGCGGACACGGCCCGGTGCAGCAGTGGGCGCACGCCCGCTGCGCAGCGGGCTTGTCGCCCGCCTTAGCCTCCTTGGGCGGGCGCGCCCGTAACTTAAGTCAAATTTAGGGTTTTTGAAACCCCAAATGACGGCTACGGATTTTGACATTTTGCTAAACATTGAGCAATTGTTTGAGGGGTCAAACGAAGTCGAAATTCGTCGCCGTCGGTTCCTACGCGTTCACCATTCGAAGCTTTTCGAATTGATAGCTTGTTTGGTGTCTGAAGTTTAATGTGCAAGGAGAATTAATTAGTTAAAGTTTTCTTTTTTGAAAAGCTCACTTTAATTTGAAATTAAGCCAAATTGGCTTAATTGAATTTTTCCCTCTTGCGGAATGTCCCACATTGCTCGCAACGAGAGAGTGAGTGCCGACTCCCTATATAAATAGGGGTGCACTCTCCTCGTTGAAAACACACCAAGCCATCGATCGAGTAGCTCTAGATTTTTTAGAGCAAGCTCGATCGGCGACTAAATTCTCTCTCTCTCTCTTCCTGTTCTCCGGAGTAGTCCTAGTAAGACTACGAAGGGGGTTTGGATTCTTGATCCGGACGTCTAAGACACGGGTTCTTCTCAAGTGAAACATTCTACCGCGTGTGATCGGCTCGGAGGCGAAAGTCAGCTCGGGCGGATCGGTGCGAGGGTGTGAGGCGGCTCAGGCGGTTCGAGTCAAAGCGGCTCGGCTACGAGGAGCTTCTGAAGACGGTGCGGTACATCTTGCCTGCTCCAGGGCCAAGATTCCGGGTATATGGTTAAGTAATTTGTAGTGTAGATTTAATTAGTCGCTTTAGAGTAGATCCCTCTTGGGGTGGTCAGATCCACCCCAAGTTGGCATAGATCGGGCTGGATTCTGGCTCCCAAGAGACTAGCTAAATAGTTTAGCTAGTCTCGAAATTTTTGAATTTCCGTTTTCCGCTGCGCATTCGCACCTCTGTGGTCCGTCTGACTTAGGACGGACACAGATCCGAGCTCTGGGGGTCCGCCAAAACCCCAACATAAAGTCCATGTGTAACGACTGGTTTTCATGTATCTGGATTTATTATATTATAATATATGTTTTGGTGGTTTTTCTCCTCGTGTGTGGTTTTCGTCTCCGTGACTTTCATTTTCGATCGTTTCGTCGTGTTTTCTCGTTTCTTACTTAGGATCGTCAATTTCAGAGTAAGCCATTCGTGACGGGCTTCATAACGGTCGTATCTTACTGTTAGATCAAGCCTAGGAGTCTTAGGAATCGATCCCGGAGCTCCGCGCTCCATATCGGAACTTTTGGTGCTTATTAGCCGGTGTAAGAAGGGGCACCGACCGACTAGATGACGATCCAGTCGGTCGGTAATCCTTCTTGAACCGACTAGTTGGCTTTCTAAATTTCCCAGGAGTTACTGTTTATCGTTAGTCGGTCTAAGAATGTTGGTTGACCGACTAGGTTGCAAACTAGTCGGTCAGCAATGCTTCTTCGACCGACTAACACATCATCTAAATTTTAGTATCAGTACTGTTCATTCTTAGTCGGTCTAAGTTCATCTTTCGACCGACTAGTAGTTCAACTAGTCGGTTAAGTTTTGTACTCAGACCGACTAATTCTTGGTTCTTTTGTACAGTCGAGTTACTGTTTACTCTTAGTCGGTCTAAGAACGTTCACCGACCGACTAGATGTCAAACTAGTCGGTCAGTAGTTGTTCATCGACCGACTAAATCCAAATCCTATTTTTCGTTCAGAAGTTACTGTTTACACTTAGTCGGTCTGCGTTGGTCGACCGACCGACTAGTTGCCAAACTAGTCGGTCAGTGGTTGCTCTTTGACCGACTAATCTGTGTTAAAACCCTAATTTCTGGGCAGCCGCCAGCCCATCCTATTTAAACCCCTCCCAAACGTTTTCTTCTTCCTCCACTTGACCCAAAACCCTAGTTTCTCCCCCATTGAGCCCCCATCTTCCTCAAACACTTATTCCTCCATTCCAAGCTCATCCTCCTTCATCCAAACCATCCCTCAACACATTCTACCCCTCATCTTCCCCAAAATCTCATCAAATCCCCAAAATCCCCCAAAAACCCTAGTTCTCCAAACTTCTCCATTCGTTTCCAGATCTGGTCCCTAGGTTCTCCGGAGTGTTTCTTCCGCCTCCTCACGGTAAGAAATCGATCTCTTGATGTTTTCATAACCTATTTGTATTTTTATGAAACCCTAATGAAATGAATGTTGTTTTGATGATTGTTTCCCCATAACAGTGATTTCCCCGTAGATTAGCATCCGCGAGACGAACCTTCGTGATCGTCATCCCCGGTGCTAGGCAAGTGAAACTTGCCACTTAGGGTTTAGGCCATGTTTTAGGCCATTTGTTTGTTGTAGGCGTAAAAGAGGCTAGGCGACGAAATGATACTCGCCTAGGCGCAAATTGGGGAACTAGCTTGACAACGAAGCTAGTTCCGACATATATCATGTTGCACAATTACCATGTCATGTTTAATTTCTATTAACGGTACGCAAATTAATTGTCATGTCATTGCATTCTTAAAGTGTTTCCGTGAATGCGTAGCTTCGCTACAATGTTTGTGTTCCTGGCTCGTGTTCCAGAAGCGGGCCATGTGTTGGTTGATAGCCGATGCCCGAATTGCTTGTTTCCGGCTAGGTGCACCCCTACGCCAATTGTTTACGAATCGTGAAATAGAATACGAGCTCCTGTGCGGGGCAACCCCGGCTCATTTACTGAGCTCGTGTGCGGGGACCCTGGCTCGATTACTTGTGGGTATTGGGGGTAAGAGTTAAGCGGCCAATCAACTGGGAGTCTGCCCGATCAGCAACTGTAGTGGTAAGGCGTAAACTCTGGGTTTGGGGTAGTGTTAAGCGGCCAATCAGCGTGAATGTTATACCATTCAGCTGTAAGGTGTAAACATCTACAAACAACAGTGAAACGTGAATAGTGAATTGATTGAGATTGTTAGTAGCTTGGCTACTCTTGTCTTGTCCCGATAATTGTTCTCTTGTACTTATTGTCTCGCCATGCCTTGCTTGTGCACTCATGTTATAACTGCCATGTCATGCATACTATAACTGCTAGGTTGCTAGTTGCCTTACTTTCAGTTTCCTTGCCCAAGTCTTTTAGACTTGCTGACATGTGCCCCTTTACTCTTTTGGGTGACACATGTTAGATCCCGAGCCTGAGTACCTTGTTGAGGACGAGGTGTTTGCTGACGCCGAGCCCGAGCTTGTGCTTGACGGGGAGTACGTGGACACTGGGGACCAGTCCTAGTGTCTTCGTTGTGTTTTCCTTTTGTTTAGACTGCTGTTTTGTTGTCGGTGCGTGGCACCTATACTTTGTTACGTTGTTGCTTTTGTTGGCCTTGTTCTGGGCCTTTAGACTCTTTCTTTTAGCCTGGTGGCTTTTCTGGATGTTGGACTTATTTCCGTGTTGGACATTATGAGATATGAGAATTTTATTTCTGTCTCTCCTTGTGTTATTATTGTTGTTCCGTTTGTGGTTACAGGGACCTGCTTATGTTTTATTGACGCTTATCGGGTTTGGGGCTTCACAGCTCCACTCTCGTGCGGACCTTTTCACGTCTCGCCTCCATTTTAGGGAAGCGGGTCGTGACAGGTTTTGTTGGTGGCCCATGCAGGTCCTTCTGTAACTGTGATTATCGGAATAACGATAATAATATTAGAACGTCCAATAAACTAAGTTCGACGTCCGAGTCATAAGCTATGAGTCTAATCTGATTCGTTTTCTGTGTCATTAGATGGCAGGAAGGCGATTCACCCGTGGTGGAGGTAGTGGTGCGCTCCCTCATGATGAGGAGCCTGAGCGGGAACCCACCAACGGTGAGATGATGCGGATGATGCTCCAGATGATGCATGTACAGCAGGGCGTGCTCCTGCAAGTCCAGAATGCTCCACTTGCTCGAGCTGCCCGGGCACTTCCGGATGCCCCTCGCTCTGAGCCGGGAGCGAAGCAATTTCGGGAGCTGGGTCCCGCATATTTTGATGGGTCTGAGGGTCCTCTGGCTGCCGATGAGTGGATTCGGAACATTGAGGATAATTTGAAGATGGCCAAGATCACCCCGGCTGGATGGGTTGATTTGGCGAAGAGGCAACTCAAGGATAATGCTCGGAACTGGTGGGATGCGGAAGAGAAGATGTTGGTGGAGCCGATAGCTTGGACTACCTTTAAGTCCAGGTTTGATGAGGAGTTCTTTCCGAAGGCCACTAGGAAGGAGATGCTGCAGCGCTTCATTGATCTGAAGCAAGGGAGCTTGACGGTGGACCAGTACCACCAAGAGTTCACTAGGCTGAGTCGGTTCGCACCGAAGATGGTACAGGATGCTGATGAGAGGGCTCAGAGGTTCCTGCAGGGACTTGCTTTGGAGCTCCAGAGTTTTGTGTCTTCCTCCGATCTGGACTCTTATCAGAAGGTTCTGGTCGCTGCGAAGAGGTAGGAGCTGAACCTGAGTCAGAGGAGGGGGTCTATTGTTGGTGCTGGGAAGAGGCCTATGGAGCAGGCCAGAGCGGTGGTTAGGCCTGGTTTCAAGCCTAATCAGCCAGCTCAGTTTAAGAGGCCAGGAGGGCCTATTCTGAAGACTTGCCATTTCTGTGGCAAGCCTGGCCACATCAAGGATCAGTGTAGGAAGTTTCTGGGCCAGTGTTTGGTTTGTGGTGATGCTTCTCATGTCGCGAAGGATTGTCGGCATGCGAATCAGCTGCGGAGGGCACCTGTTGCAGCACAGCCGTTGCAGCAGCGAGCGTCTGTTCCTGCTGGACGTGGAGCAGCTCTTGTTCCACAGAGGCAGGCTTTTCAGCAGGCTGTTCCGCCGAGGAGGCAGGCTTTTCTGATGACCGCTGTGGAGAGCGAGGCTGTGGATGAGGTTATCGCAGGTAATCCTCAATCTAGCTGTTACTTTCCTAGTTGGTTTTGATTGTTAGATTGTGTTGTTTGCTTGAACATGGTTGTTTGCTAGACTAGGGTTTGATTGTTAATTACTTGTTAGGTGTGGTTTTGGTGTGCACGTTTCCTGCACGAGTCCTCTTTGACTCTGGTGCATCGATGTGCATTATTTCTCGGAGCTTCGTGGAGAGGCATTCCTTGTCGACGTCACATCTTCCCAAGAGTTGGAATATCGTTACAGGGAATGGCGTGGTCTCATTGCATCGTGTTTGCAATTCTTGCTCGTTGGTGGTCTGTGGACATGAGCTTTTCGCTGATTTCATTGTCCACGACATCATCAACTATGATGCAGTTCTTGGGATGGACTGGCTTGCGAGCTTCTATGCTACGATCGACTGTCGAAGGAAGAAGGTGGTGTTCGAGATTCCCAGACATCCAGTATTTGAGTTCAGTCGTGGTAGCAGTTCGCTTGGTCCTGTCAGATTTCGGGCCAGGCCGGTGGAGGTTGTGGCTATGCAGATGGAGTTGGAGTGGCCAGCTGTGGTGCGAGATTTTGGCGACGTCTTCCCCGAGGAGATGTCTGGTTTGCCACCTGATCGAGCTCTAGAATTTTCTATCGATCTTATTCCAGGTGCGCAGCCGATTTCGAAGGCGCCGTATCGTATGGCACCTGCAGAATTGGAAGAGTTGCGGAAGCAGTTGGATGAGCTTTTGCAGAAGGGTTATATCAATCCTAGTGTGTCTCCGTGGGGAGCACCGGTGCTGCTGGTGAAGAAGAAGGATGGTTCGCGTCGCATGTGCGTGGACTATCGGGAGTTGAATGCGGTGACCATTAAGAATAAATACCTGTTGCCTCGCATCGATGATATTTTTGATCAGCTTGGAGGTTCGAGGGTGTTTTCTAAGTTGGATTTGAGGAGTGGTTACCATCAGTTGAAGGTGAAGAAGGATGATGTTCCGAAGACAGCGTTCAGGACGAAGTATGGACACTATGAGTTTGTGGTTATGCCTTTCGGCGTAACTAACGCACCCGCAGTTTTCATGAATCTGATGAACCTGATTTTCTACGACTTTTTGGATAAGTTTGTCGTTATCTTTATTGACGACATTCTGATCTATTCGAAGTCGGAGGAAGAGCATGCCTCGCACTTGAGGACGGTATTGGAGATTCTGAGGAAGCATCGTTTGTATGCTAAGTTTTCGAAGTGCGAGTTTTGGCTGGATAGAGTTGCTTTTCTGGGGCATGTGGTGACTGGAGATGGTATTTCAGTGGATCCCGAGAAGATTAGGGCCATCAGAGAGTGGCCTGTTCCGTCGTCTGCGTCTGAGATTCGGAGTTTCCTTGGACTTGCTGGTTACTATCGGCGATTCATTAAGGACTTTTCCCGTATTGCTGAGCCGATGACCAGGTTGACGCGGAAGGATGTACCTTTTGTTTGGTCGGGTGATTGTGAGAATGCTTTTGGTATTCTGAAGGAGAGGTTGACGACTGCCCCTATTCTTGTTGTGCCTGATCGCAGCGGTGGATTTGAGATCTTTTGCGATGCTTCTGGCAAGGGTCTCGGTTGTGTGTTGCATCAGCACGGACATGTTGTGGCGTATGCGTCTCGTCAGCTTAAGGTTCATGAGAAGAATTACCCGACGCATGATTTGGAGTTGGCTGCCGTTGTGTTTGCTCTTAAGATTTGGAGGCACTTCCTGCTGAGTGAGAAAGTGAAGATTTTCACCGATCACAAAAGCTTGAAGTATATTTTTACTCAGAAGGAGCTCAACATGCGACAGCGTCGATGGTTGGAGCTTATGGCGGATTATGAGATTGATTTGCAGTTTCACCCTGGCAAGGTGAATGTGGTCCCTGATGCGCTGAGTAGGCTTCCAGCGGTGATGATTTTGACCTCGCAGTGGAGATTGCAGCAGGATTTCTGCGAGTCTGGTGTTGAGATTGTTCTTCCTGGGGCGGCTTCATCGTTGATGTACATGCAGGTACAGTCGGTGATCGTGGATCGGATTAAGGCTGGCCAGGCTGAGGATCCGAAGCTGGTGAAGATTCGGGAGCAGGTGGGAGCCGGTCTGCGGACTGACTTTTTGATTCATGAGGATGGCTCGCTGAGGTTTGGAGCCAGGTTGTGTGTGCCAGCTGGAGATATTAGAGAGGAGTTGATGGTGGAGGCACACAGTTCTCCGTATTCTGTGCATCCTGGTGGCACCAAGATGTACCAGGATCTTCGTCTGAATTATTGGTGGCATGGTATGAAGAGGAGTGTGGCTCGGAGTGTAGCCAAGTGCTTGGTTTGCCAGCAAGTGAAGGCGGAGCATCAGCGTACGGCCGGGTTGCTACAACCGCTTCCGATTCTGGAGTGGAAGTGGCAACACATCACTATGGATTTCGTGACTGGACTACCTCGGAGTCCGAAGCAGAATGACGCGATTTGGGTGATCGTAGATCGATTGACCAAATCCGCGCACTTTATTCCATTCCGAGTGGGACAGTCCACTGAGGCGCTAGCAAGGAGATATATGGAGGTAAAATTCTTTTACTCTCCGTTTTTATTTCCTTTTTCCTAGTTTGGATAGTGATGTAACGTGAATCGTGCAGGAGGTCGTGCGACTTCATGGAGTCCCCGTGAGTATCGTGTCGGACAGAGACACGAGGTTCACATCTCAGTTCTGGCAGAGTTTGCAGAAGAGCTTGGGTACGCGTCTGAGTTTCAGCACGGCGTACCATCCGCAGACGGATGGCCAGTCCGAGAGGACGATTCAGATTTTGGAAGACATGCTGAGGGCGTGCATGTTGGATTTCAAGGGTTCGTGGGAGGACCATCTACATTTGGTGGAGTTTTCTTACAACAACAGCTTCCAGGCGAGTATTGGCATGGCGCCTTTCGCCGCTCTTTATGGGAGGAAATGTCGATCGCCATTGAGTTGGGATGACGTTGGTGATCGGGAGTTGTTGGGACCTGAGATGATCGTGGAGGCCGTGGATATCGTCAGGAACATTCGGGAGAGGTTGAGGATTGCTCAGGACCGTTTTAAGCATTGGGCGGATGCTAAACGTCGTCCTTTGGAGTTTCAGCCGGGCGACCATGTGTTCTTGAAGATTTCCCCGAATCGCGGTGTGATTCGTTTTGGGAAGCGAGGGAAGTTGAGCCCGCGATACATTGGACCGTTTGACATTTTGGAGAGGGTTGGCGAGGTAGCTTATCGCTTGGCCTTGCCGCCATCTTTGGAAGGAGTTCACAATGTTTTCCATGTGTCGCAGCTTCGTCGATACATTAGCGATCCATCTCATGCAGTGGATTTTTCGGAGATTACCGTTCGCCCCGATATGACGTATGACCAGCATCCAGTGCAGATTCTGGACAGGCGTCAGAAATCGCTTCGGAACAAGATTGTCAATCTTGTGAGGGTGATGTGGCGACACGGCTCACCTAGAGAGTCTACTTGGGAGAATGAGGATGAGATGCGAGAGCGTTTCCCACTTTTGTTTCCGGACACGTGAGTGTTTGGAAATTCCGAGGACGGAATTTTTCTTAAGTTGGGGAGGATGTAACGACTGGTTTTCATGTATCTGGATTTATTATATTATAATATATGTTTTGGTGGATTTTCTCCTCATGTGTGGTTTTCGTCTCCGTGACTTTCATTTTCGATCGTTTCGTCGTGTTTTCTCGTTTCTTCCTTAGGATCGTCGATTTCGAAAGTCATTCGTGACGGGCTTTATAACGGTCGTATCTTACTGTTAGATCAAGCCTAGGAGTCTTAGGAATCGATCCCGGAGCTCCGCGCTCCGTATCGGAACTTTTGGTGCTTATTAGCCGGTGTAAGAAGGGGCACCGACCGACTAGATGACGATCCAGTCGGTCGGCAATCCTTCTTGAACCGACTAGTTGGCTTTCTAAATTTCTCAGGAGTTACTGTTTATCGTTAGTCGGTCTAAGAACGTTGGTTGACCGACTAGGTTGCAAACTAGTCGGTCAGCAATGCTTCTTTAACCGACTAACACATCATCTAAATTTTAGTATCAGTACTGTTCATTCTTAGTCGGTCTAAGTTCATCTTTCGACCGACTAGTTGTTCAACTAGTCTTAAGTTTTGTACTCAGACCGACTAGTCTTCTGTACAGTCGAGTTACTTTTTACTCTTAGTCGGTCTAAGAACGTTCATCGATCGACTAGATGTCAAACTAGTCGGTCAGTAGTTGTTCATCGACCGACTAAATCTAAATCCTATTTTCGTTCAGAAGTTACTGTTTACACTTAGTCGGTCTGCGTTGGTCGACCGACCGACTAGTTGCCAAACTAGTCGGTCAGTGGTTGCTCTTTGACCGACTAATCTGTGTTAAAACCCTAATTTCTGGGCAGCCGCCAGCCCATCCTATTTAAACCCCTCCCAAACATTTTCTTCTTCCTCCACTCGACCCAAAACCCTAGTTTCTCCCCAATTGAGCCCCCATCTTCCTCAAACCCTTATTCCTCCATTCCAAGCTCATCCTCCATCATCCAAACCATCCCTCAACACATTCTACCCCTCATCTTCCCCAAAATCTCATCAAATCCCCAAATCCCCCAAAAACCCTAGTTCTCCAAACTTCTCCATTCGTTTCCAGATCTGGTCCCTAGGTTCTCCGGAGTGTTTCTTCCGCCTCCTCACGGTAAGAAATCGATCTCTTGATGTTTTCATAACCTATTTGTATTTTTATGAAACCCTAATGAAATGAATGTTGTTTTGATGATTGTTTCCCCATAACAGCGATTTCCCCGTAGATTAGCATCCGCGAGACGAACCTTCGTGATCGTCATCCCCGGTGCTAGGCAAGTGAAACTTGCCACTTAGGGTTTAGGCCATGTTTTAGGCCATTTGCTTGTTGTAGGCGTAAAAGAGGCTAGGCGACGAAATGATACTCGCCTAGGCGCAAATTGGGGAACTAGCTTGACAACGAAGCTAGTTCCGACATATATCATGTTGCACAATTACCATGTCATGTTTAATTTCTATTAACGGTACGCAAATTAATTGTCATGCCATTGCATTCTTAAAGTGTTTCCGTGAATGCGTAGCTTCGCTACAATGTTTGTGTTCCTGGCTCGTGTTCCAGAAGCGGGCCATGTGTTGGTTGATAGCCAATGCCCGAATTGCTTGTTTCCGGCTAGGTGCACCCCTACGCCAATTGTTTACGAATCGTGAAATAGAATACGAGCTCCTGTGCGGGGCAACCCCGGCTCATTTACTGAGCTCGTGTGCGGGGACCCTGGCTCGATTACTTGTGGGTATTGGGGGTAAGAGTTAAGCGACCAATCAACTGGGAGTCTGCCCGATCAGCAACTGCAGTGGTAAGGCGTAAACTCTGGGTTTGGGGGTAGTGTTAAGCGGCCAATCAGCGTGAATGTTATACCATTCAGCTGTAAGGCGTAAACATCTACAAACAACAGTGAAACGTGAATAGTGAATTGATTGAGATTGTTAGTAGCTTGGCTACTCTTGTCTTGTCCCGATAATTGTTCTCTTGTACTTATTGTCTCGCCATGCCTTGCTTGTGCACTCATGTTATAACTGCCATGTCATGCATACTAAAACTGCTAGGTTGCTAGTTGCCTTACTTTCAGTTTCCTTGCCCAAGTCTTTTAGACTTGCTGACATGTGCCCCTTTACTCTTTTGGGTGACACATGTTAGATCCCGAGCCTGAGTACCTTGTTGAGGACGAGGTGTTTGCTGACGCCGAGCCCGAGCTTGTGCTTGACGGGGAGTACGTGGACACTGGGGACCAGTCCTAGTGTCTTCGTTGTGTTTTCCTTTTGTTTAGACTGTTGTTTTGTTGTCGGTGCGTAGCACCTATACTTTGTTACGTTGTTGCTTTTGTTGGCCTTGTTCTGGGCCTTAGACTCTTTCTTTTAGCCTGGTGGCTTTTCTGGATGTTGGACTTATTTCCGTGTTGGACATTATGAGATATGAGAATTTTATTTCTATCTCTCCTTGTGTTATTATTGTTGTTCCGTTTGTGGTTACAGGGACCTGCTTATGTTTATTGACGCTTAACGGGTTTGGGGCTTCACAGCTCCACTCTCGTGCGGACCTTTTCACGTCTCGCCTCCATTTTAGGGAAGCGGGTCGTGACACCATGCTCCAACACCCCAAAATCAAAAAAATAGAAGAAAAAAATACATGCATATCTCTCTATCTTTTGATTTGGGATCCTTGTTGTATATATGTGATTTGAAAAAAAAAGAGAAGAGCAAAAGAAAAAATGAGAGAGAGAAAAGAAGTTCATATATGATCCCATTTCAGTTCTTTCTCTCTTTCTTCCCTCTTTTATTTTTATTTTTCTTTGAGATTCAAAACCGGGGAAAGTCTTATTGTTTAATTTGATGCCATCACGCTTATAGATAAGCTTGGGGATAGGATCCAATGATGTGTGAGAGTGTGACTACTTGTTTGTGCATGACAACCTAAGCTAGGTAATATTCTATACTCGGGGAGATTTCTAAAAGTATTACGAAGTCCACGAATTGAAATCTGGCATGCATTTCATGAATACCACTCCTTTCTATTCTCATTGCTCCATATTGTGTGATACCTCTTATACTCCAAATAGAAAGCGATCAATTGAAAAGTGTGCGATCTATGATTATGTATATTACTTTAGATGCCTCAGATGATGCTAATTCTAGAATGATTTTATATTTCATATCGTTTTGATATTCTTGGGTTTCTATATCGAATGCACACATATATATGATCATCATATCGAGATAAAAATCTTTGGCATGTTTTTATTCGCCGTATGATATTTGAGTAAGCAAGTCCACATCCTGAGAAAATGATCTAGCACCTCCCTCTTCGTTTTCTTTTCTATCTTCTTTTTCCTTTTTCCTTATTTTTACCCGCCGGGTTCGCCTTTTACTCATCTTCCTTGAGGACGAGTAAGAGGTAAGCTTGGTAGATTTTGATCGCTCTTTATTTTACACCTTTTTCTGCATGTTTTCATGACATTTTGATCGCCCATATTGCGTTTTTCACGATTATTCGATGATATCATGTTGTTTTTCACTATTTCTTGCTTTTGTCGTATTTCAGGAGATATGGAGCGATCTGGAGCGAAAATGAGATCAAGGGACTTTCACGCGCACCAGAGCATCGTCCACGGCCCTATGGAGGAGTTAGCAGCGCTAGAGGATGAGCGGAAGAGGAAGAAATTTGATAGAATCGATGATGAGAAGGAGAAGAAAAGAGCTCAGAAATAGCTCACACGGCCGACCAAAGTGTTCACTCGGCCGAGTGAAGGAGTGCGTTCGGCCGAGGGAAACTGATACAGATTGCCGATTTTCATAGTTCACTCGGCCGACCAAGACAACCCACTTGGCCGAATGGAAAAGCCAATTCGCCCGAGTGGAACAGGGTTTTTCTCCCGAAAAATCATCCGACTTACTGGAATTTTGAGAAGACCCACTCGGTTGAGCAAGATAGCTCACTCGGCCGAATGAAGAAGACCACTCGCCCGAGTGGAATAGGGCGACAGACCCCAATTTTCCCAGATTCTCTTTTTTTCTTTGGGTTTGTCACTCGGGCGAGTGACATGTTTCACTCGACCGAGTAGCGCAGTCCGACTGTGTCGCAAATTAGGGTTTTTAGCTGCGCCAGGGGCAATTTTGTCATAGATTTCTGGACGAATTTGACTTGTATTTAAACCTAGTTTTATTCCTAGTTCTAGGAGAGACTTGAATTTATTTTTGACGGCTATTCTATTGTAATTCTCAGCTAGAGATCAAAGACACGCAATTTGGTTTGTTCTTTATAATTAAATTCTTGTTTTTATGAATTGTTCTCTATTAGCTATGAATTGTGCTATGATCTATTTCTTTATTTCTGAGATTTCTAGGATGAATTGTGAGTAGTTTCGCATTTTTAGGGCATGGGGATGAACCCTATGGATCCGATCTTTGAATTGTGATGAATGAATTGAATTGTTGCTAGGATTAATAAAAGGTTAGGTTGTGGTTGATTTATTACGAACAGCTAGAAATTTCCATCGATTGAGGTTTGCAAGAGATTGGGTTCCAATTGATGGGAAGGCCTAGATATTCGATTTAGGTTTATAATCGAAATCCACTAGACTTGGTTTGCAAGAGACTGGACTAAAGCTAGGATTTTTATTATAAATCTATACCCATATTTGTTTGCAAGAGATTGGACAAATACGAACTATCATAACCTAGATCGTAGCTCGAGATTGCACGAGAGTGGGCTAGAGATGCGATTGGATGATGATGTCGATCTTCTTGCTAGTGGCTTAGGTTAAGGTTTGCACGAGAGTGGGCCCTAATCTAGGTTGCTATAGACCGACAATAGCGTGAGAGTGTGAGCTTGGTTATATATTTAGTTACGACTAGCTCACTTACATTCAAGCTTAGCAACATTGAGATTAATGATCCACAAGGATAAGTGACGATTCGTACTAGGAATTCCCTATCCCTAGACGCTTTTATTATATTGAATTCTATTTGCTATTTGAACGACTGTGACACCATTATTATCCAGACCATTCTATTCTACCATCCATAGCTAGGTGATCAAGATAGAGTACTGTCAATTGTCCTCCCTGTGTTCGATACCTGCTCGCCACTACACCGTGCGCTTGCGGTAAAACTACAATTGTTTTACGGGTGTATATCCGGGACCAATCACCCTGCCATAAGTAAGGCCGAGGTCATGCCCAGGAAGGAGGCTGAGCTCATCGCTCTTAAGAAGGCGGCCGAAGAGCGAGCAGCGAGGCAAGGGGCCAAGTATACCAAGCTGAAGGAGTCGTTTAAGGAACAGAAGGTGATGATCCAGAAGCAGGAGGGATGCTTGGAGGAGTTCGAGGCAAAGGTCCACGCTTTCGAAGCCCGCCAGACCGAGCTGGAGGCTACCCTTAAAGAAGAAAAGAAGAGATCGGCGGATCTGGAGAGGCTCGTAGAATTGACGAAGGACGAGGCGACGGCGTAGCAAGTGGAGGCTGTCTGTGCTTACCAGACGAAGGAGCTCGTTCCCATCATGGCGTTGATGAAGAGGGAAGGAGTGGAGGAGGGCTGGGAGGTGTGCCTCCGGGGAATCAAGGAGAAGGCGTGGAGCCTCTATCCTTCAGTCGAGGTGGACTTCGACCTGCTGGCGGCCTCAGATGAGGAAGAGGAAGAAGTGGCCATGCCGGTCAATGAAGAGGCACCAGCGACCGACCTGTAAGTGGCAGGGGATACCCAACAGGGTGAAGGTTCGGTCGGAGGCGACCAAGGGGAGGGCAGCCATGGCGCCGTATGAATGTTTAGGGGTAGGGGGTTTAGGGGCCGGTCTAGGGGCCTTGGTGTAGGACTTAGTGTTTTTCTCTTGTTTTTGGATATGTTGGCTGTCTGGAGGGGTCGACCTAGGTGAGACCATTTTTTGTAAGGTCGACACCTAGGAAATACTTGTAAAAAATTTCCTCAATGAAATTTATTGTTTGGGCTTAATCTTCTCGACTAGCGGCATGGTTTGTGATTTAGCTTGGCTCTAATGTGTATTGTCCCCGACCTTTGGTGCGGACAAGTGCTAGGGGAAGGCCGTGCCGGATGTCGAGAGTGTAGACCGACGTTTGTCTACCAGAGTTTAGGGGAGAGGAGGGTGCAAGCCCGTAGCTCGGCCCTAGCCCTTCTCCGGTTTGGGTATCATGGACGGATCCTGTCCCGGAGTCTTCTTGGGAGGGGAGGGTGCGAGCACGTACCTCGGCCCTAGCCCTTCTTCAGTTTGGGTAGCGAGGACGGATCCTACCCCGGAGTCTTGTTGGGAGGGGAGGGTGTGAACCCGTAGCTCGGCCCTAGCCTTCTCTGGTCTGGGTAGCGAGGACGGATCCTGCCCCAGAGTCTTCTTGGGAGGGGATGGTGCGAGCCCGTAGCTCGGCCCTATCCCTTCTCCAGTTTGGGTAGCGAGGATGGATCCTGCCCCCGGAGTCTTCAATGGAGGGGAGGGTGCGAGCCCGTAGCTCGGCCCTAGCCCTTCTCCGGTTTGGGTAGCGAGGACGGATCCTGCCCCCGGAGTCTTCAATGGAGGGGAGGGTGCGAGCCCGTAGCTCGGTCCTAGCCCTTCTCCGGTTTGGGTAGCGAGGACAGATCCTGCCCCGGAGTCTTCAATGGAGGAGAGGGTGCGAGCCCGTAGCTCGGCCCTAGCCCTTCTCCGATTTGGGTAGCAAGGACGGATCCTTCCCCGGAGTATTCAATGGAGGGGAGGGTGTGAGCCCGTAGCTCGGCCCTAACCCTCCGGAGCCTATCGGGGGCGACGCTCCTTGAGCTTGCCCCGGAATTTGAGAGTGTTCAAGGCGAACTGAAATTTTTAAATGGATATGGTAAAATTTGAAAATATGCAGGAAAGGAAGATAATTTTATTAAAACTCACGAAGTTACTGATAGAATTTGAGCAAGAGTTCCGCATTCCATGGGTGGGCCAACTCGCCACCGTCATGGTTACCAAGATGTAAGTGGTCGGCCCGATGATGTCGATGATTTCATATGGGCCCTCCCATTTTGCTGCGAGCTTCCCTCGGCGAGCGATCTCTGGTTTGAAGGTTGCGTCCTTGAGGACCAGGTCGCCTATTCTGAAGCTCTGTTTCTTTACCCGGGAGTTGTAGTGCCAAGCCATCCTCTGGAAATGCTTGACGAGGTTCGTCAGAGCTTGGTCTCTCACTTCGTCGATGAGCTCAAGGTTGAGGTTGAGGCCCTCCATATTGATGTCGTCATCGAAGTATTCGAGCCGAAGTGACTCTTCTCCCACTTCTACAGGGACGAATGCCTCCACCCTGAATGCAAGCATAAATGGGCTCTCCCCGGTCGATGCTTTGTAGGTCGTGCGGTACGACCATAGGATGCCCAGTTGCTCGTCCACTGATTGAACTGAAAAACACGCAAAGAAAGCACACCTTCCACTCCCAAGTGTAGGAGCATCAATGCAATATAAATTTATAACCGGTGAGTACCGGGTCGGATCACAGAGACAAGTCGTTCTACATTCGCAAAATCTATCGATAAAGAAAGATAATAGCATGAGACAACCATCTCGCTACGTGAATGGTGGTGGGAAAAAGTGTGATGAATCTACAATCCCAACCAAAGTAAGTAGGGTTAGAGAACCAAATAGGGAGTTAGGAAAGCTAGGAGAGGAGCGTGGGTTGTAGGTTCACTAATGTTGGTGTTAATCAAGCCCAAATTACCCACATATAACTCAATTGGGCCTCCGGCTATGGCAAGCTCAATCGGTAAATTTATCATTCAAGAACACAATAATTTGCAATAAGGATGGATGCATCATCATGGCACTAATCAAAATAGGATCATGGACTTTTCTCAAAGTGTGCCCTCTTGGAACTTAACCAATAAAATTGTGCCCTAACAATTCATCCGACGTTTTCATGGAAATAGGCAATATGCAAATAGAACTAAGATTAACATCCAACATTCATGAATCACAACCCATGCATTTAACACTACTCAATCATGATAAACAAGATGAGAATTTCATACAAAATCAACACAAGTTCATTACAAAAGAGAGATGCAAAAAACACAAAAAGAGATAACAGAAATCACCAATCTCTCTAACAATGAGGCTTCCCTCTCACTTGAGCACCTCCTCCAAGCTTCACATCTCCCCCATGGCCTCCAAACCTAGAACGTTTAAAGAAAATTAAGATTGTGGCTGAAAAACAGCCCCAAATTCGCATAAAACCCCATTCAAAGCTTAACAGGTCTGGAATTAAGTCAAACGGGTCGGATTCTGCCCCAAACCCGTAAACAATGCCCAAAGCAGCAGAAAATTTCAGCACCGTCACCCTGTCTTGCGAAAATTATAGAAAAATCATCCGACCTCAGAATGACTCGTTCCAGGCGACGATGGAAACGTAACGAAGTGTACTACGACTAAAAAATATCACTTGGCTAGAATATACACTAGAATGATAGCAGAATTCTGTACAAGAGGGGAATAGCAGACCAGAATTTCTGCACCATCACCCTGTCTTGCAAAAATTCAAGAAAAATCATCCGACCTTGGAATGACTCGTTCCAGGCGACAACGTAACACAGTTTACTACAACTGAAAAATATCACTAGGACGGCATATACAATAGAATGATAGCAGAATTCTGCACAAGAGGAGAATAGCAGACCATAATTTCAGCACCGTCACCCTGTCTTGCAAAAATTCAAGAAAAATCATCCGACCTTGAAATGACTCGTTCTAGGTGGCGATGGAACCGTACCAAAGTTTACTATGACTAAAAATATCATTAAGCTGGAATATGTACTGAAATGATAGCAGAATTCTGCACAAGGGTGGAATAGCTGACCAGAATTTCAGCACCGTCAGTAAATTGCTCCGACCTCCAAAAATTCTAGAAAAATATGCGTTGGAATCTGGAATTCATGAACTTCAACTGAAAAATAATAGGAGACTAAGATGAAGATGTTAATAAGCTGTAAAAATTGTGTTTTATGCATATGTAAACGATAAGCTCCAAATTTAAGAGATATCGAAAATATGTATGAAATGAAGCTAACTTATGATTATACATGCACAAAAAGCACCGAAATAGGGGGATAAATATACAATTTTTACCCCGAATCACACCGCCAACTAGCTTTTTGCTAGTCCCTAGCAAAATAAGCGATAAATTCGGATTAAATAAGAAAACATGCACCAACCTCAAGATATCATCATGGCATACTCCAAATGTCAACCCCAAATGATTTCAAAGCCAATATATACAATGTATGAAAGAAAATAACAAATAACATTCTCCTCAATCCAATTCAAAGAAAAGTAAGGTAATAAGCACTGTATCACATTCGTTGGGAAATATCATAATGTCATGGTTTCCAATATTCAAGGAAATGGTCAAAACAAAATAAATTTCCTCTAAGTTGTGGGAGTTGAGATTGCATCAATCATGTTGCTCATTCACTCATTTATTCATTCTCTTTTTCTTTTCTTTCCTTTTTCTTTTTTTGTATTCTCTCTTTTTTTTTTGCATACACGCGATAACGCCATGAAATGCAAACACCGCCACCTTTGCATACACGCGATAATGCTATATAAGCAAAAGGATGTAATGATTCCCTAAATCTCATCATTGGCGTCCTCTCCAATGTTTCGTGGGGCACCGGCTACTCAATTTGATTAGAAGAAGCATTCACTTATTATAGCTCTCACTCTCACTCTCAACATAAGCAACCAACTCATCAACCCACTCCTTAGGTGAAAACAAAATTAACCAATTGACCACATCCTATCCAATCAAAAACTACAGCATTCATCCCAACTCATGCAATAACTTACATCAAACTTTTCCCAAATTATCTCAAAGAGAGTATCACGACATATAAAATAGTTTCATACATGGCATATTGACATTTGACTCCAAAATGGAAAAGAAATTAAAACATGTCAATCAAACATCAATAAAGTTGATACCAAAATAATAATCCGAGAAAATCGCATGGAATTAAGCATGTAGAGAAGAAATAGAAATATGATGGAGGCAAGGATGGAGGCACAAAAAAGATATGCTCAAATGAATGGGTGATGATGGTGATGAGTGAGAATTTTTATTAACAAAATTTTATTTGAAAAACTACTAAAACTACCCAAAACTAGCATCCAAACTTCATAGTTCCCTCCCCCCAACTAGAAATGAACATTGTCATCAATGATTGAAGGGAAACTAGATATTATTCAACGATGCTAGAGGAAAACATGCATATGAAAGAAAACATGCAAAAGTAAACTAAACTAACTTTTTATTTATTTATTTACACTACGTAAAGGAAAGAATACACCATAGCAAAAGGCGGATCCCGAATTTGTAATGGTGGAGGCAGCTGCTCTAACAGCCCATTTCGCTCCTCCGTCAGCTGTTGTTGAGCTAGGCCTCCACCGGCCTCCTTGGATTCTAGCAATGCAACTCCCAGCGTCTCCTGTGGATAATAGGTGTCATGTGGGAGACGAGCTGCATCAATCCAATCTGTGTCCTCATGCCCTGCAAAAGCATTCCAAAATGGGTCGACAGAACAAATAAAAGAATTTAAATGCAAGTGACGACAATCTGAATCAAATCTGTATGGAAGTGAAAATTTGGGTTCAGAAATGCAAGGCAAGAGATGGTGGAAATTTTCCTGAATAATGGCGCTAGGATGTGGTTGATGCACAATCTCGGGAGGAGAGGGAACTGGCGACAGAGACAAATCTGGAGAAGAATGAGACTTAGGCTCGATGTAAACCCTTTCGCATTCGCCTTCGCTCTCCTCATCCTCATTATCAAGGATCAAAGTCTCTGCAGACCTCCCCAGACTGTGAAGTGTATCCTGAAAATCTCCATGAATGATGGCCTGGTGCGCATCCCTAGGTGAAGGGAATAACATCTGCTGCACTGAAGTAGGAGGAATGTCTGGCTCGGGCTCCGTCATGGTCTGTAAACTCACTCCCTCGTCCATATCCTCCTCCTCCTCCTCAAAGTAAGCCATCTCAGCAATCCGTCCCATGCACTCGCACACCTCAAAATGGGAGGATGAAGTAGAAGGGAAACAACACTCAGGCTCTCCAATATCATCAATATCGCTCGTGCCTTCACATGCATCCACCACCTATCACGCCCCGCTACCCCAAAATGGGGAGGATCGGTGTGACAAGCCGCGGTATTAGGAATACCCAGTGCTAATGTGTATACCAAATGACTCGCAGGCCACTGCAACCGTTGAGGAAACACAGGAAGTAAAGTACGAACTGAAAAAAAACAGCACAGTACAGCTCCAATACAAAAAGAAAGTACAAGGTACTACAACACAGGCAGCAAAGTAAAGAACTACAAACAGAACACCCAAGCATCACAGAGCACTATAACTATACAACTAGTAACGTACAAGTCCACTGTACAACCCCAAAAAGCTAAAGCCCCGACAAAAGTACAACTCAACCCTACGGGGTACAATGGTAACAGGGATACAAAACACCGCTATCATCCCACACCCACCCCCCAAGACTGCACCACAAAACCTACACTAACTATAGACTCTACGGACCCTGCTGAGACGAACTGCCCTCCGGGGTCTCTGTCCTCGGTCCCGTCGCCTGAGACCTAGTACCTGTACCTGTGGGGGGAAAGGGACACGTCACAGCGTGCCCAGTAGGAACTCCACAACTCCACTACTCTAATCATAGTGCACAAACAAAGGAAAATGCATCACATTCCAGAGTTACTGTTTTTTTGTCTTTATAGGTTAGTTTTTATGCATGAATTCGAAACCTAAGTAACGGGTCAGACATCGGGGACTGGACCTCACCCAGTAAGGTGGGTGGAATGCTACGACTTCCTGAGGCAAGATCTTATGAAAGAAGCCGTTCTCCAACACAACCAACTCAACCAACCCAACCTACTCCCCGCCTCTGAGGGCTCGCCAGGAGCAGTCCACAACTCAGCTGTCCATCCCCAAATGTCTACTCGTTACCTTGGCTTCCCCTAAACCCTCCTAGGGCACTCACCCACGTCAAGTGGAACGAGTTAACCCGAGGTTTTTCTTTCTTTTTTTAACTAGCCTTTGATCCTAATGTAATATGTATGCAAAATGAGGTCAAATGCATTATTTTTCACCGGCATATCCATAAACATAAACTTGCACATTCTATAAGCAATGAACATAAACATCCAACTTGCATATCTTGCATTTTCACATGGAGTAGCATTTCCAACCTAAACCTCTTTAAGCCACATGAACTTACAAGTTCATCCATAAACATAACCATAAACATGAACTTGCATGTTTCAAGTGCAAAGCAACTAAACATCCAACCCAAAAAAGTTGCACTATAAAATAACATTTCCAACTTGCAACCACTTTAACTAATTAATGCCTTGAATTAGCAACACTAAGCAATCTTAATTACACCAAACCAAATGTATCAAGAAGCTCATTTAGCAAGGATTTTCATACCCCCTAAATGGTAGAACTAAGGATTACAAATTTAATTGAAACTTAGATAATTAAGCTTTTTAGAAGGTAGCATAAGGGGTTTGCATATAAAGGAAAGTTTAGTGGATAAGCTTAACATAATTAGGTAGGATTTTGCCATTAGGGACTTAGTTAGAGAGACTTATGTTGTAAAAAGAAATCTCTTAACTTGTTAAAGAAATTACATTAGGATTGAAAATGAGGGGTTTACACTATGGCTTAAATTTGTTTTGAAAGGGGAAACATGGTTAAGCCTTGTATGATTTCTTATTAGGCCCATTTATATGTAGTTCTTAAGGTGAATGAAATTTTGGTAGAGGAATGTTAAACTTTTAAAAAACCCCTCTTTGGAAAATGTCTTTATAATGAAAAAAGAGAAGCATTTGTGAGGGCATCTTAATCAAATGAGAATTTGTGAAAATGAGCGAATGAATTCTTACAAAATGAAGACTTGAGTGCTATCTTGGGGTGTTTAATGTAGGATTTCTTGTGAGGGCTTATCTAGACTAGATTTTCCCTTAAAAATGTAAACTTTTAGCAAATGAAATCTCTTTTTTTTTGTTGAAGGTGGCATTTTTATTAAACATACCAACTAGCTTAACCATAAAAATATAATATTTTAGCAAAAGAAGGACTTGTCATCAAAGATAACATTTTTTTTATTAAACATGCAAACTAAAAATGTCAACTTCCATTCAAACTACCTCCTTTCTTCAATATTACAACAAGAAATATAAACATGAACATGTTCTCATCATCACCTTAAGTAGATAATCACGCATGCAACATATATCCTAATCCTACAACACTCTTCCCAATTTTTCAAAGGAAGTTCAAACATACAAGTATTTTTCAAAGAAAGCTCAAACATACATCTAGAGATAGAGTTGTGGAGAATCCTACCTACTTGGGGCTTCAAGGAAGATTCTATGACTTGAATGGGGGTCTCCTCCTAGTTGGCCTCCTCCTTGTCCTTCTCTTCTTCTTCTTCCTCCTCCTCTCTCCTTTCTCTTTTCTTTCTTTCTTTCTTTTCTTTGTTTGTTTTTTTTCTAATGATACCTGGTAGCTTTCGGCCCCCCACCTTTCCAATTAAAAAGAAAAAGACAAAAGCAAAGAATAATAATAAAAATGAGGGGATGAGAAAAATAAAGAAGGTTGTAGAAAAGGATATATTTATTTAAGAAAAATATCTCATCTAAGGCCCATTATGTACTAGTTCTGCCATTACCCATACTCTCTCTTTGCAATTGCCCTCCAACTTGGTGGTTTATTTACAAGTTTTCCCTTGTATATTTCCCCTCATTAAAAGTCCTTTTACTTGGCCTCTTATTTACAAGTTTGCCATCACTCTCCTCTTCTTTCTTTTCTTTTTGTTTAATTGCCCACCAACTTGCTTGGTTTATTACCTAGCATGCCATTTAGGGAACTTTGTGCACAAATCCCTTATTTCTGGTTAATTATGGAAATATACCCAATTTGGGTGTAAATGCAAAATTGAGGTTACAACTGCAAATCTCTTCATTCTAGTGGACTGGCATGCATATATATACAAAGAGACTAGGGCTAACTTAGTAGCTACTTAGTATTAAAACACAAGGGTTGTTACACCCTACCCTCCTTAGAACAAATTCCGTCCTCGGAATTTAACAGAATTAGGAGAGCAGATATTTACATACAGCAACTAATAACTGCAGAAAATTATAAGTTACAATGGTTATTGCTCAAATAGGTATGGGTACTTCTCATGCATCTCATCTTCTCGTTCCCAAGTTAACTCCCCGGGAGACTCTTGTTGCCACATGACTCGCACCAAGTCAATGGTCTTCTTCTTTAACATCTTCTGTATCCGGTCTAAAATAGCCACTGGGTGCTACTCGTAAGTGAGATCTGGTCGTACTTCTATCTCTGAGAAATCTACGACATGATTGGGATCTCCCACATATCCTCTGAGTTGAGACATATGAAAAACATTATGCACACCTTCAAGTGACGGCGGTAATAACAGCCGATATGCAACCTCACCAACTTTGGCGGAGATCTCGAACGGACCAATGTATCTAGGACTCAACTTCCCGTGCTTGCCAAATCGGATAGGTCCATGAATCGGTGAGATCTTTAGGAACACATAATCCCCTGCCTGAAATTCCAAGGGTCGTCGTTTTGTATCGGCACAATGCTTATATCGGTCCTGCACGATGCGTAGATTCTCTCCGACTGTCCGTACCACATCTATTGTTGCTGCTACCAAGTCGGGTCCTAGAAACTCTCTATCTCCAACATCATCCCAACTTAAGGAGGACCTACATTGCCTTCCATATAGAGCTGCGAAGGGAGCCATACCGATACTCGCTTGATAACTGTTATTGTATGCAAACTCAACTAAATGAAGGTGGTCCTCCCACGAACCCTTGAAATCAAGCATACATGCTCACAGCATATCTTCAAGAATATGAATTGTCCTTTCCGACTGTCCATCAGTCTGAGGATGATACGCAGTACTGAAATTCAGACGCGTCCCCAGACTAGCCTGTAAGCTCTTCCAAAAATGAGAAGTGAATCTACTATCTCTGTCGAATACTATACTCACAATCTCCTCCAAGTACCTCTTAGCCAGAATTTCTGTGGACTGTCCAACTTGGAACGGAATAAAATGTGCCGACTTGGTCAATCGATCAATAATGACCCAAATCGCATCATTACCTCTAGGGGTCCGAGGTAGACCGGTCACAAAGTCCATGGTCACATGTTCCCACTTCCATTCGGGAATAGGGAGAGGCTGCAACAATCTCGTAATTCTCTGGTGTTCATCCTTCACCTGCTGTCAGACCAAACAGGATGCCACACTCTCGGCTACACTCTTCTTCATTCCTGACCACCAATAGTATTGCTTCAGATCACGGTACATCTTGGTTCCTCCAGGATGGATAGAATATGAGGAACTATGTGCCTCCTTCAATAATTCTTTCCGAACATCACCACTCGGCACACAAACCCGGCTCCCAAATCTCAACGAGCCATCTTCATGAACACGAAAATCGGACCGAAGTCCAGCTTCCACCTGCTCTCGAATCCTCTTCAACTTAACATCCCCTGACTGGGCTGCCTTGATCCTGTTCACCAAATTAGACTGAATCTGCAGCCCCATCATAACAGTCTTCTCTCCTGGAAGTACAACTTCTATCCCCATCTGTCAGATTGCCCATTGAAGTTGCGGCTGAGAAGTTAACCTCATCACAACAGGTAATCGGCTAATAGCATCTGGCACCACGTTCACCTTCCCAGGATGGTACTACAGATCGACGTCGTATTCGGCCATTAATTCCAACCATCGATGTTGCCTCATATTAAGCTCCTTCTGAGTGAACACATACTTCAGACTCTTATGGTCGGTGTATATCTTCACATGCTCACATAGCAGGAAATGTCTCCACAATTTCAAGGCCAAAATCACTGCTGCCAATTCCAGTTCATGAGTAGGATAGTTCAGCTCATGCTCCTTCAATAATCTGGAAGCATATGCTACATCTCGTCTATGCTGATGAAGGACACAGCCTATCCCTCTCCCAGATGCAGCAGAAAACTTCAAAACCACCTGAACGGTCAGGGATGGTTAAGATAGGAGCAGTTGTCAACAGATGCTTCAGCTCATCAAACGCGTGCTGGCAATACTCCGACCATACATACGCAACATTCTTCTTCGTCAGATGAGTCAAAGGCGAGGCAATCTTCGAGAAATCATTAATGAACTTCCGATAGTATCCAGCCAACCCCAAAAAGCTTCAAATCTCCGTGACTGTCCGAGGTATATGCCAACTTTCTACTGCGGAAACCTTCTCAGGGTCAACAGACACTCCATCCCTAGAGACTATGTGCCCAAGAAACGCAACCTTGGTCAACCAAAACTGGCACTTGCTGAACTTTGCATAGAGTCGGTGCTGCCTGAGAGTATTCAAAACTATCTGCAGATGCTCAGCATGTTCATCCTCATTCTTTGAGTAAACCAAGATGTCATCGATAAATACCACCATAAACTTATCTAAATACTCGAAGAAGACCTGATTCATTAGCCTCATAAAAGTAGCTGGGGCATTTGTCACTCCAAAAGGCATCACCAAAAACTCGTAGTGACCGTATCGAGTCCGGAATACAGTCTTCGAAACATCAGTTTTCCCCACCTTCACTTGGTGATACCCACTTCTCAAATCCAGTTTCGAATACACCCGGGATCCACCAAGCTGATCAAAGATATCATCGATCCGGGGAAGAGGGTACTTATCCTTTACCATCACCTTATTCAATTCCCGATAATCGATGCACATCCTCCGGGATCCATCCTTCTTTTTTACAAGCAACACTGGTGCTCCCCACAGTGACACACTTGGGCGAATCAATCCTCTATCTGATAAATCAGTCAATTGATTGTGAAGCTCCTCTATCTGATAAATCAGTCAATTGATTGCGAAGCTCTGCTAACTCTGGTGGGGCCATTCGGTATGGAGCCTTTGCTATTGGTTGGGTGCCTTGAATCAGATCAATAGTAAACTCCAGGGACCTATCTGGGGGTAATCCAAAGATATCATCTGGAAAGATGTCAGGAAATTCTTCAAAAACTCTTGGTCACACTGGCTCTGCTTCCATGTCCAAATACTCCACGACCGTTGCTCGGAACTTCAAAGGCTCAAGCTCACTACTACCATCCCAAAACTCAAACTCTGGATGATCAGGGATCTGAAAAACTACCATCCTCATTCTACAGTCTATATTAGCATGGAACATTCCTAACCAATCCATACCAAACACTGCCTCATAGTCGGGCAACTCAATCACTAGAAATTCTGCATACAACTCCCGCCCCCGATCTCAACTGAACAGTTCCGTATCCCAGAAACACTACAAATGACCTCATTCCCGATGTGAACATTCCAACTAGCAGTAAAGGTTTCAACTACTACGGAGTGTTGTGTCACAAACTTCTTAGACAGAAAACAATGTGATGCTCCAGAGTCAAATAGAGACAAGGCAGGGTAGGAGGCTACTCTAACAATACTTAAAGTATCACAACAGTAAAACTCAGCCAACTAGCTAAATAAAACAACTGAGGCTAAAATCACATAGACTGCAGAGGGGCAAGATTCATACCAGTGATCTCCCACTAGCACCATCCGAAGTCCCTACTGGGGTCATAGTATACTACTGTCGCCTTGGCGGAGGAGCTGCCCCCTGATACCCTCATCGCTGCTGAGGAGGTGGAGGGGGTCCTCTCAGCGTAGTCGACCTCGGTCCTGGCAGTGTCGGAAGGGCAAGCCACTGCGTCTGTGGTGGAAGAGGTCTCTGCTGCACAGGCCGGGCTGTCGCTGATGCCGGTGGTACTAGAGCATGACCTGACCGTGGGCAAAATCTGCTGATGTGTCCCGGCTCTCCACATGTGTAACACCTAGCACTCAAAACTCGGCAGTCTCTCTGCACATGCCCCGGCTTCCCGCATCGGTAGCACGAAGGCCCCTTCTGTGTCAAAGGTGGAGCCCCGGTCGCTTGAATGTCACCTGCTGAACTGTGCCATGGGTGGTCTTCTGCTGAAAGGCCGGTCGTCTGTCACTGGCTGGTGGCCTCCCCAGACTCCGCAAGCGGGTCTCATGCTGTCTGGCTGCCCGCAGTACAGCCTCCTGAGTCAACAACTCCTAAGTAGACATGGCCGACCAAAACTCTACGTCTAGTCCCATGTGAAAATGCATGGCTCTGGTGACATCTGTCGCTACAAGCTCTGGCGCATACTTGCTCAGCAGTGAGAACTCTGCGTCGTACTTATCCACTGTCCTCCTACTCTGAGTCAGGTGCTCGAATCTCTGTCTCAACTCGTCCTTCGCCGCCTCCAGAAGGAACTTGGCCTCAAACAACTCCTGAAAGGTCTCCCAATAAATGTTCCCCTTAAGTCTCCTTTCCTGGGCCTCCCACCAGTCTCTGGCCTGATGGGTCAACTGGCGCCTCACCAACTCCACCCAACCGTCTCGCGGAAACCGACACATCGTCAGATCATCCTCCGTATGCCGTAGCCACTCATCCACCTCGAGGCTACTCTCCCTGCCTGAGAAATATCATGGACGCAGCGTCCTGAACTCCTTATAGCTCGACGGCTTCGGCGCCGCTGCCCTCTCCTCCATCTGGCCCATGTGCTCTAAAATGCCCATCAGACCTTAGCCATCAGGGCCGACTCTGAGGTCCTATCATCTGAAGCATGCACATCGCCAACTGGACCAATCCCGCTGTCAGATGCTCCGGTCCTGCCAGAAGTCCCATTCCCACCCTTCATCTGCAGGTGAGAAACAGAACAAATGAATTAGTACCATGTACTAAAATATTGGAGCCTTACCTGTATTCCCTTTACACGTATGGCAATGTGCGCTGACCTGCATGGGCCACCACAAAACCTGTCACGCCCCGCTACCCCCAAATAGGGAGGATCGACGTGACAATCCGCGGTATTAGGAATACCCAGCGCTAATGTGTATACCAAATGACTCGCAGGCCACTGCGACCGCTGAGGAAACACAGGTAGTAAAGTACGAACTGAAAAAAAATAACACAGTACAGCTCCAATACAAAAAGAAAGTACAAGAAACTACAACACAGGCAGCAAAGTAAAGTACTACAAACAGAACACCCAAGCGTCACAGAGCACTATAACTATACAACTAGTACCGTACAAGTCCACTGTATAAACCCAAAAAGCTAAAGCCCCCACAAAAGTACAACTCAACCCTATGGGGTAAAAAGGAAACAGGGGTACAAAACACCGCTATCATCCCACAACCACCCCCAAGACTGCACCACAAAACCTACACTAACTACAGACTCAACGGACCCTGCTGAGACGAACTGCCCTCCGGGGTCTCTGTCCTCGGTACAGTCGCCTGAGAACTAGTACCTGTACCTGTGGGAGAAAGGGACATGTCACAGCTGCCCAGTAGGAACTTCACAACTTCACTACTCTAATCATAGTGCACAAACAAAGGAAAAGTCATCACATTCCAGAGTTACTGTTTTTTTGTCTTTATAGGTTAGTTTTTATGCATGAATTCGAAACCTAAGTAACGGGTCAGACATCGGGGACTAGACCTCACCCAGTAAGGTGGGTAGAATGCGACGACTTCCCGAGACAAGCTCTTTGAAAGAAGTCGTTCTCCAACCCAACCAACCCAACCAACCCAACCTACTCCCCGCCTCTGAGGGCTCGCCAGGAGCGGTCCACAACTCAGTTGTCCATCCCTAAATGTCTACTCGTTACCTTGGCTTCCCCCAAACCCTCCTAGGGCACTCACCCACGTCAAGTGGAACGAGTTAACCCTAGGTTTTTCTTTTTTTTAACTAGCCTTTGATCCTAATGTAATATGTATGCAAAATGAGGTCAAATGCATTCTTTTTCACCGGCATATCCATAAGCATAAACTTGCACATTCTATAAGCAATGAACATAAACATCCAACTTGCATATCTTGCATTTTCACATGGAGTAGCATTTCCAACATAAACCTCTTTAAGCCACATGAACTTACAAGTTCATCCATAAACATAACCATAAACATGAACTTGCATGTTTCAAGTGCATAAGCAACTAAACATCAAACCCAAAAAGTTGCACTATAAAATAACATTTCCAACTTGCAACCACTTTAACTAATTAATGCCTTGAATTAGCAACAATAAGAAATCTTAATTACACCAAACCATATGTATCAAGAAGCTCATTTAGCAAACTAGGATTCTCATACCCCTAAATGGAAGAACTAAGGATTACAAATTGCATTGAAACATAGATAATTAAGCTTTTTAGAAGGTAGCATAAGGGGGTTTGCATATAGAGGAAAGTTTAGTGGATAAGCTTAAAATAATTCGGTAGGATTTTACCATTAGGGACTTAGTTGGAGAGACTTATGTTGTAAAAAGAATTCTCTTAACTTGTTAATGAAATTACATTAGGATTGAAAATGAGGGGTTTACACTAAGGCTTAAATTTGTTTTGAAAGGGGAAACATGGTAAAGCCTTGTAGGATTTCTTATTAGGCCCATTTATATGTAGTTCTTAAGGTGAATGAAACTTTGGTAGAGGAATCTTAAACTTTAAAAAAACCCTCTTTGGAAAATGTCTTTATAATGAAAAAAAGAGAAGCATTTGTGAGGGCATCTTAATCAAATGAGAATTTGTGAAAATGAGCGAATGAATTCTTACAAAATGAAGACTTGAGTGCTACCATGGGGTGTTTAATGTAGGATTTCATGTGAGGCTTATCTAGACTAGATTTTCCCTAAAAATGTAAACTTTTAGCAAATGAAATCTCTTTTTTTTTGTTGAAGGTGGCATTTTTATTAAACATACCAACTAGCTTAACCATAAAAATATAATATTTTAGCAAAAGAAGGACTTGACATCAAAGATAACATTTTTTTCTATTAAACATGCAAACTAAAAATGTCAACTTCCATTCAAACTACCTCCTTTCTTCAATATTACAACTAGAAATATAAACATGAACCTATTCTCACCATCACCTTAAGTAGATAATCAAGCATGCAACATATATCCTAATCCTACAATACTCTTCCCAATTTTTCAAAGAAAGTTCAAACGTACAAGTATTTTTAAAAGAAAGCTCAAACATACAACTAGAGATTGAGTTGTGGAAAATCCTACCTACTTGGGGCTTCAAGGAAGATTCTATGGCTTGAATGGCGGTCTCCTCCTAGTTGGTCTCCTCCTTCTCCTTCTCTTCTTCTTCTTCTTCTTCCTCCTCTCTCCTTTCTCTTTTCTTTCTTTCTTTCTTTTCTTTTGTTTGTTTTTTTTCTAATGCTACCTAGTAGCTTTCACCCCCCTTCCAATTAAAAAGAAAAAGAGAAAAGCAAAGAATAATAATAAAAATGAGGGGAGGAGAAAAATAAAAAAGGTTGTAGAAAAGGAGATATTTATTTAAGAAAAATATCTCATCTAAGGCCCATTGTGTACAAGTTTTGCCATTACCCATACTCTCTCTTTGCAATTGCCCTCCAACTTGGTGGTTTATTTACAAGTTTACCCTTGTATATTCCCCTCATTAAAAGCCGTTTGACTTGGCCTCTTATTTACAAGTTTGCCATCACTCTCCTCTTCTTTCTTTTCTTTTTGTTTAATTGCCCACCAACTTGCTTGATTTATTAACTAGCATGCCATTTAGGGAACTTTGTGCACAAATCCCTCATTTCTGGTTAATTATGGAAATATACCCAATTTGTTTTTTTGGGTGTAAATGCAAAATTGTGGTTACGACTGCAAATCTCTTCATTCTAGTGGACTGGCATGCATATATATACAAAGAGACTAGGGCTAACTTAATAGCTACTTAGTATTTACACACAAGGGTTGTTACACCACAACATCACCACCAACATAAAAATGCATCGTGTCTTCAACATGGTCGACATGCACCCCATCATCCATCTCCTCATGCTCACCAAGATATGGATATTCAGCTCCTTCCACTTGGTTCCAATGCACCCCATCATCATGTTCTTCTTGTTCTTCCGTAGGGTCGCATTGGAATGAGCCCTCAACTGGCTCCTCAGGCTGGTCTTGGACCTGCTGGACTGCGTACTCATACTCTGCAAGGTGCCTTAGGTAACACCATGAATCCTCGGTCAAATAATCAAAGAATTCTCCACCGCAGCTCATCTGCACGAAATCTCGCCCAGATGGTGATAACCATGTGTAGAAGATCTGCAGGAGATGATCCTCGTGAAAGCTCTAGTGTGGGCACGGAAGCATCAAATCACTTAACCTCTACCAAGTTTGATGGTAGGCCTCTCCATCAGCTTGGGTAAAGCTCGCTATATGCTGTTCCATGGCATGCCGCCCATGTACCTGCTCCAAGAAAATAGGCAAAAACACTCGGAGAAATTCAGCCTGAAATGACAACCAAGTAAAGTGTGAGTCAAGAGACAATGAATCAAACCAAAGCCTAGCATCATCTTGCAAAGAAGAGGGAAAAAATCTAAAGTATATGCAATCATCAAAAAATTTCCCAACATGACATGAAAATATCCAATCTTCAAACTTTTTCAAATGTAAATAAGGATTTTCCCACTCCGAACCATGAAAGAATGGTGGAAGTGGAATATCCTCCGAATCAATGTCGAAAAAGTCTGAAGATGATACCATTTTTTAATATATTTTTTTCAAGGAAATGAAAATAAACAACTAAAAGACTCAATAAGTGGAAAATAAAAAAATGTAAAGACTCAACGCTAAGAGATAGAAGTATCGCACTAAAACTTTCGAAATCAATCAAAAAATACAAATAATAGAAACCATTGTCCCCGGCAACAACATCAATTGATTGAACTGGAAAACGTGCAAAGGAAGCATGCCTTCCACTTCCAAGTGTAGGAGCGTCAATGCAATATAAATTTATAACCGGTGAGTACCGGGTCGGATCACAGGGACAAGTCATTCTACATTCTCAAAATCTATCGATAAAGAAAGATAATAGCACGAGACAATCATCTCGCTACATGAATGGTGGTGGGAAAAGTGTGATGAATCTACAATCCCAACCAAAGTAAGTAGTGTTAGAGAACCAAATGGGGAGTTAGGATAGCTAGGAGAGGAGCGTGGTTTGTAGGTTCACTAATGTTGATGTTAATCAGGCCCAAATTACCCACATATAACTCAATTGGGCCTCCGGCTATGTCAAGCTCAATCGGTAAATTTATCATTCAAGAACACAATAATTTGCAATAAGGATGGATGCATCATCAGGGCACTAATCAAAATAGGATCATGGACTTTTCTTAAAGTGTGCCCTCTTAGGACTTAACCAATAAAATTGTGCCCTAACAATTCATCCAACGTTTTCATGAAAATTGGCAAGAGGCAAATAGAACTAAGATTAACATCCAAAATTCAAGAATCACAACCCACGCATTTAACACTACTCAATCATAATAAACAAGATGAGAATTTCATACAAAATCAACCCAAGTTCATTACAAAAGAGAGATGCGAAAAAACACAAAAAGAGAGGAAAGAAATCACCAATCTCTCAAACAATGAGGCTTTCCTCTCACTTGAGCACCTCCTCCAAGCTTCACATCTCCCACATGGTCTCCAAACCCTAGAACTTTTAGAGAAAATGAAGATTGGGGCTGAAAAACAGCCCCAAATTCGCATAAAACCCCATTCACAGCTTAACGGGTCTGAAATTAAGTCAAATGGGTCGGATTCTGGCCCAAACCCGCAAGCAATGCCCAAAGCAGCAGAAAATTTCAGCACCGTCACCATGTCTTGCAAAAATTATAGAAAAATCATCCGACCTCGGAATGACTCGTTCAAGGCGGCGATGAAAACGTAACAAAGTGTACTACGACTGAAAAATATCACTAGGCCGGAATATACACTAGAATGATAGCAAAATTCTGCACAAGAGAGGAATAGCATACCAGAATTTTAGCACCGCCACCCTGTCTTGCAAAAATTCAAGAAGAATCATCCGACCTCGGAAAGACTCGTTCCAGGCGACGATGGAAACGTAACAAAGTGTACTACGACTGAAAAATATAACTAGGTCGAAATATACACTAGAAGGATGCAAAATTCTGCACAAAAGGGGAATATCAGACCATAATTTCAGCACTGTCACCATGTCTTGCAAAAATTCAAGAAAAATCATCCGACCACGGAATGACTCGTTCCAGGTGGCGATGGAACCGTAACAAAGTTTAATACGACTGAAAAATATCATTAAACCGGAATATGTACTGGAATGATAGCAAAATTCTGCACAAGAGTGGAATAGCTGACCAGAATTTCAGCACCATCACACTGTCTTCCAAAAAATGCAGTAAATTGCTCCGACCTACAAAAATTCTTGAAAATATGCGTTGGAATCGGGACTTCACGAACTTTAACTGAAAAATAATCGGATACTAAGGTGAAGATGTTAATAAGCTGTGAAAATTATGTTTTATGCATATGTAAACGATAAGCTCCAAATTTAAGAGATATCGAAAATATGTATGAAATGAAGCTAAGATATGATTAATACGTGTACAAAAAGCACCGAAATGGGGGGATAAATATATAATTTTTACCCCGAATCATCCACCCAAGAACCAAGCGCGTCGCCGACCTTCTTCTTCAGTGGGCCCAGTATGCATTTGTTCGCCGCCTCCGCCATCACATTGCACTGCAGATGCTCCACGGAGACGAAGTGGAGTGTGATCCCCCACTCCGAACAGAAGCTCCGAAAGTCCGCACAGTCGAACTGCCTCCTGTTATCTGTCACTATGGAGCGAGGTGTGTCACGCCCCGCTTCCCAAAATACCCGGGAGCGAGGACGCGACGAAGGTCCGCTTGTACATAAAACAAGGAGGAATTTTTTTTTCTTCCTTGTTCGATGCACAATAAGCGTCTGTAGTAATTCCATTGAAGGACAGGTTCTTGTCATGCAATCTCAGAGAAACAACACACAACATCTTTATTATCCCAATAGATGATAAGTAGTACAGGACTGGGCCTTATAGTACGGCCTACATCGACTCGACGGAAAAGTAAAGTACATCACTCGGAAGTAAAGCACACTGACGATGGTAAGGAAAGCACACTGACGATGAAATCAAGTGGATGCTGTGGTCGAATCGGAAACTCCTACTCCTCTGTAGGTGCGGGCTCAGTAACGTCCTTTGATCCCTGGTTAACGAGATCGTCTTCAGTGTAATACTCCACGTACTCCGTCGGCTCGTAGTCTGACATGCATTCCAGAGAAAACAATGAAATACATGTCAGCGCTAAGCGGCAAGTAAAAACCAACAGAAAGTAAAGGCAGCTATGTAATGAACGAACAAGAGGTAACAAACGTCGCTTGACTATCCAGTAGTGTAGGCATGCCTAATAATAAGAAGTCTAACTTAACTTCCAACTCAGCCAGTCAGTCAGGGCTTGAAGGCACAGGTCACTTCAATGACCGCAGGACAAGTCCTTTGGTTGACCAACCCCCTTCCCATTCCTTCCTAGACACTGATTCGGTTGTAATTTAAGACCTCTTGTTATTACGCCGCTCTGCCACCTTCGAGTAGTCTCGACTTAGTCAGTAGAACAGTCAGCAATAGTAGCATAGTAGCATAGTAACAAACAAGCTAGTGCATCAGCCTTAGCCCGAGTGCACGATATGCAACCCGAAGTGCACCCATCCCACGGAGCAACTCGTGGAATCTCTACCTACCATCCCCTGCCGGGTGATGGTACAGCTTAACTAATAAGGGTGGACCCGGTCACTCCCGCACACTTCGTAGCTCAAGGCTACCCCAAAACCCGTGTGGTATCACATTAACCGTATCCGTATCCGTATGGCTTTATAGGCCCTTCACTTTGAACATTCAACAATACAATGAGCACAAGTACAACAAGCACATATGCGGTAGATACTTGCATATACCCGGTAATTACTTGCAACACACATATGTACGGTATTTACTTGCCTGTTGTCGTGACCGATTGTAATCCGGTTTCTTGGGCGGGTCTCGTACCGTGTCCGGTGGTCGGTGTCTTCCCGGAACGTCTACCTACATACACCACACGCACACACCCATATTTTATTAATATAATAATCGAAATTACAAAATTCGTACTACGTGCACGTACGCACGTATACGTATACACGTATGAAAAAAAAATACAATAACAAAATAATTCCTAACTAATCTCGCTATTCTTACAAAAGAAATCCTTTACAAAACTTTTTTCCTTCTAAAATCCCCTTCACAAAAAAAACATTCCCCTTCACAAAATCACCCCCTCCCCTTTCACAGAACTGTGAAACTCCCCCATTTTTATTTTTCAACTTTTTTTTTCTCTCTCTTCTTCTTCTTCATTGCAGGTGCATCAAAGGAGGGCCAAGGGGAGGAAGAGGGGAGAGCCAAGGAGAAGGGGGAGAAGGGTGGGTGGCCGGCCACCGGCCGTCGCCGGCCGGCCGTCGCCGGCGGCCGCCGACCGGAAATGCCCAGTTTTGTTTTTGTTTTTTGTTGTTGTTGTTGTTGTTGTTTGTTGTTGATTGATTTCAGAGAAAGATATGGAGAATGGAGAGAGGTGAGATGTATAGAGATGTAGAGGGGGATCAATGGGAGGTGGAGGTTGTTGCCGGAGGGGAAGAGTTCGCCGGAGTTGGCCATGGTGGAGGTGGCCATTGATGGGTTTCATTGTTTTTTTTGTGTGTTGATTCTTAGAGAGAGAACGAGAAAGATTGGAGATGGGGATTTATGAAAGAGAATGAAGGATGGAGGAGGAGGGAGAGGCTCACCGGAGTTGGCCGGAATGTTGACCGGAGCTTCGCCGGAGTGGTGTTTCTGATGGAGAAGAAGAGGGTTAGAGGGGGTTTAAATAGGTTTAAGCAAATAATTTTTTATTATCCTCATTAAAACTTAGTCAAAAAGAAAATAGGATGATAAGATATTGTCTAATCTTGTCTTTGAAATTTTAGACCCTCACGTTTTGATTTCTGGTTCATTATAATATTATTATTATTTAAATTATTATAATATTATTATTAATATATAAAAATAGCATTTTTTGAAACATCCCAGAAAAATTATTTAAAAATACGAGCACGTCCCTGACGACGCGGGGATCACGAATATGTGGTTCGTATCTCAGGTTGAGCTATAGAAAATTTGTGAAAAATAAAAAGGTCGGTTCGATCATCGGTGTTGGGTCTGCGGGTCGTTAGTCGATCTGACATCGGAATCGCGCGAAACTTGAACCGATGGTATATTATGATCCAAAAGTCATGGAGACAGAGTTTGAAGTCGTCTGGACGACGTTCACATATATCAGTATTTATTAGCCATAAATAATATTATTTTAATATTATTTTATTATATAATAATACAATCCACTCCTATAATATATATAAATCATAAAAATATTTGAAAATATGGAAAATACTTAGGAAATATATCTTGACGGATACAGGCCGTCACATTCTTCCCACCTTATAAAAATTCCGCCCTCGGAATTTAAGGAAGGAGATGAGGATAACGCATATGCATCAGTCATGAAATTGTGGTCTAGAGCATACCTGAGATCACTTGATCTGTGGTCTCTGCTTCAACAGTAGTCATAATAAATGCCTGACGCCTTGGTGGATTTAGCTTGGCATTCTGAAAAGCTTGATGCTGAGGAGGTAGGGGTTGCTTTTGCTGGGTTGATCCTGAAGCCATCATAGGGTTGACTGGGTTGATAGTGCGACGAGGGCAATACTTGGCAAGATGGTCAGATGCCCCACACACTAGGCACAGGTTCAATAACACACGACAGTCCCTCTTGACGTGTCCAACACGGTTGCAGTAGTCGCACACCATAGTGGACCTGGCATCGGCCGGAGCTGCTGGCCTTTTGAAATTGGTGGTCTGAGTCGGACCTAAGTTGTTCCTTATAGGTTCCAGCGGGCGTTTTCCTGTATTAACTTGAATTCCCCTTTCAAGTCGTGCAACGGCTTCATGAGTTCGTGCAGCTTCCAGAACATCCTCAAGGGTAGTCAGCTTCACTGAACTCATCGAGGCTTGAATACGAGGGTTTAGGCCTTGGCGAAACTGATAGGCACAGTCTTCTGGATTTTCGACCATGTGTGGAGCAAAGCGACTGAGCATTGAGAATTCTGCCTCATACTCATTCATGGTCCTATTGCCTTGTTTCAGATTAGTAAAACGACTTTGGAGTTCTCTCTTGGCCGAGGGAGGAAAATATTGGGCGTTGAACCTTTCCCGGAACATGCCCCAAGAGATAGGCTTAACCAGACGTCGTTCTTCACGATCCCACCAGCTTCGAGTATTGTCAGTCAGTTGCAGTTTTGCCACTTCGACCCATCCTGCTTGGGAGATGAGAGCAACGCTCAACTTGTCTTCAGTGGCTAGGGCCCATTCTTCAGCTGCTAGTGGCCCTTCCTTCCCAGAGAAAGTCTTCGGACGAAGCTCCTGGAATTGCTAAACCCCAGGTTCAGCAGATGGTGGTGGTGCTCGTGGTTCCTGCTGAAGCATCTGGTGTTGTATTTCCAACATTTCTATAATCACTCCCAGGACTGCAGATATCTCGGCGGCACCATCGGCATTGTTTCCATTGGTGCCATTTCCGTTGCGGGTGTTTGGTCTTCCTGCCATGCTGCAAAACAATAAACCTGAGTCAATATGTACTCAGTAAGCTTAGGATCGTAAAGATGTGTATATTGCTCTGAGTAGTTGCATGACCTGCATGGGCCACCACAGAAACCTGTCACGCCCCGCTTCCCAAAATACCCGGGAGCGAGGACGCGACGAAGGTCCGCTTGTACATAAAACAAGGAGGAATTTTTTTTTCTTCCTTGTTCGATGCACAATAAGCGTCTGTAGTAATTCCATTGAAGGACAGGTTCTTGTCATGCAATCTCAGAGAAACAACACACAACATCTTTATTATCCCAATAGATGATAAGTAGTACAGGACTGGGCCTTATAGTACGGCCTACATCGACTCGACGGAAAAGTAAAGTACATCACTCGGAAGTAAAGCACACTGACGATGGTAAGGAAAGCACACTGACGATGAAATCAAGTGGATGCTGTGGTCGAATCGGAAACTCCTACTCCTCTGTAGGTGCGGGCTCAGTAACGTCCTTTGATCCCTGGTTAACGAGATCGTCTTCAGTGTAATACTCCACGTACTCCGTCGGCTCGTAGTCTGACATGCATTCCAGAGAAAACAATGAAATACATGTCAGCGCTAAGCGGCAAGTAAAAACCAACAGAAAGTAAAGGCAGCTATGTAATGAACGAACAAGAGGTAACAAACGTCGCTTGACTATCCAGTAGTGTAGGCATGCCTAATAATAAGAAGTCTAACTTAACTTCCAACTCAGCCAGTCAGTCAGGGCTTGAAGGCACAGGTCACTTCAATGACCGCAGGACAAGTCCTTTGGTTGACCAACCCCCTTCCCATTCCTTCCTAGACACTGATTCGGTTGTAATTTAAGACCTCTTGTTATTACGCCGCTCTGCCACCTTCGAGTAGTCTCGACTTAGTCAGTAGAACAGTCAGCAATAGTAGCATAGTAGCATAGTAACAAACAAGCTAGTGCATCAGCCTTAGCCCGAGTGCACGATATGCAACCCGAAGTGCACCCATCCCACGGAGCAACTCGTGGAATCTCTACCTACCATCCCCTGCCGGGTGATGGTACAGCTTAACTAATAATGGTGGACCCGGTCACTCCCGCACACTTCGTAGCTCAAGGCTACCCCAAAACCCGTGTGGTATCACATTAACCGTATCCGTATCCGTATGGCTTTATAGGCCCTTCACTTTGAACATTCAACAATACAATGAGCACAAGTACAACAAGCACATTTGCGGTAGATACTTGCATATACCCGGTAATTACTTGCAACACACATATGTACGGTATTTACTTGCCTGTTGTCGTGACCGATTGTAATCCGGTTTCTTGGGCGGGTCTCGTACCGTGTCCGGGGGTCGGTGTCTTCCCGGAACGTCTACCTACATACACCACACGCACACACCCATATTTTATTAATATAATAATCGAAATTACAAAATTCGTACTATGTGCACGTACGCACGTATACGTATACACGTATGAAAAAAAATACAATAACAAAATAATTCCTAACTAATCTCCCTATTCTTACAAAAGAAATCCTTTACAAAACTTTTTTCCTTCTAAAATCCCCTTCACAAAAAAAAAACATTCCCCTTCACAAAATCACCCCCTCCCCTTTCACAGAACTGTGAAACTCCCCCATTTTTATTTTTCAACTTTTTTTTTCTCTCTCTTCTTCTTCTTCATTGCAGGTGCATCAAAGGAGGGCCAAGGGGAGGAAGAGGGGAGAGCCAAGGAGAAGGGGGAGAAGGGTGGGTGGCCGGCCACCGGCCGTCGCCGGCCGGCCGTCGCCGGCGGCCGCCGACCGGAAATGCCCAGTTTTGTTTTTGTTTTTTTTGTTGTTGTTGTTGTTGTTTGTTGTTGATTGATTTCAGAGAAAGATATGGAGAATGGAGAGAGGTGAGATGTATAGAGATGTAGAGGGGGATCAATGGGAGGTGGAGGTTGTTGCCGGAGGGGAAGAGTTCGCCGGAGTTGGCCATGGTGGAGGTGGCCATTGATGGGTTTCATTGTTTTTTTTGTGTGTTGATTCTTAGAGAGAGAAAGAGAAAGATTGGAGATGGGGATTTATGAAAGAGAATGAAGGATGGAGGAGGAGGGAGAGGCTCACCGGAGTTGGCCGGAATGTTGACCGGAGCTTCGCCGGAGTGGTGTTTCTGATGGAGAAGAAGAGGGTTAGAGGGGGTTTAAATAGGTTTAAGCAAATAATTTTTTATTATCCTCATTAAAACTTAGTCAAAAAGAAAATAGGATGATAAGATATTGTCTAATCTTGTCTTTGAAATTTTAGACCCTCACGTTTTGATTTCTGGTTCATTATAATATTATTATTATTTAAATTATTATAATATTATTATTAATATATAAAAATAGCATTTTTTGAAACATCCCAGAAAAATTATTTAAAAATACGAGCACGTCCCTGACGACGCGGGGATCACGAATATGTGGTTCGTATCTCAGGTTGAGCTATAGAAAATTTGTGAAAAATAAAAAGGTCGGTTCGATCATCGGTGTTGGGTCTGCGGGTCGTTAGTCGATCTGACATCGGAATCGCGCGAAACTTGAACCGATGGTATATTATGATCCAAAAGTCATGGAGACAGAGTTTGAAGTCGTCTGGACGACGTTCACATATATCAGTATTTATTAGCCATAAATAATATTATTTTAATATTATTTTATTATATAATAATACAATCCACTCCTATAATATATATAAATCATAAAAATATTTGAAAATATGGAAAATACTTAGGAAATATATCTTGACGGATACAGGCCGTCACAAGGTGTCCCAAAGCGGCTTATGACGGACTTCCAAAGCGGCTTATCCCTCCAAGTGATGCGCGCCAGCGGTTCAGCATCGATCCATTTGGTGAAGCAGTCGACGGTGACGACAAGGTATTTCCTTCCTCCGGACGCCTTCAGGAAAGGTCCGATGATGTCGAGTCTCCATTTGGCGAACAGGATCGACCTGAGGATGGGTACCAGGTCAGTCGGCGAAGCCGCAGTGTGTTTGCCGAACTTCTCACATTCTTCGCAATTCTTGACGTATTGCAGTGCGTTGTGGTTCATGGTTGGCCAGTAATATTCTTGGCGCACTGCTTTGTGGGTGATGGTGCGTCCACCATAATGGTTTCTGCAGAGGCCTTCGTGCACCTCGTGGATGACTTGCTCGGCTTGGTCCGGCCCAGACACTTCAGATATGACAGGATGTCGAATCTTGTGTGGCGGTGCGGTAAAGCACAACGTCGAGGATCACAAACGACAGAGCCCGCCTTTCCACCATCTTTTCTTTAAGCCGATCTTTAGACAGGGTCCCCGTCTCCAGGTAGGTCATGATCAGGCTCATCCAGGTCGTCGCTTGGTTAACACACATTAGCTCGCCCTCCTCAATGGTTGGTGTCAACAGGTTCTCGACGTAGATGGCCTTCCCAATTTGGCCCGGGAAGAGGAGGCTAGCTTTGAGAGAGCATCGGCCCGGAAGTTGTTTGATTGTAGCAGGTGTTGGACCTCCGCCTTCTTGAACCTCTGCAGTTCAGCCTGAGTGCGATTAAAGTAACGTTTCATCAGCTCCTCTCAGGCCTCAAAGCTCCCTTGGATATGTTGGACGATGAGCCTCGAGTCGCTCAGCAGTAACACGTTCGTCGTCCCCATCGCCTGGTACAGCTTCAACCAGTTGACAGCGGCTTCGTACTCCACCACGTTGTTTGTCGCCGGGAAGTTGAAGCGGAGCACATATTCAAACAAGCACCCGTCAGGAGTTTGGATGACGATGCCTGCCCCACTTCCAGACCTCGTAGCCGACCCGTCGACGTGGATGAGCCATAGTTCGCCATCTCCTCCCTGAGCGAATGTTGAGGGTATGTTTGCTACCGGCGGTCTTTGCCACGCTACGACCGATTGAGCACCTGGCGGGTCCTCGGGAAGTTCTGCAATGGTGCATTACACCACAAAGTCTGCCAGTGCTTGGCCCCTTGATCGTCGTACATGCTTTGTAGATGATGTCGAACTCACTGAGTTCGACGCTCCAGTTCAGCATCCTGCCTGATCACTCCAACTTCTTCAAATTTTTCTCGAGGGGCAAGTTGGTGTAGACGACGATGGTGTGTGCTTGGAAGTACGGCGGGAGCTTCCTTTGCTGTCGTGATTAGGCAGTAAGCGACATTCTCTATGGGGCTGTAACGGGTCACCGCATCTTGGAGCACCCGGCTCGCATAGTAGACAGGCCGTTGCATGCCCTTCTCTTCCTTGATTAGGGCCGAGTTGACAGCCTCTTCGGTAGTGGAGAGATACAAGCCCAACTGCTCTCCCTTCTTCGGCTTCGCGAGCAGCGGTATACTTTGCAAGTAGGCCCGCAACTCTGCGAACGCTTGGGCGCAGGAGTCGTCCCATTTGATCACCTTCCTATCGTCCTTTTTTGCGACGAGAGCCCGTCGCAAGACTATGAAGAATGGGAGCGATCTTTCGGCAGACTTTGACAAGAATCTCCCCAGCGCGGTGATCCTTCTGTTCAACCTCTGCAGGTCCCTAATAGTTCAAGGCTCCTCCATATTAACAAGTGCGGATATCTTTTCCGGGTTCACCTCGATCCCTCGCTTCGTAATCATGAAGCCGAGGAACTTACCTGATTGTACGCCAAAAATGCACTTTGCTGGGTCGAGCCTCATGTTATAATGGCGCACTTTCTGGAAAGTTTCCTGTAGTTCGGTGAGGTGGTCTGGGGCTTCCTTGCTCTTGACAAGCATGTCGTCGATGTAGACTTCAAGATTCCACCCGACCTGGGAGCTGAAGATCTTGTCCACCATTCGTCGATAGGTTGACCCATCATTCTTCAACCCGAACGACATCTGTGTGTAGCAGAAGGTGCCCTTATTGGTGATGAACGATGTCTTCTCATCGTCGACCTTCGCCATTGGAATTTGGTTGTTGCCCGAGGACGCATCCATGAAGCTCAATAATTCGTAGCCTAATGCGTGGTCGACCAAGTGGTCGATCCTCGGCAAGGGGAAGATGTCCTTCGGGCATACCTTGTTGAGGTCAGTGAAGTCGACGCACATGTGCCACTTCCCGTTGGCCTTCTTCACCATGACGAATTTGGCGAGCCACTCCGTGTAGCTCACCGGTCTGATAAACTTGGCCTCTGGAGCCGCTCCACCTCCTCTCTTGCCGCCCTCATCTTCTCCCCTCCGGAGCTCCTCTTCTTCTACCTAACCGGGCGAACTTTCAGGTCTGCATTCAGCCTGTGAGCGATCACTGCAGGATCGACTCCGGGCATATCTGAGGGCGACCATGCGAAGATGTCTGCATTCTCTCTGAGGAGATCAATGAGTCTCGTCCTCAGAGTGGCTGGAAGCTTGTTGCCAATTGAGACTGTCTTGCTCTCCTCCGCAGATATGGGAACCTCTTCGATCTCCTCCATCGGGGTCGATCGCTAGTCGTAGTAGTCCTCCCGTTCATCGAGGAGATCGACTGACAAGGCATGCTCCAGCGCCTTGTGCTGGGTAGACCCGACGTAGCAACTCCGGGACAGCTTCTGGCTCCCCCGTACTTGCCCGACCCCCTGCGGAGTCTGGAATTTGACCATCTGGTGTAACAGGCTAGGGAGAGCTTCAATTGCAGTCATGTAGGACCGCCCTATGATTCCGTTGTATGCTGACGTAATGTCGACGACAAAAAACTGTGTCACGCGAATGACAAACCTCGGCTCTTCTCCCAGAGATACGGGCAAGGTGATCACTCCTGCAATGGGGATCGAGTGGCCGGTGAAGCCGACGATCGGCCTGCACAAGGCCTCAAGTCCGCCTGCTTCAGCCCCATCTTCTCGAACATCGACATGAACATGATGTCGTAGGAGATCCCAGTATCAATCAGGAGGAGGCTAATGATGGACGTCCCGATCCAAGCTTCGATGACGATGGCGTGGTCATGCGGTAGCTCGACCCCCTCCAGATCATCTCTGTGAAAGTAATGGGCGGTCGTGCTACCCTTCTCTTCTTCGCCCCTGCGCTAAGGTCAGCCGCCATCACTTGTCGAATGTATGCTCTTGGTCTATGACGATGCGCCACCCGAGGATGGCCAACCGCATATCACATCTATGCGCATGACCGGCCTGGGTGGGTGAGGCGCTTCCTGTTCGACATTCGGGGGTGGGTCTGGCCTTCGTGCTCCTTGGAGAGCTCTCTCTTCTCGAGCTGGTCTTCTCCCCTTAATGAAGCCTCAGAGATGCCCCCTTGGATCAGCTGCTCTATCTCCCTCTTCAATGTGAAGCAATCGTCGGTATCGTGACCATGATCCCGGTGATACAAACAAAACTTCTGCAGATCCCGAGTGGTGGGGTTCGACCTCATCTCCCGAGGCGGGTCTTGGAGGAGCCCGGCCCTCGTCGCGACGACCAACACCTCGATCATAGGGGCATTGAGTTGCGTGTACTGGGCATGTTGTGGTCTCTCCAGCCTCTGGACCACCCGCGCGGGCTCTCTAGCGACAACGAACTCCCGCACTAGGTCGGGTCGATCTTACGGTCGACAGCCCTCTGATTCGTGCCTCTGCTGGCTCGGCTAATCACGGCCCCTAGGTCGGTCCTCTTGCCTTGGTCGGAAGTTAGGCCGATGCTCGCTGCGGGGCGCCCCCTAACTGACGACCTCACTCTTCGTCCCCATGGCCTCCTCACTCAGCATGTACCACTCTGCCTGAATGAAAAGTGCATCAAAGTCAGTCGGCGGGTCTCAGAGGAGGGATTTGTGGAGACTCTGGCTAGTGAGTCCCTTCTTGAAGGCCGCCATGGTTAGCTCGTCCCCGCAGATTGCCACGCCAAGCCTCTCGTCTTGGAAGTGACGCAGGTATTTCCGAATGGTCTCCCCTTCTTTCTGGACAATCATGAACAGATAGTCCGTGGGCTTCCTCCTCATTCGTCCCACTCGGAACTGCTGGCAGAACTTGTGGGACAGTTCGCCAAAGCATTCGATCTGTACAATCCAGGGCCGAGCTTTGCAAACTCTGCTGGAAGCCCCGGCATAGGAGCGCGTCATCCGCCCCCTGCATCTCCATTACCCCCATGTACTTTTGCACATGCGCGAGGGGGTCTCCCGCACCACTATAGAGCTCAAGTTGGGGAAGCTTGAACCTAGATGGTATCGGGGATGAAGTCAACCATCTAGCCAATGGGGGAGGCTTCCTCGGGATAGAGGGGACGTTCAGGCGACCTTCGGATGTCGCGTTGTCAGTATCGGCCTTCACGTCGATCTCTGAACCTTTTTGGCGAGATGTCTAGGTGCTCAGGGATACGCCCTCCCCGCCTCTCTGGGATTCTACTCTGGTCACGGCATCGCTCCCGACAATCTTCGCGCTTAGGTGAATAGCGCGGTTGTCGGAGTGGGCTCCTCCTGAGCGACAGGGATCCCGCAGATGGTGGACTACACACATCCCTGCACCGTAGACCCGAGGTCAACTTCTCCGGGACCTCCCGGTTCTCCCTCCGAAGCCTCTCTCACTCTGCGATGAGGAAGCAGAGTTGCTGACGAGCAGCTTCTTCGTCGAGGCGGGCTTGTCGGGCGGCATCTGCCTCATCCTCCAGGCATCTCCTGTTGGTAGCAGCTTCTCCGTCACGCTTCTGCTGCTGAGCTGCCTCTGCTTCTTCGTCGAGGAGTTTCTGATGGGCAGCTATCTCTTCGACGAGCCCTCTTCGCCCCATTACTTCTTCGAACTGAGGACGAAGGTTTCGCCTCAAGTTGTGGGGCTCAAAGGGGCCTGGTGGTGCTTCAGTTCTGACCGCCTCGAAGTCTTTCATATTCTTGGTGAAGGCCTCAAAGCTTTGCTGGAGAGCACAGGTTGAGGCCTGAATGGTCTCAGCCATCCCCTCAGGGGGTAAGTCTGTCTATGGGGTCCTCGAGTTAGATTGCAGACTCCTGATCCATGTGGGCTTTGCCACGGTCGGGACTGCAGTTGGATGGTATGGGGGTTGACATGGGTGTGACCCTTCGTTCCCACAGACGACGCCAATTGTTGCCGGGTAAGATCCGCGTACAATGAATTTGTATTAATTGGGAACCAAGGACACGGTGGTTACAAGTTGGATGAGAAGTGTGTAAGATGTTTACAAGTAGTAAGAGGGGCGATGAGGCTAGGCGCACTACGGAGGTCGATCACTGGATCAATCCCGTGAGTTCGCCACTTGTTCGTCGCTCTCCTTGAGTTGAATGCTGATCGCTCGATGCTTGGACGAGCTAACCTGCACACTAAGCAGCTCGTCAGAATGGCCGGATTGGGTTCCAACCCTTCGCCTCTCCGATGCCTAAGTTAGGATTAAGGCTTAGAAAAGGGTGCCGGACACGTAGGTCGAGCTAAGAGTAGGTCGACCTTGCGTGGCGAGCTATTGATGAAGAACAAAGATGTGGATGACCTTTGCTCTTGTGTGTGAGTGTGAGTTTGAGAATCAATTAGCTAACCTCTCTCTCGTAGGAGATCAAGGGGTATTTACAGCCGATGGAGGCGGTTAGGTAGGGCTGACATGTCATGCTGAGCTGGCGAGCTAGACAACGGAAGCTTCGGCCGAGAATGTCAGAGCTGTGCGTGTCAGCTATACCTTTGTTAGACGGCGCAACGGCCAAGGACGCTTTGTCAGAGTGTCAGATTCGAAAGCACCAAACGGTCAGACGGCGCAGCGGCCAGGGGGTGTTTTGTAAGGTTGTCGAGCGGCGGAAGTGTCAGTTGCTTTCTCGTACAAGGTCGTTTGTCGTGTTCGATAGGCCGTAGAATCGTCAAGGTGCGTCCGTGGAGTGGGGCCAATCCTGAGTCATTTGGTCGCCCCTGGCATGTGACGGGCATGCTGGTTGTTCGCCTGGCGAGCTTGAAGGGAAGTGGGCGACCAAAGGGCGAGGTGCGAGGCGAAGTGCGCCCTTCCGCTAGTCGAGGCAGACGTCTGGGACGATGCGCGGCGTGCGGACTAAGTGGGGAACGAGCGACTAAGAGGTGGACATCGCGGAGGAGGGGCGAGCTTGCAGTGCGCCTGACGAGCTTGGATGGAAGGTCGAAGTATCACGATCTTTAGGTCGTAACAAATACTATAAATCTATTCTATAAAAGAGGGAACTACGAAAATGCCATTGTCCTATGTGGCATAATGTGGCAATATGAGAATGATGCCACATGGGATGACACCTCACCCCTCAAACAAAAAACCCCCCAAGTCCACGTAATAACATGGTTGCCATTGCCTTTTCGACATTCCAAAGAATACCCGCAAAACACCTGCCATCTTTCTCCTATTTACATGTTTGCCTTTCGCCCTTCAACATTCCAATAAACCAACTCTCAGCCCGCTTAATTATAGGTTTGTCATTGGGCTTTTCTCATTTAGCCCTCACATGTATTTTAGACTTTAAACCCATGCTTTTCACTCTTTTACCTTAGACAATATACACACTCACACCCACTATTCTGTCTCTTTTGTTTATTTGCGTGAACCCGAATCATGTGGATGGGTTTTTTATGTGTGCTTAAGCACTATTTGTTCGGGTTATTTCTAGCTCCGTGTCAAACCGATTCAAAACATAAATTGAAATATACTCGACTCGCGTAAGTCATATTCCGGGAAATCGACGACTGTGACAGCATTTATAGTGGAAATAGTGCAAACTATTCGACCTGCGCAAACAAAAAAATATTAGGTTTGCACAGCACAAGAAATTCCTATATCCGTTTTGTATTTATGTAATTATATGACACGACTGTGAGTAAGAGGGTGGACTATCGCTATCTTGCAAGAATGGTGACCTGGCTGGCAAGTGCAAAGTGGATTCACTGTTACAAGCCTTTCCGCTCAACCACGCATTGCCACATTCATTCTCTCAAGCTTCCCGGGGGTGACAAATTGTCAACATTTGAGTTCTAGTCATTGTCACCACACGCATACCCTTGACCAGACAGCCACCCCTGTCCAACCGTGGCAATAAACTAAAAGAAAACTTTCGTATATTTAAAATAAATTAAGCGTATGTAACTTCGGAGGCAGTCACAATTTTTCAAAAATAATAATCAACACTTTGCTTCTGCTGGTAGAAAATCAAAATCATAGGCTAATTTATGGATAGTGATCGGTACAGACTGTATCGTATCGAACCGCATACAGTGAATCGTCCCGTGTGACTGCCCATTATCGAGTAACAATTCGTTTCACGAATTAACTGACACATGGGAGAATCCATACAAGAAAAGTTTCGGCGTTAAACCTTATATTATACTTTAATTGATGCCATGAAGAATCAAGAACTTGACACATTAATTAACATGTGACCATTTAAATTAAAAACGGGTCCAAGGTGAAGACTTGAGTTGGGTCAAAAGGATAAAGACATCTTAAATTTAGAAGCAAAAGAGCTAGGGTCCATAGCCAAGGGGAATTGATTTAGGGGGCCCCACAGCTGGGGGTGCCAAGTTTTTCCCACCAGAGACCGAGATGCAAAAATTCATTCAGACTTTGATAGAGATAAATAAATAAATAAAAATCATATCATTTCATACCCATTGGGACCATGGTTCGTTAAAATCATCATTGATTTTTTCACACACTCTCTCTCTCTCTCTCTGTGAATAGCAATAATCAAGCCAAAGTTCCAGAAGTAAAAAAAACAAAACAAAAGAAAGAAAGAGGACATAGAAAGGCAACAAGCTCAGAGACTGAAACTGAAAGAAGCCCCATAACAAAAGCATCAGAGAAGAAGGCACTCAGAGAGCGTAAGGGCGCATGCGCACAAATATCATCAAGAAGAAGAAGGCAAAATCAAAAGCTGCAGCTGCTGCCAACATATTTAAGATAAAACAATATGTACACAGTAAACTTCACTAGCTGCTACAAAATGATCCCCTTTAAGGCTTTTGATAATAAGAAAATGCCAAAATGAAACCCCCTTGAGCTAATGTTTTTTGTCTTCTATTGTGCTACAGCATCTTTTTTCTCTCCTTCTTACTCTTACTCCTTTACTGCCAGCTGCAAGTTCACCTTGCAATTTCAGAGTGAATTGCAGAATTATACCCAACCTGCTCCATCTCCCACCGCAGCTTGGCCGCTATTTCATCTTCGACAGGCACATAGTCCTACAATCAATATATATATTATTTCAAAAAAAAATGAAGAACAAACTATGAAATTTCAACTTAGAAAAAACTACTGACTTCAAGTTTCTGAACTAGGTCTCGGGGGTTGGGGGCTGATATGATGATGTTGCGCTGAAAGGGCTGGATGAAGCCATCATCCACTGCTTTGTCGATGAAGGCCAGGAGCGAGTTGTAGTATCCGTCCACATTCAGCAATCCCACCTGCAGCCATCAAGTTATAATTAACCCTTTTTTAGTTAATTGCTGTCAATGATTTCTTCATTATTTTTATTAAAAATGGAATTTTTGGGATGAATAGAATCACTGACTGGTTTGTTGTGGATGCCAAGCTGAGCCCATGATATAACTTCCAGTAGCTCCTCCAATGTCCCATACCCACCTAGAGTCAAATCACAACAAGCCAGAAGTTTATTCAAATGATGTTAAGAGTGTAAACAAGAAAACGAAAACAGAAACCCTAGAGAGAGGAGAGATAAGAGACCAGGCAAGGCAATGAAGGCATCAGAGTGTCGAGCCATTTCAGCCTTTCTTTGATGCATGCTAGTCACTGCTCTAACCTCACCCACTGTTTCACCAGTGATCTAAAAATTAATTCAAACAAACAGGGCGAAAAGAATTAGAAACCGAAAAATATTAACGAAAGCAAGCAAAGAATAAAGCTAGCATTCAAAGGAATTAATCTTTTGACGAAAAATAATCACAAGGAATACCTCTTTTGGCATCAGAGTCCTGGGAATGATCCTTAAACCAGCAAAAATTAGGGAGAAAAAAAAAATCAGATGATCAATTGAACAAAAACCCATGAAGAAGAACATAAATAGGATCCAAAAACGAAATAAAAACAAGTATTAAATGAATCCTCACCCTAAGACATGGCCGCCGCCACTATGAACAGCTTCAGAGACCAAACCCATGAGCCCAATGCTCCCTCCTCCATACACCAAGTCCACCTTTCTTGCAACCTTTAAGATCACATTATTTTAACCACAACAGAAACCAAAAGGTCTATAAAACAAAAAAGCTCTCAGCTTTCCCTCATTGAAAAGAAAAAAAATGTTTTTTTTGGGAGGTTACCAGCTCTTTGCCGAGCTCTACAGCAGCATCTTGATAGCAAACTCTCTTGCCCGTGCTGCTCCCGCAGAAGACACAGACCCGCTTGAATCTTGATTTCTTCATCCCCTCGTTATCCATCTCCCCTCTCTCTCTGTTTCTCTGTGCTTGAACTGCAGTTCTCGAGATACGATGAAAAGCTGGTCGTATATATAGAGGAGGAGGTGGGAACTCGACTCTCTCTTTCTCCAGGGAGAGAAAGACAGAAGAGAGAGAAAGCAAAGAGAAGGGATAGTATTTGTTCCACCCACGTAAATGCAGTCTTTGTACTTTTTCAAAATTGAAAGAGATTTTTAAAAACAGATACTGCTATTAATATAATTAAGGAATTGTTGAAAAAAGGAAGCGAGACTGAGACTGAGAGTGATATGGAGAATAGTTAGCTAATTCCTATTTTCCATTTTAAAAGAAAAGGGAAATTCTTCGATATTTCTTACAGTTGACAGGGGAGTAATATATACAATAGCTTTTATTTTTGAAATGAAATGTGATTATGTGAGCACCCGACCCATTCCATATGTCTCCGGGTTCACACACGCAATCATAAAGCGTGAGTAGTAGTAGTAGCAGCAGCAGCAGAGGGAAGATGCGGTCCACACGTGTGAAGCCCCCACCGCGTTGCCTCGGAAAATTGCACTAACCCTGTTCCTGAATCCTGCAACTGTGTTTCATTCCATCCCTACTGCTGCCAGCAGGCACTGGTCCTTTTCCTACCTTCCCTTGTCAATCTACAGTGTACATGCTAGGCGTATCCTTCAACATAGTAGCGTTACTCGCGGGTATATCCTTACGGGCCATAAGGGCCTGTTTCTTTCGTGAGAAAGAGGGGGGGAAATGAAAATTTGACACTATTCACGTGTCGATTCACAACTGTTCACATACTTTCCTCTTTCGCTTTCCTTCGGGTTGTTCCTTTCCTCGTCTTCTCCTCGCGAACTCGATGTCGCCGATTCACCGACGTGGCGGCACAACTTTCTCGGCCTGAAATTCCCGTGAATCGCGGCGATTTCGCTGAGATTCTTCGTTCTGGGTCCCAGTGGGTCAGAATTTGCTTCCCCTCACCCTCGTTTGCGCGGGATTCGGTTGGGGATTTCCAAACCCTAGCCCCTATTTTCGGTCTCCTGCTGTTCTTCAAGCTTCCATTGCTTTCGATCTGGGTTGTTGGCTTTGATTTCTTGGTAGGCACTGAAGGAGGGGGTGTGCCTAGCTGCTTGGGGTTGTCGGTGAAGCTCAGAGCAAAACCCTACCTTCGGTCGTCAGGATCTCTCTCTAATTTTGGGATTTTAACGCTCAGGTATAAGCTGATGCCCTCTATAAATTTTTAAATGCTGTGATGAAGCTAGGGTTTAACTGTGTTTGCTGATTTGTGATTTTGGTTTGTTGGGCATGGTTGCTTGCGGCAATTCCTTAGAATCTTGGGTTGTTGGATGTTGTTGGTTGTTGGTATGTTGTTGGGATTTCTTAGAAGCTTGAGGCAATTTAGGAATTGGCTGATGTTTGTTGTTGGTTTGCTTGCGGCGATTTCATATAAACTAGGGACCTTTTGTGCAGCTGTTTGTTGTTAGCCTAGTTTCAAATTTTGGTTGTTTCATTGCACAGTGGTGCAGCTGTGAACTTTGAGATACACATCTGATTTTTGACAAGTTTCAAATTTTTTGTGGGGCAGTGCACATTGGTGCAGCTGTGGACAGGGAGAAACAAATGGGTTATTTTACCTATTTTCAAGTTTTTGTTGTTTCAAGTTTAAATTTATGTTGGTTCAATGGACATTGGTGCAGCAGTGCAATGGGAGAACCCAATTTGATTTTTTGCCTAGCTTCAATTGTTGGTTGGTTCATTGCACATTGGTGCAGCTGTGAAGTTTGAGATACACATGTGATTTTTGCCCAGTGTCAATTTTTTTTGGGTCAGTTCACATAGGTGCAGCAGTGCACTTTGAGATACAAATGTGATTTATTACCTAGTTTCTAGTTTTTGTTGTTTGATTGCACATTGGTGCAGATGTGAACTTTGTGATACACATGTGATTTTTAATCAAGTTTCAATTTTTTGGTTGGTTCTATGAACATTGGTGCAGCTGTGGACAGTGAGATATAAATGTGAGATTTTACCTAGTGTCAAGTTTTTGTTGTTTCATTGCACACTGGTGCAGATGTGAACTTTGAGATACACAAGTGATTTTTTTCCCCAGGTTCAATTTTTTTGTTGGTTCAATGAACATTGGTTCAACAGTGCAATGGGAGAAACAAATGAGATTTTTTGCGTAGCTTAAATTTTTGGTTGTTTCATTGCACATTGGTGCAGCTGTGAACTCTGAGATACACATGTGATTTATGCGAAGTGTCAATTTTTTTTAGGGTCAGTGCACATTGGTGCAGCAGTCCACTTTGAGATACAAATGTGATTTTTAACCTAGTTTCAAGTTTTTGTAGTTGCATTGCACACTGGTGCAGATGTGAAATTTGAGATACACATGTGATTTTTTGCCAAGTTTCATTTTTTTGGTTGTTTCATTGAACATTGGTGCAGATGTGGAAAGTGAGATACAAATGTGATTTTTTACCAAGCTTCAAGTTTTTGTTGTTTCATTGCACATTGGTGCAGCTGTGATCTTTGAGATACACAAGTGATTTTTTTGCCTAGTTTCAATTTTTTTGTTGCCTCAATGAACATTGGTTCAGCAATGCACTGGGAGCAACAAATGTGATTTTTTGCCTTGCTTCAATTTTTGGTTGTTTCATTGCAGATTGGAGCAGATGTGAACGTTGAGATACACATGTGATTTTTTATTCTGTACCCAGCTGGGCACTGGGAGTAACAAATGTGATTTTTTGCCTAGTTTCAATTTTTAGCCCAATGATGATGATAGATACAATATCCATTTGGGAATTGGATATGGAAAAATATGTGGATATAGGCTGGATGGTTCCACTATCTCTGCGTGTGTGATATGTGAAGGAGCAACTGCTTATGACCACCATGATTTATTGGTAACGTAACTTTCTTCCTGAGGGCTTATTAATCACTTATGTATCTCACAGTGCACAGCAACACCAATGTGCAATGAACCCAAACAAAAATTGAAACTGGGAAAAAATTCACATTTGTATCAGCCCAATGATGAAGAACATATATTGATCAATTTGTCCCTCGGTTAAGAAGAAAAAGTTGTATGAGGTGTGAAGGTTCATTCATAATGAGCAACCGCCTAATACATAATGAATGCTTTAAAAAATGTATACCTGAGGGCTGAGATACAAATGTGAATTTTTTACCTAGTTTCAAGTTTTTGATGATTCATTGCACATTGGTGCAGATGTGAACTTTGAGATACAAATGTGATTGGTAATTTTTTTACCCAGTTTCAATTTTGGCTGGGTCAATGCACATTGGTGCAGCTGGGCAATGGGAGTAACAAATGTGAGTTTTTGCCTAATTTCAATTTTTTGCCCAATGATGATGATAGTTACATTATCCATTTGTGCAGTGGATATGGAAAAAATGTGGATATAGGCTGGATGGTTCCACTATCTCTGCGTGTGTGATATGTGATGGAGCAACTGCTTATGACCACCATGATTTATTGTTAACTTAACTTTCTGCCTGAGGGCTTATAAAATCACTTATGTATCTCAAAGTGCACAGCAGCACCAATGTGCAATGAACCCAAAAAAAATTGAAACTGGGCAAAAAATCACATTTGTATCAGCCCTATGATGAAGAACATATATTGATCAATTTGTCCCTCGGTTAAGAAGAAAAAGTTGTATGAGGTGTGAAGGTTCACTCATAATGAGCAACCGCCTAATACATAATGAATGCTTTAAAAAATGTTTACCTGAGGGCTTAGATACAAATGTGATTTTTTTTACCTAGTTTCAAATTAGTTGTTTAGTCATTGCCCATGGGTGCTGCAATGAACAGTGAGATACATATTTGATTTTTATCCAGGTTCAATTTTTTGGTAAATTGCACATTGGTGAATCTGTGCACTGTGACATACATATGAGATTTTTTGCCAAGTTTCTGTTTTTTGTTGGCTCATTGCACATTAGCTGTGCAATGTGAGATACATCTGTGTTTTTGCCCGGTTTCAATTTTTGTTGTGTCAATGCAAATTGGTGCAGCTGTGCACTGTGAGGGAAATATGTGATTTTTGACCAGTTTCAATTTTTTGTTGGGTCCATTGCACATTGGTGCAGCTTTGTTTCTGTTTTTTTACTTCATGTCAACTTGTTGAATTTGGGGTTTTTCTTATGCTATTATAGCCTCCAAGATGAGTGTTGCTTTTTGGGATTTTTCTTTGGTAATTTTGGCTATCTTTATACAATGGTTGGTGCATGCCTCCAAGCTTATTGATCACTCCATATTTTACACCTTTTTTCTGCATATTTGCATACCGTTTTGATCGCCCATATCACGCTTTTCACGATTATTCGACAATATTGCGATACTTTTCACTATTTCTTGTTTTTGTCGTATTTCAGGAAATATGGAGCGATTTGGATCGATTGTGAGATCAAGAGGATTTGCACCCACTCCGGAGTGTATGCCATGGCCCTTTTGAGGGTTATTCTGCAATGGAAGAGGAGTGGAAGAAGAAAGAACGTCGTAGGAGCGACGGGGGAGCGAAAAGATGAAGATTGGGCATTTTCAGCATGCCACTCGGCCGAGTGAAGGAGTCACTCGGTCGAGCATTGAGACCACGCTCGGCCGGCCAGATCGGACATGCAACAGAGATGTATCAGCGTGCACTCGGCCGAGCATCGCACGTCGACTCGGCCGAGTTAGGAGACTCCGTCCGCCCGAGTGGCACCCAGACGACGGCAGGCCAAAATGTCCAACTTACTGTAATCCGTCAGTCTGCCCCAGAAGCTCGACTCGGCCGAGTGACGAAAGCCGTCTGCCCGAGTACCAAATGCCCCTCGGCCGAGTGACATTTGCCACTCGACCGAGTGATGCCGAGGACACACGTCGCCCAGATTTTCAGACATCCTTCTAATCTTTTCAAATCTGCTATCATTCCAGTAAGCAAAGTATTTTTCTCATATTTTTTATGGATAGTAGACTTCATGAAGATTCCAACGCCGCCAAGAACGCGCAAATCGGAGGTCGGATGAAATCTGGGGAATTTCTGCAAGTTGATGCTGCAGTTCTGGAATTTCCACTCGGCCGGGTCACATGTTCCACTCGGCCGAGTGCGACCTGGGCCCAGATTTTAAGTTGCGGTTTGGGCTGTTTTTGGGCACGAATTTGAGAGGTTTTCGAGGGTTATTTGCTAGGGTTTTGGGAGAGTATTTAAGGGGGTTTGTAGCCACCATTAGGGGGATCCCCATTATATTTTCTTAGCCTCCATATGTTTTTCTTAGGATTATTTTAGAGGTTAGGCCATGCCCTAGGCCCCCTCTTGGATCTAAAAGCTTGTATTTTGGATTGAAGATCTTCATCAAGCTAAGTATTTTCTTCTTTTTATTTGAATCTTTGTTTTTCTATCTTTTTGTATGCAAGCAATTATTTCTATTGATTCTCATATCCTTATTGCTATGCTAGAGTAGATTTGTTGTTCTAGGGTTTGGGGATGAACCCTATGGATCTAATTTCATATTTGTGATGAATGAATTTCTAAATTGCTAGAATTGCTAGGAGGTTAGGTTGTGATTGATTTATTACGGATAGCTAGGGATTTCCATCGATTTGGGGTTTGCAAGAGATTGGATTCCAATCGATGGGAAGCCCTAGAAATTCGATTTAGATTGACAATTGAATTTCTCTAGATTTGATTTGCAAGAGATTGGGCCAAAGCTAGGATTTTTAATTGTGATTCTATACCCATATTCGTTTGCAAGAGATTGGACGAATACGAACTATCACAACCTAGATCGTAACTCGAGTTTGCACGAGAGTGGGCCCGAGGGGCGATTGAACGATGATGTCGATCCTAATGCTAGTGGCTTAGGCTAGGGTTTGCAAGAGATTGGGCCCTATCCTAGGTTCGCTATAGACCGGCAATAGCGCGACGGCGTGAGCTTGGTTCTCTATTCAGTTACGACTAGTTCACCTCAACGCAAGTCTAGTAATATTGAGATTCACTATTCACAATGATGTATGACGATCCGTAGTGGGAATTCCCTAGCCCTAGACGTCTTTATTTGGTTTTATATCCCCATACTTTGCCTGACGATTGTGACAGGATCGCCGCAAGGCAAATTCCCTCTTTTATTATATTGTATTTGAATCGATATTTGACCGATTTCTTTATCATCGACACCGACATCCACCACCATTTCCATTATATTATACCATAGCCATCTCCACCAATAAAACGTTCGTAGTCAAACCAACCTAGGATAGATTGGAACCAACACCACCTCCTCGTGTTCGATACCCGCTCGCCACTACGCCGTGCGCTTGCGGTAAAACTACAATCGTCGTCCCGGGTGTGTATCCGGGGGCGCGATCAAGTTTTTGGCGCCGTTGCCGGGGAGGTGTTTCCGTTGGTGCCAATTTGTCACAATTAGGTTGATTAGACTATGAAAAAAAATAAATAAATAAAAATGAAATTTTCACCCCTGCCACCATTATTATCATTTCTATATTCTTTTGTGCCACTGATATCTTTTCTCCAGGTATTTATCTTTGTTGATCAGGTGCTATGGATTATACTACGTGGACCACAGATTTTGATCAGAGTGCTCAGATGGGAGAATACTATTATGATCAGAGTGCTCAGATGGGAGAATACTATTTTGATCAGAGTGCTCAGATGGGCGAATACCTTTTTGAGGAGATGCACTGGCCCGAGCTTGATGAGAGACAAAGGATCTTTTTTGATGAGATGCATGCACACCAGGTTGAAGTGCAAGCCGGGCTTGAAAAGGGTAACCTTCTATTGGAACGGGTGAAGAGGCAACTTGAAATGAATATGCTCATGCTTAAGGTTGAAGGGATTTCCAAAGATATCAGTTCTGCTTCTTCATTTTATGGGCAAGAAGCATCGCCAGACTTACTACCAGAGCCAGAATGTGCCGTCGTCGATCCCACTTCCTACGATACATCTATTGCATATGAAGAGTGGATGGACGAAGAGGCAGTGAAGGAAGCAGAAACTGAGTCATATGCGTAGCCAGAGGAGGACGCATTTCAGAGATTATTGGAGGGTCTCTTGGAGTCAGTGAGGTTCACCGGTTCAGAGAGCATTACGGCAGGTGATGCATTTGAGCTACGATTTGCAGATTTTGTTATGAACCGTGTTTCAGCTGCAGGAACAATTGTGGAGGACATCCATGTCAGACTTGAGGGGGATAGACTATATTTTCGGATTTCTTGCGGGCATTCCCCTCCACATGATACATCCCCACAAGCTGACACACATGAGCAGCCAGCATCACCATCCCAGGGAGAGCCTACATTGATAGTTGATGAGAAGGCAAATGAGCACACTATCGAGCCAGAGCATGCTTTTGAGGAGGCCTTACACACAGAGCCAGAGCTTATCACCGAGGAGGTCATGCATCGGGACGAGGACACAGCCATTCATGAGGATCCCGAGCACTATCCTCCTCCATTAGAGCTTCCACAGCCACCTCATCCTCCCACTGACGCAGAGGACTACCCCACAGAGCTTATGGCTCCCCTTCAGGGAGATCTCTTTACTCCCTCGCCCTTTATCTTTGATTTCCCTCCAGTGTTTGATTTTTTTTATGATTCATCGTGCCTTTTGCAGGATTCATGTACATACGATCAAGAGGTACGATGGGACGTATATGTGGAGGAGAGCGAGGAGTTAGCACCCATGGACACATATGAATATGATCAAGGGGTGCACTGGGATGAGTCCGACGATGATGAGGAGCATCTTGATGGGGTCCACACCTATGATCTAGATTTACCTGAGCAGCATAGAGAAGACACCGTGGAGACAGCTATCACGGCACGTGAGGATATTGGATTATTTCCAGGGAAGTATCGCCCACCACTATTTATTTCATATATTTCTATTGACGATCCTCTTTGGAATACTTTTATTATGAGGGTGAAATTTTTGCAGCGAACTGATGCATCCTATTCTCTGCAGGGTACAGGTGGAGTCCTTGTGGGAATGCTGGAGGATGCATTGCTAGAGTTCGTTGGTGTCCGTGGACATATGAGCCTGGCGGAGCCACAGAAGGAGCAGTTGGAGCAGTTGCCTGCACCGGCAAAGATACTGGATCCGCCTTTTGCTATAGGTGATATCAATCCAGTAGTGTAGAAATTTTTATGCTTTGAATAAACACGAATCCTCTCGACAGCGAGAGGACCGTATAGATTTGCTTGAATAAATATCACCTCATATGACGGCAACAAAATTTTTTTACTCCCCAAACCCATTATATATATTAATTGCCCCCTTCAAATTTTGATGCGTCACATCCTTTTGCTCACCACCATCGAGCATTTCTTTCAAGTGAATACTCACTTTCTTATTCATTTGACTTGATCACGCTTTGCAAAGCCATGATTTTATTGATCGAGTCATTTGAATAGGATTGTTTGGTATAAGCTTGGGGGAAAGCGCTCTCATGCATCATTGTATGTGCATGTAGTTGCATTAGGATTTCATGTCATTCATTTCATCATTTTTCATTCACCCCCTTTATTATTATCGTTGTTCCTCATATTCTTTCATTATGATCACATTGAGGACAATGTGAAGTTTAAGCTTGGGGGAGTGCATTTCCATGCCATTTAGATGCATTAGTTGCATTTTTACTTTATTTTAGGGTTTTTAAAATTTTTCAAAATTTTTGCATCATCTTTTTGAATTTTCCATCTTATTTTCCTTTTATGTGTGTTCATGCATCATGTTGTGTGCTTGTTTTTCTTTTCTTTCCTCTCTTTTATTTTTTCTTATTCCTTTATTTTTCTTTCTCTTCTTTTGCTAGATTTGTTCCTTATGATGATATCTCTTATTGCTCTACCAACCATCACGATGCTTATTATTCCTTGACATGCTACTTAGAGTATTCCATAGTCTTGCTATTCACATGTGCTTGCAAATCTATTTCTTTTGATGATTCCTCTACATGAATGCATGATATTAATTGAAGCTGAATGTATGGATTAGTGTTTGGTATGCTTTTGTTGGAAATGCACCAAGATTCACGCATCATTAGTATATCTGAAGCATCAGTTTTATTGTCTTATTCACCTTCTGTTGCATGCCTGATATTGTTGTAAACTTTACTGCTTGACTTCACTGTTTATTGAAATGATTGAGAATATCCATGCTTACATATGAGTTTTAGTTGATGTATTATCTTATTGAACCGTCCGTGCACATCTTAGAGTGAACCGAGTGTTATATTACTTCCTTCTCCACATATATCTTTTTATTCTCTACATGTCACTTGAGTTCACCTCCTAAAGTTACTTATATCGCATCTATTTCCCAAAAATCCCTACAAAAGAAAAAGTTAGCTCCAAAAGTCCAAAAAGCCAAGAAGGAGCCAAAAAACCAAAAATACAAATCAAATAGCTCCTACAAAAATCCAAAAAGAAAAGTGAGAAACAAAAAGGTTCAAAAAGAAAAAAAAGAAGAAAAAAAAATATTTCTCTATCTCAATATTGGAGACACAAAATACTTGGGAAAACCAAGGCAAAAATCTCATTGTCCACTATCATATTCCTTTAGATGCGATGCCTCAAGCTAAGCTTGGGGGGGGGGGGGGTGAATTCATTTGACCATATGAGTGAGTATGACATTAGAGTGGAGACGTGCATGAATGGGAATATTCGATAATGCTTCGACTTTGCAAAATATATTAGATGTGGAGATTTTTCATGATTTGAAATAAATATGTGAATGCCATGACTCTTATTCTATTCTCTATTGCATGCTTGGTGTGTATCTTATATGCTTCATTTATAACTCTTGATTGAAAAGTGCATTGCCAACATTTGTATATTAAATTCTATGAAATGTGTGATGTGGATATGAATTGATTGTATGAATTTAGAGAGTCCCTCTTATTGCTCTTAAAAGCTTGCAAGTACCATGTCTAAGTAAGATTTGAAATCCTTATAGCATGTGATTCGTATTTTTCAAGTTATCGTGATGTGTAGCTTATGGCTTGAGATCTGAGAGAATAATCTAGCAACCACTCCCACCTCGTGTTCTTTCTTTTTCTTTCGTTTCATTTTCTTTATTTTCATCTCCTGAGTTCGTCTCTTTACTTATCTTCCTCGAGGACGAGTAAGAGGTAAGCTTGGGGGATTTTGATCACTCCATATTTTACACCTTTTTTCTGCATATTTGCATACCATTTTGATCGCCCATATCACGCTTTTCACGATTATTCGACAATATTGCGATACTTTTCACTATTTCTTGTTTTTGTCGTATTTCAGGAAATATGGAGCGATTTGGATCGATTGTGAGATCAAGAGGATTTGCACCCACTCCGGAGTGTATGCCATGGCCCTTTTGAGGGTTATTCTGCAATGGAAGAGGAGTGGAAGAAGAAAGAACGTCGTAGGAGCGACGGGGGAGCGAAAAGATGAAGATTGGGCATTTTCAGCATGCCACTCGGCCGAGTGAAGAAGTCACTCGGCCGAGCATTGAGACCACGCTCGGCCGGCCAGATCAGACATGCAACAGAGATGTATCAGCGTGCACTCGGCCGAGCATCGCACGTCGACTCGGCCGAGTTAGGAGACTCCGTCCGCCCGAGTGGCACCCAGACGACGGCAGGCCAAAATGTCCAACTTACTGTAATCCGTCAGTCTGCCCCAGAAGCTCGACTCGGCCGAGTGACGAAAGCCGTCCGCCCGAGTACCAAATGCCCCTCGGCCGAGTGACATTTGCCACTCGACCGAGTGATGCCGAGGACACACGTCGCCCAGATTTTCAGACATCCTTCTACTCTTTTCAAATCTGCTATCATTCCAGCAAGCAAAGTATTTTTCTCATATTTTTTATGGATAGTAGACTTCATGAAGATTCCAACGCCGCCAAGAACGCGCAAATCGGAGGTCGGATGAAATCTGGGGAATTTCTGCAAGTTGATGCTGCAGTTCTGGAATTTCCACTCGGCCGGGTCACATGTTCCACTCGGCCGAGTGCGACCTGGGCCCAGATTTTAAGTTGCGGTTTGGGCTGTTTTTGGGCACGAATTTGAGAGGTTTTCGAGGGTTATTTGCTAGGGTTTTGGGAGAGTATTTAAGGGGGTTTGTAGCCACCATTAGGGGGATCCCCATTATATTTTCTTAGCCTCCATATGTTTTTCTTAGGATTATTTTAGAGGTTAGGCCATGCCCTAGGCCCCCTCTTGGATCTAAAAGCTTGTATTTTGGATTGAAGATCTTCATCAAGCTAAGTATTTTCTTCTTTTTATTTGAATCTTTGTTTTTCTATCTTTTTGTATGCAAGCAATGATTTCTATTGATTCTCATATCCTTATTGCTATGCTAGAGTAGATTTGTTGTTCTAGGGTTTGGGGATGAACCCTATGGATCTAATTTCATATTTGTGATGAATGAATTTCTAAATTGCTAGAATTGCTAGGAGGTTAGGTTGTGATTGATTTATTACGGATAGCTAGGGATTTCCATCGATTTGGGGTTTGCAAGAGATTGGATTCCAATCGATGGGAAGCCCTAGAAATTCGATTTAGATTGACAATTGAATTTCTCTAGATTTGGTTTGCAAGAGATTGGGCCAAAGCTAGGATTTTTAATTGTGATTCTATACCCATATTCGTTTGCAAGAGATTGGACGAATACGAACTATCACAACCTAGATCGTAACTCGAGTTTGCACGAGAGTGGGCCCGAGGGGCGATTGAACGATGATGTCGATCCTAATGCTAGTGGCTTAGGCTAGGGTTTGCAAGAGATTGGGCCCTATCCTAGGTTCGCTGTAGACCGGCAATAGCGCGACGGCGTGAGCTTGGTTCTCTATTCAGTTACGACTAGTTCACCTCAACGCAAGTCTAGTAATATTGAGATTCACTATTCACAATGATGTATGACGATCCGTAGTGGGAATTCCCTAGCCCTAGACGTCTTTATTTGGTTTTATATCCCCATACTTTGCCTGACGATTGTGACAGGATCGCCGCAAGGCAAATTCCCTCTTTTATTATATTGTATTTGAATCGATATTTGACCGATTTCTTTATCATCGACACCGACATCCACCACCATTTCCATTATATCATACCATAGCCATCTCCACCAATAAAACGTTCGTAGTCAAACCAACCTAGGATAGATTGGAACCAACACCACCTCCTCGTGTTCGATACCCGCTCGCCACTACGCCGTGCGCTTGCGGTAAAACTACAATCGTCGTCCCGGGTGTGTATCCGGGGGCGCGATCACTTATAGAAGCTGTTTTGGGATGTTATCTCCATGGTTACTCATATGTAGCATGGTAGGTATATAATTAACAGTAAATATATGTGTTATTCAATTAAGGGTGACATGGATACACAAGGAGACCATTCGGGGTGTGATTTATGTACCGCCGCCGCAGCCACAATAACGTTTGTCGTACTAGCCTTACAATTGGACAATTCCGCTAGGCCAGACCCTATACCCAGAGAGCCCTCAGCTATGCGGGATCTGCATAGAAAATCCCACATGCGGAGAATTTTGTGGGGGTATGAAAGTAGTTGTTTGCACTACCTACGTATGCGCAGACATGCTTTCATGAATCTTGCAGCATTAATGCGCCAGCGTGATCTTCTCAAGGACACTATTCATGTATCCGTAGAGGAGCAGGTGGCCATGTTCCTGCATATGGTAGGGCACAAGTCAAAGAATAGAGTAATGCAAGTGGATTTCATAAGGGGAGGGGGGACAGTTAGCCGTTATTTTAACAAAGTAATGGCGGGACTGTGTGCACTGCGGGATATGTTCGTGAAGCAAGCCCCGAATGAGACGCCGCCGGATATACTCAATAATCGAAATTGGTTCCCATATTTTAAGGTACGTGTGAGTATATGTATATGTGGCAGTATAATAAGGATCATTTTTGGGATTGCACAATGGTCACATTTAATATGTTGTAGGACTGCATTGGGCTCATTGATGGGACGCACATAGATGCCACGCTACCAGCAAGGCTCGTACCCCGCTTTAGAGGGCGAAAGGGGGTGACTTAAAATGTGCTTGCAGCTGTTACACCAAACAAAAGATTCACATACGTACTGGCCGGGTGGGAAGGATCCGCAAATGATTTTACGGTCTTGAAAGATGCATTGTCTTTACCCCCCCCCCCACTAGGGCTGCGAGTGTATGAAGGTAATATAGAGAAATTTCCATATAAATTTATATTACCTATCTTAGAAACCGGCTGAAAGCGTATGAACGTATACTTGGTTTATTTGTTTGACTGTAGGTAAATATTACCTTTGCGATGCTGGATATACTACAATGCCAGGATTCATATCTCCATACAGGGGAGTTAGGTACCATTTGAAGGACCATACTGATCGGGTTCCGCGAAATCAACGAGAGCTATTCAACCTACGCCATTCTACATTAAGATCAAAGATAGAGTCCACATTTGGTATCCTAAAGAACACGTTTAAAATATTGACATCCAAACCTCACTACCCATTCAAGACACAGGTCGCTACCGTCCTATCGTGCACTGTTTTGCATAACTACATCCAAATTGCAGATCCTCATGACCCCCACCTTAATGGAGGGGTTGAGGAGGAAATAGAGGGTATCGATGAGAGGGATGACGATGTTATTGATCAATCCCAACAGAGGACTGTTCGTGAACAAACCGAACAACGGGATAGATGGAAAATGCGCAGGGAGCAGATGGCTTGGGATATGTGGGTGGACTACTGTAGCATAAATAACAACGGGAACACTGAAGAGCATGGCCTATGAGTTTGTCGTAGTATTTGCTTACCTTGTCTGAACAATTTACTTATGTCCTTGATTATTGCATTACGGTTGGTGTGTTCATTATAACAGTATTTGCATGCTTTGGCTGATCGTTGTAATCATTTATAATTTTGTATTTTTCCACCATTCGGCATCATTTCACTGATGTTTACTGTAAAATTATGTGGTTTAATTTTCAGAATATTGATGTTGTAGGGATGGAAGGATCTAAAAAATCAGGGCATGGGGGCAAGCCATCCCCGGATGGTAGTGAACCGATGTATCACGTATATGAAAATCATTATGGGACACAACGTGGAGAGGCCGAAAGGAGGGTGGAACCCCTTCTCAACCGGCCAATTCCTATGCGGGTTCCTCATAACCCCTACCAAATGCTTGGGTTCCAATCTGGTGCAGCTGGAATGCCGTATCAACAGTATGGAACTTACAGCTTGCCATTGCAAATGCCCATCTCCCCTCCAATGCAAATGCCCATGTCTCATCCAATACAAATGCCCCTGTCTATGCCCTCGCAAAGTGGCCATGGGTATATGCATATGCTACAAGGGGGAGACATCCCCAATTTCAGACCCCCCTCCTCTCATGGTGCATTCGCGATGCACACGCCACCAAGTGGCACTGAAAGAACACCCGGCAGTGACTCCTCGAGGAAGTCAAGCCGGCGTAGTGAGGATGCCGAGGGGTCTGTCTCAAGTCCAAGCAAAAAGCTGAAGCAACCATCCTCTTCGTCACTGCAGAACAAAATTTGGAAGCCCGAGCACGATGCCACCCTTATTCCATTGCTAGCTGATCTTGCACGGCAGGGCCTTAAGGTCGATAAGACCTTTAAAGGGGCCGCCTTCAATGCAGCTGCAGCGGAAATCAATAAAACTCATGGGACGTCGTTCACTAGTGGTAATGTGAGGAACCATATGAAATCATTGAAGACACGTCTCAAGGATGTTTACTCTTTCATGGAAATGAGCGGTGCGGGCTGGGATGCTGAGAAGAAGCTGATTGAGCTGGATTCGGAGACTTTTGACACGTGGGCGGCGGTAATTACTTCTATCTTATACATAGTCTACCTGCCAGTACATAAAATATAAATATGAATATGGTATATTCATATATTATCCGCTAATCGTTCAGGCGAACCCTCGGAAGCGTGCGTATGTCAACCAACCAATACCATGGTTTGATGATCTGGTTGTCATCATTGGGGATGACGCTGCTAGGGGGGATATGTCATGTTCCTTATTCGATAGCTTTGGAGGCCCATTTTCTGGAGGGGAAGGTGAGCCCGTAACGCCTGACCCTACACATATTCGTACTCCACCCCACGATGTCCCTGAGGACATACCCACCCAGGCGTCGACAGGAGAGTGTGCACATGGGGGGACAAGAAATACTACCCCACCCTCGCTGGGGAAGAAGAAACAGCGGCGACGCGTCGTGAGGGAGGACCCGGATGTAATGCGGGATATAGAAATCAATGTGAAAGAGGTCGCTGAGGCTATACGGACTGCACACTCCCATCCCCACTGGACTGAAACTCTTGCGGAGCGTGTGTACGAGTTTCATGAGTACCCTCCCCCCCTCCTGTTGAAGTTGTTTAAAGATCTTAGCATGAATGAGCTGGCGGGTCGTCAATTTTTGGTCGTGCCGCATACGAGTAGGAAGCTAATCCTTGAAGATTTAGTGGCACAAATGGAAAGGGAATTGAGGGACGCAGGTTATGGAAGCGGAGATGGCATCGGAAAGAAATGAGTCTGGGTGGGCCAAGTGGCATTTTGTTTGTGTTGGGATTAAGGGTCGATGGGAGCTTTGAGGTGTTATATGGGTAACGCTGAAACATTTTGGCATGTCTGAATGCAGCATTTTTTGTGGCATTTCTCGTAGATGCTTTTTGGGTGTTAATGTGGTACATTTGGGCAAGGCTACTGGGTGTTAATGCGGTAATTATTTGCATTGCTTTATGGTTCAATTTTTTTGTGTTCATGTTTGCTGCTTGGTTTAGATTTTGGTATTTTTTCTCCTTGTTGCAGGTTGTGATAATATGAAACATAAGTGGATGGCTCCTATTTTTCAGTTTTGGTTTATGGCTCATTGTTGATGTTTCCCTATAGCCCAATGATGATGATAGTTACAATATCCATTTGTGCATTGGATATGGAAAAAATATGTGGATATAGGCTGGATGGTTCCACTTTCTCTGCTTGTGTGATATGTGAAGGAGCAACTGCTTATGACCACCATGATTTAATGTTAACGTAACTTTCTTCCTGAGGGCTTATAAATCACATTTGTTTCTCAAATTGCACAGCTGCACCAATGTTCAATGAACCAACAAAAATTGAAACTGGGTACAAAATCACATATGTATCAGCCCTATGATGAAGAACATATATTGATCACTTTGTCCATCGGTTAAGAAGAAAAAGTTGTATGAGGTGTGAAGGTTCATTCATAATGAGCAACCGCCGAATACATAATGAATGCTTTAAAAAATGTTTACATGAGGGATTAGATACCAATTTGATTTTGTGCCCAATTTGAATTTTTGTTGGTAATTGGCCATTGGTCATTGCCCGAGGAAAGCGAGACAGGAAAGTGAGTGAACAGTGAAGAATTGACGCGTGAATAGTGTCAAAAATACACTTCCCCCCAACATTGGTTCAGCTGTGAACTTTGAGGTACATATGTGATTTTTTGCCCAGGTACAATTTTTTATGTGGTCAGCTGCACATTGGTTCAGCTGTGGACAATGAGATACAAATGTGATTGTTTGCCCAGTTTCAATTTTATTTTGGTTTCAGCTTCTCATTGGTGCAGCAGTGCACTTTGAGATACATAGGTGAATTTTTGCCCAGTTTCAAGGTTTTGTTGGTTCATTGCACATTGGTGCAGCTGGGAAATTTGTGATACAAATGTGATTTTTTGACCAGTTTCACTTTTTGTTGGGGTCAATCCACATTGGTGCAGCTGGGCACTGGGAGAATTAAATGTGGTTTTTTCCCATAGTTTCAATTTTTTGCTGTGTCATTGCACATAGGTGCAACTGTGAACTTTGAGATACATATGCGATGTTTTGCCCAGTGTCAATTTTTTTTGGGTCATTGCACAAACCTGCAGCATTGGTCTTCGAGATACAAATTTGATTTTTTGCCCAGTTTCAATTTTTTATTGTGTTCAGCTGCACATTGGTTCAACAGTGCACTTTGAGATACAAATGTGATTTTTTGCCCAGTTTCAAGGGTTTGTTGGTTCATTGCACATTGGTGCAGCTGGGAAATTTGAGAAACATATCTGATATTTTGCCCAGTTTCAATTTCTTTGGGGTCAATTCACATTGGTGCAGCTGGGCAGTGGGAGAAACAAATGTGATTTGTTTGCCTAGTTTCAAGTTTTTGCTGTTTCTTTTTCACATTGGTGCTGCTGTGAACTATGAGATACATATGTGATGAGTTTCACGTGAGTCAAAATTTTTTTTGGGTCATTGCTCATACCTGCAGCAATGGGCTTTTAGTAACATATGTGAATTTTGCCCAGTTTCAATTTTTTGTTGGGTCACTCCACATTGGTTCTGCAGTGCATTTTCAGATACTAATGTGAGTTTTTGACCAGTTTGCAGTTTATGTTGGTTCATTGCACATTGGTGCAGCTGCGAAATTTGTGATACAAATGTGATTTTTTGACCAGTTTCACTTTTTTGTTGGGGTCACTCCACATTGACGCAGCTGGGCACTGAGAGAATTAAATGTGATTTGTTGCCTAGTTTCAATTTTTTGTTGTTTCATTGCACATTGGTGCAGCAGTGCACTGTGAGATACAAATGTGCTTTTTTCCCACTGTCAAATTTTTTTTGGTTCATTTTCCATTGTTTCAGCAGTGCACTGTGAGATACAAATGTGATTTTTTGCTTAGGTTCAAGTTTGTGTTGGTTCATTGCACATTGTTGCAGCTGGGCCCTGTGAGATACAAATGTGATTTTTTGCTCAGTTTCAATTTAAGGTTGGCTCATTGCACATGGGTACGGCAGTGAACTGTGAGATACATATGTCAATTTTAATCCTTTTCTATTTGTGTTGGGTCATTGCACAGTGGTGAAGCTGTGAACATATTCAGATACATATGTGCTTTTTACCCAGTTTTAATATTTTTTTGTGTGATTGCACATTGGTGCAGCTGTCCACTGTGAGCTAAATATGTGATTTTTTGCCCATTTTAAATTTTGTGTTGGTTCATTGCAATTTCTGTCCCCTGTGGTGCAGCTTTTCAATTTTTTACCCAATTTTCAATTTTAGTTGTCGCTTTGCCCAGTTGCGGATCCTAGCCCAATGATGCAGATAAGTAGCTGATACCCTTGTACCGAGTTTTTGAAAAAATAGGTGGTTATAGGCTGGATGGTTTCTTTACCAATGAGTGGGAGAGATGTGATGGAGCAACCGCGTATGTCCACCATGATTTAATGAAAAATTAACTTTCTTACTGAGGGCTTATGTATAACATACACACAAACACCACCAATGAGCCATGAACCAAAAACTGCCCCTATGAGCCATTCACATATGTTTCTGTCCGAAGATGATGAATAAATATATACAGATGATGTTGGATGATGCCACCTCTTCTTTATTCCTGCTTTTGCTTTGTTTCTTTCCGGTATTTGCATTCTCTATGTTACGGTATTTCCTTTATCTTTTTCTTATGATTTAAGCCAGCTAATGTCATCTTTCGAGGGTGCTGTAACTGTCTGTAGGTACGCTTCTTCCCCCCTTTTCACCTCATTGTTATATCTCTTTAAATCATTATTCACGCTAATTTTTTTTATTTCTTTCAAGGTTAAAATGAGCACCGGTTCCAGCTCTTCTATTCAATCCAGACCCAGATTTGTTACAGGCGGGGAGTTGGCGGCTGATGATGATGACTGCAAGATTTGCTATTGTAACGACTGCTTTCCTTGTATCTGGATTTAATATAATATAATATATGTTTTGGTGGATTTTCTCCTCATGTGTGGTTTTCGTCTCCGTAGATTTCATTTTCGATCGATTCGTCGTATTTTCTCGTTTCTTCCTTAGGATCGTCGATTTCGAAGTACGTCATTTGTGACGGGCTTCATAACGGTCGTATCTAACTATTAGATCAAGCCTAGGAGTCTTAGGAATCGATCCCGGAGCTCCGCGCTCCGTATCGGAACTTTTTGTGCCAATTAGCCGGTATAAGAAGGGGCACCGACCGACTAGATGACGATCCAGTCGGTCGGCAATCCTTCTTGGACCGACTAGTTAGCTTTCTAAATTTCTCAGGAGTTACTGTTTATCGTTAGTCGGTCTAAGAACGTTGGTTGACCGACTAGGTTGCAAACTAGTCGGTCAGCAATGCTTCTTTAACCGACTAACACATCATCTAAATTTTAGTATCAGTACTGTTCATTCTTAGTCGGTCTAAGTTCATCTTTCGACCGACTAGTTGTTAAACTAGTCGGTTAAGTTTTGTACTCAGACCGACTAGTTCTTGGTTCTACTGTACAGTCGAGTTACTGTTTGCTCTTAGTCGGTCTAAGAACGTTCATCGACCGACTAGATGCTAAACTAGTCGGTCAGTATTTGTTCATGGACCGACTAACTCTAAATCCTATTTTCGTTCAGGAGTTACTGTTTGCACTTAGTCGGTCTGCGTTGGTCGACCGACCGACTAGTTGCCAAACTAGTCGGTCAGTGGTTGTTCTTTGACCGACTAACCAGTGTTAAAACCCTAATTTCTGGGCAGCCGCCAGCCCAGCCTATTTAAACCCAACCCAAACGTTTTCTTCTCCCTCAACACGACCAAAAACCCTAAAATCTTTCCCCTTAAGCCCCCATCTTCCTCCAAGCTTCAATCCTTCATTCCAAGCCCTAAATCCATCATCCAATCCATCCATTCACTCTATCTACCTCTCATCTTCCCCAAAATCTCACCAAAATCCATCAAAACCCCAAAATCCCCCGAAACCCTAGTTTCCCCAAACTTCTCCAATCTTTTCCAGATCTGAACTTAGGGTTCTCCGGAGTGTTTCTTCCGTCTCCTCTTGTTAAGAAATCGATCTACCATTGTTTTCATAACCTATTTATATTTTTATGAAACCCTAATAATATTTCATGTTGTTTGTTGATTGTTCCCCAAAACAGCGACTTCCCCGTAGATTAGCATCCGTGTGACGAAGTGGTCGTCATCCCCGGTGCTAGGCAAGTGAAACTTGCCACTTAGGGTTTAGGCCATGTTTTAGGCCATTTGTTTGTCGTAGGCGTAAAAGAGACTAGGCGACGAAATGATACTCGCCTAGGCGCAAATTGGGGAGTTAGCTTGACAACGAAGCTAATTCCGACATATAGCATGTTGCACAATTACCATGTCATGTTTACTTTCCATTAACGGTACACAAATTAAATGTCATGTCATTGCATTGTTTTGGTGATCCCGTGATTGCGTAGCTTTGCTACACTACTTGTGTTACCTGGCTCGTGTTCCAGAAGCGAGCCCTGTAGTTGGAAACCCCAACGCTCGATATTGAATTGTGAACTAAGAAACAAGCTCCCGTGCGGGGCAACCCTGGCTCACTTGCTGGGCTCATGTGCAGGGACCCTGGCTTGTTTAGTGCGGGATGGGGTAAGGGTTAAGCGGCCAGGCAACTGGGGGTCTGTTTGATCAACAACTGCAGTTGTAAGGCGTAAACTCTTTGGGGTGGGGTAGTGTTTAGTGCCGATCGGTCTGAAATGCTATGCCATTCAGCGAAGGGCGTAAACAGCTACAAACAACCGTGAAACGTGAAATGTGTTTAGTACCGATCGGTCTGAAATGCTATGCCATTCAGCGAAGGGCATAAACACCTACAACAATATGAATTGATTGAGTTTGATAGTAGCGTGGCTACTCTTGTCTTGTCTTGTCTTGTCCCGATGATTGTTCTCTTGTACAAATCGTCTTGCCATGTTTTAAATTGTGCACTCATGTTATAACTGCCATGTCATGCATACTAAACTGCTAGGTTGCTAGTTGCCTTACTTTCAGTTTCCTTGCCCAAGTCTTTTAGGCTTGCTGACATGTGCCCCTTTACTCTTTTGGGTGACACATGTTAAATTCTGAGCCCGAGTACCTTGTTGAGGACGAGGTGTTTGCTGACGCCGAGCCCGAGCCCGTGTTTGACGGGGAGTACGTGGACACTGGGGACCAGTCCTAGTGTCTTCGTTGTGTTTTACTTTTGTTAGACAATTGTTTTGTTATCGGTGCGTAGCACCTATACTTTGTTGTTGTCGTTGCTTTTGTTGGCCTTGTTCTGGGCCTTGGACTCTTTTCTTTTAGCCTGGTGGCTTTTCTGGATGTTGAACTTATTTTCATGTTGGACAATTATGAGATGTGGAGTTTTATTTCAGCCTCTCCTTGTGTTATTATTGTTATTCCGTTGTGGTTACAGGGACCTGCTTATATTTATATGGACGCTTATCGGGTTTGGGGCCTCACAGCTCCACTCTCGTGCGGATCTTTTCACGTCTCGCCTCCATTTTAGGGAAGCGGGTCGTGACAGGTTTTAGTGGTGGCCCATGCAGGTCCTTCTGTAACTGCGATTTTTGGAATGACGATAATAATATTAGATGTCCAATAAATTAAGTTCGACGTCCGAAGTCATAAGCTATGAGTCTAATTGGATTCGTTCTCTGTGTCATTAGATGGCAGGACGGCGTTTCACCTGTGGTCGGGGCAGCGGTGCGCTCCCTCATGATGAGGAGCCTGAGCGGGAACCCACCAGCGGTGAGATGATGCGGATGATGCTGCAGATGATGCAAGTGCAGCAGGGCGTGCTTCTGCAAGTCCAGAATGCCCCACTTGCTCATGCTGCCCAGGCTCTTCCGGATGCCCCTCGCTCTGAGCCAGGAGCGAAGCAATTTTGGGAGCTGGGTCCCGCGTATTTTGATGGTTCTGAGGGTCCTCTGGCTGCCGATGAGTGGATTCGGAACATTGAGGACAATCTGAAGATGGCCAAGATCACCCCGGCTGGATGGGTTGATTTGGCTAAGAGGCAGCTGAAGGATAACGCCAGGAATTGGTGGGATGCGGAGGAGAAGTTGTTGGTGGGGCCGATAGCTTGGGCTACCTTCAAGGCTAGATTTGATGGTGAGTTCTTCCCGAAGGCTGCCAGGGAAGAGATGCTGCAGCGTTTTATCGACTTGAAGCAGGGGAGCTCGTCGGTGGACATGTATCACCAGGAGTTCATGAGGCTAAGTCGATTTGCACCAAAGATGGTGCAGGATGCCGAGGAGGGAGCTCAGAGGTTCCTGCAGGGGCTTGCTTCAGAGCTCCAGAGTTTTGTGACCTCCTGTGACCGGGAATCTTATCAGAAGCTTCTGGTCGCTGCCAAGAGGCAGGAGCTACTCGTGAACCAGAGGAGAGGATCTTTGGTTGGTGCTGGGAAGAGGCCGGTGGAACAGGCGTGAGCTGTGGTTAGACCTGGATTTAGGCCTAATCAGTCCGCTCAGTTTAAGAGGCCAGGAGGGCCTATTCTGAAGTCTTGCCATTTCTGCGGCAAGCCTGGCCATGTCAAGGATCAGTGTCGGAAGTTTCTGGGCCAGTGTCTGGTTTGCGGTGATGCCTCCCATGTCGCGAGAGATTGTCGGCACGCGGGTCCGCTGCGGAGGGCTCCTGTTGCAGCACAGCCGTTGCAGCAACGAGCGTCTGTTCCTGCCGGTCGTGGAGCAGCTCTTGTTCCGCAGGGGCAGGCTTTTCGGCAGGCTGTTCCGCCGAGGAGGCAGGCTTTTCTGATGACCGCTGTGGAGAGCGAGGCTGTGGATGAGGTTATCGCAGGTAATCCTCAATCTAGCTATTACTTTCCTAGCTGGTTTTGATTGTTAGATTATGTTGTTTGCTTGAACATGGTTGTTTGCTAGAATAGGGTTTGATTGTTAATTGATTGTTAGGTGTGGTTTTGGTGTGCACGTTTCCTGCACGAGTCCTCTTTGACTCTGGTGCATCGATGTGCATTATTTCTCGGAGCTTCGTGGAGAGGCATTCATTGTCGACGTCCCCTCTTCCCCAGAGATGGAATATCGTTACAGGGAATGGCGTGGTCTCGGTGCATCGTGGTTGCAATTCTTGCTCGTTGGTGGTCTGTGGACATGAGCTTTTCGCTGATTTCATTGTCCACGACATCATCAACTATGATGCAGTTCTTGGGATGGACTGGCTTGCGAGCTTCTATGCTACGATCGACTGTCGGAGGAAGAAGGTGGTGTTCGAGATTCCCGGACATCCAGTATTCGAGTTCAGTCGTGGTAGCAGTTCGCTTGGTCCTGTCAGATTTCGGGCCAGGCCGGTGGAGGCTGTGGCTATGCAGATGGAGCTGGAGTGGCCAGCTGTGGTGCGTGATTTTGGCGACGTCTTCCCCGAGGAGATGTCTGGTTTGCCACCTGACCGAGCTCTGGAATTTTCTACCGATCTTTTTCCAGGTGCGCAGCCGATTTCGAAGGCGCCGTATCGTATGGCACCTGCAGAATTGGAGGAGTTGCGGAAGCAGTTGGATGAGCTGTTGCAGAAGGGTTATATTAATCCTATCGTGTCTCCGTGGGGAGCACTGGTGTTGCTGGTTAAGAAGAAGGATGGTTCGCGTCGCATGTGCGTGGACTATCGGGAGTTGAATGCGGTGACCATTAAGAATAAATACCCGTTGCCTCGCATCGATGATATTTTTTATCAGCTTGGAGGTTCGAGGGTGTTTTCTAAATTGGATTTGAGGAGTGGTTACCATCAGTTGAAGGTGAAGAAGGATGATGTTCCGAAGACAGCGTTCAGGACGAAGTATGGACACTATGAGTTCGTGGTTATGCCTTTCGGCGTAACTAACGCGCCCGCAGTTTTCATGAATCTGATGAACCTGATTTTCTACGAATTTTTGGATAAGTTTGTCGTTATCTTTATTGACGACATCCTGATCTATTTGAAGTCGGAGGAAGAGCATGCCTCGCACTTAAGGACGGTGTTGGAGATTTTGAGGAAGCATCGGTTGTATGCTAAATTTTCGAAGTGCGAGTTTTGGCTGGATCGAGTTGCTTTTCTTGGGCATGTGGTGACTGGAGATGGTATTTCTGTGGATCCCGAGAAGATTCGGGCCATCAGGGAGTGGCCTGTTCCGTCGTCTACGTCTGAGATTCGGAGTTTCCTTGGACTTGCTGGTTACTATCGGTGATTCATTAAGGACTTTTCTCGTATTGCTGAGCCGATGACCAGGTTGACGCGGAAGGATGTTGCTTTTGTTTGGTCGGGTGATTGTGAGAGTGCTTTTGGTATTCTGAAGGAGAGGTTGACGACTGCCCCTATTCTTGTTGTGCCTGATCGCAGCGGTGGATTTGAGATCTTTTGCGATGCTTCTGGCAAGGGTCTCGGTTGTGTGTTGCATCAGCATGGGCATGTTATGGCGTATGCGTCTCGTCAGCTTAAGGTTCATGAGAAGAATTATCCGACGCATGATCTGGAGTTGGCTGCCGTCGTGTTTGCTCTTAAGATTTGGAGGCACTTCTTGCTGAGTGAGAAAGTGAAGATTTTCACCGATCACAAAAGCTTGAAGTATATTTTCACTCAGAAGGAGCTCAACATGCGACAGCGTCGATGGTTGGAGCTTATGGCGGATTATGAGATAGATTTGCAGTTTCACCCTGGCAAGGTGAATGTGGTTCCAGATGCTTTGAGTAGGCTTCCAGCGGTGATGATTTTGACCTCGCAGTGGAGATTGCAGCAGGATTTTTGCGAGTCTGGCTTGGAGATTGTTCTTCCTGGGGAGGCTTCGTCGTTGATGTGCATGCAGGTACAGTCGACGATTGTGGATCGGATTAAGGCTGGCCAGGCTAAGGATCCGAAGCTGGTGAAGATTCGGGAGCAGGTGGAAGCCGGTCTGCGAACTGACTTTTTGGTTCATGAGGATGGCTCGCTGAGGTTTGGAGCCAGGTTGTGTGTGCCAGCTGGGGATATCAGAGAGGAGTTGATGGTGGAGGCACACAGTTCGCCGTATTCTGTGCATCCTGGTGGCACCAAGATGTACCAGGATCTTCGTCTGAATTATTGGTGGCATGGTATGAAGAGGAGCGTAGCTCGGAGTGTAGCCAAGTGCTTGGTTTGCCAGCAGGTGAAGGCGGAGCATCAACGTACGGCCGGGTTGCTACAACCGCTTCCGATTCCGGAGTGGAAGTGGCAACACATCACTATGGACTTCGTGACTGGACTACCTCGGAGTCCGAAGCAGAATGACGCGATTTGGGTGATCGTAGATCGATTGACCAAATCTGCGCACTTTATTCCGTTCCGGGTGGGACAGTCCACTGAGGCGCTAGCAAGGAGATATATGGAGGTAAAATTCTTTTACTCTCCGTTTTATTTCCTTTTCCTAGTTTGAATAGTGATGTAACGTGAATCGTGCAGGAAGTTGTGCGACTTCATGGAGTCCCCGTGAGTATCGTGTCTGACAGAGACACGAGGTTCACATCTCAGTTTTGGCAGAGTTTGCAGAAGAGCTTGGGTACGCGTCTGAGTTTCAGCACGGCGTACCATCCGCAGACAGATGGCCAGTCCGAGAGGACGATTCAGATTTTGAAAGACATGCTGAGGGCGTGCATGTTGGATTTCAAGGGTTCGTGGGAGGACCATCTACATCTGGTAGAGTTTTCCTACAACAACAGCTTCCAGGCGAGTATTGGCATGGCGCCTTTCGCCGCTCTTTATGGGAGGAAATGTCGATCGCCATTGAGTTGGGATGACGTTGGTGATCGGGAGTTGTTGGGACCTGAGATGATTGTGGAGGCCGTGGATATCGTCAGGAATATTCGGGAGAGGTTGAGAATTGCTCAGGACCGTTTTAAGCATTGGGCGGATGCTAAACGTCGTCCTTTGGAGTTTCAGCCGGGTGACCATGTGTTCTTGAAGATTTCCCCGAATCGTGGTGTGATTCGTTTCGGGAAGCGTGGGAAGTTGAGCCCGCGATACATTGGACCGTTTGACGTTTTGGAGAGGGTTGGCGAGGTAGCTTATCGCTTGGCCTTGCCGCCATCTTTGGAAGGAGTTCACAATGTTTTCCATGTGTCGCAGCTTCGTCGATACATTAGCGATCCGTCTCATGCGGTGGATTTTTCGGAGATTACCGTTCGCCCCGATATGACGTATGACCAGCATCCAGTGCAGATTCTGGACAGGCGTCAGAAATCGCTTCGGAACAAGATTGTCAATCTTGTGAGGGTGATGTGGCGACACGGCTCACCTGGAGAGTCTACTTGGGAGAATGAGGATGAGATGCGAGAGCGTTTCCCACTTTTGTTTCCGGACTCGTGAGTATTCGGAAATTCCGAGGACGGAATTTTTCTTAAGTTGGGGAGGATGTAACGACTGCTTTCCTTGTATCTGGATTTAATACAATATAATATATGTTTTGGTGGATTTTCTCCTCATGTGTGGTTTTCGTCTCCGTAGATTTCATTTTCGATCGATTCGTCGTATTTTCTCGTTTCTTCCTTAGGATCGTCGATTTCGAAGTACGTCATTTGTGACGGGCTTCATAACGGTCGTATCTAACTATTAGATCAAGCCTAGGAGTCTTAGGAATCGATCCCGGAGCTCCGCGCTCCGTATCGGAACTTTTTATGCCAATTAGCCGGTATAAGAAGGGGCACCGACCGACTAGATGACGATCCAGTCGGTCGGCAATCCTTCTTGGACCGACTAGTTAGCTTTCTAAATTTCTCAGGAGTTACTGTTTATCGTTAGTCGGTCTAAGAACGTTGGTTGACCGACTAGGTTGCAAACTAGTCGGTCAGCAATGCTTCTTTAACCGACTAACACATCATCTAAATTTTAGTATCAGTACTGTTCATTCTTAGTCGGTCTAAGTTCATCTTTCGACCGACTAGTTGTTAAACTAGTCGGTTAAGTTTTGTACTCAGACCGACTAGTTCTTGGTTCTACTGTACAGTCGAGTTACTGTTTGCTCTTAGTCGGTCTAAGAACGTTCATCGACCGACTAGATGCTAAACTAGTCGGTCAGTATTTGTTCATGGACCGACTAACTCTAAATCCTATTTTCGTTCAGGAGTTACTGTTTGCACTTAGTCGGTCTGCGTTGGTCGACCGACCGACTAGTTGCCAAACTAGTCGGTCAGTGGTTGTTCTTTGACCGACTAACCAGTGTTAAAACCCTAATTTCTGGGCAGCCGCCAGCCCAGCCTATTTAAACCCAACCCAAACGTTTTCTTCTCCCTCAACACGACCAAAAACCCTAAAATCTTCCCCCTTAAGCCCCCATCTTCCTCCAAGCTTCAATCCTTCATTCCAAGCCCTAAATCCATCATCCAATCCATCCATTCACTCTATCTACCTCTCATCTTCCCCAAAATCTCACCAAAATCCATCAAAACCCCAAAATCCCCCGAAACCCTAGTTTCCCCAAACTTCTCCAATCTTTTCCAGATCTGAACCTAGGGTTTTCCGGAGTGTTTCTTCCGTCTCCTCTTGGTAAGAAATCGATCTACCATTGTTTTCATAACCTATTTATATTTTTATGAAACCCTAATAATATTTCATGTTGTTTGTTGATTGTTCCCCAAAACAGCGACTTCCCCGTAGATTAGCATCCGTGTGACGAAGTGGTCGTCATCCCCGGTGCTAGGCAAGTGAAACTTGCCACTTAGGGTTTAGGCCATGTTTTAGGCCATTTGTTTGTCGTAGGCGTAAAAGAGACTAGGCGACGAAATGATACTCGCCTAGGCGCAAATTGGGGAGTTAGCTTGACAACGAAGCTAATTCCGACATATAGCATGTTGCACAATTACCATGTCATGTTTACTTTTCATTAACGGTACGCAAATTAAATGTCATGTCATTGCATTGTTTTGGTGATCCCGTGATTGCGTAGATTTGCTACACTACTTGTGTTACCTGGCTCGTGTTCCAGAAGCGAGCCCTGTAGTTGGAAACCCCAACGCTCGATATTGAATTGTGAACTAAGAAACAAGCTCCCGTGCGGGGGCAACCCTGGCTCACTTGCTGGGCTCATGTTCAGGGACCCTGGCTTGTTTAGTGCGGGATGGGGTAAGGGTTAAGCGGCCAGGCAACTGGGGGTCTGTTTGATCAACAACTGCAGTTGTAAGGCGTAAACTCTTTGGGGTGGGGTAGTGTTTAGTGCCGATCGGTCTGAAATGCTATGCCATTCAGCGAAGGGCGTAAACAGCTACAAACAACCGTGAAACGTGAAATGTGTTTAGTGCCGATCGGTCTGAAATGCTATGCCATTCAGCGAAGGGCATAAACACCTACAACAATGTGAATTGATTGAGATTTATAGTAGCGTGGCTACTCTTGTCTTGTCTTGTCTTGTCCCGATGATTGTTCTCTTGTACAAATCGTCTTGCCATGTTTTAAATTGTGCACTCATGTTATAACTGCCATGTCATGCATACTAAACTGCTAGGTTGCTAGTTGCCTTACTTTCAGTTTCCTTGCCCAAGTCTTTTAGGCTTGCTGACATGTGCCCCTTTACTCTTTTGGGTGACACATGTTAGATTCTGAGCCCGAGTACCTTGTTGAGGACGAGGTGTTTGCTGACGCCGAGCCCGAGCCCGTGTTTGACGGGGAGTACGTGGACACTGGGGACCAGTCCTAGTGTCTTCGTTGTGTTTTACTTTTGTTAGACAATTGTTTTGTTATCGGTGCGTAGCACCTATACTTTGTTGTTGTCGTTGCTTTTGTTGGCCTTGTTCTGGGCCTTGGACTCTTTTCTTTTAGCCTGGTGGCTTTTCTGGATGTTGAACTTATTTTCATGTTGGACAATTATGAGATGTGGAGTTTTATTTCAGCCTCTCCTTGTGTTATTATTGTTATTCCGTTGTGGTTACAGGGACCTGCTTATATTTATATGGACGCTTATCGGGTTTGGGGCCTCACAGCTCCACTCTCGTGCGGACCTTTTCACGTCTCGCCTCCATTTTAGGGAAGCGGGTCGTGACAGCTATTGTCGGCTCAGGGTTGTCAGGCGGACATCATGGACCCGAAAGAATCCCGACAGACGCTTTTGGAGCTGTCCATCCCGCGTGAATGGATGCAACTTCTACGAATGGAAGGATCCACCACACTCCGACTGGTCAACCTATGTGATACTGCAGCTGCTGGATGAGATTGAAAGAGGCCCCACCAATGCTGCCTCTTCAACTTTGTTCTCTGATCGGCGGCTGTTAGAGATAGAGGGTCGGTTAGCCACTCTTGTGGGGAGATTTGAGCGGACAACGGTGAGAATGGACACCGTGAAGTGGGTTTTGTTTACGCTCCTAGGGTTGATGTTAGTTGTGTTATTGTTGATTATACACAAGAGCGGTTGATGTTGGGTTGGGTACAATGTTACTCTTTATAACTGGTTGTTTGTTATGCACAATGAGACTGTAATATGGTTACTATAAGTATTTTGTATATTTCTGATGTTCCTGGGTTTTGTTAACTATGAAAGTGATTTCGCTTGTATGCTTTCGCTGCAACTCATTTGTACTTTTTACAATTTATGAATGTTGGAAATCCAATGGACTACCCCATTCGGGTGCTTATAAACTAATTGCTGCCATCGTTTGTATTTAATTGACCAATAATGAAATTAATTAATTCTTTTTTTATTTAAATTCGGTAATTTAATATTTATTTTTGATACATTCGATATAATTATGCGTATTTAGTAGATATTTACTTAATAGTTAATAGTTAGTTAATTAATATTTATTAGTTTAATTAAATAGAAGAGTTTCTACTTGGGAGATACATAGGGGGTTATTCTCACCTCATAACACCATAACCAACTACCAACAATCCTCATCCAACTTTCCCAAACACACAATTTACCAAAGAAACACAAAACTTTACTATGGGCCCCACATACAAATCCCAAAACAACTTTCCCACCCACTTTCCTTCCAAAGAAACACAAAACTCTATTTCTCTCTCCTCAGGAATCCACCATGGATTTACTATTCACAACCGTAAATCCCAAACAACTATCAACCAAAGAAACAAGCCCTAAGCTTGGGAGCCTGCGCATTAACAGTAAAATAAGCTCTGCTCTACTTCAACAACACAAGACAATAAAGGACTGGATTGATGCATATATGGCTATCGGTAGTGGCTTTGGTCCATATCAAGAAACTTCAACCCCGTTCATGGAGAAGTGTAGGATCGACCCATCATGCACGTGGATGGCACTGACCTAAAACAGATATGTTTCACAAGGAACACGATTGTAATAGACGATTAGGTTTTTAACTTAATATTGACAGAACTTTCCTTTTGTCATGCTTATATAAACCCTCGAATTCATGAGATCTGTTAGATGTTTTCAGATTATGCAATTACATGCAACCTAAGTTACTGACGTCTTGATTCAACTTGAGCATGATACAGTTTGTGGTCGGATCCATCCCAACCTCCTCCTACCCCGTTCTTAATTGTGATGTGCATATTTGAAAATAAAGGGTGGGAGATCTCAGGAGCCATCTTCTGAGGAATTTTAGTATCAGTAGAGGTAAAAAGTGTTGGAGCTATTTCCAGATTAATACTAAGCAAAACTATGCAAATAACCTAGATAAAATTCATGTCAGATCTACGAGAATAAATAAACTGAATCTGAAACGTAATGGAAGCGCACCTGAATACATAGAACTGATCTAATGTTAGTGATCCGTGTGGATGACCTTCCAGATCAGCACGTATACCCGTGAGAAATCATTCGGCTTTTTCGAGCTCTAATCTGTTGACGGGATGCAGAAAAGACGGCTCTTCGTACGTACGATCTGGGGACCATGACCACATATAAATAGGCAAAAGCTAATGCCTATTGGGTTTCGGATTCAGCCCATCATTAAACCCGAAATCCCAATGTCTCTACACATTAAGGCCTACACCCTATTTAGATACATGAAAATCCACTTAACTAATTAATGAGATCACTTTATTGGGATTTAACTTAATGTAACATCATGCATACATAATTATATAACATATAAGCCCAATATTGTTGGATTAAAGATCCAACAATCTCCCACTTGGACTATATGTCGAACTTTATAATTATGTTATGCATAATAAACCAAATGAGTACTTAATATGATGCCATAACTTGTATGTAACTAAGCCAATTCGGCCCATCAATTATTTTAACATAGGATCAAAGCGGCCTTTGTCACATTTAACGTAACTCGACCTATCAATAGTCACATAAGCTAAAATAATTGAATGACATGAATTATAATGTGGATGTGTAGCGTGGAAATTTCGTGTAATGTGATCTTTAACATACATATTTCCAACTGATCCTTTCTTAACTTTAGTGAGATAAAACCATAGCAGAATCGAAGTGTAACCAAAACCAAAACTTTATCTCTGCAGAAAATAACCTTAAACAGAAAATTGAAAATGTCTAAATTACATGAGCATCCAAAAGAACAAACTCACACTAGAACTGAATATCCTTAACTAACATGAGACCCATAAGAGCAAAGCACTAATAAAACCTTTTGGGTGGCAATCCCTTAGTAAGTGTGGATCCACAACCTATAGTTTGTTCTGTTGTGCTCTATAGACATTGTTCACTCCGAATCTCTTAATTAACAACCATGAACTTAATTTCTGAATACGTTAACTTTGTAAAGTTCCTATTGTTAATAGAATAAAACTGCAGACTTATTGTCACAAAATAACCTGCGTGGTTTTAAATACCATCCATAATTTGCATCCATATGACAAGATTATGCAGTTATATTTCATGATTGGATGTCTGATGCTTTCCGGATTTAACTCCGGAACCTTACCGCAAGTGTACCGTGTCAATGCTTTGTAGCATAGAAAAATGTCAAACCCAAAAGGAGGCAGATGATGATATAGTCTTGGATATATTCAAAGTCTCATAACAATGCTAGTTTGGCATACTCAGAAAGATTGTCACGAATGGTTACTATCACAATTAACAATAGAATAAAAACTAGGGCAATAGGAGTCATCACTAGGATCGTCGAATGTCAATGCTAGGTTACAATTTCTATGTTTAATTGGCTTTAGTAGGTCGAGATTGTCACACCTAAAATGTAGAACTCATGGCCAACTACCGTTGTGCCACTCGTCTAACATATCACGTGCTTAGCCCCACCACCGTGGATGGCCTTACACGCGATCCGTGTATTACGAACGACAATTATTCTCAATCTCTACTCACGCCACCACCGTGGGTTAGAGCTTCGATCTGTGATTTGCTAGCTCTCATTGATGCTACTACAGTAGGTCATCAATTTGTAATATAGGACGCTGGTGAAAACCATCAAAGTGCGTGCCACCACCCGTGTATCACGAACTCTAATTGAATTCATTAACGTGCCTAATTAAGTTCATAGCATACCCGTCCAAGGTGTGTGCCACTACCGTGGATCACAAACCCTATATGAGATCTCCTACAAACTTGGCTGGATCAATCAAAACACATCCCTGTTTTACCAAAACAATGTAAAAATCCTAACTTTGAATCTAAATTCTAGGATCCTAGGGCTAATCCATTAGCCCTAGAAACTACGACTAATAATTCATAGCGATATCAACAAAAAATGTTTAGAATAGTAATAGAAAGCATGATCGCAATAAAAGACATCGAAATAAACATAGAGAGATGAAAGATCGTACCAAACGCTGAAGACGAACAAACAATCGTAGAGAATTAAGATCAAGAGATTCCAAGCAAATTGCAATAATAAAAATATCAACTTTGTCTTCAAAACAATAGCGACGGCTCAAGAACCCTCTAAGAAAAACTAAGAGCTTCTAAAATAAAATATCTCAATAGTCTCCTCTAAAACTAGGATAAAAAGAGTGCTTAAATACAATGGGGATGGACCCCACAAAAATCTGGAGAATGGGCTTCTTGGCCCCCCAATCAGTTGGGCTGCGGCGTCCTACTGGTTCGAGTAGCAGCGCCGCTCAATCGAGTGACGACACGGTCAGTCGCTTCTCCTTTCTTGGTTCAGCTTCAGATACGAGCCGCTCGGTCGAGTGATCGACATGCTCAGTCTAGTCACTAAGGGATGCTTCTTTAGGCTCAAAGTGATGTTCTGTAATCGATTCCGCTCGGTTGAGTAGTTGCGGTACTCGATCGAGCTACAATAGTTGGAGAGGCCTTCAAACTCTTTGCTTTGTTTGGGCTTCAGCTCGTCTGAGCGGCGGTAGTACTGCTCGGTCGAGTCACTTCTGTGCTCTCCAACTTTAATTAGGGATGGGAATTGAATTGTAGTCAGCCGAGTTGATCTGATAAAGTGACGTTCTTACTCAGTCGAGTGGTGCATGCACAATAGCTGGAGGAGCTCTTCTTTTGGTTTGAATGTCAGCTCGGTCGAGTGCTGATGCACTTAACTGAGTGTCTGGGAAAATAGCATAGGATCTTCTTTGAGCTCCTTTCTCTCTTTCTCTTCTTTTCTTCTCTTCTCCTCCTCCAATCTCCTTCTCCACCTCGTCGAACACATATCAGACCTTGCCATTGGTGCTCCGGCTGGCTCAGATGTGTCCATGTCTCATATTTGCTCCAAATCGCTCCAAAGTTCCTGAAAATCCACAATTCTATACGAAAATCGAATATACCGTGAAAAGCGCGATAATATATATATAAGTGAGCTTTGGACGACGAAAATGCTATAAAAACATGCGATAAAAACATGAAAAATATGGACACATCAAAATCCCCTAAGCTTACTTCTTACTCGTCCTCGAGGAAGACGAAAACTCATCTGGATTAAAAATAAGAAAAACGAAAAACGAATGCAAAGAGGAGAGGGTTGCTATATTATTCTTTCAGATCTTACAACATTCTCCACACATCATGATAACTCAGAAAATGAATCACATGCTAGCAAGAGATTTTATATCTTGAATGAATATAGTACTTGCATGCTCAAAATGAACAAAAGGGACTTCTCTAAAGCTCATACACTCAACTTACATCTACGTCATGCATTTCATAGTATTGAATATACAAAATATTGGCGATGCACTTTTCAATCAAAAGTTATAACCGAAGCATAGAGAATTCGTACTAAGCATGCAATAGAGAATGGAATAAGAGTCAAGACATTCACATATTTATATCAAATCATAAGAAATCTCCATAGCTTAAGTTATTTCGCTAATTTTCAGTATTATCAAACTTCCACATTCGTGCACAGCTCCACTCTAATGTCATGATCACTCATTTGGTCAAAAGAATTCTCCCGCAAGCTTAACTTGAGGCATCGCATCCAAAGGAAATATTGTGGAATTTTGTCTTGGTTTTTTCAAGTATGTATGCGGCTCCAAATAATGAAACTGAGAATTTTTATCTCTTTTATTTTTGAACTTTTGAAACTTTGTTTCTCAATTTTCTTTTTGGACTTTTGTAAGAGCAATAGGATATGTATTTTTTGATTTTTGGCTCTTTTTTGTTTGCTTTTTGTACTTTTTTTGGAGCTAGCTTTTCTTTTGTATGGGATTTTTTGGGAATGGATGCGATATAAGTAACTTTGGGAGGTGAACTCAAGTGACATGTATAGAATATAAGATATATGTGGAGAGAGAATTAATATAACACTCAGTTCACTCAAAAGTGTGCACAAACTGTTTAGTAAAATAATATGTCAACTAAACTCATGCGTAAGCCTGTATATTCTTAATCATTTCAACAAATAGTGAAGTCAAGCAGTAAAATTTTCAATCATATCAGGCATGCAATAAGAATGCGAATAAAAATATAAAAGTGATGCTTCAGATATGCTAATAATGCGTCAATCTTGGTGCATTTCCAATGAGAGCATACCAAACACTGCTATACACATTCAGTTTCTATATGTTTCATGCATTCACTTAGAGAAGGCATCAAAAGAAATATATTTTGCAAGCACTTATGAATAGCAAAATAATGAAATAACTCTAAGTAGCATGGCATAGAGAATAAGCATCGTGATGGCCACTAAAGCAATACGAGATGTCATCATAAGGAACTCATCTAGCAAAAGAAAGAAAAGAGAAGTGGAATAAAGTAAAATAAGCATGTACGCAAACCAAATGGCGAGAAATATGATGCTAAAGAAAAAAAGAAAAAATTGTGGTGGAAAATGGGTGGAAAATAAAGCGAAAATGAGGCAGAGTGAAGGAAAAATAAATAAAGGCTATAGCGCTCATCCCCCAAGCTAAACACAGCAGTGTCCTCACTGCTGAGAGCACTCATGATAGACCATGAATGATGCTAGGGTGGGGTGGGTGGGTAATGAGAAATCCTAAAAATAAGAAAACTAAAAGGAAAATAAAAAATGATTGATTGCAAATGCATGGTCCTAATACCTAATATATGAACATGCATGCAAATGATGTAATGATGCATATGCAGATGGATGAAAATGGGTTCTCCTCCATTCTATGCGGTGCTAGGCCCTATGTGGACAGATGTGCACAAGAAAGAGTGAGAAGGGAGAACATAAGCAAAAATGCAAATCAAGCAGCGGCACCACCCTCTGGAGGTGGTGATGGGTCCTGCTGTTGTGGACCAGAAGATGGAGGGTCAATAGGTGGTGCAACCGTCTCGGTAGGTGATGCAGAAGTGACTGGAGGTGCTGATGCAAGTGTAGCAGGTGGTGCACCCCGTGCCCTCAGAATATCTAAAATCTCTCGAGTGTCCCGTCGCTATGACTAGAGATGGGTAGTGACCGTCTGTCTGAAGGCAAGGAAGTCATGCTTCAGCCCAGCAACCTCGGCCTCTACTGATGTCAAGCGTGCGTCAGTGTGGTCGGAGCTCGGTGGCTGACGTGCACCACTAGTGGCACCTTTCTCTACCTGGACTCGTGCATGTGGTGCACGAGGTCTGACAGCAAAATCAGGAGAGGGTGGCCTAGAGTGAATCTCGGTAAAAGATGGGACAGAGACAACTACGAGATCAGGTGCAGAGGTCAGGATGTGTATATCATCAGCCAGAGTCGTTGTGGCGACAGACGTGGTGACTGATACCACGTCGCTCTCAGTGAAAATGGCAGTGGTGGAGACAGAAGTGTTGCCAGAAGCTGGTGTGGACAGTGTTACTGTGGACTCAGGAATGGTATGAATGAGAGGAGTGGAGTCCATAAGTGCAAAGGCAGTGGTGGTCATGGTGCCGATAAGCTCAAAATAAGTAGTCTCTAGTATAGGATCAGAAGCAACAGATACAGAAATGCCCTAAGATACGGGCAGTGATGATGGTGGTGCAGTGGTCTCGGGGATAGAAGTGTGGACTACCCCTGAACTCTTAGCTGGAGTGGTGGAAGGTGTGGTAGTGGTGGGACCACTGACAGAAGTGGGAACAGATGTGCTCGATAAAGGTACAAAAGTGGTGGGGATGGCTGCTCATTGACCTCCTCGGAGCTAAGCTCCTAATTATCATCACCCTACTCAACGGGTGGTCCTATGGGCTCTAGGACGTGAATGTGTGGGATAGTGCAGTCTAAGTGAACATGCTCAATGCGTGTAAGGTCAGGGCATGGAAGGACCATATGATGTTCACGCTGGGGTTCTAAGAGGTAGATCCAATGTCGCTCACCGTAGGGCCTGAGGATATGCATGCGTGCAAGCACATCGGTAGTCAGTGTGGTGGGCCCGATGGTAGCCAAGAGATCGACAGGAATGTCAAGGCCAAGCATGAGGGCAAAGAAAGTGAAGAAACTGCCACAATAAATCTCCATGTCGGAGGTGTGTGTGGAAATCAGGTGGTTGCACAGCCAATGGGCCGTGTTTGATAGGAGGTGGGGTCTAAATGTGCCATCGTCAGCACTTCGGATGGGTCTGGTCATCCCACTAAGGTGGACCAGCTCTGGGTGCGAGATAGTGCGAAGCTCAGGCCTTGAAGTAGAAAAGATAGTCGTGGCGAGGTGGCGCTGAGCAAAACATAGACATGGGTGAATGATAGATCAGGACTTCTCCCTACTATGGCTGAAATGTGGGATGCTGGCTGTCACGCCCCGCTTCCCAAAACTACGAAGGCGAAGCGTGACTAAGGCCCGCTTGGGCCGGAGCTGTGAAGCTCGGACCCAATAAGCGTCTGTAGGGGTACCATCTTAAAATTTTTAGGTTCTTGCATTAATAAGATTCGGAACAATAGAAAGTACAGAAAGAAAGTGGCATTCATTAAAATAGAGAGATAATTTCCAGCGAGTATAAAAGTCTAAAAAGAGAAGCCTAAGCATGGTAACAACTACCAAAAGAGAGCAAACTAAAAGTAGTAACCTCTGAAAGGCAGCGACGGAAAAGACCCCAAGGTCTGGTCCTCGTCAGGCATGTACTCTGGGTCGACGTCCTCGGGCTCTACGTACTCCGGTAAGTCTGCCTCATCCACGAACTCTGGCTCGACACCTGACGTACATTACCCAAGAGAAAAGGAACTGTACGTCAGGTAAAGTCTACACAGAAATGTTAGACTCTACTGCAAGTGTATTTTAATTTAAAGCAATATTTTACTGGTTGATTAGCATGCTGAGGCTATACATGGCAGTTATAGAAAGTAAACGGAGCAGGAAAAGTAAACAAGTCAAGCAGTAGCCGTAGCGTGTGCTACCGACTACGGGACTAACCTAAACGGGACAAGACAAGACAAGACAAGACAAGACACGACACGACAAGACACGACACGACAAGACACGTGTGACTCGAAGGGTTCACGCCATACGGTTCGAGGGGGATCAGACCCTCTCCCCGTGTGCACGCTCAATCCTACCCCAATCCAAGTGCTCAAGACAAGACAAGTCCGTACAAGGGATCACTCGGAGAGTGCCCTATTGCCCGCAGGCTGTGTATCCGTACAAGGGATCACTCGGAGAGTGCCATATTGCCTGCAGGCTGTGTATCAGTACAAGAGATCACTCGGAGAGTGCCATATTGCCCGCAGGCTGTGCATCAGTACAAGGGATCACTCACCCATTGGTGAGTGCCCTATTTTCCGCAGGCTGTGTATCCGTACAAGGGATCACTCACCCACTGGTGAGTGCCCTTTTGCCCGCAGGCTGTGTATCCGTACAAGGGATCACTCACCCACTGGTGAGTGCCCTATTGCCCGCAGGGTGTGTGTCACGCCCCGCTTCCCAAAAACATGGAGGCGAAGCGTGAGAAGGTCCGCACGGACTTGAAGCTGGAAAGCCGCAAGTCCGATAAGCGTCAATAAAACGAAGTAGCAGGTCCCTGTAATGTGACTCAGAACCACAATAACAATAATAGGAAAAAGAGAGACAATAATATAACATTATTCCAACTCAAAGTCCAACAAAAGTCCACAACCAGAAATGCCACCAGGCAACAGAAGAGTCAAAAGTACAAGGCCCAGCATGGCCAAAAAAACTAACAAAACGGTGCTACTCACCGACAACCACGGCTAACAAAGAAAAGTACGGAAGATCTCTAAGATTGATCACCGGTATCTTCGTACTCCACGTCACCAACAGGTTCGGGCACGAACTCCACGAACTCGTCACTCTCCGCAACTGCCTCTGGCTCAGTAACTAACATGCGTCACCCAAAGAGAAGGGGCACATGTCAGCAAGTCTAAAAAGACTTGTGCAAGGAAACTATAAAAGAGAAGCAACCTAACAGTTCTAAAGTAAAGTATGACATGGTATGGCATGGCAAATAACATGGCATGGCGAGTAACATGGCATGGCAAGTAAACAATTAAAAGACAAGTACTGGAATTGTAATCACGTCGTGCATAGAGATTCCGCCCTTTGGCTAGAGTGGCTGTACGGGCCAACTCTTACGCTCAAGTGATCGTTTATCCCTACCCCTCCACGTGTGTCGAGCCAGGGCATTACCCCCGAACACGGAATGCTCGCTTCTGGATCACGAGCCAGGAAGTGTTTTTTAACACGGATGGCGTAGGGTTATGCCCGCATAACGGGTGCCTAGCCGGTAACACGGAAACATGGATTTTGTACATGTAGTGTAGCGTGTGCTACGATGCAAGTTTAACTAGGATGACATGTAAGATGCAATGCATAGCAGTTAACAATTCAAGTGCGTACAGTTAAAGGAATTTAAACATGGAAATTATCAATGCATGAATGATGTGACAAGGTGTCGAATCTAGCTTCGTTGTCAAGCTAGATCTCAAGGTTGCGCCTAGATCGCTATCATTTCACGATCTAGTCTCTTTCACGCTAGTGCTAAGATTTGGCCTAAAACATGGCCCTAAGAAATGTTGGCAAGTTTCACTTGCCTGATACCGGATTGTTGATCGACGTGAGTAACGAGAACGATGTCCTACGGTAGATGAATTCGCTGTTTATGGTAAGAATAAGGATTAGACGGAAATTCTAAATCATTTGCATCGAAATCCGATATCTAATAATCCATTTTTAATTAGGGTTTCTAGTTTACGGTGTGGGTTAATAGAGATTACATGATCAAGATTACTAACCGTAGAGCAGCAGATGGAAGACACCAAAACGAATCTTGATTTGGCGACGAAGGACGATCCCGGGAAACTATGGCCGAAAACGGGATCTCGGGACCTAGATCGGTGTCCGGCGCAAGATACGGTGAGAAATAACCTCCGAGGGTGAAAGAAATGTTTTGGGGAAGATTAGGGATGATTTGGGAATGATCTTAGCTCAGAAGGAATGAAATGAAGCATGAAAGAACGACGGATTAAATAGAAATAAGAACGGCGGCTAAAAACAGATCTAGGGTTTCGAGGTCAACTAGTCGGTCAAAGAAGAGTGGTTGACCGACTAGTTTAAGAACTAGTCGGTCGGTCTCCTAACGCAGACCGACTAAATGACAGACTGAGAATAGGGTCTGGTACAGGTCGACTACTTTAGTCGGTCAGAGCTCAACTGGTGACCGACTAGTTTAAGAACTAGTCGGTCGGTCGACCAACGTTGACCGACTAAAAGGCAATCAAAAGCTAAAAGATAAGAATTAGAACTAGTCGGTTGAAGAGCACTCTTAACCGACTAAAAATTTACAGTAACTACTGTAGAAAGGACTGTACAAGAACTAGTCGGTTGAAGAACAACAGCTGACCGACTAGTTTGCAACCTAGTCGGTCGGAATTTGTTCTTAGACCGACTAACGACAAACAGTAACTCTACTATTCAGTGAAACTCAGAATTAGTCGGTCTGAGTACAATGCTTGACAGACTAGTTTGAGAACTAGTCGGTCGAAGGTTGAACTTAGACCGACTAACGACAGACAGTAACTCAGCTATTTTTAATATGTTGAACTAGTCGGTCCATGAAGGATTGCCGACCGACTAGATCTCATTCTAGTCGGTTGGTCCTCCTTCGTGAACCAACTAAGATGCACCAGAAGTGCCGAAACGAAGCGCGAAGCTTCGGAAAAGATTCTATGGCTTCTAGGATCGCCCAAACCCTATAATTACGGCGTTATTAAGCTAAAATATGAGGATTTAATCGAGAAAAACATACAAGGGGGATAAATTCAACATTAATCAGATAAAGTATATTTATTACAAACACCGGTCGTTACATCCTCCCCACCTTTTGAATGATTCCGTCCTCGGAATCAACATCAGCCACTACTCGAAAACAAGTGGGGGAAGCGCTCTCTCATATCATCCTCACGCTCCCAGGTGGACTCACCAGGGGAACCATGCCGCCACTGAACTCGAACCAAGTCGACGGTCTTATTCCTCAGTTGCTTCCGCCGTCGATCCAAAATCTCAACTGGCTGCTGGTCATAGGTAAGATCCGGGCGAACCGTGATCTCCGAGAAATCCACAGTATGGGACGGATCACTGACGTATCGACGTAGCTGAGATACGTGAAATACGTCGTGAACTCCCTCCAGTGACGGTGGCAACGCCAAGCGATAAGCCACCTCACCAACTCTCTCCAGGATGTCAAATGGCCCAATGTACCTCGGACTCAGCTTGCCCCTCTTTCCAAATCGGATAACTCCGCGGTTCGAAGAAATCTTCAGAAAGACATGGTCTCCAGGCTGAAACTCCAAAGGCCTCCGTTTAGCATCAGCCCAATGCTTGAAACGGTCCTGGGCAATTCTCAGCTTCTCTCGAATGTTCCTCACAACATCCACTGCCTCCACAATCATCTCAGGCCCTAACAGTTCCCTGTCTCCAATGTCGTCCCAGCTCAGTGGCGACCGACATTTCTTCCCGTATAGCGCGACGAATGGCGCCATGCCAATACTCGTCTGGTAGCTGTTATTGTAGGCAAACTCCACATGATGGAGATGATCCTCCCAAGAACCCTTGAAGTCCAACATACACGCCCTCAGCATGTCCTCCAAGATCTGAATCGTCCTCTCGGACTGGCCATCCGTCTGTGGGTGGTACGCCGTACTGAAACTCAGACTCGTACCCAAGCTCTTCTGCAGACTCTGCCAGAACTGAGACGTGAATCTCGTGTCTCTGTCTGACACGATACTCACAGGGACTCCGTGAAGTCGCACGATCTCCTGCACGATTCACGTTACATCACTAACTATTCTAGGAAAAGGAAATAGAAATGGAAAGTAAAAGGATTTACCTCCATATATCTCCTTGCCAGTACCTCAGTGGACTGTCCTACTCGGAATGGAATAAAGTGCGCGGATTTGGTCAATCGGTCTACGATCACCCAAATCGCGTCATTCTGCTTCGGACTCCGAGGTAGTCCAGTCACAAAATCCATAGTGATGTGTTGCCACTTCCACTCCGGAATCGGAAGCGGTTGTAGCAACCCTGCCGTACGCTGATGCTCCGCTTTCACCTGCTGGCAAACCAAGCATTTGGCCACACTCCGAGCCACACTCCTCTTCATCCCATGCCACCAGAAATTCGAACGGAGATCCTTGTACATCTTGGTGCCACCAGGATGAACAGAATACGGTGAGCTATGTGCCTCAACTAATAACTCCTCTCTGATATCTCCAGCTGGCACACAAACTCTGGCTCCATAACTCAGCGAGCCATCCTCATGAATCCGAAAGTCAGTCCGTAGACCGGCTTCTACCTGCTCCCGAATCTTCACTAGCTTCGGATCTCCAGCCTGTCCAGCCTTGATCTTATCCACAATCGACGACTGTATCTGCATACACATCAACGAGGAAGTCTCTCTAGGCAGAACCACTTCAACTCCTGAATCGCAAAAATCCTGCTGCAATCTCCACTGTGAAGTCAGCAACATCACCGCCGGAAGCCTACTCAACGCATCAGGAACAACATTCACTTTACCCGGGTGATACTGCAAATCAATCTCATAGTCTGCCATGAGCTCTAACCATCGACGCTGTCGCATGTTGAGCTCCTTCTGAGTAAAAATGTACTTCAAGCTTTTGTGATCGGTGAAGATCTTCACCTTCTCACTCAGCAGGAAGTGCCTCCAAATCATGAGCGCAAACACGACAGCGGCCAACTCCAAATCGTGCGTCGGGTAATTCTTCTCATGAGCCTTGAGCTGACGAGAAGCATACACAACCACATGCCCATGCTGATGCAATACACATCCAAGACCTTTGCCAGAAGCATCACAAAAGATCTCGAATCCTCCACTACGATCAGGCACTGTTAGTACCGGTGTAGTCATCAATCTCTCCTTCAGGTCAGAAAAAGCCTCCTCACAAGCATCGGACCAAACATACGGTATATCCTTCCTCGTCAGTTTAGTCATCGGTTCGGCAATCTGGGAGAAATCCTTAATGAAACGCCGATAATATCCTGCAAGCCCAAGAAAACTCCTGATCTCAGTCGCTGACTGCGGAACCGGCCACTCTCTGATGGCCTTGATCTTCTCGGGATCCACTGAAATCCCATCACCAGTCACCACATGCCCCAGAAAAGCCACTCTATCCAGCCAGAACTCGCACTTCGAATACTTGGCATACAACCGATGCCTCCTCAGAATTTCCAATACCGTCCTCAAGTGCGTCGCATGCTCCTCCTCTGACTTAGAATAGATCAAAATGTCGTCAATGAAAATAACGACAAACTTATCCAAATAGTCGTAGAAGATCAAATTCATCAGGTTCATAAATACTGCGGGCGCGTTGGTCACACCAAAAGGCATGACCACGAACTCGTAGTGACCATACTTTGTCCTGAACGCCGTCTTCGGGATGTCCTCCTTCCTCACCTTCAGCTGGTGATATCCACTCCTCAGGTCCAATTTGGAGAATACCCTCGATCCTCCGAGCTGATCAAAAAAATCATCAATCCGCGGCAACGGATACTTATTCTTTACAGTCACCGCATTTAGCCCTCGGTAATCCACGCACATACGACGCGAACCGTCCTTCTTCTTCACCAGCAGGACCGGTGCTCCCCACGGAAACACACTGGGATTTATGTAACCCTTCTGCAAAAGCTCGTCCAGTTGCTTCCGCAACTCCTCCAATTCCGCTGGAGCCATACGATAAGGTGCCTTCGAAATGGGCTGCGCTCCCGGAATCAGATCGATAGAAAATTCCAGAGCTCGATCGGGCGGCAGACCAGACATCTCCTCGGGGAAGACGTCATCGTATTCACGCACCACAGCAGGCCTACCCTGCTCCATCAGCATAGCCACAGCCTCCACCGGCTTGGCCCGAAACCTGACCGGACCAAGCGAACTGCTACCACGGCTAAACTCAAACACTGGATGTCCGGGAATCTCGAACACCACCTTCTTCCTCCGACAGTCAATCGTAGCGTAGAAGCTCGCAAGCCAATCCATTCCAAGCACAGCATCGTAATTGATGATGTCGTGGACAATAAAGTCAGCATACAGCTCGTGCCCACAGACCACCAACGGGCAAGAATTGCACCTACGATGCACCGAGATCACACCATTCCCTGTGACGATGTTCCAACTCTGGGGAAGAGAGGAAGTCGACAAGGAATGCCTCTCCACGAAGTTCCGAGAAATGATGCACATGGATGCACCAGAGTCGAAGAGAACTCGTGCAGGAGAAGCGCAAACCAAAATTACACCTAACAGACAGTCTATCAATCAATTTCTATCCTACCAAACAAACATAATCAAACAACTAAGCGTAACTAATAACCAAACTAACTAAGAGGAGGAACAACTAGAGTGAATTTTACTTGCGATAACCTCATCTAGTGCCTCGGTCTCAGCAGCAGTCATCAGAAACGCATGTCGTCTCGGCTGGACAGCCTGCTGAAACGCCTGCCTCTGCGGAACGAGAGGCGCTCCACGACCAGCAGGAACAGGTGCCCTCTGTTGCAACGGCTGAGCTGCAACAGGTGCCCTCCACGGCTGCTTCGACCTCGGGCAATCCTTCATGGTGTGCGTAGGATCACCACAAACTAAACACTGCCCCAGCATCTTCCGGCACTGATCCTTGATGTGCCCCGTCTTGCCACAGAAGTTGCAAGTCTTCAAAGTAGAAGGTCCTCTGGGCCTCTTGAACTGCACAGGCTGGTTGGGCCCGTGCCCCGGTCTCACCACTGCTCTGGCCTGCTCCATAGGCCTCTTCCCAGTGCCAGAAATCTGTCCCCTCTTCTGATTCACAATCCTCTCCTGTCTCTTCGCCGCAATCAGTACCTTCTGGTAAGTCTCTGCATCGGAAGAAGTGACATAGCTCTGCAGATCCAACGAAAGCCCCTGCAGAAACCTCTGGGCTCTCTCCTCAGCATCCTGCACCATCTTCGGTGCAAAACGACTCAGCCTCGTGAATTCCTGGTGGTACTGATCCACCGTCAAATTCTCCTGCTTCAAGTCAATGAAACGCTGAGCCATCTCCCTCCGTGCGGCCTTAGGAAAATATTCCTCATCAAACCTGGACTTGAAGGTAGCCCAAGAAATCGGCTCCACCAGCAACTTCTCCTCAGCATCCCACCAGTTCCGCGCGTTATCCTTCAGCTGCCGCTTTGCCAGATCAACCCATCCAGTCGGGTCGACCTTTGACATCTTCAGATTATCTTCCATGTTCCTGGTCCACTCATCTGCAGCCAGGGGTCCCTCGGTCCCATCGAAGTAAGCAGGGCCCAGCTCCCGAAATTGCTTCGTTCCGGGCTCGGAGCGAGGAACAGCTTGGACAGCCGGCGCTGCACGAGCAGGCGGAACATTCCGGACAGTCTGCAGAATTCCTTGCTGCACCTGCATCATCTGATGCATCATCCTCATCATCTCCCCGGTGGTGGGCTCTCGGTCCGGCTCCTGGTCGCGAGGGGGCACACCACCACCAGCACGGGTATTCCGTCTCCTAGCCATCTATTGACATAGGAAAACGAAACAAATCAGACTCTTTGCCTAAGGCACGGTGTTGAATTTTGTTTATTGGACTTTCTATAATTCTTATTGTTATTCTGATTAAGTCATAGTTACAGAAAAAAAAGGGACCTGCATGGGCCACCAAAGAAACCTGTCACGCCCCGCTTCCCAAAAACATGGAGGCGAAGCGTGAGAAGGTCCACACGGACTTGAAGCTGGAAAGCCGCAAGTCCGATAAGCGTCAATAAAACGAAGTAGCAGGTCCCTGTAATGTGACTTAGAACCACAATAACAATAATAGGAAAAAGAGAGACAATAATATAACATTATTCCAACTCAAAGTCCAACAAAAGTCCACAACCAGAAATGCCACCAGGCAACAGAAGAGTCAAAAGTACAAGGCCCAGCATGGCCAAAAAAACTAACAAAATGGTGCTACTCACCGACAACCACGTCTAACAAAGAAAAGTACGGAAGATCTCTAAGATTGATCACCGGTATCTTCGTACTCCACGTCACCAACAGGTTCGGGCACTAACTCCACGAACTCGTCACTCTCCGCAACTGCCTCTGGCTCAGTAACTAACATGCGTCACCCAAAGAGAAGGGGCACATGTCAGCAAGTCTAAAAAGACTTGTGCAAGGAAACTATAAAAGAGAAGCAACCTAACAGTTCTAAAGTAAAGTATGACATGGTATGGCATGGCAAATAACATGGCATGGCGAGTAACATGGCATGGCAAGTAAACAATTAAAAGACAAGTACTGGAATTGTAATCACGTCGTGCACAGAGATTCCGCCCTTTGGCTAGAGTGGCTGTACGGGCCAACTCTTACGCTCAAGTGATCGTTTATCCCTACCCCTCCACGTGTGTCGAGCCAGGGCATTACCCCCGAACACGGAATGCTCGCTTCTGGATCACGAGCCAGGAAGTGTTTTTTAACACGGATGGCGTAGGGTTATGCCCGCATAACGGGTGCCTAGCCGGTAACACGGAAACATGGATTTTGTACATGTAGTGTAGCGTGTGCTACGATGCAAGTTTAACTAGGATGACATGTAAGATGCAATGCATGGCAGTTAACAATTCAAGTGCGTACAGTTAAAGGAATTTAAACATGGAAATTATCAATGCATGAATGATGTGACAAGGTGTCGGATCTAGCTTCGTTGTCAAGCTAGATCTCAAGGTTGCGCCTAGATCGCTATCATTTCACGATCTAGTCTTTTTCACGCTAGTGCTAAGATTTGGCCTAAAACATGGCCCTAAGAAATGTTGGCAAGTTTCACTTGCCTGATACCGGATTGTTGATCGACGTGAGTAACGTGAACGATGTCCTACGGTAGATGAATTCGCTGTTTATGGTAAGAATAAGGATTAGACGGAAATTCTAAATCATTTGCATCGAAATCCGATATCTAATAATCCATTTTTAATTAGGGTTTCTAGTTTACGGTGTGGGTTAATAGAGATTACATGATCAAGATTACTAACCGTAGAGCAGCAGATGGAAGACACCAAAACGAATCTTGATTTGGCGACGAAGGACGATCCCGGGAAACTATGGCCGAAAACGGGATCTCGGGACCTAGATCGGTGTCCGGCGCAAGATACGGTGAGAAATAACCTCCGAGGGTGAAAGAAATGTTTTGGGGAAGATTAGGGATGATTTGGGAATGATCTTAGCTCAGAAGGAATGAAATGAAGCATGAAAGAACGACGGATTAAATAGAAATAAGAACGGCGGCTAAAAACAGATCTAGGGTTTCGAGGTCAACTAGTCGGTCAAAGAAGAGTGGTTGACCGACTAGTTTAAGAACTAGTCGGTCGGTCTCCTAACGCAGACCGACTAAATGACAGACTGAGAATAGGGTCTGGTACAGGTCGACTACTTTAGTCGGTCAGAGCTCAACTGGTGACCGACTAGTTTAAGAACTAGTCGGTCGGTCGACCAACGTTGACCGACTAAAAGGCAATCAAAAGCTAAAAGATAAGAATTAGAACTAGTCGGTTGAAGAGCACTCTTAACCGACTAAAAATTTACAGTAACTACTGTAGAAAGGACTGTACAAGAACTAGTCGGTTGAAGAACAACAGCTGACCGACTAGTTTGCAACCTAGTCGGTCGGAATTTGTTCTTAGACCGACTAACGACAAACAGTAACTCTACTATTCAGTGAAACTCAGAATTAGTCAGTCTGAGTACAATGCTTGACCGACTAGTTTGAGAACTAGTCGGTCGAAGGTTGAACTTAGACCGACTAACGACAGACAGTAACTCAGCTATTTTTAATATGTTGAACTAGTCGGTCCATGAAGGATTGCCGACCGACTAGATCTCATTCTAGTCGGTTGGTCCTCCTTCGTGAACCAACTAAGATGCACCAGAAGTGCCGAAACGAAGCGCGAAGCTTCGGGAAAGATTCTATGGCTTCTAGGATCGCCCAAACCCTATAATTACGGCGTTATTAAGCTAAAATATGAGGATTTAATCGAGAAAAACATACAAGGGGGATAAATTCAACATTAATCAGATAAAGTATATTTATTACAAACACCGGTCGTTACAGTGTGCATGACAAGAAACGACATGACATGACATGGATGGTTCTTCTTGGGGGTCCACACGCACGCACACACAGGAAAAGCCCTAAGGTGTCAAAAATTGTTGTTGTTGAGCTTAGACTTCGTCATCAAGTCTAAGCTGTCAAGGGGTGTCCCGGACGGTATCATTTCACGTCCGGTTCTCTTTGTTTACATTTTTCACAGTTCTAAGAGTCTGATGCCAAAACACGGACGAAAGTACAAGTGAGTACACTTACCTACGGTGGCGAGTGTGTCGTCCGTTCGGAGCGTCCCGTCCAAGCGTCGCTTCTGCAATAGTCCGTCTGAAACAGGGTCACATCGACGGTGTCAGGTCGTTCATCAATCCTATTAGGGTTTGTTTCTAAATTTGGCGGGACTACCCTAACAGTCAAAAAGTCACATTTTTGATGTTTGTTCAGTCTAAATCGACGTCTACCCTATGTGCATAGAAAAATAGTCCGTTCGTCGATCTTTCCTACGGTGGGCAACGTTTTACAGATGCTGAAAATAAATTTAGTTCAAGTTGACCAATTTTAGTTTATGTTTTGGTTAGCTACGGTGTGGGTTTTACTACTCGTTAGGGAAACCAACCTCGTGATGTCGTCTAACAAGCGAAAGTCGGGTCTGAACGGTAAAACATCGGCGTCGTCTGGAACTCCTCGGTTGCGGGTAGCGCAAAGAGGTACCTATGGACAGCGGGGTTGTGGCACGAAATCAGCGAGCTAACAGCGATTCTCCTCCCGTTGCGAGTAGCGCAACAGATTTTCACGATAACGACGACATCGGCTAAAAGTACGTGCATGCGGTAACGCACGTGAACTCCGAGAGTCCAAGGGGGCTGTTGGTAGATGAAGTAGGACCAGAGGAAGATGCTCGGCCTGGTGGGTGGCTGACGGCGTGAGCGTACGGCAGTGGGTGGCCGTGAGAAGCCGGAGAGGACAGATTTGAGCAACGTCCATTGTCGCGCGTCTCAGCAGAATTCCAGCGATGAACAGAGAAAACGGGAAGTTGCAAAAGGTAAAGGACTTCAAGACGAAGCCAATGGCAGTGGATTTGTCATCGGGGGTGGTCGGAGGTGATGGTGCGCGGGCGTCGAAGTTCAGCTTCCAGATCTGTGAAAAACAGCTGATACGGCATGTTCCAACGAGGATTCACGAAGCTACAGGTGGGCTATGAGCGTAAGGCAAATTGCAGTTGGTAGGGGGTTTCGATAAAAATCCAATGGAAGTAGGGTGGTTGTCGTAGGTGGCCGGATGGCCGGTGGACGCGAGTTTTCTCGGCGGTGGCATAGATCTGTAAAACTGTCGTTAAGTCGAGTTCGGGAGATGTTTCGAGGAGGTAGAGATGAGGAAAGAGGGTAAGGGAAGTTGGAGATGATTGGGGGGTCAAAGGAGAGTTTGACGGTGGTAGAGTTCGTCGGAGGGGGTTGCCAGAGCGGCGGCGGCAGCCGTTTTTCTGGCAGGTGCACAGATCTGTGTTTAGCTGTGGCTAATGGGTTTTAGAGAGAGAAAATGGAGGAGAGAGAAGGGTGGCCGAAGGGGAGAGGTGGCCGACGGCCAGTGGTGGTCACCGGTGGTCTTGGGTGGTCGGAGTTGTTGAAGGAAAACGCAAGAGATGGGTTTGCATGAGAAGAGAATGTGGCTTGGTTTGTTTCCTTAAGAATAGGGAGGGTTTTGCTATTTGGGTTTGGGTTTTTGGCTAATTGTGAGAGAGAGATAGAGATAGGGAGAGTGGATATAGGGGAAAAGAGGGTGTCTCTAGTGGCAGAATAATATACCATGATAAGTAGAAGCAAAGTTAGGGATATGATTTAGATTTGAATTTCAAATTGGTTAGCGACTAATCAACGGTGGAAAATTGATTAGGGGATATCTTCCACTATGGGCATCGGAAAAATAATCCGAAAATACCGGGACGATCGTGGAGACGAGAAGTACGAGGCTACGGGGTCCGAGCGCGTGTTACACCTACAAAAAATTATCGTAAAATCAGAAACTGAGTATTGGTGTCAAAAGACCAAAACACTCTTCCATTCAAAGCTATTTTGCGAGAAAACGAGCCGTGAAATGATGTTCCCAAAAATTACTATAAAATTTTACACTTCCATACGGTCACAACGGCATATTACATCGTATATACCGAAACCAAGAAAGAGTCAAATAAAACACGTGCACGAAAAAGCACGTGCACATATAAACTCATAAGGTCGGAAAGCGACCGTTACACAGGCTATCCGACTCCAGAAACTCTCGGTACTAAAGGATGGGAGCTCTATGTCAGGTGCAAAGGCCTGAGAAGGATCTGGGATGGGTGGGAAGCTAAAGAAAGCTCGGATCATGGCGTAGGTAATGAAAACGTCATGGTCCAAGAGTCTGAACCAAATGCACTAGTCTATACATACACTAGAGCTCATCGCCTTATAGGTGAAGCACACATAGGTGGTGGTGGTTATATGCAAGAAGTGCACCCAACCTATGGTCTGGTAAAGGCGCTGGACACCCTCAAGCAACCCTAGACTCTGGAGGGCTGGGATGCTAGCGAATCTAGTGGGGACGATTGGGCGATGGAAAATGATCGCAAATCTCTCGCGGTGCACATCGTTTTTGAAGACAATGTTGTATGTCTTCAGGGTCCCCTGAGGTGGTTGAGGTGGGGGTGGTGGAGCGGATGTGGGAATGGGAATGGTGGCACTAGCATATGATCCCTCTAGTGCAAGTGGTTTAGGGGATGTGGAGTGTGTGTCACGTCCCGCTTCCCATTGTACTTGGGAGCGAGGACGCGAGCGGGTCCGCTTGGGCTGGAGCGGTAAAACTCCAACCCAATAAGCGTATGTGATTTAAACATTTGCAGGTTCTTGCGTGCGATCTCAGAGCAACACAGAATATCATTATTACACTCGGACATCCAGATTACATGTACAAAAAGAATTAAGGCCTAGCATGGCCATTACAACAATTACATGGAATTTAAAATACACTTGAACGAAATACAACAACGAATATTAAACTTTAGCAAAGCTGCAAAGAGTATGTCGTCCTCAGCAGTGGGTCTCGTGCTCCTAGTTCTCCTAGTCTCTACATTCAGTCTCCAAGTAACTCTTTAGTAAACTCTGCTCAAAACCTAACGTATATTTCACAAGATAAACAAGGAAATATACATCAGCGAGGGTCGCTCGGTAAGATTTAAAACGTTAGTAACAAAATAGACCCTCGGCAAGATAATAACATAGTTTTACAAAGCTTAAGGGATGCATGACACAATATGATTCCAATAAGATGAAACTTGGTAGCACAAAGAACATGTGAGTATAACATCGTATAGTGTGCAAAACAGTGAGCAGGCGAAGTGTAGTGCGCAAAGTAATGAACACGGCAAGGTGTAATGTGTACAGTAATAAGTATGCCAAGTGTGTGTATAGCAATTAACATGGCAAGCGTGGTGTGTACATCAGTAAACATGGCAAGTGTGGTGTGTACAGCAGTAAGCATGACAAGTGTGGTGTGTACAGCAACAAGCGAGGCAAGTATGGTGTGTATAGTAATAAGCATGATATTAGTACACGAACAAGGTAGGAGTAGCTAGCAGAGTACGCAATCCACAATAGTAACAACAGGAGTAACGAGTGTGACAATCAATTAAGTGTGCCTAGTGAAAAGCCCAATGTCTGAGGGGGAAGTGACAAGCATTACACCCAAATCAACAGGAGCTACCCATGGCTCTCTACTCACCGACCTGGCTAGGTGTCGGTCAAGTTCACCAAAAGAGTGCAATCTAGCATTCCGGCCTCTACTACATTGGACTACCCCACCCAAGTGTTCTACTGGAACACGAGCCAGCCTAATCCATATTAAGCACGAGTTTGTCAACTCATATGACATCACTATTACTCGATTTCGCCTCTTAGATGCACGAATTCATAATTTCACGATTTCAAATATTCCATTCCGTCAATATGTTCCATCAATACGCATTCCATCAATAACCATTCAATCAAGAGTGTATGAGTATGGCGTGCAACATGACAGAAAGCAAAACTAGAAATTTTTGACTTGGCAGTTAAAGGTAACGACGTTTTAAGAAGGTGTAAAATGCACACTTGCCTCATCAGTCAATTTCGGGTGTCGTGAGTATCCAAGCGATCGTAACGGGTGGCGCATTTTAATCTGCGAAGTCGGATTTATAATATCAAGCCGACTGTTCTAACAAAATAATATTAAACATTACATGCAGATTATAAATCTTTAAACTTAACTAATATTTGCCATCACATATGGTTATAACAGTATATCTCATAAAAACTACTCAAGTTATATCTAACTTATAAACTAATTAATGTAACAGTAGGTATTTTTTTATAAACTTACATATGTGACACATAAAACAGTCTTGATACATGAGATAAAGGAAGAATGAATCCCTATTAATAACAGATACAATTCATGCATACTACACTAACTAATAAAGATTAACTTAACTGTCACCCATATATATATATATATATATATATATATATATATATAATACATTTGACAGCGATTTTTGAATTCTAGGGCTGACTAGGACAAGATAAAGAGCGGCTGAGATTTGATGTTGGTAAATCAATGATTGAGATTGGATTTTGTGAATTTTTTTGGGGGAAAGTGCCTTGGAGACACAAAATTTGAAATTAGAAGTGCCTTGGGAAAGAGTGTGGAAATTAAATTTAGGGGGAAACATGCATTGGGAAGGATTGTGGAGATTAAATTTGGGGGGGAAAGTGCCTTGGAAACCTAAACTTTGAAATTAATAGTGCATTGGGAAAGATTGTGGAGAATCATGATCCATTAAATTAAATAAAATAAAAAATTTAGCGTAAAACAATTTAGCGGAACAACAAATTAACGTAAAAATACCCTTATGTTGGTTTTTCCGTCGCCCGCGCCGAAGGCGCCCCGTTAAATTTTTTTACAAAGATTTGTTGTTCTGTGCCAAAGGCACGGGCGTCAAATTTGTTGTTCGACACCGAATTTGTTGTTCCGCGCCGAAGGCGCCCGCTAAATTTTTTACGCTAATTTGTTGTTCCGACTCAAGGGCGTCCTCGCCAAATTCATTGTTCTACGCCGAATTTATTGCTCCACACAAATTTGACTGTGTAAATAATGTTTGGGTACAAAGATTTCGCGGGGGAAAATCTTAAATGAACCGTGTCCGCGGGCACGGGTTATGACTAGTATATATATATATATATATATATATATATATATATATATATATATATATATATATATATATATATATATATATATATATATATATATATATATATATATATATATATATGAGGAGGGATCAAATGACCCCCAAAAATAACCCCCAAAAATGACCCCCTATCAAAAATCCTATGCCCCCCATTTTTTCGGAAGATCCGAACCGTTCATCTTGATCTCCACCCTCTAAATACCTGACCCACCAATTTTCAACCCGATCCCATGTGTTTTTCCCGTTCATCCATCCGACCCAAATTTAACGGTTTCGCATGAATAGAACTTTTACGAATGGTTGATGGTTGGACAAAACACATGGGATCGGGTTGAAAATTGGTGGGTCAGGTATTTAGAGGGCGGAGATCAAGATGAACGGTTCAGATCTTCCGAAAAAATGGGGGCATATGATTTTTGATAGGGGGTCATTTTTGGGGGTTATTTTTGGGGGTCATTTGATCCCTCATATATATATATATATATATATATATATATATATATATATATATATATATATATATATATATATATATATATATCTTTATTATAAAAGAGGGATGTTATCAAGAGAAATTGGATAAGAGATATTGGACAAGAGAAATTGGATAAGAGATATCTATATTATAAGAGAGGGATGTTATCAAGAGCGATTGGATAAGAGATATCTATATTATAAAAGAGGGATGTTATCAAGAGAAATTGGATAAGAGATATTGGAAAAGAGAAATTGGATAAGAGATATCTATATTATAAAAGAGGGATGTTATCAAGAGAAATTGGATAAGAGATATTGGACATGAGAAATTGGATAAGAGATATCTATATTGTAAAAGAGGGATGTTATCAAGAGAAATTGGATTAGAGATATTGGACAAGATAAATTGGATAATAGATATCTATATTATAAAAGAGGGATGTTATCAAGAGAAATTGAATAAGAGATATTGGACAATAGAAATTGGATAAGAGTGATGTTATCAAGAGAAATTGGATAAGAGATATCTATATTACAAACGAGAGATGTTATCAAGATAAATTGGATAAGAGATATTGGACACGAGAAATTGGATAAGGGATATCTATTATATAAAAGACGGATGTTATCAAGAGAAATTATAAGAGAATTTGGACATCAGAAATTGGATAAGATAATTTGGATATCTATTGTATAAAACAGGGAAATTGAAGAAGAGAAAATATAAGAGATGAGATTTTGAGGGATAAAAGAGGAGGTGGGGAATTTTGCACATACAACCTCGGTTTTTGTATTTTTGCCTATGGACCCTCCACACACACACACACTTTTTATTCTCACCCCTTCCGGCAATTTTTTTCCAGTTCTATGAAGATTTTGTATCTTATCCTACGAGGACAAAGCTTTGTCCTACGTGGCAAGTTTGTCCTTGGTGGTAATGACAATTTTGGGGGGACTTAAATTTTGGGGGAAAACTTAAATTTGGGGGGAAACTTGAAATTTTGTGGGAAAACTTGAAATTTGGGGGAACTTGAAATTTGTGGGGGAGAAAAACTCAGCCATTAAATAAACCGTGCCCTATGGGCACGGGTAATGACTAGTCTATATTATAAGAGAGGGATGTTATCAAGAGAAATTGGATAAGAGATATTGGACATGAGAAATTGGATAAGAGATATCTATATTATAAAAGAGGGATGCTATCAAGAGAAATTGGATAAGCGATATTGGACAAGAGAAATTGGATAAGCGATATCTATATTATAAGAGAGGAATGTTATCAAGAGAAATTGGATAAGAGATATCTATATTATAAGAGAGGGATGTTATCAAGAGAAATTGGATAAGAGATATTGGACATGAGAAATTGGATAAGAGATATCTATATTATAAAAGAGGGTTGTTATGAAGAGAAATTGGATAAGAGATATTGGACAAGAGAAATTGGATAAGAGATATCCATATTATAAGAGAGGGATGTTATCAGGAGATATTGGATAAGAGATATCTATATTATAAAAGAGGGATGTTATCAAGAGAAATTGGATAAGAGATATTAAACATGAGAAATTGGATAAGAGATATCTATATTATAAAAGAGGGATGTTATCAAGAGAAATTGGATAAGAGATATTGGAAAAGAGAAATTGGATAGGATATATCTATATTATAAAAGAGGGTTGTTATCAAGAGAAATTGGATAAGAGATATTGGACAAGAGAAATTGGATAAGAGATATCTATATTATAAGAGAGGGATGTTATCAAGAGAAATTGGATAAGAGATATTAGACATGAGAAATTGGATAAGAGATATCTATATTATAAAAGAGGGATGCTATCAAGAGAAATTGGATAAGCGATATTGGACAAGAGAAATTGGATAAGAGATATCTATATTATAAGAGAGGAATGTTATCAAGAGAATTTGGATAAGAGATATCTATATTATATGAGAGGGATGTTATCAAGAGAAATTGGATAAGAGATATTGGGCATGAGAAATTGGATAAGAGATATCTATATTATAAAAGATGGATGTTATCAAGAGAAATTGGATAAGAGATATTGGACATGAGAAATTGGATAAGAGATATCCATATTATAAGAGAGGGATGTTATCAAGAGATATTGGATACGAGATATCTACATTATAAAAGAGGGATGTTATCAAGAGAAATTGGATAAGAGATATTGAACATGAGAAATTGGATAAGAGATATCTATATTATAAAAGAGGGATGTTATCAAGAGAAATTGGATAAGAGATATTGGAAAAGAGAAATTGGATAGGATATATCTATATTATAAAAGAGGGTTGTTATCAAGAGAAATTGGATAAGAGATATTGGACAAGAGAAATTGGATAAGAGATATCTATATTATAAGAGAGGGATGTTATCAAGAGAAATTGGATAAGAGATATTGGACATGAGAAATTGGATAAGAGATATCTATATTATAAAAGAGGGATGTTATCAAGAGAAATTGGATAAGAGATATTGGACAAGAGAAATTGGATAAGAGATATCTATATTATAAGAGAGGAATGTTATCAAGAGAATTTGGATAAGAGATATCTATATTATAAAAGAGGGATGTTATCAAGAGAAATTGGATAAGAGATATTGGACATGATAAATTGGATAAGAGATATCTATATTATAAAAGAGGGATGTTATCAAGAGAAATTGGATAAGAGATATTGGACAAGAGAAATTGGATAAGAGATATCTATATTATAAGAGAGGGATGTTATCAAGAGATATTGGATAAGAGATATCTATATTATAAAAGAGGGATGTTATCAAGAGAAATTGGATAAGAGATATTGGACATGAGAAATTGGATAAGAGATATCTATATTATAAAAGAGGGATGTTATCAAGAGAAATTGGATAAGAGATATTGGACATGAGAAATTGGATAAGAGATATCTATATTATAAAAGAGGGATGTTATCAAGAGCAATTGGATAAGAGATATTGGACATGAGAAATTGGATAAGAGATATCTATATTATAAAAGAGGGATGTTATCGAGAGAAATTGGATAAGAGATATTGGACAAGAGAAATTGGATAAGAGATATCTATATTATAAAAGAGGGATATTATCAAGAGAAATTGGATAAGGGATATTGGAAAAGAGAAATTGGATAAGAGATATCTATAATATAAAAGAGGGATGTTATCAAGAGAAATTGGATAAGAGATATTGGAAAAGAGAAATTGGATAAGAGATATTGGAAAAGAGAAATTAGATAAGAGATATCTATATTATAAAAGAGGGATGTTATCAAGAGAAATTGGATTAGAGATATTGGACTTGAGAAATTGGATAAGAGATATCTATATTATAAAAGAGGGATGTTATCAAGAGAAATTGGATTATAGATAATGGACAAGATAAATTGGATAAGAGATATCTATATTATAAAAGAGAGATGTTATCAAGAGAAATTGACTAAGAGATATTGGACAATAGAAATTGGATAAGAGTGATGTTATCAAGAGAAATTGGATAAGAGATATCTATATTACAAACGAGAGATGTTATCAAGAGAAATTGGATAAGAGATATTGGACAAGAGAAATTGGATAAGAGATATCTATTATATAAAAGACGGATGTTATCAAGAGAAATTGATAAGAGAATTTGGACATGAGAAATTGGATAAGAGAATTTGGATATCTATTATATAAAACAGGGAAATTTAATAAGAGAAAATATAAGAGATGAGATTTTGAGGGATAAAAGAGGAGGTGGGGAATTTTGCACATACAACCCCGGTTTTTGTATTTTTGCCTATGGACCCTCCACACACACCCACACCCATAATTTTTATTCTCACCCCTTCCGGCCATTTTTTTTCCAGTTCTATGAAGATTTTGAATCTTATCCTACTAGGACAAAGCTTTGTCCTACGTGGCAAGTTTGTCCTAGGTGGTAATGATAATTTTGGGGGGACTTAAATTTTGGGGGAAAACTTAAATTTGGGGGGAACTTGAAATTTTGTGGGAAAACTTGAAATTTTTGGGAACTTGAAATTTGTGGGGGAGAAAAACTCAGCCATTAAATAAACCGTGCCCTATGGGCACGGGTAATGACTAGTATATATATACAAGAGACATGAAACATACGAAAATTATTTTTACATACTGTTGAGTGATGACAGGATCATCAATAATTGTTCATGAATGGTTTATGAAACTAATATTAGATAATAGATATAAACTTATATGATATAGTATTCTCTTATGCATTAAACTGTTCATGCAAGGAATCTATACTTACCCTTTTAGGTTATCACTTCGTTGTCTTCGCTGCAGGGTGGAGAGTTGTGACGCCAGCGGTTGACGTTGTCGACGGGGAGCGCCCGGTGGTGATGAGATCTGGGCGGTGTCAACTTTGTGGGCATCGGTGTGGCAAGCTTGCGCGGCGCTTAGGCGAAGGCTTAGCGGCGTGAGGAAGGAAGGAAGGAAGTGCCGGTGTTGGTGAGTCGGAAGTCGCGAGGGGCACTGGGGATCTCTGCAGTCGGTGCCGGCGAAGTTCGAGGTCGCTTCGGGCTCGTCGCTGCCATGGGGTTCGTCGGGTGGTTCAGGTGCTGGAGCTTCGGCATGGCCTGTGGGCGGCGAGACATCAAAGGCGAGGGGCTGTGGCCGTCTGCGGGAAGGAGAGGGGTTGTCGACTGGTGCTCGGGAATCCTGCAGGTGGCCAGAGGCTTGGAGGAGAAGCCCGTGGGGTTCGAGAGGGTTGCTCGTTGGCTCGGTGTCGGAGAGGCCTGGTGCTGGCCCCGTTGGAGGCTTGGGGAGGTGAACGAAAGAGGGAGAAAGGAGTTGGGCAGGTAGGTGAGGCGTTGTCGGAGTGGTGCTGGGCAGAGGAGAAGCGCGGGCAGCGAGGGTGGTGGTCGTGAGGGCTTGGAGTAGGGCGAGTTCAAGGGCGGAGGGTGAAGTGGGTTGCAGCGGAGCGCTGTGAAGTTGTCGAAGGGAAGTTCGGAGGGGGGGTCTGATGAGAAAGGTGAGCTGATGGTTTGCTTTTTGGAGAGGAGAGAGGGCTGTCGTGCACGGGTCGTGCGCCTGGGGAACGTGGGTTGGTTATTCTCACAATAGCCCATGCACGTGGGGTGAGGGGAGATGACGTGAAGGCCACGTGGGTTGGTTACAAAAAGAGTTAGAGATAGGTTGTTAACTTGTTATGAATGCTAAAATAAATCTAAAAGGTTTGTTACAAAAAATTCTGTTACAATAAATAAATCCAAATGCTAAAATAAATCCAAATGCTAAAATAAAAACAAGTCTGTTACAAAAGATTAGCTTCGGTTTAAAAGGTTTCGTTTTTAAAAGAATTTAAATCCAAACCACATTCTTTTACAACAGCTTATCTTAATTAGTTCATAATATTTAAAAAGTGTGAAATGAAAGCCATAGTTAAAAGATAATAATAATAATAGCTAGATTATAATAACTCAATACCTTGGCATCCAAATATTATAAAGAAAATACCGGAGCGATCGCGTTTCCGAGAGGATCGTGAAGACGTGATTGAGTCACACATCTGCGCTACAGAAAATAATGATTAAAATCAAATGCGAAAATACACACTTAATAACAGAATACGTACAAAATACATACGACCAGAAAGCGGTCGTTTCGTCCTACCCACCTTAAGAAAAATTCCGTCGTCGGAATTTCTTAAGCTAGGTGAGGATCAAGGAAACAACTGTTAGATGAAGGGTGAAATTGATATCGCAGTATCAAGGAGGCAAGAGACATATTGAGAAATGAAACTTCTGAATTGAAATGATCCAAGATTGAAATAACTACAATCGAACCAAACATTTAGGATATGATAAAGCAAGGATAGACACATTTATGATATGAATCATTAAATGCGAGGATAGGTCACGGTTCGAACGTCATCGTTCATCACTGGCACGTCGTCCCTAACTTCCTCTGAGACCATAGAGAAATTTTGGCGCCGACTATGTTCGGGATTAGCCCGTTGAGGAACTTGATGTTGAGGGGCTAGGGGTGGTCCCTGTCGGGTCGATCCTGATGCTACCATAGGTTAGGTCGCAGAATTGATAGAGCGACAAGGGCAGTTCCTTGCAATATGATCTGGTGCCCCGTACGCCAAACACTGGTTTAACAGTACGCGACAATCCTTCTTGATGTGCCCAACCCAGTTACAATGATGGTATACCACTGTAAATCTGGGGTCGATTGGAGTTGCAGGCTTCTTGAAATTAGTGGTCTGAGTCGGTCGGTGATCATTCTTTGGTAGTTCCTCCTGACGCTTGTCTGCCTGACGTGCCTTCTTCTGGTTTGCGATCTGCTCGTGTCTCTTCGCAGCTACCAGGACTTGCTCATGAGTGGTGAAGGCGCTCCCGGACAATACACTCTGTATGTCTAGGTCTAAGCCCTGAAGAAAGCGGTGTGCACAATCCTCTGCGTCTGCTACCAGAGTAAGGGCGAATCGACTCAACATAGTAAACTCGTCCTCATACTCATCGACTGTCATGGTGCCCTGCTCCAGGTTGATGAAGCGCTGCTGCATCTCTCTCTTCGCAGCCTTCAGGAAGTACTGTGCGTCAAACCTCTGACGGAAAGTCGCTCATGGAATCGGCTTGGTCAGCCTAGTCTCTTCTGCATCCCACCAGTGACGGGCATTGTCTATCAGCTGCTTCTTGGCCAGATCCACCCAGTAATTCGGATTGACTCGGGCAAGACCCAAGTTATCCGCAGTGCTGCGAAGCCATTCCTCGGCCGCTAGTGGGCCCTCACGTCCAGAGAAGCTCTTCGGATGCATCTCTTGGAACTACTTGGCCCCCGGTGGTGGAGTAACTGGTGCGGCTGGCGCAGCCTAGCGTCCCTGCTGGACTAAATGATGCTGAACCTCAAGCATCTCTCGCATAACTCCAAGCATCTCGCGGATGTCGTCATCTCCACCTCCAGCAGCTCCGGATCCTTGTCGAGTGTTACGTCTTCCTGCCATGCTGCAAATAAACAAAGTAAACATTTGTGTACAAGGTTTATCTAGACAGTCTAGTTAATAATGACATCCATATTGTTTGGAGTATTTCACAGAAAGTAGGACCTGCATGGGCCACCACTAAAACCTGTCATGTCTCGCTTCCCATTGTACTTGGGAGCGAGGACGCGAGCGGGTCCGCTTGGGCTGGAGCGGTAAAATTCCAACCCAATAAGCGTCCGTGATTTAAACATTTACAGGTTCATGCGTGCGATCTCAGAGCAACACAGAATTGTAATTTTAGCCTGTAAGGATCAATACACTAGAGGGGGGGGGTGAATAGTGTATATAAAAAATTTTCGCAAATAAAATGTTAGTAATATTTGCAAAGATGGCACAGAAATAAAAAGACAAGTACTGAAATTAAATCAATCGCAAACACAGAGATTTATCCTGGTTCAGATCCTTGTGATCCTACTCCAGTCCTCTACCCCGTAGAGATTTTCAATCCACTATAATCACTTGCCCCGCAAGCACCAACTTACAAAAATGGCGACACTCCCCGTGTCCCAAACTTTGTACAATCTCTAACAGAGATTCAAACCTGTAAAATAATGAAATAGAAAAACACCTATAGCCTTGTTATAAATTTCAGAGAATGAATCCAAGGATGGTGTTTTAGAAGAAGAACTTCAAGATGTAAAAGATATGTAATGAAGCGTAACACTTGAAGTTCTCTGGTTCATAAAAGAAGAGAGAGAGAGATCAATCGATTTCTTCTTCAATTATGAACACAAACAACTTTCCAAAATGATGTTGAAAAACCAAGTTCTTCCGTTCTTAAACGAAGAAGGAAATCTAATGATTTCTTCTTACAAATAAGAAAAGAACAACTAATGGCCTAAAGCTTTAGAAAAGAGAAGACTTGATTCCTACAAATAAGAGAGTAAAGAAGAGGAAAGTGTGTGAAAAAAAAGAGAGGGTCTACCCCTTTATTTATAGTGTTTAGGGACGGTTGGTGACTGTAGTTAACGTTGGAAAACGGGCATGAACCGTCCCTGAAAATTTGGGATCAAAACGGCTAGTTTTGAAATTGGTCGACCAAAAGGACACATTGGTCGACCAAAATTTAGAGAGGGAATTCGACCGTTGGAAGACATTTCTAGAATCTACATGGTTAGGGGAGTTTGCATATGCAATCCCATAACCAGATTCGAAGGTTTAAAATTGGTCGACCAAAATGGGGTTATTGGCTGCCAATTTTCAAAGTTGCGAATTTTCGAAATTGGGAAGTGTAGATCTCTGAGGAATGGAACCTAGATGGCTAAGATATATTATCAAGGCTTTGTGACTCTAATAAAGTAAATTTTTACATTGATTACATAAAGCCGTAGATAGGACTGCATCTGCAACTGAATCTGAGAAGCTTCTTTGCAGGAGATCCTTATCAAGTGATTATATATCCAAGTCATGGATTAGGTGCCTTTGTCTTTCCAGCTTCATGATTGATATATCTGATTGAGTATGCATGAAGATATCTCATTTGTGTGGAACTCAGCATTGATATGTATCTGCATACATAGAGTTAGTAGCATTGAATGTGTTTGTCATATCAAAACCATATGTGAATAGAAATATGGAATTATGGAATTCCAACATTCTCCCCCTTTTTGATGATGACAAACATGAAAAATATATAAAGTTAAAATCAGATATACTCCCCCTGAATATGTGGAGGTTGTGAATACTCCCCCTGAATATGTGGAGGTTGTGAATACTCCCCCTAAGTACTTGAAATATATTCTCCCCCTTTGGAATTCTCAAAAAGAGGGAAAGAATAGTTAGTTAAAAATAAGCGAGATAACATTAGGAAATATAAATGGCGGTAAAAGAAGGAGTATATAGCCTATTTATAAATGGAACATAATTTGGCCAGTGTGGGAAAATGAGTCGTATGAGAGAAGAGGGTGAAGGCCGAGTAATTGAGCAGGCCAGTAAAAAAAGTTAAAGGGCAAACCATTAAAGAATCAGGGAGAAGGCCTGTAACAGCTGGTTTTGTATGATAAATATTATTTATATCTATATGAAATTGTTCGTCTTCTTTCTTTACTTCTCTGCGCTCGCATCTTAGTGTAGGATCACTCTTGGAACTCATTAGGATCATCCCGAAGCTTCCTGCTTCACTTTGGCGACTTCCTGTGCAAGTTAGCCGGTTCACGTTGAGGAACCGACCGACTAGATATTAATTTAGTCGGTCAACAACTCCTCATGGACCGACTAGTTCTTGTCAGGCCTTTTCCCTTGAGTTACTGTTTGCGCTTAGTCGGTCTAAGTTCAACCGCCGACCGACTAGTTCTCGAACTAGTCGGTCAACACTTCTTCGCAGACCGACTAAGTACATAGATCATTTTTCGCATCAGGTTACTGTTTACCTGTTAGTCGGTCAAAGAACGAAAACCGACCGACTAGTTGACGAACTAGTCGGTTAAGTATCCTTCTCTGACCGACTAATCTTCAAAATATCTTGTTGATCATTCTCACCCTTTAGTCGGTCTATGAACACTGGCCGACCGACTAGGTTGCAAACTAGTCGGTCGACGAGCCTTCACAGACCGACTAACTCTATAATTTTTCAACAACTCTGTTCACGGTTTGGGTTTTAGTCGGTCGCAGTTAAATGACCGACCGACTAGTTTCTAAACTAGTCGGTCGACCGCCCTTCTCTGACCGACTAGTTGACCCCGAAACCCTAATTTCTGTGCTAGCCGCCGTTTCGTTTTCTTATTTAAACGGGGCTTCCTCTTTCATTTCTCCAGATTATTTCCAGTCTCCATCTTCCCCAATCATACTCCCCTACCTCCCACGTCCTCCCCTTGCTCTTTCCTCCATCCTTGCGCCTTCCATCTTCCCCAAAAGCTCTCCCTCTTCTCTCTTTTTCTTTTTCTTTTGCCCTAGCACAGAGTTCTCGTCTCAGATCCAGTAGCAACTACGCCGAGAGACGCTGAAATCTTCACCACCCCCGATGATCAACATTCCTCGCTGCGCTACCCGCGGCCTAGGAATTTCCGGACGGCGCAAAGCTTCCATCTTTCCAGATTCGACGCCGGATCTTCGTGCAAACGTCAATTTCAGGTTAGTGCCCTAAATGCGTAGTAACCCACACCATAGGTGATCAAACCCTAATTAAAATCAGCAACCTAATCAAACTAAATTTATTTTCCGCTGATCTTTAAAACGTTGTACAAACCGTAGAAATCGACGAATGGACATTATGCATGTACACATAGGATAGATCGTCGATTAGGTTAATTATATTAAAAATGTGATTTTTAATTGAATAGGATAGACCTGATAATCTAGACACTACCCTAATAGGGATTAATGAATCGTGATCTGACACCGTCGCCGTGTCACGATTTTCAGACCCTTTTCCGCCAACGAAGCGATTGGACGAGGCATACCAGGGAGACGACGCGCTCGCCACCACAGGCAAGTGTATCACTTGCGTTCTTGGCCATGTTTAGGCCTTCATCTTGTTAGGAATGTCAATTTAGAAACTTGAGAACCGGACGTGAAATGATGGCGTCCGGGACGCCCTTGACGACTCGGGTTTGACAACAAAATCTGAGTCCAACAACAACAATTTCTGACTTCATAGGATTGACATGCGTGTGCGTGAGTTGTGGACACCCTAGTACAACCCTCTCTGTTTTGTCGTGTCTTGTTCCTTTTCCGTCTGCACAGCCCGCTGGGCAATAGGGCACTCGCCAAGTCAGAGCGAGTGATCCCTTGTACTAGTTCACAGCCCGATGGGCAATTGGGCACCTGTCAAGCTAGAGCAGGTGATCCCATGTACCGTTACACAGCTCAGGGAGCAATTAGGCACTTGTCAAGCCAGAGCAAGTGATCCCATGTCTTGTCACGATTCTTGGGGTTATGGGGTAAGGTTGAGCGTGCAAGCGGCAAGAGGGATTGATCCCCCTCGAACCGATCAGGCGTGAACCCTTTTGTGTCTTGTCTTGTCTTGTCGTGTCTGGCTTTCCGTGTTCCGTCTTGTCTTGACACCTGTAGGCTAGTCCCGTAGTCCATAGCACTCGCTGTGACTACTACTTGTTTTGTTTGCTTATCTGTTGTGTTTTCTTTTTGTTGTAAGAACCATCAGCATGATTAATCCACCAGTAAAATGTTATAAGTAATTGGTACACTTGTAGTTTGGTCTAATCTTTCCTTGTAGACCTTACATGACGTACAGTTCCTTCTTCTGGTGCTGTACGTCAGGGATTGAGCCAGAGTACGTGGAGGGGTCTGACTTGCCAGCCGACGTGGAGCCAGAGAGCATCGATCCCGAGTACGACCCTGAGGAGGATCAGAGCTAGAGGCTGTTAGTAGCGGTTTCCAGAGGCGACATTATTCTTGTTGGGTGCGTAGCACCTTTTATGTTTGTTGTTTAGGTTGGGTGCTTGCACCATTAGATTTACTTTTCTGCTGTTGTAGCCATTCGGGCATTGAGACTTGGTACTTGATATGTTGGAATAAAATTTGTGATGTTCTTTTCCTTCTTGTACTTTTATTGTTCTGTACTAACATGCAGGGACCTGTACCTTCGTCTTGGTACCACACAGACGCTTATTAGGTCGGGGCTCCTCAGCTCTGGCCTAAGCGGGCCTCGTCACGCTCCGCCTCCGCTGTTTTGGGAAGCGGGGCGTGACATGGTTTTAGTGGTGGCCCATGCAGGTCCACGTCCCATCTTTCTGCAAGTACAGAACAGTAAGAGTAAGGACATTCAGTTTTGATATTCAACCATTGTACGAGTCTAACCTTCGTCTCTCTGTCAATAGTATGGCCGGACGACGCGTTACCCGATCGGGGAACTTGGGCGATGGAGTCTCGGAGGACCAGGGCGGAGAGTTCCGTCAATTTCTGGGTGTGATGAGGGAGATGCTGGATGTTCAGCATCAGCTGGTTCAGCAGTCTCAGCGTGCTGCCCAGGCTCCACCTGTTGCCCCACCTCCACCTCCGCCTGCTCCGCGAGCTGCTCCAGGAGTGAAGCAGTTCAACGAGCTGCAGCCGAAGACCTTCTCTGGGAAGGAAGGACCTCTGGGTGCCGATGAGTGGATCCAGAGCACTGAGGAGAAGTTGGTTACTGCGAAAATTCCTGACGATACCCGTGTGGAGATAGCAAAGATGCAACTGACAGAGAATGCGAGGAACTGGTGGCGTATCGAGGAGAGGCGTCTTGAGAAGCCAGTGGGATGGAAGACCTTCAGGTCTATGTTCAAGGATAAGTATTTCAGCAAGTCTGCTAGGAGGGAGTTGCTGAGCAAGTTTATAGACCTGAAGCAGGAAAATATGACCGTCGAGGAGTATGAAGCCGAGTTTGAGATGCTGAGTCATTTTGCCCCACACATGGTGAAGAAGGAGGAGAAGCGAGCTGATCGTTTTCGTCAGGGACTACGTCCGAAGATTCAGGCTTCGATGTCTTCGGCGAGTTTCTCGACTATGAGGGAGGTGCTTGATGCTGCAAAGAATCATGAGCTCATAGCTCTTTTGCTTGACCCTCCAGCTGATAAGGGGAAGCGTCCTATGTAGAGAAATGTATGCCCTCGTGGCTATTTATCATAATGAAACATCTTGTTCAATAAATGAAAGTGTTCTTTCTGGTAAAGTATTATCTGAGTTGTTCATTGCTCGGATTATTCCCTTGGATTCAGAGTTAGGTCACACATGTTTCGAAATGTAGATTACGATTATGAGAAATGTCTGACCTCTAATAGCTTGAATCTTAAAAGTGTTCATGGTCATAGATGTGTCGAGATAAGGGATATCAACACATCAGACAGACCATTGCGTCCCTGTCTGGTTGGTCTCATAACCAAGCGACTTGGTGAAGTCGAAAACAGGATGCAGGTGCTCAGTAAAAGCTGAGTTCATTGAACGACCAAAACATGGAGTTATTAAATGGTTATGCATTAACTAAACTATCATTAATAACTCTAAGTGATAATAGGTAAGTTGGTCCTTAGGACTTGAGATCATTGTATGAAGCTATGTGTGGACAGTGTCACTTAGGTCTAAAGATCTAACTTCGAGGCCAGGCCTGATGAAAGATCTTAGGCTGGGTGACACTCGAAACATATGAGCTAAGTAGTGATCAACAGAGGATTCGTCTCTTCCGTTAATGGGAAGTTAGTGTCACAGGTCGGTACGGCTCTCGGTAAAACCTTGGCCAAGGTATGTTGTAACTTGTACAACCTGTATGTACCAGAGACCGATGTATACTGACCACTACTAGCCAATGGGGTTGATAGTATACCATACCCTAGACTAGCCGAGTGACATAGTTATGACGAAGGGACTAAAACTGCGGAAATTATCACAGTCACAGTCAGAGTGATTTCGTTGGCACTTTTGCCTAAACGAACCAATCACGTAATCGATGATCCCGAAACAGGGACGACACCTACTGCTAGTGGTCACTGTCGTCTTGAGACTTCGAGTCTCGACCTGTAGTAAGGGTCAGGCTGTAGGGTCTCACACCGAGTAACATTCACGTCGTAGTAACAGATAGAATGTATAGAGGATATCATTAGATGTAAAGAGAATACTAAATTCACAAGTTGGTTGTGAACTTGAAGCATTTGGGAATGGAGGAAATTTCGTATGAAATCCAGAGGATCAAACCGTGTAGGAATCGGAGCTCGGATGAGCCCAGAAACGCGAGAAAGGCGAAAGGGGAAGTGGGATAAAACCCACTTAGCATAACGGGCTAGGCCCGCTGGGCGCAGCGGGCCCGCCCGCTGGGCGCAGCGGGCGCGGCCCGCTGGGCGCAGCGGGCGCAGCCCGCTGTTCCAGCGGGCCCGCCCGCTGCATGCAGCGGGCGCAGCCCGCTGGTGACAGCGGGCTGAGCCCGCACGGGCGTGCCCTAGCGGGCGCGCCCAGTAGCCTTAGGCGGGCGCGCCCGCTAAGCTTAGCGGGTCGCCCGCCACTTAAGTTATTTTAGGGTTTTTTCGTGGAAACCCTTGACGGCTACGAAATTGGGTTTTTGCTCAACTTTGAGCAATTGTTTGAAGGGTCAAACGAACTCGGATCTCGTCGCCGTTTGTTCCTACGCGTTCACCATCACTAGCTCTTCGAAATGATAACTTGTATCATCTCTAGAGCTCAACGATGAGTGAGGATTAATTGGTTGAAGGTTAAGGCTTTGTGTAAGCTAAACTAACCCAAATTGAATTAATCCAAATCCCTCTTCCTACAATTAGTCCCACATTGCTCATGACAAAAGAAGGGGAGCCGGCCTCCTATATAAATAGGTGGGCACTCCCTTCTTTGTTTCTTGCACCAAGTCTCTGATTAAGGAGCTCACGAATATTTTGAGCAAACTTAATCTAGACTAAATTTATTCTCTTCCTCTATAAATTTTCCTGTCCTCCAACCGAGTCCTAGCAAGACAACGAGGAGGTCCGAATCTGATTCGGAAGTCTACGACGCGGGTTTACTCAAGTGAAATCTTCTACGGCTTGTGATGGCTTCGGAGGCAAGGTGCGGTACGGGAGCTGATCCAGTCTGCGGCGAGGAGCGACGCAACACGGCTCGGAAGAGCGCTACGGGAGCTGATCCAGTCTGCGGTGAGGAGCAACGCAACACGGCTCGGAAGACGGCTCAGATCAATGAGCGCAAGACGGTGCGGAACATCTTGCCTGCTCCAGGGCAAGATTCCGGGTGAGTAAATTTTATATGCAATTAGATTAATTAGTAGTTAGAACTTTCTCGAGTTGGTCGGACCCAACTCGAGTCAGTAGATTTCCTGGCTTAGGGAATTTTTTTCCTTAGGGCTTTATTTATTAAATAGTTTAATAAATCATTTCTTCCGCTGTTTTATTTATTTTTGTTCGTCCGACTTAGGACGGATAGCAATAAATTAGCTCTAAGGGACCTTGAAAACTCCTTTTGCCCTACAGTGGTATCAGAGCCAGATCTACTCTGTTCTATACTACTTTTTAACTGCATGTATTAATTATATGATAATTAGTTTAATGGCTCATTCTTGTTTTATTTTGATGTCACAAGAAAGACTTGCTAGGTTAGCCATTAAATGACTCTTAAACTTTATGTGATAAATTTTAACACCATGCTTAATAAAATTTTAAATTGTTTAAAAATTACCTAATGGACGATTAGGTTAGCCATTAATTTCCCTTAAACCTTATGTGATAATTTTGAGACACTGCTATGAATTTTAAATTGTTTAAATTGCCTATTGGACGATTAGGGTAGCAGCATATACTTTTGAATCCTTATAGATGATAAGGACTTAATAAAAATCGTCTAACAAACCCATAAAATTTTGAATTTTAGGGATCCACTAGTTGATAAGGATTAACTAGTTGTAATTTAAAAACCATTTAGTTGTTGAACGAACATGGAAATGATGACAACACCTTCAATGGATCATGATGTCGGCCAATGTGCTTGACTAAAGTTTTTGGACCAACCTAGCTAGACTGGGTAACAAGTGGTCCTGGCTTAGTCAATTCCCTGGCCGCGTCCGCTGGACCGCAAGGTGTCGATTCATAACTATGTAAGTCCATCGACTATACCTAAGTCTAATACGATAATAATCTTATTCAAGATAAATCGTAGCCCTCCTTGTTTTAGGAGTTGGCAACTGTAAGGAACATGTTTCGGTTGTTGAGCACACTCAAGCCGTAACAGGTCAACCTTATAGAAACCGATTTCTTGATTGACATCTTAACCTGACTGAAACCGTTAGCTCATCCCTAGAGCATCGGCGTAAGTCTAACCAAGAATGTAGTCTTAAGCTCTGACCCAAACCGGCGTGTCGTGCATACACCGAGCAAAGGGGCAAGTCAGGCTTGACACGAAAACAAGGGTCCGACTAGGCTAGCATTGTGATCCGGTTGAGCACACTCTTGATCACAAATGACTAGGGGTAAAATCGAATAGGGAGTCATATTTTGATATGATCGACAAAGAGTTCGTCTACCTACAGCCGAGTCGAACGACTTGTTGAGCTACACTCAAGGTCGGACGACTCAAGGTTGTTGGATTCCTGCTCCCATTTAATTTTAATCATGTTTTGGAGTAAAACGATCTGCTTATTAATGGGAGAGTATAATTGGACAAAAGCCATTCTAATTATATTTAAAAATATTTTGAACACATGCTAATTAGGAGTTCTAATCTTTGCAGCATGATGAGTAAGTTTAATAATATCCGAGATAAGAATTTATTAACTGGTTTTAATATTAATGATAGCTGGTTGGAGAAGTCTATAGCAGAAAGGTCAAAATTAAGGGAAGTCTATGCCTTAACCTCAAAAATACAAAGTGTAGTTCTTTCAGTTAATTCTACTGCATGGGTGTTAGACACCGGTGCAGGTTCTCACATTTGTAACCAGTTACAAGGATTGAGAATCAGTAGAAAACTTGAAAAGAATGAGATAATTCTCCAAGTCGGAAACGCAGCAAATGTTGATGTTGTAGCCGTAGGAGATCTTAGACACACATTAGCTGGTGGAGCTAACTTGCTTTTGAAGCAATGTTACTATATCCCAAATTTCCTATGCAATATTATATCTGTCTCAGCTTTGGCTAAAGATGGTTATAATTTTACTATCAGTGGAAATGTCATGAACATTGCCCTTGATGGTAAGTTGCTAGGATTTGGGACACTCAGCAATGGGATATACACTTTAAGCAATGAGGTGGTATTAAACGTTAATGCTAGAAAGCGTAAGGAATCTAGTTTTAATGAAACCTATCTTTGGCATTGTAGACTAGGCCATATCGGAGAGAAGAGACTCAGCAAGTTACATAAAGAGGGGCTCTTGGGCCTCTCGAATTATGAGTCATTCGACACTTGCGAGTCTTGCCTCAAAGGTAAGATGGCCAAAACTCCTTTTGCCAGTCAAGGGGAAAGAGTTATCGAACTCTTGGGTCTAGTACATTCCGATGTATGTGGACCCATGTCTACGTTAGCCAAAGGTGGATTTTCATATTTCGTCACGTTTACTGATGACCACTCAAGATTTGGACATGTGTTCTTGATGAAACACAAGTCCGAAACGTTTGAGCGATTCAAGGAGTATCGTGCCGAAGTCGAAAACCAGACTGGGAAAGGTATTAAGATTCTTCGATCCGATCGAGGAGGAGAATACTTAAGCGATGAATTCCTCACTTACTTAAAAGAGAATGGGATTCTCTCTCAGATCACTCCTCCTTACACACCTCAACATAATGGTGTTTCAGAAAGGAGAAACCGGACCTTGTTAGACATGGTTCGGTCTATGTTAAGTGAAGCTGAGTTAACCACTTCCCTTTGGGGCTATGCCCTGGAAACTGCTATATACATTCTAAATAAAGTTCCGTCAAGATCTGTGCATTTGACTCCGTATCAGATATGGACAGGGAAGAAACCCAGCCTCAATCACTTGAAGGTATGGGGTTGTCCTGCTTATGTCAAAAGGCAAAATCCAGACAAACTGGAAGACAGATCTATACTGTGTAAATTTATAGGGTACCCAAGACATTCATTAGGTTATGTCTTTTACCATCCAGAACAACAAAAGATTGTTGTCTCTAGACATGCCACCTTTCTTGAAAAGGAATTCCTCGTGAAGGAATCCACTGGCAAGGTAATTGATTTGAATGAATGCTCGGAGGAAGTACCCGCACAGCAACAAGTGTCGGAACCAGTGGGAGAGTCAGAACTTGACATCTCCCAACCAGTGAGTAGGAAGTCAAGTAGGATTCCTCGAGCACCCGAAAGGTACTACGGTTTTCTCGTAGACGGGGGAATCGAGGATAGCATCATAATTGATGATGACCCTATTAACTTCCAGGAAGCCATAAAGAGTATAGACTCTGACAAATGGCTAGATGCAATGAAATCCGAAATAGATTCCATGCACGTAAATAAGGTATGGACCTTAGAAAACGTGCCCAAGGGAAATGTTCCCATAGGCTGCAAATGGATCTTCAAGAAGAAGATTGGAGCAGATGGAAAGGTAGAGACATACAAGGCTAGACTGGTTGCAAAAGGATATCGTCAAATTCTAGGAATAGATTATGACGAAACCTTTTCGCCAGTAGCTATGCACAAGTCTATTCGGATAGTGCTCGCAATTGCTGCCTACTACGACTACGAAATCTGGCAGATGGATGTGAAGACTGCATTCCTAAACGGTAATTTGGAAGAGCAGATTTACATGACTCAGCCAGAAGGCTTCGAAGTCAGTGGGAGCAATGGAAAGGCGTGCAAGCTGCACAGGTCCATTTATGGACTCAAACAAGCATCAAGAAGTTGGAACATCCGTTTCGACAAAACAGTCAAAGAATTTGGTTTTGTCAGAAATGAGGATGACCCATGCATCTATAAAAGAACCAGTAATAAAAATTCTTTAGTCATCCTAGTTCTATACGTAGATGACATTCTGATAATAGGCAACGACATAGAGATGTTAAAGTCTGTTAAAAATTGGCTATCAACAAATTTCTCCATGAAGGACTTGGGAGAAGCATCCTACATACTGGGTGTGAAGATCCATAGAGATAGATCTAAACGGATGCTAGGACTCTCCCAAACCAGGTACATTGAAACCGTGTTAAAACGTTTTAACATGGAAAACAGTAAGGGTGGTTCATTACCAGCCAATCATGGGATAGCCCTCACCAAGAAGATGTCTCCACAAACCGACTTGGAAAGGGCAAAGATGACCAAGGTCCCATATGCTTCTGCTGTGGGATCTATCATGTACTCCATGATTTGTACCAGACCCGATGTCGCTTATGCACTGGGTATAGTAAGCCGATATCAGTCTAACCCGGGAGAAGAGCACTGGAAAGCAGTCAAGACAATTCTTAAGTACTTAAGAAGAACTAAAGACTTGGTCTTGGTCTATGGAAGTGAACACCTGAATGTTGAAGGGTTCACAGATTCAAGCTTTCAAAGTGACATGGATGATAGCAAATCGATCTCAGGATATGTTTTCACTCTCAACGGAGGAGCAGTCAGTTGGAGGAGTTCCAAACAAGTCACCATTGCAGACTCCACAATGGAAGCCGAATACATAGCGGCCAATGATGCAGCAAAGGAAGCAGTCTGGATGAAGAAGTTCATTAACCAGCTCGGGATGGTTCCTGCCGTTGAAAGTCCAATACCGTTGTATTGCGACAACAATGCAGCCATAAGCCTGGTTCAAGAACCCAGATTCCACAAGAGATCCAGACACATTCTTCGCAAGTATCACCTGATTCGGGAGATAGAGCAGAGGAAAGATATAGAACTCCTTAGAGTCTCTTCGGAAGACAACTTAGCAGATCCATTCACGAAGGCGCTGGCACGTGATCGTTTAGAAAAACTAGCGTGTAAATATGGTATGAGATACCAAAATAAATAGGCCTGAGTGCAAGTGGGAGATGTAGAGAAATGTATGCCCTCGTGGCTATTTATCATAATGAAACATCTTGTTCAATAAATGAAAGTGTTCTTTCTGGTAAAGTATTATCTGAGTTGTTCATTGCTCGGATTATTCCCTTGGATTCAGAGTTAGGTCACACATGTTTCGAAATGTAGATTACGATTATGAGAAATGTCTGACCTCTAATAGCTTGAATCTTAAAAGTGTTCATGGTCATAGATGTGTCGAGATAAGGGATATTAACACATCAGACAGACCATTGCGTCCCTGTCTGGTTGGTCTCATAACCAAGCGACTTGGTGAAGTCGAAAACAGGACGCAGGTGCTCAGTAAAAGCTGAGTTCATTGAACGACCAAAACATGGAGTTATTAAATGGTTATGCATTAACTAAACTATCATTAATAACTCTAAGTGATAATAGGTAAGTTGGTCCTTAGGACTTGAGATCATTGTATGAAGCTATGTGTGGACAGTGTCACTTAGGTCTAAAGATCTAACTTCGAGGCCAGGCCTGATGAAAGATCTTAGGCTGGGTGACACTCGAAACATATGAGCTAAGTAGTGATCAACAGAGGATTCGTCTCTTCCGTTAATGGGAAGTTAGTGTCACAGGTCGGTACGGCTCTCGGTAAAACCTTGGCCAAGGTATGTTGTAACTTGTACAACCTGTATGTACCAGAGACCGATGTATACTGACCACTACTAGCCAATGGGGTTGATAGTATACCATACCCTAGACTAGCCGAGTGACATAGTTATGACGAAGGGACTAAAACTGCGGAAATTATCACAGTCACAGTCAGAGTGATTTCGTTGGCACTTTTGCCTAAACGAACCAATCACGTAATCGATGATCCCGAAACAGGGACGACACCTACTGCTAGTGGTCACTGTCGTCTTGAGACTTCGAGTCTCGACCTGTAGTAAGGGTCAGGCTGTAGGGTCTCACACCGAGTAACATTCACGTCGTAGTAACAGATAGAATGTATAGAGGATATCATTAGATGTAAAGAGAATACTAAATTCACAAGTTGGTTGTGAACTTGAAGCATTTGGGAATGGAGGAAATTTCGTATGAAATCCAGAGGATCAAACCGTGTAGGAATCGGAGCTCGGATGAGCCCAGAAACGCGAGAAAGGCGAAAGGGGAAGTGGGATAAAACCCACTTAGCATAACGGGCTAGGCCCGCTGGGCGCAGCGGGCCCGCCCGCTGGGCGCAGCGGGCCCGCCCGCTGCATGCAGCGGGCGCAGCCCGCTGGTGACAGCGGGCTGAGCCCGCACGGGCGTGCCCTAGCGGGCGCGCCCAGTAGCCTTAGGCGGGCGCGCCCGCTAAGCTTAGCGGGTCGCCCGCCACTTAAGTTATTTTAGGGTTTTTTCGTGGAAACCCTTGACGGCTACGAAATTGGGTTTTTGCTCAACTTTGAGCAATTGTTTGAAGGGTCAAACGAACTCGGATCTCGTCGCCGTTTGTTCCTACGCGTTCACCATCACTAGCTCTTCGAAATGATAACTTGTATCATCTCTAGAGCTCAACGATGAGTGAGGATTAATTGGTTGAAGGTTAAGGCTTTGTGTAAGCTAAACTAACCCAAATTGAATTAATCCAAATCCCTCTTCCTACAATTAGTCCCACATTGCTCATGACAAAAGAAGGGGAGCCGGCCTCCTATATAAATAGGTGGGCACTCCCTTCTTTGTTTCTTGCACCAAGTCTCTGATTAAGGAGCTCACGAATATTTTGAGCAAACTTAATCTAGACTAAATTTATTCTCTTCCTCTATAAATTTTCCTGTCCTCCAACCGAGTCCTAGCAAGACAACGAGGAGGTCCGAATCTGATTCGGAAGTCTACGACGCGGGTTTACTCAAGTGAAATCTTCTACGGCTTGTGATGGCTTCGGAGGCAAGGTGCGGTACGGGAGCTGATCCAGTCTGCGGCGAGGAGCGACGCAACACGGCTCGGAAGAGCGCTACGGGAGCTGATCCAGTCTGCGGTGAGGAGCAACGCAACACGGCTCGGAAGACGGCTCAGATCAATGAGCGCAAGACGGTGCGGAACATCTTGCCTGCTCCAGGGCAAGATTCCGGGTGAGTAAATTTTATATGCAATTAGATTAATTAGTAGTTAGAACTTTCTCGAGTTGGTCGGACCCAACTCGAGTCAGTAGATTTCCTGGCTTAGGGAATTTTTTTCCTTAGGGCTTTATTTATTAAATAGTTTAATAAATCATTTCTTCCGCTGTTTTATTTATTTTTGTTCGTCCGACTTAGGACGGATAGCAATAAATTAGCTCTAAGGGACCTTGAAAATCCCTACATCCTATGGAGTAGTACTGGCCACCTGCTAGGCCGACGATGAGGCCAGTTCAGACAGTACCATTCAAGAGGCCTGGAGCACCAGTGCAGCAGCAGAGCAAGGGTCCGTGCCATTTCTGCGGCAAGCCTGGACATGTTCAGACCAACTGTCGGAGGAAGCTGGGTCTGTGCCTACTTTGTGGAGATGCTTCGCATGCTGCGAAGGACTGTCCTAGAGCTCGCACTGCTGTTGTTGGAGCGCCAGCCCCGTTGCAGATGAGGGCACCTGCTCCGGTTCAGAGAGGGCCTGCAGTTCGTGGACCACCCTTGGTGCCACAGAGGCAGATGTACCAGCGAGCAGTGCAGCCTCCGCGGCCGGCTTATACTATGACTACTGTGGAGACCGAGGAGCTGGACGGAGTGATTGCAGGTAACATCTTGACCTAGTCTTTTCTTTTCATAATTATATTGTATTGCTAGTCTTGTTGGTGTGTTTGTTTGTCTGATTGTTAGAGTAGTGCTTGACCTTGAACCCCTGTTTTCTTAGGCACCATTCTTGTGTTTTCTCACCCCGCTTTGGCTTTGTTTGACTCCGGTGCATCTATGTGCATCTTATCCCGGAGGTTTATAACAAAGCACTCCATTCCTACCCATACACTCCCTAAGTGTTGGGACATCGCTACTGGGAACGGAATAGTGACGGTGAATCTGGAATGCCGGTCGATTCCTTTAGTGGTTAGTGGACATGAGCTATATGCGAATTTCATCGTCCACGATCTACCACATTTCGATGTCGTCCTCGGCATCGATTGGTTGGGAGATTTCCATGCATCGATCGATTGTCATAGCAAGAGAGTGGTTTTCCGAATTCCAGGTCATCCGGAGTTCGAATTCCGAAGCCGAGACGAGTCGCTTGGGCCCATTAGATTTCGGGCCAGGCCGGAGGTACCGGTGATGGCAGCGTTGCAGATGGAGATGGAGATTGACCGACCAGCGGTTGTCAGAGACTTTGACGACGTCTTTCCGGAGGATATCTCGGGTCTGCCACCCGACAGAGCTTTGGAGTTCGGTATCGATCTGATGCCGGGTGCGCAGCCGATATCGAAGGCGCCGTATCGGATGGCTCCTGCAGAGCTTGAGGAACGGCAGAAACAGTTGGATGAGTTGTTGCAGAAGGGTTTCATCCACCCTAGTGTGTCACCATGGGGTGCACCTGTTTTGCTTGTGAAGAAAAAGGATGGGTCCCGCAGGATGTGCGTGGACTATCGAGGATTGAATGCTGTCACCGTGAAGAATAAGTATCCGCTACCGCGCATCGACGATATCTTTGACCAGCTTGGGGGGTTCGAGAGTCTTCTCAAAGTTGGATTTGAGGATCGAATACCACCAGTTGAAAGTTAAGAAGGATGACGTCCGGAACACAGCTTTCCGGACGAAGTACGGGCACTATGAGTTCGTGGTCATGCCGTTTGGCGTGACCAATGCACCGGCTGTGTTCATGAACTTGATGAATTTAATATTCTACGACTTCCTGGAAAAGTTTGTCATTATTTTCATTGACGACATCCTTATTTACTCGAAGTCTGAGGAGGAGCACAGCTGTCATCTGATGACCGTGCTGGAGACGCTGAGGCGACACAAATTGTATGCCAAGTATAGCAAGTGCGAATTCTGGCTAGACAGAGTCGCGTTCCTGGGACACGTGGTGTCTGGTGATGGCATATCTGTGGATCCGGAGAAGGTCAGAGCAGTCAGGGATTGGCCGACCCCGCAGTCAGCATCCGACATCAGGAGTTTTCTTGGCCTAGCAGGCTATTATCGGCGGTTCATTAAAGATTTCTCGAGGATTGCGGAGCCGATGACGAAGCTGACGAGGAAAGAGGAGGACTTTCTTTGGTCTGATGCTTGTGAGGAGGCTTTCAGTATCTTGAAGGTAAGGTTGACCACGGCACCAGTTTTGACGGTACCGGATCGGAGCGGAGGTTTTGAAGTTTATTGTGATGCCTCGGGGAAGGGTCTGGGATGCGTTTTGCATCAGCATGGCCACGTGGTCGCGTATGCTTCTCGTCAATTGAGGACTCATGAGAAGAATTACCCGACGCACGATCTGGAGTTGGCAGCAGTGATTTTCGCACTGAAGATTTGGAGGCATTTCTTGCTTGGTGAATGTGTGAAGATTTTTACAGACCATAAGAGCTTGAAGTACATATTCACGCAGAAGGAGCTCAACATGCATCAGAGACGATGGTTGGAGCTCATGGCGGACTACGAGATAGATTTGCAGTATCATCCGGGGAAGGTGAACGTTGTGCCGGACGCTTTGAGTAGACTTCCCACGGCTATGGTGTATACTGCTGACTGGAGGATTCAGCAGGAGCTGAAGGAGATGGATTTGGAGGTTGTCCTACCTGGTGTGGTTCATACTTTCATGAATTTGCAGATTCAGTCCACGATCGTGGATCGGATCAAGGCAGCACAGGCAGGAGATCCAAAGTTGCAAAGGATCAGGAGGCAGGTTGAAGCTGGGCTGCGTGCGGAGTTTGTGATTCATGAGGATGGTTCACTGCGGTACGGCAGCAGGCTCTGTGTACCTGCAGGTGATGTTCGGGAGGAGCTTTTGAGTGAGGCTCACAGCTCTCCTTATTCTATACATCCTGGTGGCACCAAGATGTATAAGGACCTCAGGCAGAATTACTGGTGGATTGGCATGAAGAGGAGTGTGGCACAGATCGTTGCCAAGTGTTTGATATGTCAGCAGGTGAAGGCCGAGCACCATCGTACGGTTGGGTTGCTGCAACCGCTTCCTATTCCGGAGTGGAAGTGGCAACATATTACGATGGATTTCGTGACTGGTTTACCTCGGACCCCGAAATAGAACGACGCAGTCTGGGTGATCGTAGATCGGTTGACTAAGTCTGCGCATTTCATTCCTTTCCGAGTGGGCCAGTCTACGGAAGCTTTGGCGAGGAAGTATCTAGAGGTAGAATTCCTTCTTTTACCTCTTTTTGATTTTCCTCCTTGATTAGTTGTGACGTAGGCCATGTACGTGCAGGAGATTGTACGCTTACACGGGGTCCCCGTGAGCATCGTGTCTGACAGAGATACGAGGTTCACGTCTCAGTTCTGGAGAAGTCTGTAGGAGCATTTGGGTACGAGTCTGAGTTTCAGCACGACGTACCACCCGCAGACCGACGGCCAGTCCGAGAGGACTATTCAGATTCTGGAGGATATGCTGCGAGCTTGCACACTCGATTGGAAGGGATCTTGGGAGGATCATCTCCATTTTGTGGAGTTTTCTTATAACAACAGCTACCAGGCGAGCATTGGCATGGCGCCGTTTGTTGCCTTATATGGGAGGAAATGTCGATCGCCACTGAGCTGGGATGACGTTGGAGATCGGGAGCTGTTGGGTCCAGAGATGATTGTGGAAGCTGTGGATGTCGTGAGAGACATCAGGGAGAAACTCAGAGTTGCGCAGGATCGCTTTAAGCATTGGGCGGATGCCAAGAGGAGACCTTTGGAATTTCAACCTGGAGAGCACGTTTTCCTGAAGATTTCTCCGAACCGCGGAGTTATTCGTTTCGGGAAGAAGGGGAAGCTGAGCCCGAGGTACATCGGACCTTTCGATGTGCTGGAGCGTGTGGGGGCGGTGGCCTACCGCCTTGCTCTACCACCATCCTTGGTGGGAGTTCACGACGTTTTCCACGTATCTCAGTTACGTCGGTACGTCGGTGATCTGTCGCACACGGTGGATTTCTCGGAGATCACGGTCCGTCCGGACCTGACCTATGACCAGCAGCCGGTGCAGATTTTGGACCGTCGACAGAAGCAGTTGAGAAACAAGGTAGTCGACCTGGTGAGAGTGATGTGGCATCATGGATCGCCTGGAGAGTCCACGTGGGAGAGAGAGGATGAGATGAGAGAGCGTTACCCTCACTGATTCTGAAAGAAATTCCGAGGGCGGAATTTTCTTAAGGTGGGTAGGATGTAACGGCTGGTTTTGTATGATAAATATTATTTATATCTATATGAAATTGTTCGTCTTCTTTCTTTACTTCTCTGCGCTCGCATCTTAGTGTAGGATCACTCTTGGAACTCATTAGGATCATCCCGAAGCTTCCTGCTTCACTTTGGCGACTTCCTGTGCAAGTTAGCCGGTTCACGTTGAGGAACCGACCGACTAGATATTAATTTAGTCGGTCAACAACTCCTCATGGACCGACTAGTTCTTGTCAGGCTTTTTCCCTTGAGTTACTGTTTGCGCTTAGTCGGTCTAAGTTCAACCGCCGACCGACTAGTTCTCGAACTAGTCGGTCAACACTTCTTCGCAGACCGACTAAGTACATAGATCATTTTTCGCATCAGGTTACTGTTTACCCGTTAGTCGGTCAAAGAACGAAAACCGACCGACTAGTTGACGAACTAGTCGGTTAAGTATCCTTCTCTGACCGACTAATCTTCAAAATATCTTGTTGATCATTCTCACCCTTTAGTCGGTCTATGAACACTGGCCGACCGACTAGGTTGCAAACTAGTCGGTCGACGAGCCTTCACAGACCGACTAACTCTATAATTTTTCAACAACTCTGTTCACGGTTTGGGTTTTAGTCGGTCGCAGTTAAATGACCGACCGACTAGTTTCTAAACTAGTCGGTCGACCGCCCTTCTCTGACCGACTAGTTGAACCCGAAACCCTAATTTCTGTGCTAGCCGCCGTTTCGTTTTCTTATTTAAACAGGGCTTCCTCTTTCATTTCTCCAGATTATTTCCAGTCTCCATCTTCCCCAATCATACTCCCCTACCTCCCACGTCCTCCCCTTGCTCTTTCCTCCATCCTTGCGCCTTCCATCTTCCCCAAAAGCTCTCCCTCTTCTCTCTTTTTCTTTTTCTTTTGCCCTAGCACAGAGTTCTCGTCTCAGATCCAGCAGCAACTACGCCGAGAGACGCTGAAATCTTCACCACCCCCGGCGATCAACATTCCTCGCTGCGCTACCCGCGGCCTAGGAATTTCCGGACGGCGCAAAGCTTCCATCTTTCCATATTCGACGCCGGATCTTCGTGCAAACGTCAATTTCAGGTTAGTGCCCTAAATTCGTAGTAACCCACACCATAGGTGATCAAACCCTAATTAAAATCAGCAACCTAATCAAACTAAATTTATTTTCCGCTGATCTTTAAAACGTTGTACAAACCGTAGAAATCGACGAATGGACATTATGCATGTACACATAGGATAGATCGTCGATTAGGTTAATTATATTAAAAATGTGATTTTTAATTGAATAGGATAGACCCGATAATCTAGACACTACCCTAATAGGGATTAATGAATCGTGATCTGACACCGTCGCCGTGTCACGATTTTCAGACCCTTTTCCACCAACGAAGCGATTGGACGAGGCATACCAGGGAGACGCCGCGCTCGCCACCACATGCAAGTGTATCAATTGCGTTCTTGGCCATGTTTAGGCCTTCATCTTGTTAGGAATGTCAATTTAGAAACTTGAGAACCGGACGTGAAATGATGGCGTCCGGGACGCCCTTGACGACTCGGGTTTGACAACGAAATCTGAGTCCAACAACAACAATTTCTGACTTCATAGGATTGACATGCGTGTGCGTGAGTTATGGACACCCTAGTACAACCCTCTCTGTTTTGTCGTGTCTTGTTCCTTTTCCGTCTGCACAGCCCGCTGGGCAATATGGCACTCGCCAAGCCAGAGCGAGTGATCCCTTGTACTAGTTCACAGCCCGATGGGTAATTGGGCACCTGTCAAGCTAGAGCAGGTGATCCCATGTACCGTTACATAGCTCAGGGAGAAATTGGGCACTTGTCAAGCCAGAGCAAGTGATCCCATGTCTTGTCACGATTCTTGGGGTTATGGGGTAGGGTTGAGCGTGCAAGCGGCAAGAGGGATTGATCCCCCTCGAACCGATCATGCGTGAACCCTTTCGTGTCTTGTCTTGTCTTGTCGTGTCTGGCTTTCCGTGTTCCGTCTTGTCTTGACACCTGTAGGCTAGTCCCGTAGTCTATAGCACTCGCTGTGACTACTACTTGTTTTGTTTGCTTGTCTGTTGTGTTTTCTTTTTGTTGTAAGAACCATCAGCATGATTAATCCACCAGTAAAATGTTGTAAGTAATTGGTACACTTGTAGTTTGGTCTAATCTTTCCTTGTAGACCTTACCTGACGTACAGTTCCTTCTTCTGGTGCTGTACGTCAGGGATTGAGCCAGAGTACGTGGAGGGGTCTGACTTGCCAGCCGACGTGGAGCCAGAGAGCGTCGATCCCGAGTACGACCCTGAGGAGGATCAGAGCTAGAGGCTGTTAGTAGCGGTTTCCAGAGGCGACATTATTCTTGTTAGGTGCGTAGCACCTTTTATGTTTCTTGTTTAGGTTGGGTGCTTGCACCATTAGATTTACTTTTCTGCTGTTGTAGCTCTTGGGCGTTGAGACTTGGTACTTGATATGTTGGAATAAAATTTGTGATGTTCTTTTCCTTCTTGTACTTTTATTGTTCTGTACTAACATGCAAGGACCTGTACCTTCGTCTTGGTACCACACAGACGCTTATTGGGTCGCGGCTCCTTAGCTCTGGCCTAAGCGGGCCTCGTCACGCTCCGCCTCCGCTGTTTTGGGAAGCGGGGCGTGACAAGGCCACATTGTGGTTTGTGAAAACAAATTGGCAGACCATAAAAAACATACTAGTTTAGGCCTAAAAAGGGAAGGTCAGTTTGGATTGGGCCATGAACTAAAAAAATACATACTAGTGCAGGCCGAAATGATTGGAGGAGATATCGGCCGAAATATTGAAGTGAGGCCGAAATGAAATAAATGCTTGGAGAATATATGGGCTTAATAGAGGGCCGGAAAAAATACTTGGAGAAAAACAGTTGGGGTGGCCAAAGTAGGGAGCAGGCCATTTAAAAAAAAACAGAGTACAGATTTGAAAAAAAATAGGGAGAAAACCACAAATCAGAGACCAAAAAAATGAGGCCGAAATGGTCACATAAGAAGAGCAACAGAATAGAAGTAGTTCTGGTTGTAGCAATGTAGTATATGGGCGAGCTACAGAGGCAAAATCAACATTAGAAAATTAATTAGCAAATTACCAGGAAGCAAAAGAACTAGACAGGACATGGGCACAGAGATAAGGGTGAAAAATGCAACAAATAGTTGGGCATAAAAATGGCTATAGCATAAAAGCACAAATAGGAACAGAATGTGCAATTGTGCCTGCAAATACCAAAGGAACAAACCATATGCTAATGATCAATACAACTGAGCAGAATATGGTGAATGCCAAAGTATTAGAATAGCACAAAAACAATGTATCCATTTTGAAAGAGAGGAGAACAACAAACACTGACATAATATCAGAAAAAGAGGAGAACAACAAAGTAACACAACAGCTAAGATAGCCAACAGAACGAACAGAAACAACAAAAAGAACATAATAATCAACAACTAGTGACAACATAATAATAAAAAGAACAGAACCATATATCTTTAGCAACAGAACAACTAGTGACAACAAAACATTCAGTGACATAATATTCAAAGAAGCATAGACGCATCAAGGCGAAAGTACATGAGACTGGAACTACAATACTATATAGCCCACAAAGCCGAGGACGCAAAATATCACACACAAACCCAAACAACATACAGCCCAAAAACAACAAACGAAACAGAGCAAAGATAACCAACAGAACCAGAATGTGTCCAAAATGCCTAGCAACGACCCAAGTAACTATCGTCAGACATCACCAAAGTGCCGATGGAACACCAAACCAACTAGCAAAGAACCAACTAGTGACTACTGCCGAGAGGAGGAGCCTGGGCCGGAAGGAGGATCATCAGACGAACGTCGAGCCACCCGAAAGTGTAGGGACTCGAAGTGGTTTACCAGAGAGGCAACAGCAGTAGTAAGGTCGTCCATCCTCCTGTTATGCTCCTGTAAGGTAATATCACCAGAACTCATGTGGGTCTGAATCCCACGAAAACCGTCGTGCATTTCAGCCTGGATATCCTGGAAACCACGAGTCATAGAATGGAGAAGAGCACGAAGCTCACCAAGAACAGCATCATGTCCGGATGACGGGGTAATGGGTGTGGAAGGGGATGCAGCAGAATCAGAGTACCGTTTCCGAACAGGAACACGGCCACGAGCGCTAGAAGAGCCTGGCGTATGGGAAGTGGGAGTGGGTCGGGAAGCAGGAGTGGGACGAGAGCGAGGAGAATGAGTACGTGTGCGGGGAGAGCGAGACATGGACCGAGTGACGGGACGGGAGGGAGTGGGAGAGATATCAGCGTTAGCGGCATCGGCATCAGTATCGGAACCATCATCAGAAGCAGAAGTGTCAGATATGACCAATTGCATGTGAGTAAGTGTGGCAGAGGTAAAATCAACAGGATTGTAAATAGCGACTGAGTTTGCGAAGGGAATCTGAAAGGCCTCTAAAATTCGGGTGATCAGCGAGGGCAAAAAGTTATGAGTCTTAACAGGCTTGGCCAAAGTGTCAAGTAAGACAGATCCCCACCAGACGGGAAGTTCGCCCATTAATGCATAGAGACAGCGGGCTGTGTTGTTACAAACATAGTTCAGTGAGCCAATCTTAGGAGCTATGTTTGTAAGAATGATCTTTACCATCATCTTAGAAGGTGGGTGTAGGTTTGCTGCAGAACGCTTGGGACGAAAATCATTTGCCAGAAGTTGTTTAATGGAGGGGTCAGTGAGAGTGGTAGGAAGTGGCTGAACATTGTTAGAGGGCAGGTGCAGTAGGGAAGATAACATAGGTCCAGTAAGACGGAAGAAGAAACCATTCACGATAGTTGAAATGGAGAGCATACCCGCCTGTTTGGAAGAATCCAAGTTCGCGTAGAACTCACGAACGAGGGCCAGAATGTAGGGGGTGCGGTTTGCCGTGGACCAAAGACCAACGAGGCCGGCGTAATGTAGAGGGGCCAAGATTCGAGAGAAGCCGTGGTCATTAAAGTCGACGTGACGCTCAGGGTGGAATGGGAGGCGCTCCAGGAGGCGGAAATGCTGAGAAGCCGCCGGAGAACGGAAGTAGGCCGGAGCCGGGGTTGCAACGAAATCCGTAGGGGGCTGAGCCATCGGGATCCGAGGGAATCGGTGAAGGAAGGCGAAGAAGAACCGAACGAGAGTCGAGGAGCCGTCGATTGAAGGCGGTCGCCGGCGAAGACTGGGTCGGATCCGGCGAAACCGAGGAACAGGTGGCCTAGGAGGGCGACGAGGGAGCGATTGAAGGGAGGCGGTGGAAGATCGGCCACGGGCGAGGGTATGGAGGGAGATGCCGGAGGATTTAGAGGGTGGAGGCCGGCGATTTGAGGAGAGGGGGATGAGGAATCGGGAGAGACCGGCGGGGTTTTTTGTTTTGGGGAAAAGGAAGGGTTGCGTTGGGAAGAGAAGAAATGGCAGAGATATTTTGTGAGAATGAGACTCCCTAGGCACGAATTTAAATAAGAGAAAAAAAATAGTTATGGGAAGTTGTTGGAACTGACAAATTCCAATCGACAGAGAAGTTTAAGTAACGAATCCCACCCAAAATTCGAAAACGAATGGATGGGTTCAGTTTCTGAAACTAAAAATGGAGGGAACGGATAACGAGAATAAGCGGGAAGACGAAGTAGTTACCGGAAAATTTTAAAAATAATAATAAATTCGAAAATTGGCGACCAATATTGGTGAATTGGTCGACCAATTTCAAAAAGAGCCAGAAAAATTTGAAAAAATTTGAGAAAAATTCTAAAAATAAAAATAAGAATGTGTCATAAGTCCGATTCACTAATAATCCCTAAATTCCTACGAAGCTTAATAAAAGTATCTTCTTTCAATGGTTTGGTTAAAATATCAGCTGTCTGATGTTCAGTAGCTATAAATTTAAGAACTATATCTCCTTTCTGAACATGATCATCTAGAAAATGATGACGTACATCAATATGTTTTGTACGAGAATGATGCACAGGATTTTTAGAAAGATTAATAGCACTAGTATTATCACACATAATAGGGCAAGTAGAGCAATCAATACCATAGTCAGATATAGTTTGTTTCATCCATAAGATTTGAGCACATGCTAAACCAGCGACAATATATTCTGCCTCGGTTGTAGATAATGAAACGGAGTTTTGCTTTTTGCTAAACCAAGATACTAAAGCATGACCTAAAAAGTGGCAAGTACCACTGGTGCTTTTACGATCTGATTTGCAACCAGCAAAGTCTGCATCACTATAGGATAATAAATCAAATGTGCTTGACTTGGGATAAAATAATCCAAAATCAGAAGTGTGCTTAACATATCTAATAATCCTTTTTACGGCAGTTAAGTGTGAAACTTTAGGATCTGCCTGAAAACGTGCACATAAACATACTGAAAACATAATGTCTGGTCTACTAGCAGTTAAATAGAGTAGAGAGCCAATCATACCTCTGTAAAGACGTTGATCAACACTCTTACCATTTAAGTCTTTGTCGAGAGATGTAGATGTACTCATTGGAGTATGTTTTTCTGCAGAACTTTCTAAACCAAAACGCTTGATGAGTTCTTTAGAGTACTTGCTTTGGTGAATGAATATTCCTTCCTTTAATTGTTTGATTTGAAGACCGAGGAAGTAATTGAGTTCACCCATGTGACTCATCTCAAATTCTTTCTGCATAATCTTAGAAAAATCTTGACAAAGAGATTCATTAGTAGAACCAAAAATAATATCATCAACATATATTTGAATAATGATTATGTCAGATTTAATATTTTTAATAAAAAGAGTGGAATCTATTTTACCAATATTATAACCAGAATTTAAAAGATAGCTTTTAAGTCTTTCATACCAAGCACGAGATGCTTGTTTGAGACCATAAAGAGCTTTCTTTAATTTGAAAACATGATTTTCAAAATTTTCATGATGAAAACCTGGAGGTTGTTCAACATAGACTTCCTCCTTAAGAAATCCATTTAAAAAAGCACTCTTGACATCCATTTGAAATAATTTAAAATCTTTAAAACATGCAAATGATAACAACATGCGAATGGACTCAAGACGAGCAACTGGTGCATAGGTTTCATCGTAATCAATACATTCTTCTTGATTATAACCTTGTGCAACCAATCGTGCCTTGTTTCTAATTACCTGACCAGATTCATCCAATTTATTTTTGAATACTCACTTGGTACCAATAATTGAATGATCTGTTGGTCTGGGAACTAATTCCCAAACATCATTTCATTGAAATTGATTGAGTTCTTCCTGCATAGCGATAATCCATGAACTGTCTTCATATGCATCTTTGATTTTCTTTGGTTCAATGGATGAAAGGAAAGCACAATGCGTCATTTGTTCAATTTGATGACGATTTCTAACTCCATCTGTGATATCTCCAATGATTAATTCTGATGGATGATTTGGAACTTGTGCAAAAGCCTTGGAAAGATCTGTATTATCTGAAATAGACTCAACAGAATGATTAGTAGCATCAATTTCATCAAGTTTGATATTATCTAATGAATTAGATAAAGGTAATATATTTTCTTCATCATCAAAAATGGGAGACTTAGATGAGGGATTCTCATCAAATGTGACATGTAGTGATTCTTCAACTGTTGAAGTTCTTTTGTTATATACTCTGTAGGCTTTGCTACGTGTTGAGTATCCAACAAAAATACCTTCATCAGATTTCGAATCAAATTTATCAAGTGCATCTTTAGTATTAAGAATAAAACATTTACATCCAAACACTTTAAAATATGATACACGTGGAATGCGATCAAAGAATAATTCAAAACAAGTTTTATTAAGCAATGGCCTTATGAGAATTTTATTCATAATGTAACATGCAGTTGCGACAGCTTCAGCCCAAAAATATTTCGGTAAATTACTATCACAAAGCATTGTTCTTGCACATTATTGTAAGGTTCTATTTTTTCTTTCAACTACTCCATTTTGAGGAGGAGCACGAGGAAAAGAAAAATTGTGAGTAATGCCATTTTCATTACAAAACTTGGTAAACGATTCATTTTCAAATTCTCCTCCATGATCACTACGAATAGTGACAATGTTAGAGGATTTGATTTTTTGTATCTTTTTACAAAATATTGAAAATTCTTCAAATGCATCATTCTTGTTTTGTAAGAATATAACCCAAGTATATCTTGAATAATCATCAACAATGACAAATGCATATCTACTTCTATTTAAAGAAGCTACTCTAGAAGGACCAAACAAATCTAAATGTAAGAGTTCTAATGGTCTCTTTGTTGAGATAACATCCTTTGATTTAAAAGAAGATTTGTGCATTTTTCCTTGTTGACAGGCATCACAAAAATGTTTGTGTTTGAAAGAAATATTTGACATTCCATTTACTAATTTGTGTTTTGAAATGTGTGCTAGATTTCTGAAATTAGTGTGTCCAAAACGTTTATGCCATAAAAGTGAATCATCAGATGTAATTATTAAACAATGATTATTTGTGGTAACAGACATGCATAAGATATAAATATTATTTTTACGCTTACCACGAAACAAAACAGATGACATATCTGAATCATAAATAATGCAATCATTTTGTTCAAAAACTATTTTGTAATTTTTATCGCATAACTGACTAATGGAAAGTAAATTATGTTTCAAACCGTCAACCAGGTGAACATTCTCAATGATAGGCTGATTTGTATTGCCAACTGTTCCAGTGCCTATGATTTTTCCTTTCTTGTTGTCACCAAAGGTAACTGTGCCTCCTTGTTTGTACTTGACGTTTGAAAGTAGTTTGACATTTCCTGTCATATGTTTTGAACATCCACTATCCAAAATCCATCTTTCTTTCCTTGGTACCTGAAAGATAAAACATTAAGCATTGGTACCCCTTCTTGAGGGTCCTTGGGATTAGATTTTTGGAAGCCAAACCCAAGTGGAATTTGGCTTTTTAATATAATCATTAGAATGAACTATAGCATGTATATAATGAGAAATATAATCATTTCTATCTTCTAAGCATGAATTCTTAGGAACCCATATACTAATTGTAGTAGGTTTCCTAGAAGATGGTTTTGAAATGTTAGAAACATTTCTTTGTGAAGAAGAAGTAGGAATGTTTACTTTCTTTGTGTAAATAAATGCGTGATTCTTCTTTTGAGGTTTAACAAAAGTAGTTATTCCACAAGAAGAAGAAGTGTTACAAGATTTGGGTGCATCCTTATGAGAATATCCCAGACATTGTCTATGATTTGCAGGATATTGTATTTTTAGTAAATCATCAAGATTAGTCTTTCCTTTATTAAATTTATTAATATTGGAAGACATCTCGTCGTATTTCATCTTTAGTGATGAAATAGTTTTATCCATTTCGGATATTTGAGTATGTAGTTCTAGATTCTTAGTTTTGAGAATATCATTCTCTTTACTAAGATTTAAATTTTGAGAAGATGTATTCTCAATAGGTGTAGTGTTCTTAGAAGAAGATAATTCTTGATATTTAATAAGAAGATCATCATTATTCTGTTTCAAAGATTTATGTTGATTATTCAATTTTTTGAAACGAGAATAGAGATCTTTTAATGCATCAAGTAATTCTTCGTTATTAAAAGAACTTACCTCATCTTCATCTTCTTGTGCCATAAAGCACATGTTAGCACTTTCATTTAGATCATCATCTTCATCATCTGAAGAATCATCCCATGTTGCTGCAAATGCCTTTTTCATTTTGTCAAACCTCCTTTCTCTTCTGGATTGATCATTATTGGAAGTTTTGAACTTTGCTTTGAGAAGAGGACAGTCTTTCTTCATATGTCCTGGCTTATTGCAATTAAAGCAAAGAGAAGAATCAGTATTCTTAGATTTAAAATTATTATACTTACCTTTCTGAAAGAATTTTCTGAAGTTTTTGGCAAAAAATGCCATATCATCATCTGAATCTTCATTATCTGATGTTGCATTGAAGGCAAGTACTTTCTTCTTTTGATCTGATTCTTCTTTCTAATCTTGAAGTGTAACTTCATGGGCCATTAAGTTACCAATAAGATCTTCCATAGATAATGTGGAAAGATCATTGGCTTCCTCAATAGCAGTGATCTTTGGACCCCATACTGGAGTTAAAGCTTTAAGAATTTTGCGAACCTGTTCAAGAGAAGTGTATGTTTTTCCAAGAGCACTTAAAGAATTTATAATATTAGTAAACCTGGTGTTCATTTCTCCAATTGTCTCTTGGTCCTTCATCTTGAACAACTCGAATTTGTGAACCAAAACGGAAATCTTAGTTTCCTTCACTTTACTGGTTCCTTCATGAGTTACCTCAAGTATATGCAAAATCTCCTTAGCACTTTTGGCCTGAGATACTCGATTAAACTCATGTTTATCCATAGCACAAAATAAAGCATTCATGGCCTTTGAGTTATTGGTTTTTGCAGTTTTGTCGTTGGTGGTCCAATCAGCAACAGGAGTTGTTGGCTTTTCGTATCCTGACTCTACGATGTCCCAAATTTCATAATTCATACTTTGGAGATGAATCTCCATTCGTATTTTCCAATATGAGTAATTTGAACCATCAAATAGAGGAGGACGAGTTTGAGAGTGCCCTTCAGGATGCTGATTGTAGTTGTGTGGAACTGCGTTCATGTTTGAGGAACTTGCTGCCATCTTAACCTTGCTATGATACCAAATGTAATTTTAGCCTGTAAGGATCAATACACTAGAGGGGGGGTGAATAGTGTATATAAAAAATTGTCGCAAATAAAATGTTAGTAATATTTGCAAAGATGGCACAGAAATAAAAAGACAAGTACTGAAATTAAATCAATCGCAAACAGAGAGATTTATCCTGGTTCGGATCCTTGTGATCATACTCCAGTCCTCTACCCCGTAGAGATTTTCAATCCACTATAATCACTTGTCCCGCAAGCACCAACTTACAAAAATGGCGACACTCCCCATGTCCCAAACTTTGTACAATCTCTAACAGAGATTCAAACCTGTAAAATAATGAAATAAAAAAACACCTATAGCCTTGTTATAAATTTCAGAGAATGAATTCAAGGATGGTGTTTTAGAAGAAGAACTTCAAGATGTAAAAGATATGTAATGAAGCGCAATACTTGAAGTTCTCTGGTTCATAAAAGAAGAGAGAGAGATCAATCGATTTCTTCTTCAATTATGAACACAAACAACTTTCCAAAATGATGTTGAAAAACCAAGTTCTTCCGTTCTTAAACGAAGAAGGAAATCTAATGATTTCTTCTTACAAATAAGAAAAGAACAACTAATGGCCTAAAGCTTTAGAAAAGAGAAGACTTGATTCCAACAAATAAGAGAGTAAAGAAGTGGAAAGTGTGTGAAAAAAAAGAGAAGGTCTACCCCTTTATTTATAGTGTTTAGGGACGGTTGGGGACTGTAGTTAACGTTGGAAAACAGGCAGGAACCGTCCCTGAAAATTTGGGATCAAAACGGCTAGTTTTGAAATTGGTCGACCAAAAGGACACATTGGTCAACCAAAATTTAGAGAGGGAATTTCGACCGTTGGAAGACATTTCTAGAATCTACACGGTTAGGGGAGTTTGCATATGCAATCCCATAACCAAATTCGAAGGTTTAAAATTGGTCGATCAAAATGGGGTTATTGGCTGCCAATTTTCAAAGTTGCGAATTTTCGAAATTGGGAAGTGTAGATCTCTGAGGAATGGAACCTAGATGGCTAAGATATATTATCAAGGCTTTGTGACTCTAATAAAGTAAATTTTTACATTGATTACATAAAGCCGTAGATAGGACTGCATCTCTAACTGAATCTGAGAAGCTTCTTTGCAGGAGATCCTTATCAAGTGATTATATATCCAAGTCATGGATTAGGTGCCTTTGTCTTTTCAGCTTCATGATTGATATATCTGATTGAGTATGCATGAAGATATCTCATTTGTGTGGAACTCAGCATTGATATGTATCTGCATACATAGAGTTAGTAGCATTGAATGTGTTTGTCATATCAAAACCATATGTGAATAGAAATATGGAATTATGGAATTCCAACAAGAATATCATTATTACACCCGGACATCCAGATTACATGTACACAAAGAATTAAGGCCTAGCATGGTCATTACAACAGTTAAATGGAATTTAAAATACACCTGAACGAAATACAACAATGAATATTAAACTTTAGCAAAGCTGCGAAGAGTACGTCGTCCTCAGCAGTGGGTCTCTCCTAGTTCTCCTGGTCTCTACATTCAGTCTCCAAGTAACTCTTTAGTAAACTCTGCTCAAAACATAACGTATATTTCACAAGATAAACAAGGAAATATACGTCAGCGAGAGTCGCTCGGCAAGGTTTAAAACGTTAGTAACAAAATAGACACTCGGCAAGATAATAACATAGTTTTACAAAGCTTAAGGGATGCATGACACAATATGATTCCAATAAGATGAAACTTGGCATCACAAAGAACATGTGAGTATAACATCGTGTAGTGTGCAAAGCCGTGAGCAGACGAAGTGTAGTGCGCAAAGTAATGAACAAGGCAAGGTGTAATGTGTACAGCAATAAGCATGGCAAGTGTGTGTGTATAGCAATAAACATGGCAAGCGTGGTGTGCACAGCAGTAAACATGGCAAGTGTGGTGTATACAACAGTAAGCATGAATAATGTAGTGTGTACAGCAACAAGCGATGCAATTGTGGTGTGTACAGCAATAAGCATGATATTAGTACACGAACAAGGTAGGAGTAGCTAGCAGAGTACGCAATCCTCAATAGTAACAACATGAGTAACGAGTGTGACAATCAATCAAGTGTGCCTAATGAAAAGCCCAATGTCTGAGGGGGAAGTGACAATCATTACTCCCAAGCCAACAGGAGCTACCCGTGGCTCTCTACTCACCAACCTGGCCAGGTGTCGGTCAAGTTTACCAAAAGAGTGCAATCTAGCATTCCGGCCTCTACTACATTGGACTACCCCACCCAAGTGTTCTGCTGGAACACGAGCCAGTCTAATCCATATTACAAGCACGAGTTTGTCAACTCACATGACATCACGATTACATGATTTCACCTCTTGGACGCATGTCACGCCCCGTTTCCCAAAATGGACGGAGGCGAAGCGTGACTAAGGCCCGCTTAGGCCAGAGCTGAGAAGCTCGGACCCAATAAGCGTCTGTAGGGGTACCATTTCTAAAAAGTTCAGGTTCTTGAATTAAATAAGTTCGAAACAATAGGAAGTACAAAAAGGAAGTTGCATTCGTTAAAATTAGAGACATAACATCCAACAAGTACAAAGTCTAAAAGAAACCTAAGCATGGCAACAAACTATCTTAAAAGCAAACTAAAAGTAGTAACCTCTGAAAGTGGCGACTAAAAAGACCTCAATGTCTGGTCCTCGTCAGGCACGTGCTCTGGGTCGACGTCCTCGGCTCCTCGTACTCCAGTGAGTCTGCCTCGTCCACGAACTCTGGCTGAACACCTGACGTACAGCACCCAAGAGAAAGGAACTGTACGTCAGGTAAAGTCTACAAGAAGGGTTAGACTTTACTGCAAGTGCACCGAACTTTAAACAACGGTTTACTGGTTGATTAGCATGCAGAGGTTCTTTTACACAACAGTTTACTGGTTGGTTAGCATGCTGTGGTTATAACAGGGTAACACGACAGGAAGTAACGCAACAGGAAAGTAAAATGGGGCAGGTAGTAGTCGTAGCGTGTGCTACCAACTACGGGACTAACCTACAGGTGTCAAGACAAGACGGGACGTGAGGGGACAAGACAAGACAGGATAAGTAAGACACGAAAGGGTTCACGCCTTACGGTTCGAGGGGCATCAGACCCTCTTCCCGTGCGCACGCTCAACCCAACCCCAAACCCAGGAACTCAGGACAAGAATTACAGGGATCATTTCCGCTCGGGGAAACATCCGAAACGCCCGAAGGCTTTTTGTGTAACAGGGATCACTTCCGCTAGGAAAGCATCCGAAACGCCCGAAGGCTTTTTGTGTAACAGGGATCACTTCCGCTAGAAAGCATCCGAAACGCCCGAAGGATTTTGTGAAACAGGGATCAATTCCGCTAGGAAAGCATCCGAAACTCCCGAAGGCTTTTTGTATCACGGAGATCACTCCCGCAAGGAGAGCATCTGAAACGCCTGAAGGCTTTTTGTGTAACAGGACACGACATGACAAGTGTAGGGAGTTGTTATTCTAGGGTGTCCACACACACACACACACACACACACACACACACACACACACACACATGATAGCCCTACAGTATCAAAAGTTGTTGTTGTCAGGCTCAGACTTCGTCGTCAAGTCTGAGCCGTCAGTAGTCGTCCCGGACGCTATCATTTCACGACCGGTTCTATTTGTTCACAGTCTAACAGTTCTAACAATTTAAGACCAAGACGCGGTCAAAAACACAAGTGGGTACACTTGCCTGCGGTGGCGAGTGTGTCGTCCATCCGGGGCGTCTCGTCCAGTCGTCGCGTCCGCGGTAGTCCGTCTGAAACAGTTACGGCGACGGTGTCAGGTCGCGATTTTCATCAAGTCCTATTAGGGTTTGTTTCTAGGTTATCGGGGCTATCCTATTCGTCAAAGTCACAATTTTGATGTTTTATCAACCTAAATCGACTACTACCCTATGTGCACAGAAAATTGTCCGATGGCCGATTTTCTACAGTGTCAACATTTTACTGGTGCGAAAACGTAAATTTTGTTTGAGTTGTCCAGTTTTTAGTTAGGGTTTGATTAGATACAGTGTGGGTTTCTACAATTTAGGGGACCGACCTGAAATAACGAGCGAACGGGATCTGACGTCGGGTTCGAACGGCGATGTATCGGCGTCGTCTGTAATTACCTCGGCCGCGGTTGGCATAGCGAGACAGGTACGGACAGTGAGTGGGAGGCGTCAGGATCTCTGTATCAACAGGTATGATATCAAACAGGAGATAACTAATTAACTTCTGTAACGACTAATTAACCTATACCAAACTATATAAAATATATTGTTAATATTTCAGACTTACACATTAACATATACAGCCTAACATATGCTATGAATAAAGAACTAAGATTTTGTAAGCTGACTTATAATAACATATATACATATAAATATATTCCTGACAGTTTTAAGCATGGTGTGCAGTAACTAACAAGTTTTCTTGATAAAATATATACATACATCTACCCTCCCAGTAACGACCATATGCAAACAAAATAGCACTCCGTCCATTAAAACCAAACAGTATATTGAACTCCAACATGGTCTATCTCATCTTAACATTTAACACCCAAACATCAACCAATTTGTAACATCATCAACTAACAGTTCATCAACAACAATGCTGGCTTTAGTAATAGAAAAGCATGCTGGGTCATATCTAGCATGAGATTAATAACACCAACTAATTCTGATATCAACCCCAAACAAAACAAACCTAAGATGATCTAATCAACATCATTTTATTAAAGATTAACAGATTCAAACCCTAGCCATAATAGAAACAAGCCAATCCTTAACCTCTTACCTTGGTTGCCTTCACTTGCAAGTGGTCTCTTCTAAGGCGGCAACGGGTAGCGGAGATGACCGGAGGAGGGTGGTGTCCAGGCGACGAGGTGGTGTAGCACGACGGCCGGAGCTGGGATGCCGCGGGGTGGTGCCTGACTGCAGGGCGACGATCGGAAAGGAGCAGTAGCAACGACTACTATTGTGTTGCTCACAGTGCAAGGAAACCGCCGGCGGGGCTCTTGATCAGGCGGGGCGGTCGGAAAAAGGAGTGGGGGCGGCGGCCTGAAGGGAGGCGGCGGCGAACGGGGTCGGGACACCGGCGATCGGGTCTGCGCGGGGAAGACGGCCGGCGGGGGTAGCCGCGAGGGCGGCGGAGAGGGGAGAGGAGCATGCGGCGGCGCGAATCGCGGCGGGGGCGAGCGGATCGCGGCGGAGGAAGGCTACAGGATCTGCTGCGGTGGGGTTGACACGTGGATCAGAGGGGGAGGACGGCGCTGAGGGGCTGCCGAGGAGGCGGGGGCCGGCGGCTGAGAGGGGAGCCGCGAGGAGAGAGAGATCGGAGAGAGAGAAGGGGGAAAATTGAAGGGGGCGGCGGCGGCTAGTTCAGCCTAGGTCAAATCGTGATTTGGTTTAGGGTTAGATAGGTTTTGGGGTTTTTAAAATATTAAAAGTGATAACTAACAATAGGATTAATAGAAGAAAAGGGGAAAGATTGAGAGTCAAAGGGGTGTACATCCTGGGGTAAGTCTAGGGGGATTTAGTGAAACAGTTTAGTAAAGAAGTTAAGGCAGATTGAGTAGAGATTTAGCCAGATTTGGCCAATAATTCGTATTTTGGATTGATTGGGAAATCGACGGTCGAGATTTAATCGTGCGATATCTCTCAAACCGGACGTCAGAAAAATAATCCGAAAATACCGGGACGATCATGGATTCGAGACGCACAGATCTACAGAGCCCGATCGTGCATAACACTTACCAAAAATTTACGAAATATTGGAAGCGGCATTTTGAGCCAATTGACTAAAACACCCCTATCGTTCAAAGTCGTTTTGCGAGAAAACGAGCCGTGAAAAGACGTTTCCAAATATTACAATAAAATTTTACATTCCCAACGGTCATAACGACATGTCACATCGCACAATTTGGAAACCAGAAATAGCCAAATAAAATACGTGCACGGTAAAGTACGTGCACGCAGAAAATCTCATAAGGTTGGAAAGCGGCCGTTACATTCTACCCACCTTAGAAATGATTCCGCCCTCAGAATCACTCATAGTAAGACTAATTAATAAAATCCATAAATACTTAAGCCTATAACCCTCGTTCCCCACACAATGGTCTCTAATCCTATAACTTCAACATCGTTCCTCAAATAATCCATCAAAATCCTTCTTTTAACTGGATAAAGCCACGACTAATCTCTCATCCTAACACTTAGCTATAGTCCCATCACTACCGATCAACCAAACATCCTCATACCTTGGTTGCCTTCACTTGCAAGTGAAGGATCCTGTCCAAAACAGAGTTAGGATCGATAATATGAAGTTTAGACTTACGCTTGCGTACGCGGCACGGTAGTCTACGAACTTCGCCTTCGGATTCGCCACGACGGATCGAGTCTACTCACGAACGGAGTAAGGCTACTAATCCACAATCTAAATCTCTATTTTAGATTAAGAACTTGGATGGAGGGAGAGGAAATATTTCTGCAGAGCTTCGCTATGAAGAAGATGCATGCATGAATTTCATGCAAAATGTGTAAGGAAAATGGCTACCCTTGGGTCTTATTTATAGCCCCCAAGGTAGTTATTTTAGGGTAAGTTGTTCCTTTGGAACAACTTAATTAAGGTGTACCATGATACATTGCACATTATAAGCTTAAGTTGTACCATATGCATGGTACACCATAAGCTTAAGATATTCCCCCTTTATTAGCCATATGTCGCATGCACTTATGCATATATAATGCGACTTTCCCGCTCATCCAGAGATCCTCTCCGCAAGGGAACAGATTCCCTTTGCACACGACTTTGTGTACGCGACGTTCGAGGTCCGTAATCCCTCGTACATCCCCCACAAGGGTGTACAAACGTCTTCCATATCCAACATCTCCCACTCACACTTGAGGGGATTGTAAGAGAACGTCTTTCCCTTAGTTCTTTCATCTATCATACCGAGAAATAGACCGTGCGACCGTCATGCGCGTAGAGTCTGTTGTTGTGCACTTGTTAGAGATACAAAACGACCTCGAAGGTGCAAAGTTGAGTAGTTCAACGCATGCTTTACCCTAGATTATTTCTTCACATTTCTTGTACTTTATATTCAACAATTGAATCCCATCTGGATTACAATTGGCTGGCCAGCTTTGAATCATTAAAGTCCAAATGCGAATATGAAATCAATCTTCCTCTTCTTGCGAACCTTCTGATCTTGACTTGATTCGCTTTTCTAACGTGCCCCGCCGAGCCGAATTACCATAGCCCATTAGCAACACGCTAAGATAGCGATCATCTCGTCAAATCTAAAGGAACCAATTGGAGTCCTTGAGGGTAAGAGTTAAGACCCGTATGGCCTTTGAGTCTCACATAATAGCAAACACTATTGCTACTAACTCAGTGGTCGAAATGCATACGTGGTATGAACACGTATTACAACATCACTCCTTTCCCAGGGAGAGTATGTCTTAATGATGTTGTACGGATGAAAGATAAGACACCACAGTGCCTATCTTTTGAGTCCCCTTACTACTCAGGAAATATTCCCGGACTCTCATCCTGCATAAGACAGATAGGATTAAAAAATCCAATGAGATCTTTATATCCTTGTGATACAGATCTCAGATCTTTTGTAAGCATCCATATGATGCAGATCTTTCATTCGACTATCTTGTTAAAGTCATGACTCTAAATCATTCGTCTAATGATTTTGACTTTAAACTAGTCTCATCTCTATCTTATCCATCTGATAAGATAAGGCGGTTGCTCATGTGAGAGAGCCAACCTTAATCTGTCCGACATACACACAATTCAGCTGAGATTTCAAAAATGTACACAAACATTTCTTAAGAAATTCATATGCAATGTTGGAAAAAGAACTTATTCTTTTATTAATTTTGATCATTTCTTAGACATGGGAATATATATTAGGTACAACTCAGCCCATACACAATCCTTGAGATGATAAGTGTTTATAAAACACATTTCTGGGGATCGCTTTCGTAAGCTGATCCTCTATCATCTCATGCGTAGATATGTACCTTATGTCTACCTTCTTGGTTTTATCATAGTCTTTTGCAAATCTGCAGTTCCTTTAAGATACTGCATTATCCTCTTAACCGCTTTCCAGTGTTCTTGCCCTGGGTTGGATTGGTAACAGCTTACCATTTCCAACGGCAAAACAGATGTCCGGTCTCGTACACACCATAGTGTACATAAGACTATCAACTGCACTAGAATATGGAACTTTTTCCATAATTTCCTTTTCCTTTTGGTTCTTTGGACACGATTCCAGATATAAATTATCGCATATGCTTATATGAATATCAATGGACTTGCAGTCCTGTATATTAAATCGTTCTAGAACCTTCTTTATATAAGTCTCCTGTGAAAGAGAAAGAAGTTTCTTCGAACGATTCCTTGAAATCTTAACTCCAAGGATATATGCGGCTTTTCCTATGCCTTTCATCTAAAATACTGATGAAAGCCAAGCTTTCATACTCATCACAAAGCCCTTGTCATTTCCGGCTATTAAAATGTCATCTACATATAGAGACATAATAACATGCTTGCTTTTAATCCTCTTGATATATACGTAGTTATCTTTATCAAGTATGGAAAATCCATTTGATAAGACAACCTCTTGAAATCGTATATACCATTGCCTCGAGGATTGTTTAAGACCATATATGGATTTACGAAGTTTACAAACCTTATGTTCGTTTCCTTCTTTTACAAACCCTGTTGGTTGTTCCATATAGATCTCCTCGTCCAATTCTCCATTGAGAAAGGCAGTCTTTACATCCATCTGATGTAATTTGAGGTATAAGCAAGCTACCATTGCCAGAATCATGCGAATCAAGGTAAAACGCACAACAGGTTCTTCGTAGTCTATCCCTTCCTGTTGCGTAAAACCTTTCGCGACAAGGCGAGCTTTATATCTATCTATAGAGCCATCAGCCTTATGCTTGATCTCGAGAACCCATTTGTTCCCAATTGCTCTATGTCCTCTGGGTGAGTTAACTAAGTCCCAGACTTGGTTAACTTTCATGGATTTCAATTCCTCCTTCATCGCTTCCATCCATTTGTCTTTTGCAGGGCATGATTCGGCATATTTGAGATTCTTCAAGTCCTTGTTGACTCGAATTTAGATCAATTCTAATATCACTCCCACTTGAAATGTTGTTAGAATTGCTCCCACTTGAATCATTATTCCCGTATGGAATAGGATAATCGTCATTCGTATAATCCATTGGTGAAGGTTAAAAAGAATTTTCGTTTTCACCAAGAATTTCTCCCACTCGAATGAGGTAATCCTTTTTGATCATAAATCTCAAAATAGAGATAAGTCCTGACTTATCTCGCCCTGTCTTGGAAACTCGTTTTCCAAGAAAGTGACATCCCTCGACTCAAACTCAATTAGCACACCATTGTCTTCCTGACTAACAAAAACATAACCTTTGGAGTTTTATGCGTATCGTTTAAAGATACATTTCCTTCTCCTTGGCCCAAGTTTGCCATACTTATGGGAGGAAATATGTGCGTTGAATGCACAAACTCAAGGTAAAAATGTTTAAGTCAGGAGACCTTTGGTTCCACAACTCATAAGGAATGGAGCTAACTGATTTCGAGGGTACGCGGTTTAAAATGAAAATGGTTGTCAATAATGCATCACCCCAAAAAGTGATTGGCAAGTTAGCTTGCGCCATCATTGAACGGACCATTTTTCATTAAAGTCCTATACCTGCAACACCAATTTGTTGAGGAGTATAAGGCATAGTTACCTGATGTACTATGCCTTTTTCATCACAAAGTTCCTTTAAACTTGTTGATTGATATTCACCGCCCCTATCGGTTCGCACGACCTTAATCTTGCGATCTAATTGATTCTCCACTAAACTCATATAGTTTTTAAAGCAGGTTTAGTGCTTTTACTTTTGTGGGATATCAAATAGATATGACCGAATCGGGTGAAATCATCAATTAAAAGTGATGAAATAGGACTTTCCGCGTCTTGTCTTGACATTCATCGGACCACATATGTCCGAATGGATAAGCGGTAATGGAACCTTGGCCCTTGTGCCGGTTCCAAAACGGCTTACGACAAGATTTCCCTACAAGGCAATGTTCGCAGGTCGACATTTCAACCTTTGAAACATTGGATAGAAGGCCACGTTTGGCAAGTCTATCCATACGCGTTGGTCCAATATGACCAAGCCTTAAGTGCCAACAAATTATATTAGACTCATTAGTCAAAGAATTTGTCACAAGGAAATGAGAAATCATACATTGTACTTATTACAATGAATCCTTTAAATACATAACCCAGAACCAATAAAGGAATTATTACAAAAATAGGTCCATATTACAATCATGAAGGAACCAACTATTACCAAGACCCATTAAATTGACCACAGTATTAATATTCCTTTGAATATATGGAATGAAGAGAACATCATAAAGTAGGAGAGTGTGGCCGTTGTCCAAGTCTAGCTTGCAATTCCCAACGCCTTTCTCTACAACACGTGTGTTGTTTCCTACATTGATCCACTTCATTCCTTGGGGTATCCGGTGATACTCCACGAAGGACCGTCTGTCCTTTGCTATGTGGTCGGTGGCACCTGAATCAATTATCCCAAAATGGATTAGATTCAACAAGAAATAGTGAACTAGAAACACATATGTAACTAGTATTACAAGTTACCTCGTCACTTCCACTCGTACACGAACGAGCATAGTGACCGAGCTTGTTGCACTTGAAGCACTTGATCCTTTTCAAGTCTTTCTTCTTGTGCCATTTCTTGTGCCCACCCTTATGTTTGGGTTCCTTGGTAGACTCAGGTTGCTTATTACGTTCATTAGAAGACTTCGAACGATCTTTACGTTTCTTTCCCCCGTTTGAGGAACTAGCAACCATGTGCACTTCTGCACCTGGCTTGGCAGCCGCAAGCCGCTCTTCCTCTAATTCGAGGTGCTTGGAAACATCGTTGAAGGTCTTGATGCTCTCATTATGAGTGAGATGCATCTTCATCTGATCCCACCCATTTGGTAGGGAACGTATGACTGCTTGGATTTGTTGCTCATCCGTGAGCACATGACTTGCGTCCTTTAACTCTGATATAAGGTTCGCCATATGTCGCAGATGTTTCCCCATGGAATGATCTGGACGTTTCTTATATGTATCGAACTTTATAGTTAAGGCGCGAAGTT